>OZ007578.1:44731670-45331670 GCA_963931925.1 Onchidella celtica
CTCACGGCCAATTCAAAACATACACAAGAAAAATGTATATTTCAGGATTTGATAATTAAAACCAAAAAACCAAACAAAAAAACAACACACAACTCACTCGGTCATTCAGCACAATCCATCAGGGTATTTTCAAAGTCTATTAGTTTATTTCTTTCTTTATCCTTTGAGGATTTTTCTATGACAAGACACATAAGACTCTACAAGAGATGTTGCCTATGACTCCCTTCAGGCCATCGTCAAGAGAGTACCATAAAGGCATCCACAGAAATGAGGTCAGACTCCGGTCAAGAAAGATTCGAATCTGAATCTGACCCAGGTGAAGAGTTCAAACCATTAAACCCAGGCAAGGGAGATTTCACAGTTTTAGTTTATAAAAAGTTGCTGTTGACAGTCGCGTTGTCGAACTCGCTGCTGCAGAATCTGGCAAACGGAAATCTTGCCATTTTAACACTGAAACGTGCATGTTCTAACTTGTAGTATAGGCTGTTAGGCAGGTAGCCACAATTCTACTTTTCAGTACCATCGAAAGTCTGAAAATGTATTTTGACGTATATTCATTGCCTATCTCTTGTATAGGACGTCACACGTCGGTCTGTAGATCACGCGATAAAGAGTTCTAAATACAATTTTATTCAGATAACATGGCTAAAGCTTGGACTTTATATTAATGTCATGATGCAATCTAAACTCCTTTGGCCAAAAAGTTTCATTGACCAAAATCAGAGTAACAGCGCACGGCTGTAAGAAGCCCTCCCCCCCCCCCTTCAAAACAACAACAACCACAACAACACCGGTAACTGAAATGTGTTCCAAAAATCCTTGACACAATTCTTAACATTTGATCACATATCCGGCTGAAAAATAAGCTTTTAAAAGACAGACAGACAGACAAAAATGGGGGAGAGAGGGAAGAGATACACCATTATTATAGAAGCTTCTGGTAATTCCCATGAGCCACTTCTCGGATTTCTGTTTGTTTAAGCTCCATACAAAACTGACGTTTTCTCTCATGACGTATTAATCATGACGTCTTGTGTTTACCCATGTGTATTCTCACCCTTATTTCTCTTTTCAGTATTTGGAACAATGTATGGCAGGTGATTAGCACACTATCCAAACACAGTAGTTTTTTAGGCAGTTTATCTTTATAGTGAGCATTCTGTAGACCATTAATCAAAAATGTGGATAATGATTATAAGGGTGACAAAGATACTATTTTCGTTATCTATACTATCAGCAAAGAGAGAGAGAGAGAGAGGAGAGAGAAGAGAGAATATTATCAACAAGAGTGAGTTGCCGAGAACTCCGAGACAATCACAAAACTTAGAAATATGCGGTTTTCACCTCCAATTCATTTTAAAAAACAACAAAAACTGTAGTTTGCGATCAATGTATTAATATTCTTGTTATGCTCAACGAGGACATTTTTTAGAGTTGAGCACTATCTTTTCCACGCTGCCTTTTATGGCCTAACATTTCTACTTTTACGGCCTGTGTCTTGTCAAACAAAAAAAAAACAAAACCGTTCTAGCAGTATTGTCTTGCCGTAGTTTGGCACTTACTGTCCAGTACTGAATTTTTTACAGTGTATAAAATACTGTGACTCTAGATGCCGATGAAAGCGAAATTTTGTAAATCTGGGCAAAGGAATTGTTATTCTTTTTGTATCTTTTAATTAGAACCCGGCCAGCACCTCCTTGACTGTCTGATATAGATTTATATAGAATTACCGCAGGAATGGTAGGATTCCCTATATCAAATCGATGTCGGGACGTTGTAGTAATCAGCGGATCTTCATGGGAATGACGCCATTCCTAGGTGCAGGATTGACGTAAATACTACGCATCGAATGTCCGTAGGGCTACTGGCTGGGTAGCCATTCTGTTGGTCAATGATCAAAGGGATTTTTTTGTTTTACACAAAAAAAATGTGTTGGAAGGATTAGAGTTAGGGATTGCGTAAGGCTCCGCCCAGGTGACCGTCATGACCACTTTGTTCGAGAGCCCAGCCACCAACCCCTTCGGACATCCCACCTGTAGGACTGAAGCCATGTTTGCTCAAAGGAATGAGATTGTTCTTACGTAAATCCGCTGATTACCACCTCGTCATACAAGTTAGAGAGAGAGAGAGAGAGAGAGAGAGAGAGAGAGAGAGAGAGAGAGAGAGAGAGAGAGAGAGAGAGAGAGAGAGAAAGAGAGAGAGAGAGAGAGAGAGAGAGAGGGAGAGAGAGAGAGAGAGAGAGAGAGAGAGAGAGAGGAGAGAGAGAGAGAGAGAGAGAGAGAGAGAGAGAGAGAGAGAGAGAGAGAGAGAGAGAGAGAGAGAGTCTAGTTGTAGATGAACAGGTCAAGACTTTCTGTAAAGCGCCTAGAGCAATTTGTTTGGATTGGGCGCTATATAAATGATCTTCATTATTATCATTATTATTTAGTGTAGCTTGTGACCTTTAGAAAGCCAACACATTGATATTAGTGAACATTGCTTTTCAGAGGTCATTCTGGGACGCGAGTGCGGGGAATTAATGGTGAGCGATGTTGCATTTCAACTCTTTTGCAGTGGAAAGCAGGCATAATGTTGTTAGGCACGATTAAGCACATCACTTCGTCTGGCTTTGATGTCATCTTTGATCAATATCAATATTGTGGGGTTGTTTCGTGCGAATTACAGATGAAGGCAATGAAATAATGTGACCTTTCTGTCGTAAAAATTTTAACTTTCATTGATCTGATAAAGAAATTTTCAGACTGAGCTCATCAATGAAAAGAAACTACAACAACAACAAATGAAGACTAGTAGCGTGTACCGGCTGAAATAAGATACAGAAGATCGTTTTTGTAGCTCTCGGCAATTCGCCTTAACAAGACATTGTATCTCGATGTGTTTCATATTGGGTTCACTGCCATTTTACTTTACGTAATATGCCTGTTATTGGGTTATGATTATGTTTACGTAATGAAGCGTCAGATATTTGTACCATGTATGTGCTCTTAAAGGCTCCGTGAAAGTAAATTTCCCTCATGAGATAATAAAATCTTAAAATAAAAGTTAATCATGCCTATGGTAATACAATAAAGGAAATGGAATAAATAAATAAATAAAAAAGTGAAATCTATCTAATTTACCTTGCATAATATTGGATTTTAGGGACATGCAGCTGTTTATGAATAATCAATAATTAACATAATATTACGTTGTATCTGAAGTAGCTCCATTTGCCAAGAGCTCTTGAAGTGAAGCAAATGATAAACACCGAATATTGCTAAATCGTTGCGGTATCTAATTCACTTTCTCCGTATATTGTCAATAGCATCACAAACCATTATATTATGGCTTGAGTACCAGCGTGAAAACCTTTCTGTCTACCCATACCCTGACACAATTAGTTCCCCTCTATGACAAGGATATTTTCAACGAAGCTCTAAAATAAACAAGAAGAGAGAAAAAAAACCAAAAACCTATTTGAACCGGGTTTTTAGAACCCATACCATCAGAAACACGCTGAACTCTGTCGGGGAGAGATGTTTCCAGGTCATTGCCTGCTTTCCTGTAAGTCCTTCTGCCAGCTGCACAGTCTCAATGTCTTCAACCTCACTTGACCTAGATCTTATCCTGACTTACGTCACAGATGCCACAAGTGGCCTGGCTAGTTGAGATAAACGCAAGTGTCCATTACTCTCGGTGAGCGCCATATTTTCGACCTTTTTTTTTAAATTGTTTTTTTTTTCCGGTAAAGTAAACATTTGAACTACATTTTTGGACAATCCTAGACGTGTACTAGCTTTATTTTGCATCGCTACACTTAATCTAATGGTTCATCTTCATCATTATCAACGTTATAGGCTATTGATACGTGTCTTTTACGTCATACAAGTTGCTGTCTTGACCGGCATGCAATTTTGCCACACAAATTTAGTTACATATGAAATTTCTTATAAATTCCCGAAAACAGCACAATTTCTGGAGACGTCAGAGGAAACCAACCTTTTGTTTCTGCCTTGTTCCACTTACATTGCCAAATAAGAGTAGACCATCATGCAATGCTCGGCCACCTCTCTCGGTACATGAGCATGAAAAAAAAATTTCGGAGAAACGCATAAATCTATGACGTCAAGTGAAATCAGCTCTTAGTTGTGGTAAGAAAACTGAATGCATTGTGACTTACATAAGAGACTGTCAGACTCGATTACGAAAAGTGAAATGATCGTTCCAGCCGGATAACCCGTCTAATTACGTCCGTCGCAAAATTTGCTGAGCAATCCAGGTAGCCAGAATCATTTCGCCAATCCGAGCCAGAATTCCGTAGGTTGGTAAGATTACCGTAGGGGCAAGTTCCCGACATCAATGGTCGTTAGTGCGACGTCTTAACCATGGGATCTATGTAGGAACGATGTCATTTCTATGTGCAAACTTGACGTCAGTCCAAGCCTCAGATTTTCAGAGGGTTGCTTGCTGGGTGCAGATTTTCTATAGTAGATAGATTTATAAGAATTCCTTTGCCGCGGTGACGACAGGTAGGATAATCCCGACACCGATGTTTCTTGGGTAGTTTAACAGTGTTGACAATGGCAACGATGGCACTTCAAAGGTATTATCATAATGAAAAAGGAAGGTCATCGTTATTGATGAGGAAATGATAAATTGTGAGATAAATTGTTTTAACTCTTTCGGGGTATATCCCCGATGTATCGGTGCCAGAGAAAAACGCCGATTTTTATTGTATTCTACATTCAATTCTCTTTTGTTTGATGTATAACATTTTACTTGACTATCAATGCTTTTTCTTCTGTGAGCGTTTTTCTGAACCATGCTGGTTTTTCCCTAAGTGGGATAAAAGTTAATCACTTCCAGACTTGACCGAAGCCCCTAACACTGACTTCCTGTAATGGACATCCAAGTGGAAATGTTTAACTGGTTCTACAGCTTTTGTCTGAACTACGACACCGACTGCCCCCCCCGCCCCCCTCCCCCCCCCCCCATTTGTTAATTTTTTTGGGTAACGGACCTAAAGCCGTAGTACCTGTTTTATTACCTCCTTACTGTCTGTATCCCGCACGCTGTGCTCGGCCCGTGTTTGTTTGTTACGCGACCCTGCATCTCGCTTTTGACACGACGGCAGTTCTGATTCACCTCAGATTCAAATAAATTTTTCACGCAGTTCCTGCATGGACATCAGTGTTTTCACACAAAATAAATAATAATATAAAAAGCTGCGTTCCAACAAACACATTAAGATTTCTAATCTCCCCGCGCATACGGTGTGATTTCCTTTCATCCTGGCTGCACTTTCAAGCCAGCTGCACTTCCTCTTGCTCGATGGTTCTCAACCTGGGAATTCCCCCCCCCCCCTATTTTGGGGTTTTAGAAGGGGGGCATCATGACCACTCCTGTAACTTCAGTTGATAAACCTGTTCAGCAGAAACAACTTTAAGTATCTCAGTATTGTGTAAATCCATTTGTAAATTTGTTCTGTCAGAATTCTAAGAAGTTCACTGTACTCGTATAATGGGTTTTGAAAACATTGCCTATTTGAACTGTACCCAAGAATAAATGCGTGGTCTAACTCTATTTTTTCTTTTCGTTTTGAGAATGCCGAGTTTCGTTTGCCTTTGACTTAAATAGCCGGCTAGAGAAGAGACAAGAAATAATTAGTAGATTTTTGGTCTCCGGTGAGTTGGACCTTGAATCCATGGAAAGACCCGGAGGTCCTGTGCACACTTGTAAGATTATCTCAGATCCCAACACAAATGGAGTTAAAGCACTCATTAAGCTCTATTCATTGTTATGCTGGGGGAATAAAAACATCATGAGGCATGAATACAAGGGTAAACAAGTGCTAAATGTTTAAAAACCACTGCCTTTGCTGTACGACCTCGGCAGGTTGAACTTCAAGCGGTGCTGACCTCAATCTCCGGTAAGATGGTGTTTATTGGGTACGATCTGTCAAACTCTGCAAGAGGCAGGCCAGCTGAGATGGAAGCTCACTTCATCACCTTCTGAAAATGGACGAGCAATTGGTGGACGGATTGGGAATAAAACTAAGCCATTGGCCCATTACTTGATCAATGCCAAAGTCAAGTTGTAAACGCCCGTCCATCGGGCTCGATTAGACTCCAAACCGCTGCATTTTCCATCACACAAGCTGCCTTTTCATTACAAGCATTGAACTGCACTCGGGAAATGCAAGGTTGCCATGGATTTTCCTACAGAAATCGCTGAACAAATCTGCTGCCATCATACGGTTCTTTTCTCCTCAGTCTCACCCTCTTGACACCTCTACCCGTCCGGCTGTAAAAGTTGGGCTCCCTTAACTATTAGGAAAACTGCTGTGGTTTTACGTCAGGGGCGGATGCTTTAGATTCCAGGCAAATTTCGTTGACCTTACATAAAACTGTAGTAAGTGTTTTCGCACAACTGCAGATGACAGCCCCTCTTCATCAAATATTCCCTGAAATTGTTGAATAACTTCATTAATATTATTTTTGTTATTATTATTATTATTATTATTATTATTAACTAAAGTGCCTTTTGTTGAAAGTGGTCACAGAGTCACAATGAAATTTCTGATCATACGTTTCCTGTCACTCGACGAAATGCGTCTGTTTCGCTGTTAAAAGAAAGAAAACTAAATAAATCATATTAGTGACTGAATTTTTGTCCAAAAACGGATGTGTCCAAAAGGTTTCATACATTTGGGTCAGGTGGTCACGAAGTTTTAAATGCTTATATGTTCACCCACTAGCTTCATTACAGTGGGATTCTCATTATTATTATCATTGTTATTATTGTTGTTATTATTATTTTTATTATTGTCATTATTGCGTACATTGTGAGAGTGATTCGAATCGAATGTGATTAATATTATCTATACTAATAAAAGTGAAACCTTACGACAATGGCAGCGCGCCTTTCGCTAATCCTCTCTTAATGCCGATTCGGTGGCCGTCAGATTTTATACAGCGCTTAGTATAGACTGTCGTCGTGTCGCCGGCACAGAAAATAAAAAAATAATGAATAACTCGCAGATCGTTTGTATTAGTTGCTAGGTTGCGACACATTGGCGTTTGGTCTATTTTTTCGGCAAATTAATGTAATTGAGATTGGTTCCGGTGTCTGTATCACACTCACAAAACAACTTCCGGTTATGGCTGGTTTGAATGATGAGATTGAGTTAGACTATCAAGTATGAAACTATGTGTGTTCTCAACGTGCCTAGACTAGGAAAAAGAAAGGGTCTGGAATTGGGAGATTGACGCTGCGGGGCCAAAAGTACAGGTTTGTGTTTTCAATATGCCTAGGAAAATATTATAATATTTCATTTCCATTAACGCATGACGTTATCACTTCCTGCGATGTGCAAACAAACTAACCCGTGCGCAGAACATAGCCATTTGACGGATGCTGGCGGGACGCGCAGGACGTCAACGCGCAAATGGAGAGCAGTGAAACGTAATCTAAAAACAAACAAACAAACAAAAATAAAATAAAGCTAAAGGAACAGGCAAAATGAAGCAGGTCCTTAATAATCACCATAATAATAAACTGAAACTAATAAATCGATTTATCCCGGGCAGGGCCGGGAACTCAGCTAGTTTAACATATAGTTTGGGATAAGTTAAAAATTTCAAGTAAAATAATTTTTCCTCTCTCAGGTAAAATTAGATTTTTCTTGTGCCCCAAAGGGTAGGCGGGCATACGCGACGTTGCTGTGTTGCAAATTGCGTTTGCACTTGGTTGCGTTGCAGTTGCCCTTGCGTTGCATTTAATCTGAGTGAATGGAATGGAGACACGCGTACATGGGAGAAACAGGCGCACTGCAAAAGTGATAGGACCATAAAACAGACACAATTAATTGTAAAACGACAGCAAGTCGTGCGTGTGCACCTGGCCTTAGACACAGGGCCTGCCCTTTTTTTTTTTTAGCCTCGAACTGTGCAAAAATAAGAAGTTATAATTTTCCTGGCAATATTACTTGATAAAAGAGAAATCTGTCCCCTGACCCTGTCTAGAGGTACCCTTACGGCACGTTCATTATTACACTTATTTCCTTTGACCTTTACCTAAACATTTACAAATAAAAAAGTAAATAAATAAATACAATAAATAACAATGAGAAATAATCAAACCGCATTCTTAATTTGAAAGAACAGATTTCTTCAAAAGAACGAAGACGTATTGGGCCTTTTATGCAGTCTTTTTAATCACGTTCCTCCATCTCAGAAATCTAAAGTAAAAAGTACATAATTATGTGCTCTCGAATTATACAAAAGCCTGTTGCTATTGGTAGGGAAAATAATACGTAAAATCTTGTTCCAGATGTATCTCTATTTCATTTCCAGTGTGATCTCTAATTAAAATTTCAGTTCTTTTAATTTGATTTAACACACAAGGGAAAGACACAAGGATAGAAACCTTCAAGACTTTGATCAGTCAAGGGTGAGGTATCAGTCGAAAGGTTTAATCAGATAGAAATGGCTGATTACACATGAAAGCACAAAATTAACCGTTTCAAAAATGCTTGGTGGAATGTTATCTTTCCTTAATTTTTTGCAAATTATTTGTCTTGGGACTTTCCGGGAGCCTGACTAGACTGAACAGTAAATAGAAAAAGGTCCATAGTGCAGTCATTCAAGTGTGTTTTGCCTGGACTTTGCGGACTATGGAGCTAAACGGGACCTCGCGCATTAGTGAGAGTGACACAAATGTGTCTCCCTAGTTGACTCAGAGAAAGTTCAGGTATGAGTCAAAACCGACGCCAAACAAACTTGAGTCAGTGTTCCTGTTACTAGCCTAAAAATTGGATTTTCAGCGCATTTTTAAAATTCAATATGGGGTTCTTTCAATTTGCAAGGGAATGTTGGGGGAAGGGGAAAGAGGGGAATCATGCATTTAGTTCTCAAAATTTTTTTTTTTTAAAATCGGACTCTTCATGTTCCGTGACTGAAGCCAAAACACGACATTTCCCACATGCTCTTTATTCGGAAACAGTATGCAAAAAATAATGTGAATTCTGTCATTTTGAGTTTTCATTCTGAAGGTCTCAATGTGCGTGCACGCTGATCTACTTCCAAAAGCTGTTTGACGAGTTTACACAAAGCTCGGCACATTTCCCCGGCTCAAAGCATTTTCAAGGCAAAACGCACTCACTTCACTTTTTACATTAACCCTCTCTGACCGAAGCTCCAAAACCTTCTCCGGCTGGGCTTAAAAAAAAAACAGAAATTGTATATTGTCGAGTGGATTGATTTTAACCTTCCTTTTAGCCCCGTATTATTTCGCCTAGTCTGTTCCGGAAACAGTTTTGACATGATGTTATTGGATTTTATCCCTCTCATGCGCTGTGTGAAAGAGTAACCAATGGCGAGCTCTGATACTTGTCATTTTTTTCTCTCAACCATTACGAGCGACGGACAGAACCCTGAAGAACAAGACAGCAGAGAAATAATGGTATCTTATTTTATCGGCGGATCTAAAACTTGCGTCACTGGGGGCTTTCAAGAAGATCAAAGGGTGAGCTGGCATCTTGTTAATACTCACACTTAGTTTAATGAGTGTCTTTGAAATCTCTACTAGACCACGCTAAGCCGTCTCCAGACATTCGTGAACATATACAGAGATAAGTATTTGGAATGTTTTACCTGATTAAAATTGTGGTCGGGTGTCAAAGAGGAAAAGATTAACATTAGGGAAATGTGCCATCATGTTGTACAATAACAAATAAAGCTTGCTCAGAAACGTCTTCACTGCTCGGCATTTCTACAACAGTATTTCCTTGTTCTCACAGACTGACAAATTTATTATAATAAGTAAGTAAACAAAATGAATAAATAGATAAAATAAACAAATAGTAAATAATAAATAGATATATAAATAAGTGATAAATGATTAAGTAAATAAATAAATAAATAAATATATAAATAAATAATAAATAAATAAATAAATAAATAAATAAATAGATAAATAACAACATTAAAATGCAAACAGCAGCGACACATGTCACGAACATGGCGTAAATTAAAGACAAAAAAATATAAGAATATGGCTCCTCAATAGATTTAAAACTTAGCGCCACGTCATGTCACGTTAGGCAGATTCTGCAGGACGTCAGAGTGAGCTCGGCGTTTTTTTTTTTTCTCTAGAAATAAGCATTCCTGTAGATTGACAAGAATAAACTTTGGATAAGGCTATTGTCAATCTATAATAATAGTGAAAGCAGACTAGACACTCCTTACTGTATTATTATTATTTATATTATTATTTGCGCGATAATTATTATTATTATTATTATTACTTTTATTTTTACAGATACCAACCCCAGCCCTTGGCAACGCATGGCGAAAGTAGACACTTCAGTAAAATTTGAATATTGTTCGTAACGGGAAAACAACGAATACGTTTTCCGGATCCTCGGATTTAAAGATAAAAGTTTACAATGTTTTTTCAAAGTCTCCGTCGGCATATCTCTTTTTTTACATTGCATTTTGTTCCACTTCAGTACGGTGTCGTTGTTCCTATTCGTGTCGCATCACAATCTGAAGTGCTTTTCCTCAAAGATTAATCCTCTGATTAAGAACCACCAAAGGAACAAACAGTGTGAGAACCGCTGTCTACAAAGCCCCCGTGTGCATCCTTTGAAAGCTGTCACGATTCTGTCATGCCTGATAAATTGGAAACAGGTATGACGTCATAACCACTGGCACAAGCAATCCAAGGCAAGGATTTTACTGTCTAAATCTGCTCTGCTTTTGGGCTTTTATATTGGTCAGGGGGATTAGCGTGCGTTATGGCGTGTTGATAATCAAATACATGGGGAAAATAACATGAGCAATAATACAAATCTGGGAAACATCAGATTTTTTTTTAGTAGTGCTTAGGGAGATAAAAAGGAATCATGTCTCTTACGTAAAAAGCATGCTATTATCGGTGTGAAGCAATGCGGTCCAGTGGTCTTCAAAATGAATACCTATAAAATAATGTTACACATGGAAGAACAAAGGAGTTATGGTAATAATTCACAGATTTGAAATGTGAAGGATGTGTAATCTGCAAGCTTCTTATTCTTCTGCCAAGCATGGAAACATCTTCTGTTCATGGGTAGTTTACGGCCCGTACTAATTTTCGGGATACGAACCGTAAACTGGTATTTTCATAGCGTTATTGCCATTCTATTCTTCCTTTGCGGCAGTTTTACCGACAATTTATTACGCTATGTTGTGAAATACCCTAAAATAACTGGAGCAATAATCAAATGGAAATAGAACTGATGATACAAAGGAAGTAACATTTTGCTTCATGTTTTCATTTGGAATGCAACTGCTTTATTGCATTTGCTAATTTTATACAAAAAAATACATTATCGATGTTTTGTGTAACACGGTAGATCAGAAACATTTTGCAAAAACAAATGATGATAATAATAACAATAATAAAAATAGTTTTTCACGTGCCACAACCATTTCCTGAACTCAGAAGTTCAAATTAAAAAGTAGATCTCATGTTTGATAAAGAGCGTTTCATCCCTGGACATGCTGTAAACGTGGGTCTATGAACGACTAAAGAGACGTTTCTTTCTTCAACACACGACAAGTCCGGTATGGCACCTACTAGGCTTCTCTCGTGCTACTGAAATATTGAGCGCTATTTGGCGTGCTTTGCAAAGGGGAGATAGGGACGCTGTGGTTATCCTAGGGGAAATCACAGAGGGCTTCAAAGGTCAAGGACAAAACATGCATGTGTCTTGTCTGTCAAATGTGTCAAGCCACCGGGGAGGACGATAGAGACACTAGTACGGAAAGTCTCATTATCAGGATTTTCCAGAAGATTTTCCAGCCGAAGCCAAATATTTCGAGTAGAAGGTACAGTTTGAGTATGTATTTGACCTTTCGCCATTTTATAAATAAATAGATGAGAAATCATCATCATCACGTTACTAAGGAAGTCAGGCCTCCAGTGTAATCATGGAAGGCTTTTTAACCGATGAGACTGAAATTCTACATAATATCATATTACACCTAGAAAGACTCAAAGGTGTAGGTAGGCATATTTCAAAAGGTCTTGAAGTTCGCTATAGTTTTAATACTTTCGTTGATTTTGAGCCGCAACTGAATTGAACAGAAGAAAGTGTTCCCATATTTTGAGACAGAAAAAAGACACATTTTCTTCGAGTAGAATTAAAAAGTATGACAGGAAATTTCGCTCTGCCCCTCAGTTTACACATTGGTGATCGAAACTCTACTTTAAAAATCATATCATTCTGTGGTATTCCCCGAACAAACTTGTCAGGTGGTAATAATCATAAAAACTTTTTCATAGGTTTTGGATATGGTTTTAGACTTTGAGTTCAATTGTGCGCTGACACAATTACGGCTATTTGAGCATTTCACGTTTTTTGTTTTTTTTTGTAGTTTATTGTACATTTTTGCTCGGAGAAAGATCAAGAAAGACCGAAGAAGGAAAATTAAATAGACACAAGAGTTTTAGAAATTAGAGTTAAGCAGTAGAGAGGACATCAAAATAATGAATACAAATTTTCTGTAACGAGAGCAGCCAAAGGTAAACCCTCTTTCTCGAGCATTCTCACTCTTCCCTCTCGTCCATCAACCCCACCCGTATCTTGTCGTCCAATACCTCTCTCTCCTGCGTGCTCGACTCATCGGAGGAGCTTCCGCTCGGGACGAAGTCGCCTCTAATCCAATGTACCGATCCAAATCCGATCAGAGATTGGCGAACGATTGAATTAACAGACAATCCAGTGAATATGGCTAAAGTGCACAAATACAATGAAAGTACACAGACTTTAGGAACCTATTTCATTCTCTCCCGCCGATATTTTTTCTTCCACATCTGGTTCGTCCCCACTAAAAGCATCTATCACCTCAAACCGTGTCAGTGTGTTAAACTTGTACTAGTCGCTAAGATCTAGGAAGGAAGGAAGGAGGACACTGAACTCTAACGCCGACTTCACATAGAAATTCATGTTCCATTTTTCATTGTCATTTTCATTTTTCAGTTTCATTTTCATTTTGCCCGACGCATACATTGGCCGCCATTTTTTCTTCTCACACCAAAATACGAGTGTGCCACGGTTGAGCGTTGCTGGAGATATGGACAGCTCTGGTGAGGAATCTTTACTTTTACATTTAATGTTGAGAAAGCGGAGAGAAAAAGGAGAAATCGCACATTATGGTGCAGAGAACGTTTTTTAAATACGAAGGGACATACAACATTCCTGGCTTAGTCCGGTCTTGACCATTAATAAACGCATTATATTCTTATCTCTTTTCATTGGAGGCACTTCTTTTCCACGCCCGGATGACATAATGCGTTATTGACTCATGTTTCGTCTGTGTTGTCGTGTACAACTTACTTTTAATATTATGTTCAGTTAAATCGATGTCTTAGATGAGAAGTCAAAGATATACAAGACTAAAGTAGGGAAGTAACGTTTCAGGACACGTAAACATTCTAGAAAAATCGCTGGAGCTCTCGGGAAAATGACATCACGAGCTATCTTCAGAGGAAGAGAATTGAACTTCCGTCATACAAGTGCTTCGGCCCTTGTCTTACTCGCACTCTGGGCTGTGGCCGGCTGGATCTCACCCAGGTCGTACTTTTGGGTTTTCTCCCCGACGTCTTGATGGTGGTAGTTAAGTTGCATTTGGACTTCTCGATGTTGCACACCCAAATTGCTAGATACCATAATAAGCTGATCCCGATCAGTGATGTGTGCTACAATCGTATTCCGCTCTGTACTGTACTTATCTACGTCATGTGAGAGTATGCCTTGGCCGCGACTGTCAAGATGCCTAGCTGATTTTTAATTAGATGAAATAAATCACTGTAAGAACACATCGGCCAGACTTAAAGTTTGTAAAGAACATTTATTCCCCTAACTCTCTGGTTGTCCTCTCCCAGGTATTACACACTCTCTCTTGTTTTATGCCTCGTCTGGGCTGATACATAATACTTTTGCCTATAAATCCTAATCCTAAACCTTTTCTCTAACACCTACGGTTATATCGTTTCTCCGCCACTGATAATAAAATGTCAAAATACGTCTGACGAGGTGATGACTGTCACATGATATGAATTTAAAACCAAACTTTTGATTTCATTACCGTACCTGAAAAAAAAAGCTTACCTACCCTTCCCAGAAATCCCCCCTCCCGTATTGACTGGGAGCAAAGCCCCTACTCCCTTCACAGAGCCTACGTACATTATAGAAGTCCCCCCCCCCACCCCCCCGCTCTTGACGATGCCCAAGGCAACTTTTGAAAAATAGCTCCCTTTCAAAAGTAGGCTCTTTACAAACTCTAGCACTTTTAAGGGTAGAAATGCCCCCCCCCCCCAAGTCTTCCCACGCAGCCACAGATTTAGTTCCCCAGAGCACGTATCTCAACCACCTCACTCACCCTAGTCACGCTTACGTCACATTGTAACAATGGCAGTCACACCACACATAACGTCACAATGTAACACTGTGGCCCAGTCTACCTATTATTCACACCAAACACAAAGGGCTAAAAACAACAATACCAGTGACCTTGCGCTGTAATTTTGATGTATCTCTCGTAGACTTTCCTTCCCACCCACTACTACCCTACTCACACCCCCACCCCACGATCTACAAAATTAACCCCGGCCGAAATTAGTATCGGCAGCGCCACTTCTATCGAGTCTATTAAATTTGGCGAGCTAGACGCGATACAGTGTAGGGAAGATGGTCCACGATTCTCGCCACGTACTGTCCTCTAGTGGTTTGAAAACAGAATTAGCTAGATAATTTAGTTCAATTGGCACCCAAGTCTGGGCAGACAAACTCTGTCTAACTCAATGTCTTCCCTTGTTCTTTTCTTATCGTCAACTTTATAGTTCGGTTTTTTTTTTTTTCTGCCGGGTATTTTCTTGTGCTTTATCTATTTTCTTTCCTCGACTGTACGGTCATCGTTTATGTTTTCCTTCGTTGACCTCCCCGTCCTGGTTTATTAGTTTGTTTGTTTGTTTGCTGTTGCTGCTGTTGTGGTTGTTTTCATTTCTGTGCATCTTTTTTGACTTTCTTCTTTCATTTTTTACGTTGTGCGATTCCATATTCATAGATAGATAGATAGATAGATAGATAGATAGATAGATAGATAGATAGATAGATGAAAAGATAGATAGATAGATAGAGATAGATAGATAGATAGATAGATAGATAGATAGATAGATAGATAGATAGATAGATAGATAGACAGATAGATAGATAAAAAGATCGATAATTAGCTAGATGGAGAGATTGATAGATAGATATAGATAGACAGACAGACAGACAGACAGACAGACAGACAGACAGATAGATAGATAGATAGATAGATAGATAGATAGATAGATAGATAGATAGATAGATAGATAGATAGACAGATAGATAACTAGTCAAGCAGGCAGGCAGCCAGTCAGGCGCTCGAGCAGGCAGGTAGGCAGACAGGGGGCCAAATAGGCAGGCATGCGCTCAGGCAGATGGATTTTTGAAAAGGGCATGGGGGGGGGGGGGAGCAGTTTTCCATGGGATGTGATAGTAATATTCGTGCTTATATCCGAGTGGAGAAAAGGTCAAAGAGTGCGCACTGTAACATTTATTCAATATGACAACTTGAAATTCTGTTACTTATTTCGACTTATGTGGGATGAGACGACACAATTCCCTAGAGCTGGCAAAATGAATTCTTTGTAAAGTAAGTTTATTGGTAGTGACAACATCACACATACACACATACACTTATCTGACAGAGGAGTGAATAGCTTTTGCTAGTCAATTGTACAATCATTCCCGGTAGGCAGACAAACAGGCAGACAAGTAAGTAGACAGGTGGGCAGGCAGGCGGAATGACAGATAGACAGATTGATGGGCGAACAGACAGACTGACGGACGCAGACTGATAAATAGACAGACAGGCAGGCTGCAGATTGACAAACTGTCGGTCAGACAGACAGTCAGACAGTCAGATAGACAGATAGTCAGACAGACAGACAGATAGAGTAGGCAAGCAAGCAAGCAGACAGGCAGAATGACCGGCAGGCAGCTAGATAGATACATAAATAAGTAGATACATAGATAGAATTGAGCAGAACAAGACAACTGTAACAAGCGACACCATTCTATGTCACAAGGGACAACTGACAAACCCCACACATTCCAGGAAACGTCAGAGACACCACAATGTGTCACTGGTCAGTTCCCTGTGGACGCAGCAAAGAATACCGAGGCAACTCCCGCGGCACTTTCTCTGTCCCCAATACTTCGCACGTGTTAACTGTTTGTGTGAATAACAAAGTTATTTTAGGAAAGCGCCCGTCACTACTTCTCATCTTTACAAGGCAGTAGAGACGGCATAGAAAAATAATTATCTCCAGTAAATTACTGTCAGGGAGATAATCTGCACATATCTAACTAGATTACCCTTTTTACATTTAAAAAAAAACAACCCAGAATTATCACCCTTGGCATTTGCAGCGTGGAAAATGATGCGCATTTCTTAAAAACATCTATCTATCTATCTATCTATCTATCTATCTATCTATCTATCTATCTATCTATCTATCTATCTATCTATCTATCTATCTATCTATCTATCTATCTATCTATCTATCTATCTATCTATCTATCTATCTATCCAACCATTCATCCATCCATCGTTCCTTCCGTCCGTACATGTGCCCACCCGCCCGTCTGTCTGTCTGTCTGTCTTTCCATCCAACTATATATCGACCCATTCAACTACCTACTTACCTACGGTACCGTCCTCCCCGTCCATTTCATGCATCCACCCATCCGTCTATCGAACTAAATAACCATTTCTATTTTTTCATTACACACCATACAAGGGCCTAGTTTTCTAACATTGTTTACAACGGGTAAATGAGGCCACTGTGTCATTAATGATTAATGGACGTCAGTTGCCGATTGAATGTAACTGAAGCGGAAAATGTACTTACCTATCATTATTGTTTATTGATATGTTTGCGAAGTTCCCTTCTTTCCGCGTTCTCTTCAAATTAATAAAAGTTTGTGTTCTTATTTCTCTTCCTTAGGCATCTCCACAGACTAATAAATTAACCAGACTGGAAACACGAGCTTCGGGCTGTGTCGTTTTTTACGGAATTTCCCGAGCGGCAGCCGTATAATCAACATGGCGGCCGCTCGGGAAATTCCGATTCTAGTTCTCTCTGCAGTAGAAATTTCTTTTTATTTGTCAAGATTGGTTGTACACGTATTAATTTCTTGGTGCGGAACCAAACTTCCGCGTTCAGTAGGCGCGTCAAAATGGTGTCATTCAACATTGTAGCTATGCTGAAGCGTCAGTCGTTACCGTAAACCTAATGTGGCGGATGGTTCATGACCTTTCGCTGTTTTGTGACGTCACACAATGGGATCATCCAGCCTGGTTGATTTATTAGTCTGTGGTCATGTCTTTCGATCCTTGATTTTCCTCCTTGGTCCTCCTATTTATTATCGCCCTCTCTTCATCTTCGTTTTCTTCTTCTCCGTCTGATTCTCTAGAACAAGTTCTGTTTATGTCAATCGCGACCTTAGTTCTTTGTTTGTTCTATCTCCATTTCCTAAAAAAACTGGAGATCTGTTAGTAAGCAGAAGAGGTAGGGCTATCACAAAAACACACTTTGACACTTGTTTAAAACGCGTTGCGACACTTATCAAGCTGTTTTTACAGTTCCGAATTTTTCTAACTCCGTATCGTAATACTGTAGCAGTTTAACTTCAAATTTCATAGTTGTGCAAAAAGTGGAGTTGGAACAGACAAGAACTGAGGTCAGGAAATATCCCTTCTGTTGTTCATTTGTTCTTTCTTAATACTGACCGTATCCCCTGATCTCTCTTTTTCCTTTAGTTCCCACTTTTCATCAATAATAATTATTCTCTCTTTTTATTCACACCAATTAAACTTGCAACTTTTCCTTGCCCATTTTATTACTGTAAAATTCCTATTGCTCTACGCCTGTCAATATCCGGTTTATCATGATATATGTCTCATTCCCTTTCATCTACTGATTCCTTCGTGATTCCTTAATCTTCACCTTTATTTTGTTTACTTGCTTTGTGACTTTGTCATCCCCACCCGAAGTCATAATAATGAATATTATATTCCTTCGTAATATTTTATATTATTATTCTCAACAGCTTAAACCCCGATTGCCCCTTTCCCCATTTGTTGCATCTGACATGATAGAGTAATTATGATTACCGTCATAATTATAACAATCGATATTACTGGTATTTTACTCCTATAACAAATCTTATGAATCTCTTGCCTTACTTTACCAGCGTATTACTGAGGTGGAGGGGCTGTATTTTTATGCTGTGTCGGTAAAGTTTTGTTGATGTTCCCACTGCTGATGGTGATAAACACGATGGTGAATGATGTTGATGATGATAACGATGATGATGATGAAGATGAGGAATTATAAATTAATGATGATGCTGAGTAATGATAACGATGATGATGATGAAGATGAGGAATTATAAATTAATGATGATGCTGAGTAATGATAACGATGATGAGGATGAAGATGAGAAATTATAAATTAATGATGATGCTGAGTAATGATAAAGATGATGATGATGAAGATGAGGAATTATAAATTAATGATGATGCTGAGTAATGATAAAGATGATGATGATGAAGATGAGGAATTATAAATTAATGATGATGCTGAGTAATGATAACGATGATGATGATGAAGATGAGGAATTATAAATTAATGATGATGCTGAGTAATGATAACGATGATGATGATGAAGATGAGGAATTATAAATTAATGATGATGCTGAGTAATGATAACGATGATGATGATGAAGATGAGGAATTATAAATTAATGATGATGCTGAGTAATGATAACGATGATGATGATGCTGATGATGAAGAAGAAGATGATTTATCGTATTATCGGACGACATCCACACACCCACTTTCAAATACAGCGTGACCTTAGTTCGTATTTGTTCCTGCTTCACGTTTTGCACAATAATATTGAGAGATTTGACGCTAAACTTTTGCTACTTTAGTAAGAGTGTTTCCTCTATTCAGCTTTGTAACTAGGGCACAGTTCCATAACAACAGCCATCATGATAAATCCTTAGAATAAATCGGAACTGTGAAACAGCTTGAATTTTAAACAAGTGTCAGTGTGCCCGCTGTGTTTAACTATTCTAAATGCTCAAAGATCTCAAGTTTTTCAGAAAATGGAGATAGAACAAATAAGAACTCAGGTCGCCATATTCATAAGCGCCAAAAAAGAAAAAAAAATTCACATTTCTCATCAACACCTTATAGGCAAACAACGTACACGATGTAATGGCATGTTTCTGATTCTGAAAAGTGCAAAACGTCTCTGTTTCTCGTGATACGCCTAACCAAGAAGCAAAATCTGCTTAAACCTGAAAACTCTATGTCACCAATTGCTGTTGGTAATAGATATCATGAACATCTCACACTTTTTTTTGTCACAGAGTGCTAAATTGCTCGTCATCAAGACTGTTGGTATAGTTTTACAGAGCCTTGGAAACTCCGCAAACAAGTGACCAGTTTCTTGTTTGTCCTCAAATCCTGAGGTCCGGTCACAAATCAAATGGAAAAAATAGTGAAGAATGTGATAAAGAAGCCCATTAGGAGCAAATATGAGGGAAGAATGGCGAAAGAGAAATTGGTTAATGCATGGCTAGGTGCCTAACAAATTGGGTATAGTCCATATAACGCTCAAAATAGTAACGCATAACGACCAATCCAGAGAGAGCTACGGAACCGTGGAAATCAATTTAGCCAATCAGATTTGAGGGAACAAAAATGCTTGGGCGGACAGGCTGGACTGTCAGCTAGAGCAGGGGTTTCAGGCTTGCGAAACAGTGGCTAGGACGAGTCAGGTCTACGTGAGGTGGATAGACATGAACAATCTAGAACTTCTGTTCTTGTTTGCCAGTTTCTACTTCCTTGTTTGTTCTTTATTGTTCGCGTTCTTGATTTTTTCCTATTGTTGTTGCTGTAATAGTTGTTTGCATCTCATGTTTTACTTTGACTTCTCGGCATTTCTGGTTTTGAATAGGATTATTATTTATCCAAGGTGGGCGGATTGATAGTCAGACAGACACAGAGCCGGACAGAGACAGACAGACAGACTGAAACACAGACAGGCATACAGAGACAGGCAGACAGGCAGGCAGAAAGACGGACAGACAGACAGACAGACAGGCAGACAGGCAGGCAGACAAACAGACAGACAGAAAAACAGGCAGACAGACAGACAGACAGACAGACAGGCAGGCAGACGGCCACTCAGGTAGACAGGCAGGGAAGAAGATAGATAGATCGATAGATCGACAGACAGACAGATAGACAGACAGACAGACAGATAGATAATCAGAAAAATGAATAATTATTATCTCATGCCATTTTCCTGAACACTATACGAAAGCTCTCTAATGATTTTGTAGATGAAAAACAAGGAACAAGAATGTCTCCAAGAACCTTCAGGATAATCATTTGAATTTTGTCAAAGCTATTTCATTTGTCCATGTAAAACTATTTCATTTGTCCTTGTAAAGCTATTTCATTTGTCCATGTAAAGCTATTTCATTTGTCCATGTAAAGCTATTTCATTTGTCCATGTAAAGCTATTTCATTTGTCCATGTAAAGCTATTTCATTTGTCCATGTAAAGCTATTTCATTTGTCCATGTAAAGCTATTTCATTTGTCCATGTAAAGCTATTTCATTTGTCCATGTAAAGCTATCTTAATTTCGTGATATATTTCTGCACTGTCCTTGGCCTCGCTTGGTCATTTAGAAGATAAATACAAAAATTTCACAGTGGCTAATATTCTATCAAGTGTTGCTTAGCAATGGAACAATTCCTTCCTAAGTGTGCTCCGGAAGTAACCTAAGAGGATATCAAATTGACCAATCAAGAGCGAGGACCTATGACCTTTCCAGAGAAAGACATCGTATTTTACGGAGCTAGCCATTAAGTGGGCGATTTAGACAAAACAGCGGCAATAAAAATGGCGACGGAATTTCCCGATAATGAAATTTGACGTATAAGGACATGAAAAAAAAAAAAAAAAAGCAAGACGCGAAATACGGGAATTCCAATTTGTAGCAACCAGAGCGTATCTATTGGCTAGCAGATGGGGATAGGAAGAATGTTAATTACGCACAAAGACATGACGTAGAGGGATGGCGGAAGGACTTGCATCAAAGAGGGTTAATGAATTTTCCTGCTTTTTTTTTTTTTTTTAAAGTGAAGAACGGGTTAATAAGAAAGTTATCATCCTTATTCGGATTTCTTTTTTCTGTGGGCGATTTTCTTAGGGTTAAGATTTGCTTTAGAATTTTTAGAATTACCAGTTGGCCCGCTGTCTCGAGGGGTCCACAGATGTGATTTTTTAAAGTTGAGTTTCGACCACAGATATATGTAAACTGAGGCGCAGAACGAAATTTCCGGTCATACTTTTTAATTCTCCTCGAAAGAAAATGCGTCTTTTTTTTTTCTCCCCGGGTCAAAATGTCGGACCAATTTCTTCTGTTCAACTCAGTTGTAGCTCAAAATCAACGAAAGTATTAATAATTATGGCTAACTTCAAGACCTTTTAAGATGCTGGCGTACACTTTCATGTCTTTCTTTGCATGATCGTGTGATACTTTGTAGAATTTAATACTCAGCGGTTAAAAAGCCGTTCAGGATTTCAGTGGATGCCTTATTTCCTTTACAATAATGATAACTATTTTTTTTTTTTTAACGATGCAAGCTGATTTGGTTTCATGCAAAAAATATCACACATGGGGGGAAGTTTTAGCCACGCATGATAGAATTCTGATAGGTTTTCTTAAATCTTATATCAAGACTTTGATGGAAATTTCTCGAGCGATTCCATTATCTTGCTCAGACAAAAAATTTTTTAAAATATTCTGTTGTTTTTTTTTCTTTCTTTCCCTGTGTTTTTAAAAGGCCATTGTAATTTGCTATCATGTCAGAAGACGAGATTAAAAAGGCGGGGAGTGACCTTTGTCTTAGAAAACTTGACTGATGTCTCTTTCAATTTCAGATGAAAAGTGCAGATTTATGAAGACATTCGTTGAGTTTATTTTGCCGTGGCAAATCATTATAAAGCAAAAGTGACTTAATCTGATATCCTTGCTCGCCGCGGGAGGCAGGAGATTATGACTGCACTCTTACGATAATATCATTGTTGCACTTTTGTTTCCAACGCAGTATTTGGTTTTGAAAATGATCAACAAAACTGATACATAAAGAAAACAAAATTTAAAAAAAAAGAAAAAAGAATATTCTTGAGAGGACTTGATTATAGGAGATATACAGAGGAAGAGATCTCTCAGTGCCCGAAAGTCAAGCATTTTTATTTACGTACTTATTTATTAATATTTTTGTTTATTATGTCATTATAGTCCATAATTATTATCATTATATACTCTCTACATAATAATGGTTATCTCCAGACGTAAGCTCAATTTTGACCATATTGACTCCCCCCCCCCCCTCCCACATTCTTTTCTCACCTGCACAGCTTTCATGCTCTTGGCTTCATCCCCCTCTCTTCAACCCCCCCCCCAACCGAAACACACCACTTTCTACTGTTGTACGGGCATTATATGTATGTAAAAAAAAAACAAAACCGCACCAACTTATTTAACAGATCTTTGTGCACTTAGTGGACCAGTGTCTCTCAAGGCGGGGCAGTAACACCCGACCGGTGGGGCGTGGCAATAATTTGTTGGTTCGTGGGGCTTCAGAATGGGGTGTGGGGATTTTTCAAATAAATTTAAATTTCGTAGTGTATTTTACCTCAGCTGTATAGATAAACTGTTGTTAAGTTATAACGTGTTGGTGGTTCCTTGTTTAGCTCGGATTAAACCATCAAACTTTACAGATGCACGACTTTAATGGGTATACGTAACCCAGCCGGTTATACGCATACAGACTTTGTCTGATTATGATGAGGCACACGTTTGGGGGGTGGGGGAGGGGGGGGTGAAACAAACAAAAAAATGTCGAGGAGCACTGGTCCAGAAGAAGATCGCTACCTACATTTTCATGCCAATTTCTATCCGAGACACAGAATACCGAGACGGACCATTCCTTTTTTTCAATTCCCACAACTTGCGCGCGTATTAACCCGGTGAGGACTACTCGCAGAGCTCTGTGGTACTAGTCTTTTTCGTTGTTATGAAGGGGTGTGGTGCCAATTGTTGCATTGTTGACATGGTCGATACGTGCCCAAGTTGACGGACGGAATTTGGCGAATTGAACCGTCTCGGTACACTGTGTCTCGGGTTGTATTGTCAGCCATGCTGCCAACAGCCCATCCTTGCATACAGGCCCGTATTCCAAAAAAGAGAAACCTCATACCAGGGAATGAATTTGAATATTATTTTCTCTCGTTTGCACGACCATCATCTTATATACAAGTAATAATTTTTGTCGTTATCTGTCTGTATATTTGTTTATCACTTCTAAACGGTCGAACTGCTGTCCCGAGGAGGCTGTAACTTGATTCACATGGGGACTTTTATTTGACACCAAGTTGGACACTGAGGGGGGGGGGGGGGGTCTCCAGCTTGTCTGATAGTCAGTTCGTCGGTTTGCATGTCCAAACTTTTTTTTTTCAAAAGTAAACCATTTAACATAAGCTATTACTAAGTAAGGGGGGGGGGGGTTACTTGAGAACTATTTCACAGGTTTTCGTTTTGTGTTCCATTTGGTGCACTCCCTCTACCGACCAAGGAATGAAGGCGCACAGCACTTGTCCACACGGGGATCTGGAACAGGACTTGAACATTGGCAAATGGTCATAATAATTTTTATCACCATTCTACTTGTAAATCTAGGAAACAAGATAATCCGATTGATTTACAATACGATTTATTTACAATACGATTGATTTATTCTGGACAATTTCATTCCAATTTGTATCCGAGACACAGAATACCGAGACGGACCATTCCTTCTCTCACTATATGCCCGCAACTTGCGCGCTTATTAACACGGTGAGTACTTTTTCTGCTATGCAGTTTCTTTTGAGCACAGGTTCGTCCAGTGAGATCCATTACTATTATAACTTGGTAAAGGGTGAAACTAAAAATGAAACAAAGCTTTCTTGGTCATTCTGATGAGGAATAACATTGATTCAGAAATGCGACGTGCGTTATTACTGCTATTTTCACATCGGAATGTGAAGTTGATGTGGCTCTGTAATTGCTGCTGTTGTTTTCGTTGTAGAAGTTGCTGTAATTATAGCATCTGTCGACGATGAAGATAATTATTTATGGAAATGTCGAATTTGTCAGGGTCATTAGATATATGTCAGAAACGTTAATTAGAATTCAGACATTCATTTGTAAGGTGAAGGGAAAAGGCATGTGTGAGTGAGTGTATTGATGTACACTGATTAAAGGCTGCATTTTCCCTGTCTAAACATCTAATCTGGCAACAATTGACAAAGCGTGAAACGCACTTTTTATAACTAAATAAAAGAAACCTGGACAGCTTTTCCCTTAATTATAGTCTGACAATATTCTTGTTACATTTGCCTTTTAAAGAACAACAGAAGATCTTTCTGTACTCAGTTTGACAGAGAAAAAACAGAAGATGATTTGAAGGGCAGGAAATGTTTTCAAGCATCTGTAAAATGTAACTCAAATGTTAATTTAAGGCATTTACTTGTCAAGAAATATTTTATTGCAGGCCAATGTCCCTTTCTGCAAAAAATGATTTGTTTCGCATGCATGTTTGTAAGATTGTCTGAAGTCTTGTTTTCTAAAAACAGAACCTTCTACTGGGGGAAAGAAAATGCACTTTTACAATTCCAAGCAAATTGCACCAGCTGGGATAGGTCGTGTTCATAAGTGGGAGCGGTTTTGATTGAATAGATGGTGATGCATGACGACGATAGAATTATTTTGAAATAATTTTGCAACCTTTTAACAACAGAAATTTTCCACATACTTTTACAGATGTGCTATAAGAAAGTCAGGGATAGCACACCTCGTTTTTTTTTTTTTTACATGCGCAGGGTGAATGGCCGCCCCACTGTAAGTAGACCCTCGGCGCCATTTTTGTGTGGGCAAAAAATAAGCCTGGTATCACTTTCAAACCGGGATTTAACTCTTCAACCAGCACTCGACACCAGACGAAGAAACGTTCACTTTTGTCGGAACAAAAATGACCGCCTGTGCACTCAATAGGAAAAAGTCCTGTGATCTCGTGGTTGGGCATTTGCTGAAACAAACCAACACAAAAAAAGACTTCAGGAGCACAACTTTTGTGACGTCACTTAAAAACAAACCGATAGATGGAAAGCCAGACTTGCCAAATGGTACTGGCGATGGAACTATGTGTTTGTGTGTGGGGGGGGGGGCGGCATATGGAGAAAAAAAGGGGGGTGAGACGATTTTGTAAACGAGTAAACATTAAGGAAGTCAATGAGTTATTGATTGAACAGACCAATCAACTCTACGCCCCCCACCCCCGCCTCCAAATCCACCCCAAGTAATCTGTCACGCAGACAGACAGCGATCACGAAGACATGGCATTTAATAGACAGACAAAGTCTCCATGACACACCGACATAATTATCTGTGCGTGTGGAAGTCTGCCTTTTTTTTTTTTAAATGCTAAACTATAATAGCTGGGTGTTCTTCAAAGTCTACGGTGACCTGTCTACTGTTATAAATACAAGAGAGTTACAAAACGTATGCAGAGTTTGGGACACGCTATCTAGAGGCAAAGTGCCCGTCTCTCATGCCAAAGGTACCGGGTTCGATTCCCGGTCGATGCAGACATGTTGGAAATGGAGGGGGGGGGATGATTCCTGTCCCTGATCCTATGGTAGATAAGATCGAGCACCTAGTCTTCTCGGATAAAGATGAACAACTCGAATGGCCCGTGTGCGCGTTGCACACGTTAAAGATACCTTGGACGTTGGAAATCGAGAAGAGTAGGACTAATAAGGCCGGCTGCCTGGGCGAAATTAAAAAAAAATCCTACAACAAAAACACACAAAAACACATTAACAAGGAAAATAAAAACGAGAAAAATGAGTTGTAAATGCCAGAACAGCGAACTCCTTAAAATAAAGACCTAACACCAAGAGCAAAGACAGTATGGAGATAACCACAGAAACATAGAAGCTTGCAGTTTTTGCCTAGATTCCTTGAAAATATTGCAGTTTGTGATGGACGAATAAAGTGGTGAGGTGTGTAATTGTACTATGCTCAGCGGGGACAATTTTCACAGCTGATCCTTACCGTTTCCACTCCACGTTTTTATTGAACATTCCCATCTTTTCGTCTGACATGACCCGGCTTAGTATGGTAGGGTCTTACCGGATTTACCCAGTAAATTGGATATTGTGGTGTACACTTCTTGTCTACCAGCAGATGACTATGTCGTTCCTGGCTTAGTATGATACCCCTCTCAGCATTACAGAAATACAGACAGTGATGAGAATATAATGTTGCAGAGATTTAATGTGGTTTTTAAAAAAGTATGCATCCACAGAAACGGACCGGGTTTGGAATATCAGGAATAAATTTCTAAAGTCATATCCAGAAACTAGTTTATCCGAGATACTGCCGGGTACCCCAGTTTAGTATGTAAACAACGGTTTTTTTTAATGGTCCGAAGATCTGGAATTTCCTGTGTCAAAACTGCTTGGTGTGGGTATATTCTCCCCTCACACTCTCTCTGTGTGTCTCTCTCGCTTTCTCTCTCTCTCTCTCTCTCGTTCTCTGTCTGTGTGTGTATCTGTCCTTCTCGCCCTCGCCCAGCACATCGCTCTCTCTCTCTCCCTCCCTCTTTCATTCTACATCATTTCTTCCTACCATCCCTTCCTTCCCCCACCAACTTTATCCCTTCTAGTCTCCTTCTTCCTTCTTCTCTACCACTTTCCTCTTCTTTTGATCATCAGTCTCGCCCTTTTCTATCGTTCTTTTTCTCTCTCTCTTTCTTTTCATCCTCGCGTCATCAAAGCAATTTTTCCGCACACCAGACGCCATTCCGCAGTCACTAATTTAACCATCGCTGGGCCTGGCTTGAAAAAAAAATAAAAGAAAAAAGAAAGAAAAAGAACAAAAAAAAGTCTGTCTTTATTTCCTTATCGGCAACAGGGTATTTTTGGGTCACCTCTCTCTCTCTCTCTCTCTCTACCCCTCTATTATCGGGTGCATTACAGAATTAAAGGCCCTTCCAATCCTTTTTGCCATCTCTTAGAGAAGAGACACGTCCAGGATATTAAAACATCTTCAAGAGAAACTGGCAAAAAGAGGGGTGCCAACAGGGGTGGGGTGGGGTGGGGGGGGGGGTGTGTGGATTCCATTCTCATGTAATGTAAATTGAAACCAAAGCAGGACCGTGGGAGGCAAAGTCAATTACGTCATCTTTAGCCCCCCGCCCCCCTTTCCGTCTTTCCCCATAAAAGACAATTATGTTTGTCTCAAAGAGAAACAACAATAGAATGGATTTTGCCTTGTTGTTGTTTTTTTTTAAATAGGGGGGGGGGGGGGTCAAGTTAATCTTAAAAAAAACAACAACTTTGCACATCATTGTGTTTTTATGTATTTTCTTGGGGATTTAGAAGTTCTTTTTGTTTTTTCTTCGTGTTTGGGAGGGGGGGGGGGGGAAGAGAAGAGTGTCCTCATAGCTCAGTTTAGGGCATGAGAAGGTAAAGACTGATTTTTGTGTGTTTATATATAACGTCTTTTGTCTGCGTTTGCGTGGGTACGTTTGCTCTCTCTCTCTCTCTCTCTCTTTCTCTTTCTCCCTCTTTGGGACTTTGGCGAGGGGATAGGAGCGCTGCGGGAAAAAGAAATTTGCTGAAAGTTTTCAATCAAAAATATACAATCATAGCAACAACGCCGACATTTAAAACATGTTGCACAAAAATCCAACAGCACCATCTTATAGCACCCAAGAAGTCAATGTCTGTACTCATCTCAGTTAGCATCAGAAATTCTGCAGTCTTAAAGTGCCACGTGTCTGTTTCCATTTAGTTCTTGGTTACAAATATTAGAACGGACAGACAGACACACAGGAGGGAGAGAACGTGGAAAATTCCACACCTTCGAGTGACTCAGGAGGACAGAGAACATGTGACTTCAGTGCCAGCCCGTGGTAGAATATGCAAATTTTCAAGAGACCGGGAAGCTCCAAACTGTGGCTTGTCATTCTGTTACGCACCTGCAAAGCCGAAATTTTGTGGCTGCTTTTTTTTTTCCATTCAAGTTCTAATAGATTCCGATCATAAATAAACGATGTCGCCATTTCTAATCTTGCACCGTTATTTGTGTAAATTTCGCTTTAGTTGTATCGGAAAATAATAGTAAATAGTGGGAGGAATTGAGTATATTGATATTATGTTCACACGTCATCAGAAGAGGCAAATTAATTAAAATTAATCCAGAAGGAAAACTTGAAACTCCTGGGAGATCAAAGCATGGAAAGAATACTGCAGGCACCGATAAGACGTCAAAAGCAGTAGTTTACAAGAAATGTGCAGATTAACTCTTTCCCTACGGTACAATGCTCACTGTGTCGCACGTTTTCCTAGCGGCAGACGGTACAATGCAGCCTGTGTTGTGACGTTGTTGAGATATTCCTTCACCACTGTATTTGAAATTAACATCCCGGGAGTTGTACCTTAAAACTAGAGTTCTTGGAAAAGCTTTCTTGTCCTAGAGTGTCCAGCGATACCATGTGTGAGATAAGTGTATACTTTGGACATCATTCTGTTGTGTAGTAAGGCGATCTGTTTACAAATGCACAGTTAAGTATGGCGTGTAACCCCAGGAGGTGCTCCGTCCAGACGTGGAATGCTGGCCCGTAGGGAAAGAGTTAACCAGTGATAACATATTATTTCTCGTTTAAGGTATAGACTCTTTAGGAACTGTCTAGACCTTTGTTCCTCATATTACACTGTATACTAACTTTGTCCTATCATAATGCGGTCCTTTTTTTTTCTAAATTTAAAACTGAAATGGGGTGTGGGACAAAAAATGTTGACAAACACTGGTATAAAGCAAATCGTAACCATAACAGCCCCATCTATGTATGGTCCACAGATTTGATGCCTTTGCCTACGTATTACGGAACGAAACTGCAGGTGCTGAACACGTGCGCTGATTTAAGATACGTGACTGTGCTACTGTTTCCTTGTGAGCATTTCCATGGGACATGCGGAATAATGTACCATGGAAATGGAAAGTAAGGTAGTCCTCTAAAAGACACATGAGTAAAAGGAAATGCATAAGCAAAAAGACAATTATACTACATGGAGAACAGTTTTAATGATTTAGAACAGTAGTTCTGAACCCTTTGCAGGCAATCGCTTCTGTAGGCTCCAAATCTTTGCTTTTTCTTTTTGACAAAGTGACGCAAACGTCAAATCAATGCGGCCCAGTGATGAGGGCCATGCGGCGTTAATGTTTACCTCCTTTTGTGGAAGAAAAATTTGGGCGCTGGAAGGCCACCTTTAAGACACTTATGTGATCTGTAACAACAAAACTTATAATTTTCGTTTCAATGATTTTGTTGGGTCACAAATTTATGTATGAGAGTGTTGATTATCAAAATGTCCAAATTCCCCAGTTTGACCTTTACGTCACTTTGTCGACAAACCAGCGAAATGTTTAGTCACTGCCCATCACCTGCTCCCCCCCCCCCTCCCTAAAATCCCCAGTCAGTTGAAAAAGCCCAAGGGATACATTTCACAAGAAAACACACACATTTTAATTATGATTTAAAGTTCTGTCGATGACAACAGGTGTCTTGATGATTCATTATAAAATAGAAAACATGTTTTATCAAATGCACTTAAAAAAAAACCGTCTTTTCTGTTCATAAAACCCATGTACATAATGTGCTGTTGAACAGGTAGGGCAATGGCAACCCTGCACTTGCCCCCAAATCGTCTGCCATTAATGTCTTCGCCTCCCACATTGCCCATTTTTATAATTTTCGCCTCCCCCACTGTCCGTTTTTATAATTTTCGCCTCCCCCACTGTCCGTTTTTATAATTTTCGCCTCCCCCACTGTCCGTTTTTATAATTTTCGCCTCCCCCACTGTCCGTTTTTATAATTTTCGCCTCCCCCACTGTCCGTTTTTATAATTTTCGCCTCCCCCACTGTCCATTTTTATAATTTTCGCCTCCCCCACTGTCCGTTTTTATAATTTTCGCCTCCCCCCCTCCCCCCCCCACTGTCCGTTTTTATAATTTTCGCCTCCCCCCCTCCCCCCACTGTCCGTTTTTATAATTTTCGCCCCCTGTCGCCCTTTTATTCGTTTTCACGATATTACTCAAATTGAGAAGCACTGATTTAGAGTTTCCATATGGCGCGGAGTAATGAAAGTCACCTTAGAAATAAACCAGAATTTTTGTGTATTGGCCTACAATAGCCGCACGCGCTCTGCACGGAAAGGGGAGGAACATTGAAGTCATTACAACTTTAAAATAATCAATACTACAATTTATCACTGCGATTTCAGATGGGCATTACTTTTGACTACAGAAACGCATGGGATACTTGGATCTCAGGACAGAAATCGATACGACTTAGCACATCTTATAATAGTTCGTCCATCAGGTATGATGATGACCTTAACAACACCGGAGGAATAAAGAACAGAAATTGTTGAGAATTTCAACACATGGACAATAAAGAGAACTAAAGGACACAGAGGACAGAATGGAAAGACTGTCCTTTCATGACTTATGGCTTCTCATGTGACTGATAAGTCCTATTTTTGCCCTGCAGACCCTTCCGCATAAATGACAAGATTGCTCCGTTGGTTCAGTACCACTGGGCCTTTTCTTGCGCCGTTCTCTTTTTTTGATGGCCTGCTGGACTCTGTCAGCTTCCCATGCTTTACTGCCTCTGGTAAGGGCCGCCCTCCAATTTGCACGATCAAGCGAGAGCTTTTCCCACTCACTCACATCAATGGCAAAGGCCTTCAGTGATTGCTTGAGAGTGTCTTTGTAACGTCTCTTTGGGGCCCCAACATTCCTCGTTCCATTGGAGAGCCCAGAGAAGAAGATTTGCTTAGGGAGTCTGGAGTCGGGCATTCTGACAACATGTCCTGCCCAACGTAGCTGAATTTTTTTCAGGTGGCAGAAGATGCTCAATTCCTTGGCACGATTGAGGACCTCAGTGTCTGGAATTTTATCCTGCCATTTGATCCTTAGGATCTTTCTAAGGCAGGCCAGATGAAAGTGATTTAGCTTTCTGGCATGCGATTGGTACACTGTCCAGGTTTCAGCCCCATAGAGTAGGATGGGAAGGACCACAGCATTGTACACTTTCAGCTTAGTGTCTGTGCGAATGCCGGCAACATCCCACACTCTCTTTCGAAGCCTGCCAAATGCAGAGCTGGCTTTGCTGATTCTTGAGAGAATTTCAGTATCAACACGAGCCGCGGAAGACAGTGTACTGCCAAGATAGGTGAAGTTCTCCGACACCTCCAGAAGACTGTCATGGACTTTGATATTTGGGGTCACAGGATACTTGTCGTCTGGAGTAGGCTGATGGAGCGCTTCCGTCTTCTTTGTGCTTATTGTGAGGCCAAAGTTGTCACAGGCACTAGATAACTTATCAACACAGTTTTGCATGCTATCCTCATCGTGTGCCAGAAGTGCACAATCATCAGCAAATAGTAGGTGACAGACTTGAGTACTTTTGGTTTTGGTTTTTGCCTGAAGTCTCCTGAGGTTGAATAGACTGCCATCAGTTCGGTACTTGATGCTTACCCCTTGAGGAGGAGAGCTAAAGGCTTCTTGTAGCATTGCAGAGAACATGATGCTGAACAGAGTTGGGGCTAAGACACAACCCTGTTTTTACCCCATTTGTGACAGCAAAGGGCTCTGAAACACTGCCGTTGCTTTTGACTGCAGCTTGCATGCCATCATGAAACTGGCGCACTATTGTGATGAATTCGGGTGGACACCCAAACTTCGCCAAGATTTTCCAGAGGCCTTCACGACACACTGTGTCAAAAGCTTTTGTGAGGTCAACAAATGTGATATACAGCGCTTTATTTTATTCCATGCATTTTTCCTGAATCTGTCTGGCAGCAAAAATCATATACGCCGTTCCCATCTCTTTACGAAAGCCACATTGGCTCTCGGGAAGCAAGTCATTTGACGAGAGGTGATCAAGAAGGCGATTCAGAAGCATTCTTGCCAATATTTTGCCAGCAATTGAAAGTAGAGAGATTCCCCGATGGTTGTCACAGACTTGGCTGTCCCCTTTGTTTTTGTACAGATGGATGATTGAAGCATCTTTGAAGTCCTGTGGCAGCTTCCCTGCTTTCAACATATGATTGAACAACTCGGTCAACCTTTCAATAAGCTTTTCTCCACCGAAGGCATACACCTCAGCAGGAATTGAATCCACGCCTGGTGATTTGTTAAAGGACATCTGATTTGTGGCAGTTCGGGTCTCATTTGCTGTGAATGGCTTGGCAAGAGCTGCATTAATAGGAGTCTGAGGGAGGCGGTCAATGGACTCAGTATTTATATTTGATGGCCGATTTAGCACACCTCCGAAATGTTCTGCCCAACGCTGAATTATGGCATTCAATTCAACAATGCGTGTTGAACCATCTGACGCAAGAAGTGGCGTAGTGCCAGAGCGGGATGGTCCAAACACAGCTCGGCGGCTCTCAAAGAACTTTCTAGTGTTGTTTGTGTCGGCATATTTCTGAGTTTCTCTTACTCGCTCTTCAAGCCAGTCATTTTTCATTTTCCTCAGCTTCTTCTGGAGTACACCCTTACATGCACGCAGTGCATCAGCTTTTGCTGTGGAAGAGGGGTCACTGCAGTGAGCTTGGATGAGACTATTTTTTTCTTTGATGAGCACTTTGATTTCATTATCATTATCATTGAACCAGTCCTGGTGCTTGCGGACAGGAAAACCAACTGTGCTGCTGGCGCAAGAGTGTACAGTCGTATTTAGGTCAGTCCAGCTCTGTTCGATGTTCTCAGGGTCAAAAGTCACGCAATCCAATTTTGAGGAGAGTTCTGATGAGAGCTCGCTCTGTTTCTCAGCTGAGCAGAGTTTTGAAACATTTAGGCGTTTAGGTGTGGCGCTTTCCCTTGAGGGCGTCTATTGCGCCTCAATGTTAGTCTGAGCTTGCAAACAATGAGTCTGTGGTCAGTTCCACACTCGGCACCACACATCGCCTTTGTTACAAGGACATCCTTTCTGTCAGTCTTCCTCACAATGACATAGTCTATGAGATGCCAATGCTTTGAGCGGGGATGCATCCATGACGTTCTGTTTCTCACGGGGAGACTAAAATTTGTGTTGGTAATGAACAGGCCAAATTCAGCGCACAAAGTAAGTAAGCGCAACCCATTGTTATTGCATGAACCAACTCCATGAGGGCCCAAAACATTTGGCCACGCTGAGATTTCGGAGCCAACCCTAGCATTGAAGTCCCCCAAGAGAATCAGCTTATCAGCTGCCGGGACAGAGCATATGACAGATTCTAGATCAGAATAGAACTTGTCTTTGGCTTCATCTGGGTTTGTCATGGTGGGCGCATATGCGCTAATGAGGGTGGCTGACTGGCTTTTCCCAACTGGGATCCTGAGTGTCATTAGCCTGTCATTTATTTCAATTGGCATGGACTGCTGTCTCGGTTCGACTGCACCCTTGCCTTTCCAGAAGAAGGTGTATCCACCACTGAGCTCTTTGAGTTGGCCACTATCAGGGAGTCTGGTCTCACTGAGTGCCACTATGTCCAGGTTGTACCTGCTGAGCTCAATGGCAATAAGTGCAGTGCGTCTTTCCGGGTTGTTTGAGTTGTCCTGTAGTGTGCGTATATTCCAGGCTCCTAGCCTGAGTAAGCTGAATTTCTTTTTGTTTCGACCGCAAAAAGGGATCCCCACTGGTCGCGGTATACCAGTCAGGGTGATGTGAAGTGGGCTTTCTTTAGGGCACCTTTTATAGCCCCTTCCTCAGTTGAGGTGAGCAGTGCTATCCTTAAATAAGGCTGCTCAGCTACTGCGGGTGCTGCCTCCCCACGCCTCCACTTCAATCGACGATGAAGCGACCATAGCCCACAGCCACCAACGTGTAGGTCTGTGCTAACAGCTTCCAGTCTATCCAAACCTGCTGCCACCGCACTCGCCCATCGCCGTTGGAATTTTGAGAGGAAAGAAGACGAGACAAAGATGAAAGAAGACGAGGTGAGTGTTAAGACTGGCGCAAAGAATTTGTTTTTAGTGAGAAAGAGCTGCGCAAACATCAGACTCACTCTCTCGCCTGGACACAACTTATCCAAGTGGCAAGACAGGGTCAAGACGACTGGAAATGTATCCAGGTGCAGGAGGATGCCAGAGGGACAGTCATATTGCCTGACCGGCTGCCTGTAGGCTACTCCACAGCCTCGCAGTCCCAACTGACTAGGGTGAAAGACCCAAACCAAAGAACACCAATACTGGTGGATGCTCTGTGTCACGATATCCAGGCCAGAGTGACGGTATATTGCCATCTGCCCTATCAATCAACCACTGGCCTGCTGCTGCCAGCTTCGAAGCTGCGTCCGGGAAGTTTGCTCAATTCTTCGTCTGTGATTTAGGCAAACAAGCCTATGACCACACCGCTACCGGGGGCCAATGTGAAGGACTCAAGTACTGAGGGTCACATTGTGCCCTAGCATGTGGCCGTTGGGTTAGATGAAACCTCCTCCGCCCTGGCCGTTTGCACCGACAGGTGCACGCCCACTGATACCATGCTAGCGTACCAGTTCATGAAACAGGTTGTACTGGATTACATGTTACCAGTAGCAGATTTTTCTGACCTGACCTCATGGCACATCTTAACCCTCAGTAAAATGCAGAATTATTCAGTGTTCGAGAAAAAGTAAAACGAGATGTTTTTCTTGACTTGAATGTTGTGAGATCTCATTTGCATATTCAGCTGCCTGATTCGTTGCTGAAATATTTCTTCTTTTCCATCTGCTCCCTGTTCTTATTCTTTTCCCTTATTAAAAAGGCTTTACAACAAGGTTTGATTTTCAGTTTGGGTTTCGACAGAGCATGTTGATACGATAACGGCGACAATCGTGCTAGAACAAAGCAAAACGACAGACAAAATATAGCAGAATGGAAGGACTCAAGGAGACACGGCCAATATCACCTATCTGTCACTCGTTTTGGGATAGATTTGAGATTCGTGACATCATTGATTTGATAAAATATTTCGCTTTCATTATGTCATTTTATTTATCTTTTTTATTTATTTCCAGAGGGTCAAGATGTTTTTTTTTTTCTTTATGGAAAGACTGATGTCATAATTGTGGATTGTCAAACCCACAACTGATTGTCACTTGACTACTTTGCCCTGACAATATGAAAACTGCTTTTTCTTACGCGGGGCTTTGCTACGTACAACTTTTTCTTTTTCCCCAAGTTTGACATGACATTTGAAAGATAATGAAGAAGGAGAATAATTATGTTCATAGAGTAGACAATAGAGTGAGGGACAGATGGAGCACAATGTGGCTGAGGACCGAAGAAATGGTCTGTCTACATAAATGGATTAAAGGGACAGACGGACGGAAAGGCATACAAGCAGACAGACGGGCGGAAGAACTGACGGGCAGACAGACAAACAGACTTGATAGATAGATAGACAGACAGACAGACAGACTGACGGACGGATGGACGGACGGACGGACGGACAGACAGACAGACAGACAGACAGACAGACAGACAGACAGACAGACAGACAGACAGACAGACAGACAGACAGACAGACAGACAGACAGACAGACAGACAGACAGACAGATAGATAGATAGATAGATAGATAGATAGATAGATAGATAGATAGATAGATAGATAGACAATTACAAAACACTACAAGACAGACAAACAGATCACACAAGACTAAACAAGACAAAGAAGAACAGAGATCTCCCAGTGCCAGTCTATGCCCGCCAGGCGCCAAGTTTGTCTTGTAAACAAGGATAAAATAACCCGACAGAGACAGCAGACAGAACATTCAAACAGTCAGAGAAATTATTGTCCCTTTAATAAACTGTTTCAAGAAGAGCCTGAGGTCAGACTGACAACAGCTGACAAAAGAGGGATTATTGATCATCATAACATGGTGAGCTGTGATATCTATAGCTTTGATGTTTCAATTTGGTGGTTGGATGTTGTGCTTACAGAATATTATACAATAATGTTCTGATATTATTGATATCTTATTCTGATTTTTGTTGTGTAATAATGTTCTAAACTAGATGATGTTTTGCAAGGACCACCAAGGTTTTTGTTGTTGTTGTTGTTTTCGTTGTAAAATACAACTATGTTCTGAAATGGACTAATATTGTTGTTATTATTGTTGTCTTTTTTTTTGGTCTGGTTATCCTTGTAAAAAAAAATTGTGCTCTGAAATGGACTAATATTGTTATTAATATTATTGTTGTCCTTTTCTGGTCTGGTTATCCTTGTAAAAAAATTATGTTCTGAAGTAGAATAATATTGTTGTTGCCGTTGGTGTTTTTTTTCTGGTGTGGTTATCGCTGTAAAATGATTATGGTACTGGAATACTGTTGAAGTGCGTTTGTTCTTTTTGTTTTGGTCGCTCTTTTGCTTTAGGACAGAGACGATTTCAGTTCTGTTTGTTGTAAGAAATGAGTTCTAAACGTCATAACCATGTAAACATTAAGATTGTCCTCAAGTTATTTGTCGTACTGTTTTGTTTGGTTTTTCATCTATAGTTATCTGTCTCACTATAAAAAAAAAAAATAGTGGAGGGAGTAATTCATTGTGGTGCAATTTTGGGCCTTTTTTTTTTTTGGCTCGAAGCTACAGCCTAAATGAAAGTTTCAAAAATTATAAAGTGAATTTTCCTAAGTGACAACTAATCCAGCCCAATCGCTTTTATATCGACCGATTGTGTGGATTCAAGCTTCAGGTATTTTTAAATACAAAGTTGTAAAAATGTAAAATACAGTGTCTTTATTTTGGCTCCCTGTAGTAAGCCCACCGCACCAGAAACGACGGGTACATATTAATACCCGTTTAGTTCTGTGCGCGCAATTTCCTTACCAGAAATGAGTGCTTAGTGCTCTGGTACGCATGGGATATCTTGTAAGACTGTAGAATATGAGATGCTATCTACACCAAAAAGAGAGAGAGGGAGATTGAACGGTGGGTTCACAGGTTTATCCCGGATAATGCTGGGAACTTCATCTTGTGTTGTTATAAAAATTATTCCTGTCCTGGATGAATGTTAAAATCGGGCAAAAAGAAAAAGTTGTATGTAGCAAAACCCTGCATGAGAAATAAAACCCAAACGATACAAAGCAAACTAAAGAGAAGACAGAAAATGCTCAAATTTTCGGCTTTCGCGTTCATCAAGAAAAAAAAATTGAACAGAGAAAACAATCGAACAATAAAAGATTTCAACAGGAAATGTATAGAATCGAAGCGAAACAGGGTAAATGCTACTTATCTGATGAAGTATGTCCGAATGTAAAGCGCTGTGAGTATGGAGTCAGGCGCTGTATCAATGTCGCCCAATATCAAATTATTATCCTTCAGCCTGTCCGCACTGTCGGTGTTGTGGTCTTGTTTTTTATTTTGGATTGTTGTTTGAAATAAATGAAGAACTTTTTTTTTTCAAAACTGGGTAAGTCAAATTTTGTATGAGTTATGGCCCCTTTCAGATAGCCATTCAAAATTCTTCAAAAAGTTCTGTCAAAACTTCGCATATAGACGGTACATGGCAAGTTTTAACTGAGCAGTTACATCGCTCTGACACTCATTTTGAATGATTGTGGAAAAGGGGCCATAACGCATGCAACATTTGACTTACCCAGTTTTGGTAAAACGCCCTTTAAATGATTTCTGTACCGGATGAAATATGAAATGAGACTGTGGCCGCCGTCATTATCGTTGATGTTGATGTGGTTATTAATGCTGCTCTGCTGTTGTTACATTCAAAGATAGAGTAACAAACAAAGAAATATACGAGAAAACAAACCAGAAAGAGCTAATGAAGCTAATCAGGGAGAGAAGATTACGATAGTGTGGACATTTGTGGCGAATGGACAGAAATAGAACCGCGAGAGTCGTAATAGAATGGAACCCAACTGGAGGACACAGAGGCAGAGCAAGACCACGCCTGACCTGGCAAGCAAACGTGGAAAAGGCTCTTAAGTCGCTGGGAAGCTCCTGGCACCAAGCAAAATATGATGTCCCGGACAGAACTAGTTGGCGAAGGATGGCCCGATGCGCTCGCAGTGGCACTGGAGGAACTAAGTGCTAAGTAAGTGCTACTGTTGTTATTTCATTCATACTGTCTTGTTATCGTTACTGTCAAACGAAAGAAGGAGACGTAAAGTCCGAGAGAGTAAATTTTTGTGATTTTAGTCAAAGAAATAATATGAAATATCGGGCTACCATAATTACTGTCGGAAACGGGTAGAACAAAACAAAAAATGCTAGCAAACAAAAATGTTTCAACGTAAAGGCGAGAAAAATAATGAAAGTTGAAAATGATGGGATTGGGTTGTCAACATGGTGAAAATTGCCTCAGAAAAGAAGGTACTAGACGGTTAATGGGGGCGGGAAAGATAACCCGTGTAAGGTGTTATGCTATTAACTCCCCTGCTGGTGAAAATAGTTGGTACTCTGAAGACAACGGATGTTTTGCTAGACACCAATGATATTTCCAGATAATGTAAAAACAAAAGAAGAGTTTTTTGGGGGGGGGGGCTGTGGGGGGGGGGCTGTGGGGGCGAGGGTGGGGATGGAAGAAGTCTACTGAACGAAGCTGAAATGAGCAATAAATTCGTCTAAAATCAACGGCAGGATCTATACCCAATTACCATTTTCATGTCTCCGACAGCCTGGGAGACAATCATGATAAGAAAAACATTCTCACACAATATTTACGCACATCCACAAAAAAAACCAATCATAAACACACACACACACATACACACGCATACACTTAACAACTATATCTCATGCAGAGCAAACTGTACATGGAAAGAAACGGAATTCGACACTGGTACAAACTCAAATCACAATATAAAAGCAAAATTAATGTTCAAGACAGCCAAACACAGAAATTTGTACTTTGACAACTTAAAGAGTGAAAAGCATCAAAATACACGAAAACACCAGTTGACATGTCATGGTCGTAGGAGGTGGTGGGAAGTGTGGAGAAAACACGTAATACTTTACATGATTCACGTTATTACTTTTCAATATTTGACAGTTTTGAAAATTTCATTTCAGCAAAAAGAAGGACGGGGGGGGGGGGGGGGGTGCTGAAATGTGGTGTCGCTCGGTGAGGAGATTTGGGAGGGGAGTGGTGGAAAAACATGAAATTTATGCCAATCCATCCAGCCTGAGTTTGAGTTTGAGTTAGGTTTAACGGCACGTCAGCCTTGCCATCCATCCAACCTCCATTCTCACTTCTACGACAAAATTACGGTTTGCTGCTGGAACAACATTTAAATGTCCGTCTACTTCCTACCTGAGGGATTTTGAAAAGCTTGAGCAAATTGGCCACTTGAATGGAAGTCTGGCTAGAGGGAGCTCCCAGTACACCGGAAATAACCTTGACCTCGTTCTCCGGAAGTGATCCGTCGGAGCATCTGTAGGCGGAGCCACCGATGTTGGTGATAGAACCTGGAAAATGCAGAAACAAAAATATGATATGATTGGAAGCCAAGCTGAATAGTTTATCTGAAATCATATAATTATTGGTAAAACTGATACCTGAATGCAGACAGTGCATGAGCTGTCAGGAGTAAGACCAGAGATAGTAGAAACGATAACATGAGACACTGTCTTCTTTGTACCACTAAACCAACTGTCCACACAATTTGCGTGCTGATCAGGGGCGGGGCCCATGGTGCACAGTATGAAAAGAATGCTTGATATAATGTTAAATTTATAATGCAAAATTGTGACAGTGCGATTGCCACTTCAGAAAAAAAAACGTTTTTCCCATAGCGACTGAGCTTACAATTCCACAATAGGTGGCGTCAATCAAGACCTATAGCGGTAGCTGAACTTTGCCGCGGTGCGAAATCTGTGCACATTAACAGCACTAAAGCTGTCTTATCTTATCAATTCTAGAATCTTTGCTAAGACTAATGAGGAACTGAGACAAATTTGTTTTGTTTAGATCTTCCTGTGAATTGTGGACTTAGGAGTTCAACAGGCCCTCGCTCACTGGCGGAGAAACTTATTTGGCTCGCTAGTTCGGGTGCGACGAAGCTGACTTAAATCAGCTGACATGACAGAAAGCAAAACCTCACGCATTGCGACTGAACAGATCCAAAACAGATTTGCCACAAAGCGTCACCAGGCTTATCTGTATCCCCAGCAAGTATCCCTACGTCAGTCCAACATAGATTCCAGAAGGGTTGGTGGGATTGCCAAAGGTGCGGATTACCTACTTCAAACCGACGTAGATGGGTTGTCGTAATCGGTGGATCTACGTAGGAATGACGTCATTCCTATGAGGAAACTAGATGTCATTCCTTGGCGGTCGAAATTCAGTAGAGTTGGTGATTGAGTACATGTGTGTTTTCAAGAACATTTTGATGTCCCCACCTTCGCAACTAATGCATGTGCTCGTTGTTACCAGTCGATCAAGATAGAGCAAATATTTGTGAGCAATCTCCAAGCAGGTCACTGTGAAAAACGAAAAATGGTCACTGCAATTAACAGTGACCTTACCCAAAAACTTTTCCTAAGAATGATCACCGAACCCGGCTATTTCAGTTCTAGAGAGGTTTTACTTCCAGTTGTGCATGTTAATCGCATTGCCGCACGTTAACTATTATAACATCCATCCAGAGTATTCACTCGCCAAAGAGGCAGGAGGGAACCCCCTCCCGAGACCCACCGCTCACGGACCTGATATTCGGAGAGTCCATGCGTCTCCATCTTAGATAACCAGAATCGGTAATATGCGAAAGATTGTCCATGCCTGCTCTAGACCGGTAGGGCGTGGGAATATTTTGGGGGGGGGGGGGACTTCAGAATGGGGCGTAGTGATTTTCCATAGAAATCTTAATTACATGTTTATTTATGGGGTGTTAGTGGCTTCCTTATTTAGCTCCGATTGAACATCCAACTTTACAGACGCACGGCCTTAATGATGTTGCGCCACAAAACTTTGCCCGATCATTGGGCAACGCACTTTTTTTTTGTTGGAAAACTGAAGTGGGGCGTGGGACAAAAGAGGTTGAGAAACTCTGCTCCAGACCATCCTTCAAGGGTCAAGCTAACCCAACACTTAGACCGTTGATTCGAATTTACACGGACTTTATGTATTCACGACCTGGCTAGGCTGACATATAATATCGAGTTTGTGTCAAACCTTTTTGTCAGACTCCACAGATCTCATCAAATCAGTGGACTTAGTCTAATTCTGCGGTTGCAACACGAGACAGACATTAGATCTGAAAAACAACACAAAAAAGTAATAAAGAAAACGTTTCTGGTGAGAAATGAAATCAGTGTCAGAAAATCGTATTTTTTTGTTCGGCTTTTTCATTACAAATGTCAGTTAAGTCTTGTCATCTGTTGTTTATTAAATTTGTTTTTGTCAATTGTCAACCTCCAGTTTAATAATCCATGTTTGTGCTTCCTGCTCTCTCTCTTTCTCTCTCTCTCTCTCACACACACACACTCTCTCTCTCTCACTCTCTCCCCCCCTCTCCATCTCCCCATCTCTCACTCCCTCTCCCTCTCTCTCTCTCCCCATCGCTCTCTCTCTCTCACTCTCTCTCTCTCCCCATCTCTTTCTCTCTCTCACTCTCTCTCTCTCTCACACACTCTCTCTCTCACTCTCTCTCTCTCTCTCTATCTCTCACTCTCTCTCTCTCTTTGCCTACTCTCTCTCCCGCTTCTTCTCTCTCTCCCTTCTATCTCTTTCTCGTTCCCCATACCTCTCTTTCTTTCTCTCTTCTCTCACCTATTGACACTCACACCAGCACTGCTTTGGGCGTTTTTCCCAATCTTCATATCTTTAATAACGCCAGAGGGATTAATTAATTCCTTTTTTTTCTGTCCTGTTTCCTAATATCCCATCTCTGTATATAATATGTTTCTCTGTTTCTATTATCTAATCCCCCCATATTCTCATTTGAAAGAAAGTATTCATCAAGCCGAATGTCTGCTGGTTATACTTTCTCTGCTTTTTACAATCTCTTTCTCGTAAACTAGACAGGAATTGTTTAGCAGTATTTGCCACTAACAACCTATCTTCGGCCAACTACGATTTTCGGTTGATATTACAAATTTAAAAGTTCCAACTCGGTCCCTTAGATCATTCGGTGAACAATCATTGCGTTTTTACTGCTCCATTACCTGGAATTCGCTGCCGCGAAACTTAAGGGATGTACAAAATACTGAAATTTTCAAGAAACGTCTTATAACAAAATTTTTACAATTGATGGAATAAAATTTCTGCTTCTGATTGTTGTTACGTAGTTATTCTTTCCATAGGTGAATGGATTGTGACCAGGCATGATAGAACAACTGTCAAGCGCTGAGAGCTTGTGTTAGCGGGAATACTGTTATAAATGCCACTGACCAAGATTAACAATGACATGTCGGAGCGTTGCTGTATTTCTATGTCCAATACTATAAAGCTATTTGATACATCGTAAACAAGGTTGAGGCCCTCGACCAACCGATGGATGTTATTGTCTTGGAAACAGGTGCAAGCAATTAGTCAGGTTCTACCCTGCCTGGGGCAAGATTCGAACCTATTACCGCTTGCATCCGGATTAAACTCGGTAACCGCATAGCCACTGCGGGTCTTGCCAGCCACTTCGTCTCCCCATCTTTTACTCTTTTTTTTTTCAAAAATTATGAAAGTTTGATTCCGCTTTGAGCAGAATTCGAACCCAGACGTCTCACATCAGGACCAATCGCTCTGACCACTAGACTACTGCCCCGATTAGCGAAGCATGCAATCGTTAGCGTAAAGAAATAAAAAAATAATGAAATTTTCATTCCTAAAAATGAAACGCCACATTATGTCAAATTATCCTGCTCTTTTATCCAGAATACGTGTAATCAGAGAGAAAATCCAGTATGTTGAGAAACAAAAACAGGCGTTTTTAAAAAAAGTAAATATTGTTGTTTTTTTGTATTTCGAAATGTTCTCAATTTCTCCGGAAAAACTTCTGATTATTTCAGCCGGTCATAAGCAACAAAATGTCAGCTCATCAGGGTTTCAATTCATTTATTTATTTATTTATTTATCTACTAGCCGTGGTTCTAGTGCCGGAAGACAGTGATGATGTCATAGACAGAGAATTATGTTCGTGGAAAAGAAAGGATCGCGGAAAAAGGGAGAGTGGGGAAGGAAGGGCAGGGGGGGGGGGGCGAAATTAGGGACACAAAGCAGACTAAAAAAACTCTCTCCCCCCCCCCCCCAACCACCACCAGTTCAATTGTCCCAAATCTAAAAATAAAAAGAACCTTCTACAGGTCAACATGAAGGCGCAAGTCCGAGCGGTATGAGCGGCGGTAGGGCTTGTTAAAAATCCCGCTTTTTGTTTTTTTTTATTATAAATATTTATCAGTATTTTTATGCACACAAATTTCTTTTCACATTGAGAAAACTATAACGGCAGGAAAGAAAATCTGGCAGTATTTTTCTTTTCATTATTCTTTTTTCCAAGTTTGTCGATCTTTTTCATTCGGTCCATACAATTTTTGCCAGTTTCTTTTCAGCGTTTTTATGCAAATCCAAGTTAAGTGCAGGAAGGATTTATGAATGATAGCGGCAGTTTTCCTCATGTCTGTCTCTTGCCATTTATCTGTCATTTCTCAAGCTCTTCCTGTCTCATGACGCACAGTCTTGAAGTTCTTCTCCGAATTCTTGCTGGTGATTTTACTAAGATATCAGCAAAGTTTTTAGTCTTCCATATTATGGCCATCTCTCAGGAGGGAAGGGGTAAAAAAAATCAAGATACCGGCCATGCTTGTAGCCCTTGTGTTTACAGCTTAGGTCTTTATTTTAGCAGGTTCGCTGCCTTGGCCTTTACACCTCACTTTTTCTCGTTTTATTTTTCTGGTTGTGGTTGGGATTCATTTTTTTAGAATTTTGCAGGGGCAGCGGCTTGAGAAATCTTGTAGCCCTTGCCCGCCCTCAGGTTGTTTTATGGCTTTTTTTTCTTCTGAAAACTAAGGGTTAAATCCTGTTTTTTAAATTATTTTCTTTTTATTTCGTTTGGTCAGTCTGATAAAAAAAAACAACTTCATCTGTGTTTCCGATTAAAAAAAAATGTAAAAAGCAAGTTAGGATAGTTTGCGACGTGAATCCTCAATTTTTTTCCCCCGATCTCATTATACTTGTTGTTTTTTTTAATGAGTACCCATTAGCGAGTGATTTTAATTTGTTAAGAGTGGTTATGTTTGGACGATACTGTCAGTATTATGACGTCTGGTAAGTGTCCTTTTTCCTATTTTGTTTGTTCAAGTTGCCGTGAAAGAAAAAAAAAAAAAAGGTAATGAGATCTGTTACTGCCAATGTTTGTTAGTTTTCTACTTGCTCCTGGTCTGTACAGAACCTACGGGTGAGTTTTTCCCCACTTTTCCCCGCTTCATCAAAAGAAGCGACCAGTTGCTAGCCCTCATTTTTTTTTCCATTGCTTACAGGGGAGTACACTAGGGGATGGGGGGGGGGGGTGCACTCAGGGTAGGAAAAGCGTACATTGGGGGTTGGGGGCGGGGGGGGGGGGAGAGACGATGTAAGACAAATGCGCTTCAAATAGTGGAATGTTATAAAAACCATAGAAAAACAGTGGGGTGGCAGCAAGGCTTAAGGCAAAATTAAAAAATTGGCAAACAGAAAAGGTTGTATGTAGCAAAGCCTCTGATAAGAAATAATACCCAAACAATACAATGAAACGCAAACTGAAAGGGAAGACAGAAAATGGCCGATATTTCGGCAACAGATTTTTTTTCAAGGGAAAAAAGGAGAAAAATTGGAAAAATTGAACAGACAAAATAATCGAACAATAGAAAATAGAATAAATCTAGAATCTAAATGGAATATGACTGCTTAACTGCGAGTTCTTGCTTGTATTGCAATGAAACATAGAGTCAAAAGTGGACAAAACTGGGAGTACGGCGGTCTGTATATTCGGATGGCCCCTTTCTTTCTTCCGTGTAGAATTAGGTTATTCACTCTTTCGCAGTTTCATTACAGAAACCAGCGCTATCTTCATGCCTTCTTTCGCCCCCGATCCTTGTCTCTATAACAGTAAGCCATAAACCATCCCGTGTCTATTTACAAATCAGACCCCAGGTCTCTAACAGGTTTGGCCATTTCACGAATATGTCTTCTTCTCATAGAAGTAGGAAGTACATAGAAGAGTAAGCACGGGCATCCGGTATTCGTCAATGCGGGTCCGCCATCTTGGTGCCAGTGTAGGGCAAGTGGGTGATCCCACTGCGCCGTGAACCGAGCGAGCAGTCACCTACATTAGCACTAGATCTAGTAGCAGTAGCACAAGGGGAGGGGGAAATGGAAAGGCATTGCAATGAAACCGACTGAACGATAAAATTCATAGGGATCTTAGTTCTTACTATCCTCATGGGATAATTTCTAAACAATGATAACCTGATCCTTCGTTCTAGATCTAGATCGATTGGAAAGCTACCCCCGCCCTAACCGCTTTCTCTCTCTTTCTCAATCTCTCTTGTCTGCACCCAAAAGTAGAATAATTGATAGACTTCGGAGATGAAATAATTCTAAAATATACCCAAATACTGATAATTTACCCAGGATTTAGAATACCCTTTCATTACCTGTATATATCATATGTGCTATAACAACAATGGACGCATGATTTCAGTTTAGGAAAAGGTGGGGTACTGAAGTGGATTACAAGCACTTTCATAGCCCACACTATCGATGATAAAAGTGATTATTACGGTGTCTTCGATGGTATTTAAGATCATGACATTAAAAAACAAACAATTACAAGTAATCACCACAAAAGCTGAAATTTTTCATTCTTTTAAAAACGATAATTTTGTCTGCTGTAGTAAAAGCACGGACTAAGCTGTAGTGTAAGCACTTGGACTTACTTGAGTCATTAGACTAATCAGCCCACCAAATAGGGTGCCATTAATGCAATAAAAAAAAAAAAGGAATGTTGAGGATTATTATCTCAACCATATAGGAAATTTCACACCAAGAAACAGACCAATAGATCAAGTACAACTGAAGATTTACCAAATCAACCCTGTTGACAGAATTGAGACACACACACATACAAATTAAACAACTTTATCAAGTATCTCTTCACCAAGACAAGACAGCTTTAATGCAAATTCATTATTCACTGACACTATTTTCAGCTCTGCGCCTCTTCCCTCATAATCACTCTTGTGCCCCCTGTCTGCATTATAAGAAATTTTGGAAATCAGTCACAGAAAATTAATATTCTCTTTTAAGTCTGCCATTAAATCCCAGTTCCAGTCATACAGAGTTCACCCTTAAGTTTTCTTCCAGAAATTGAAATAGCATGTTTTTTCCCTTTTTAAAGATGATAATGAGAAAGAAATTTCAAATGTTTGTTACTGTTATTGATGTGATCATTTTTTAGTTTTTGTTAATATTCACATGGCACATGATTGTTTGTTGTAAAAATAAAAATGTTTCATAACATCTTGATTATAGGCTATTTGAATGTAAGGGGAGGTTTGATTGTCTATAAACAACCAATCACTTGAAATACATTTAAAAAAAACACTTTTGATACCTGAAATAATGACTTATTTTATCATGAGGAACTTAAGCTGTTTTCTACTACAAGGTACAAGTTGCTGTACAATCCATAAGATTTCAGCGGTGGAGTTGGACCACTCTTTTATTCAGGGTACCAATGTTCATAAAAAGCTTAGGTACATTGTCTATCATGTTGAGCGTTAAATCTTTCCCATAGAGTTCTTCGCATTCTGACCACTCAGTCAAGAATATCCTGAGTCCAAATTTATTCATATTATATATATAATTATGCCTACCCGTTATCCTTTCAGAAAATAACAAGGAAATTTGTAGAGAACTGGATAGATGTAATATTACATGTATTACAGTAAACAAGTAACAATGATCAATGATGCATAGCAATGAGCAAGGTGGAGGTGTGACCCGATAAGTGGTTTGCTAGAGTAAAGAAGAATGCCACCACTTCTGGAGCGACATCATCTGATTTAGATCGAGCATAGTAGCAATTAAAATCAAACTACACTGATGCAAGTGGTGAAAGGACGCATGAAACTACATGTATTCAATGGGAGTGGATACAAAGACTTATTACAGAAAACAATTAACAATGATCAATGGTGCATGAGCAAACATGGGAGTGTGACCTGACAAGCGGTCTGCTAGGGTAAAGAATGCTGGACACGCCTCTTCTAGATTAAGATCTTACTATCAAACTCATAACTACGCTGGTGCAAGTAATGAAAAGAGACACGAAACCATCCTAATATGAGACTGGGTGTATACGATATAGGCCCTAAGGCAACAGAAACAAACGACCTGGCAGTGACTTCTGCTAGGGTAAAGAACGCTAATCTACCACTTCCAAAACGCAAAATCAAACTTAAAACTGTCACTAAAGATTGTAAGAGCTGGTGAAATAATTCTAGCGTCGATAGAGATGCAGCAGTGAATATAAACATAAACAAAATCAGCAGTGACTCGACGAGCGTACTTCGTTTGTTTACATTTGGCGCTTCCCGTTACTACGTTATGCCCTACATTGACAGAAAATGGCGGCGCCCTCGGAGTATTGAAGTTTCCTCTGCTGAAGAGCTTAGCGTTACTCTTCTATGTACTTCTTACTTCTATGCTTCTTCTCCATCGTGGGGGCCGTCAGTCCTGTCAGCGGACGATACAATTATTCTGAAAGTGAAAACTTGCTGGTGTCGGTACTCATGCCAGCGACAATATCTCTTTTACTGGTCATTGAGCCAGGCGTTGTCATAATTTACGTAAGAAAAGAAAAAGACAAAAGGAAAGGATGTTATATTTTTGTGATCAAGGTATTATAGAAAATATGGAACTTTCCTCGCTTTCCTTTGTTTGTTTCTTTGCAGTGATCCAAAAATTTAGAGTTGATCTTTTGGTTCTTATCAGAAATTCGAACTTTTTTATTTTTAACTTTTATTTTAAAAAAGGTCTATATTAAAAAGTACATTATTTTGTTCTCGCATCTGAAGGTGGTCTAATGACCCAGACCTTGTTAGTGGCACCAAGGGTGCGCAAGAGCTGGCATCAGGGCCTTTTCTTATTTCGGACCCTCGGTGTGGAAAGTTTTACCTTGAAGAATTAGAAAAGTGACATTTTGAATTGTTTCAAATGGAAACTAATAACCTACCTGTACTACCTGTTTCAGTAACTTGTAGTGTATCTTAATTATTCTTTTATGTCCAGTTTAGTAACTTGTCTTTTTGCCATGGTTATGCATTTTTTTATTTTTTGCACTGTACCGGCACAGTCTTTTTGCCATCATTATTTATTCTTAAATCGTAAAGCACCCGGACCCTAACTTACATGGGACATGTGCGCTATATAAATGCTCATTATTATTTTCATTATTATTATTTTTCTCATTAATAATAATATCATTATTATCTCTTTTTCCCAACTACTCCATTATGCACTTTTATCGTATGGAAGTCAAGGATCGACGCACTCATTTCACGCAAGCTCCCTGACTCTGAAAATCTTACGTAGTTGCGCTAGAAATAAAAGAAAACACCACACACCCAAAACCATGCATTCTTAATTTGGCTGTGCAAAGTTAAGAAACCTTATGTACAATAGGTGTTACCTTCAGATGGCAAAGCTGCACATATCTTACTCAAAAACTTGTGTGAAGAAATTCATGCCCATCTTAAGTGACACTCACCATCCCCTGTTTCATCAAATTTCTAGATCATCCAAGAGCAACAGAATAACACACATCAAAGCAAACACAGAAAGATTTAGGAATTCGTTTTGCCCCCTACAATTCGCCTCAGTGTCATGTCTCTTCCTGTGATATACCTGGATTGAGTTATGATAATTATGTTGATGTAATGATGCCTAAGATGTGTGTACCGTGTTTGTGCACTTAAACGCTTTGTGAAAATGAATATCCCTCGGTGGGATAATAAAGTGATTGTTGTCTTATCTTATCTCATCTCGTTCTGTAACGTCCATCTGTACACTTGGAAGAAATTGCGTAATCGATAGAATATAAATTAAAAAGGTATCGATACACTTGCTTCTTCTTTCAGGGTCACTAGAGGCTTATTAATGGGGTCAGTCTAAACTGGAATGAACTGTAAATGGGGAGAAGAAAATTGGTCTCTAAGGTCTTTATTGGCACTTTTTTTCGGGCACCATTATACCATCAGGAAAAAGATTCGCAAAGCACCAAAGTACAGGCGAGGTCAGGAGCCAACCAGGAAATGCTTTTCACTCTGAGGGGAAGATGGAAAGTTTCATTGGCGAGATAGGCGGAAAAATCTGGCACAAATCTTGTGTTGAAGTACGCACTAAGTAGAGTATTGGAAGGAAAGAAAGAGAAATATACCAGATATAACGTTAGAAATAAATTACGGTACATCTAGTCTGAAAGGCGCAGCTGTCGCGTAGGTGGACAGTCGGGCATTGTTGTTTTGTTCTACAAACAGTGTTTGATAGTAAATGTGTAGGCTTCTTACACCATCCATCCATCCATCCATCCGTCCGCCCGTCCGTCCATCCATCCATCCATCCACCCATCCATACATTCATACATCCGTCCACCAGTCCATCCGTCGGTCTATCCACCCATCCATCCATCCATCCACCATCCACCCACCCACCCACCCACCCACCCGACCGTCCGTCCGTCCGTCCAAACATCCATCCATCCATCCATCCATCCATCCATCCATCCATCCATCCATCCATGCATCCATCCATCCATCCATCCATCCATCCATCCATCCATCCATCCATCTATCTATCTATCTATCTATCTATCTATCTATCTATCTATCTTCCTATGTCAGGAAATCTACGCACACAATACAACCCAGTTCATTTATTGTCACAAAAAGACAACATCTAGCCTTTGCAATAACTCAAGCATTCGGTGATATCTTACGATAGAAAGAAAACGGCACACAACCCAGTATTTTTCAGACGTTGCTTTTATATTTTCAAACACATTCCTGGCACTTTTTGGCGTTTCCCACCCTAAAATCCCGAGTTTCAGATACCCAAACATACAAGAGTGTGTCGCACCAAGAGTATTTCACCTCATTTCAGCGTCCTCGCCGGAGATTAGGGAAACTGGCATCTCTGTAGCCGAATTCGATTGTTACATGTTACAGCCTCGTAAAAGTCAGTCTTCCATGTTCAAATGGCCCTTTTGTCCAAATCGAATCGCATTACATTCCGAGAACATCCGGGATATTGTAGGATCCGCAGAGAATCTGAAGTAAGCGTCTCCACAAATACGCCTCTTTGTATCCCTGAAGCGTGCGATCTCCATATAGCACCATCTATATTATCCAAGGGGAAAAAAAACAACCATTGAGACTATTGCTTGCAAATGTGAGAATATTTTTTGGGTTTTGCTTTTCATTGTTATTGCCAAAAAAGTTGGGTTTTGATGCCATCGTCATCCAGCGCGCTAGAAGAGAACTAAACATTTGAACATATTACTTGATTATATTACTACTACCACTACTGCCACTACTACTACTCTTACAACTACAACAACAAAAACAACAACTACTACTACTGCTGCTGCTACTACTACTACCACTGTTACCATTACTGTTACTAACAGAAGTTAATAGAAGTAAGCAGAACCTTGAGGGGGGGGGGGGGGGGGGGAGGCAGAGCACTGAGATAACAATTCAGAAAAATATGAGGCGAACCAAAGTTGTATGTAGTGCCTTGTTAGCGCTCAGAAGAGCAAAGCGGGGAAATGATCAAGATGGGATTAGAACCCGCGACCCCTGCTACGGCACCCATCGCCTGGCCAAGAACAAAACAGATCGTTTAACAGTTCGGCCACTCCTATTGTTGTGTAGAACTATGTAGCCTACGATGTGTAGTGCAAAGTTAATATCTAACCCACGCCTATTGTGGTGTGAGAGCATTCTTAAAGACAACACTCTCTGACCCACAAAGCAGTTTATGGCATTAGCATGCACATCCATTTAAATCAGTGTCCTTACTTGAATACGGCTTTCCGAGGTCGTGCATTTTCAAATTAAATAACCAAAGTATAGGCCTCTACTCTTCAGCTGTCTCTTTTACTCGCGAACGCTCTTGCTTTTTTTCTGCGGCACTCGTTCTGCGATAACAACATCAGCTTGCGTGGTTTGGCGAAAATAAATCTTCGCTAGCTCCGCATTAAGAGGACATGCTCCCCAAAGCTGCCTCCTCCCCTAGCATGAGCACATGCGTGTAAAGTAATTAGGGCCTGCTTGTAATGTAATTAGGACATGCACGCCCAGCAATGAGGACATGCTTGGAAGGGCCTTAGACCGAAGCCATGTTCTCGCTGTTTGCGACAATGTTGGACAGTTTGGAAGCTGTGCTTTCAGCCACAAAAGTCCTAGAAAAGCATGAATGATCGACATCTTTTATCGGAACTAGCTAGCCCGATGACTCGGAGAATACATAATATGTGATAAAGTTGATTATCTAACTGGCAATATAAAAAGGGAGGTGAAGAATGAAAATCCCGATCTTGCTTTTCGAATCTTTCACTTTTCATCTAGGCATTGTCCATCCACTGCAGGATGTAGTATTCCGATGATGTCTTCCATTCCCACTCTGTCTGATGTCTTCCTCATCCATGTTATTTCCCCCACTCTTTTCAATATCATCCTGCCATCTTTTTCCTGTCCGTGGTTGTCATTCAGTGCAGCGTTTTGTCCATCTATTGTCATTCATCCTTCCTTCATGTCCAGCCCAACTCCACTTATTTGTCCTAGCATGAATTTTGCTATGCCCGTTAGCTTTGTTTCTTTACGTATTTCAGCGTGGGGAAATTTATCTTGTAGCCTGATGTTAAGCAATTTCTTTCCTCTGCCTCTCAAATGCCGCTACTGACAATCATGCAGCTATATCGCCAACATGGATTTTGGAGATTTCTGAAAACGCAGTTTTACCTAAACTCACAGCTTGTCATACAGCTCCATCGAACACAAACCAATGAAGATTTCAAATATTGACGGAAAATGGCTGTCACAAATCCCAGACTGGGAGATGGAATAATGATTATAACAAGACAACAATCACGAACGAACAAGTTTAACACTTAACAGAACAACCCATCAGACTCACACATTTATTATACATAAACATATAGATAATAGCGCAAATACAGACATTATATTATTCAATTCAACTGCCGTACAACGGCCTTCTCCCTTACGCACACTTCCTCGGGTCCACAACCCGGTAGTTACTTTCTAAAGACACTTCGGTCTCAGCTTCTCCTCTCCATGTCTTAATAGCACATTAATATTTCAATAGCACATCAACATGGCAATAGCACATTAGCATTTCAATAGCACATCCACAATCATATATACGTCCCTGTCGTTGGCCAGACTGCCACGACTCATGTGCCTCTACTGTCCTGCACCGACAGCTTCACTTCTGGCCTATGTGTGGCCTCCGGCCCTATGCTGGCCTATCCCCTGGGCTCACCGTAGGTGGCGCTCTTCGGCCCGACCTCGGCACCTACAAGAATAACATTACATTGGTATAATACCATACCACTTCTATTCACTTCACCCCTCCTTACAACTCATGAAGCGTACACACAGTAGTTCACATTTCACTCACCAAACATCCTACGGTAACACACCTCCACCGTAGTACACAATACTCACTCTCGCTACAAATCCATGAACTTAACTTACATCTATCGCTCATGGCGCACATTGCTATATACAGTATCAAGGACTTCCACATTCCTCACATATACTTATTTACATCATGGTAATAGACGAATATAATACATCAATCATAATTATCAATCATCGTTCCACCTACCAGTCATCACTGGAAAAAACACTACTCCCAAGTCTTCCGACTGCTCTCCTTATGTTCGCCCTATGGGGCTTTCTCCCGCGTCCGCTTCCTTGGACGTCTTAGTGTGCAGTGATAGTAATACAGCGCTCTCGCCTCATTCAGACCCCCCACCACTCACAACATGCACGCTTTAACGTTAACTAACAGAAGTCAATATAGGTGAGCAGCCTCACTATCCCGTGAGTCATTCCCCACTTCCATGCCCCCGTAATCTCTGAATTCCGCTCACTCCACTCGTGACAATGGCCACTTTTATGTGAAAGCTTTTTTCCCCCACGTTATTAGTGCAATTGACATTTGCATAGCATTTGCATTAGAATGCGCAATTTCAGTATTGACATGACGGTATAATTTTCTAATTCGCAGTGCCATTTTGTATATGCCATGTCACAAAAATGACATCAAAACCTGGTATCATTAAAAACAACAACAACAACAACAAAAATTCACTTTTCTCTATTGTGGGGGAAGGACTGGGGATTGGGAGAAACGTGGAGAGGGTGGGAGAATAGGGAAACGGGGATATAACATAAATTATTAACATTTTTCCAAACCGTATTATTATCACATAGCTTTCCTGTGGCTTTGTCTAAGTTATATTGCACCCTTGTGGTCCTAAATCTACGTGAAATAAAAACAAAAGTAAAGTTTAATGTCACATTAACATGTCTGGGAGATGGCTGATTCAACACTTAGCTCTGTCCACTAATAGATTTCCTCTTAAATCGCCATACTGTATGTTTTATAGTGATACGTTGATGGATTCAGGTCTCAGGAGTGCATCACGTATTAGGAAACTGTTTGATGTTGGGGAGATTTACTGAGAAAGGAAATTTACTTATGGGACGGATCTGCTATTTACATTGAAGAAATATATGGAAAGAATGATTTATTTTGTATTTTGCATTTATATAGCTTGTTAACCCCATTTGGGAAATTTGCTTTAATGTCATTGCAGCCCAGTTATAAAATTTTCAGTCTCTCTCAAAGACGGAGGCAGAGAATTCCAAATCTGAGGCCCTTGAAAAGAAAAAGCTTGTTCACCCATGGTCTTAAGGGACATCTTAGGAATGTTAAACTTTTTAGTGTCAGCAGATGATCCGGGATGCCGCGATGGTACAAAGGGAGTCACAAGATCAGTTAAATAAGTTGATGCATTTTTGTACATACGTTTGTGACACAGGATAGCCAGCTTATACATGATTCGTTTTTCTACTGGTAGCCAGTGCTTTAGTTGCTTATGTTCAAGTCCGCCTTTCTGGATGTTTCTACAAATCAAAGTGGAAGCAAATTCAATTTTCCAAGTGTTTACAAGTGTCGCGTTTTGGGTTTGTTTTTTTTTCCTTGATAATGAACTTCAAAACCACGTCCGCACATTATTATTACCAGTAACTGTCCCATTCTTCGAATGGTAAAAAACAAAGATCACCAGTCCAGACCGAAAGGAATCAGCACAAAGACATTGATGTCGAGACACTTTGGGTCATCCACATAAAATCGGCGATCAATAGATAGATAGGATAGTATCACAGTAGTATGCAGTGCACAGTAGTGCGCACCGAGAATTTTTCATGGCTCCATGTGTTCGTAAAAATGAAGAATCGGAGGTAGTCAATTAGCGGCATAAAGCAAGCCAAAACTCAAAAAAATACTTCCTCACCTTTTCAAGACTCCAAATCTGAAAAAGAACCTTTTTGGGGTCGAAGGGAGGGCACTTGTAAAATGTCACGCAAACCCGAGCTATGTGAGCGGCAGTAGGTCTTATTAAAAATCACGTGGTTTTTTTAAATATTATTATTAGATCTACATTTTCCTTTCTTTGACTACTTTGAGCATTAGCTCTAGTTCGACCCTCGAGGTGTGAGAGGCCTAGATCTAGCCTTTCGACAAATTTTTCTTGGCATGACTGACACTCCGAGATCTAGTCTATAATAAAAATATTTCCTTCCGAGCTTGAAGCACACTCTAAATATTTCTATACAGTTTTCTTGGTATGAATGAATGGCACTCATCTCATCTGTATAACAATATACTCGGTATCAAAGTTTTCTTGGCGTGGCTGGATCGTGAACTCTAGTTTACATTTCCGGTAAGAGGCGGAAATGACAAAATTGACGGAAGTACATTATCACGTCGTATTCGCAATCATGAATTGATAACTGATAATTATAACTGAATTTCTGGGAAAAGTAAAGAGTTTCGGGAAAAAATGAGCTCGACACGTACAGGGTTAATACATTTTACATACATGTGCCAAGTTTCATTTCTCTACGTTGTGTAGTAAAAAAGCCTTTGCGGGAACAAAGTTAGGCCCAAGCTCCATTATTATATGATAACAATGTTATGAGATTGATTTGTCCAGCGTGGCAAAATTCTGGATGTCTATAGCTGCGGGGGATTTACCTGTCTGTATGACAACACTGATGTTTTTTTCAGAGAGGGTGAAGAAAGGACAGTGTGATGTCGAGATAACATAGCGCTGCAAGCAAAGGTAAGGCGGAGATAAACGTCAAAGAGTCGGAAAGCTAACAGACAGACAGGCTGGCAGATAGACATATTATAATCTATTATATATTTCAGTAACTTGCAACCTCTGGCATGACTAACTGACCAAACTATACACTCTTCAGGCCTTAAATTTGGCAAGAAGGTGGCAATTGAGATAAGGAAGATGATGGCTACAGTTAAAAGTTGTTTACTTCAAGCATGTATTTTTAAAAAATAACAATGTTTATTGATATGTAACATCTGTATTTTTGCATGTTTGTTTCGTAATATATAGTACCGTGCATGCCATAAAAAGTAACCGTATCAAGCGTTCAGTTTGGTGCGTAATGTTGTGGTGCGCATGAGTTCTGAAGCAAGACTGTAGTTTATTACTTTTATTATACTAGAGAGAGAGAGAGGGGGGGGGGGATCACATGATTGTTTATTCTTGACAATGCCCGGTAGCTCATCTAGTAGTACTATATCTGACAGGCATGTACTCAGACGGACGACAGTAGATAGATAGATAGATAGATAGATAGATAGATAGATAGATAGATAGATAGATAGATAGATAGATAGATAGATAGATAGATAGATAGATAGATAGATAGATAGATAGATACATATATAGATCGATAGATCGATCGATAAATAGACTGATAGATAGACAGATAGATAGATAGCCAGTCAGACAGACAGACAGACAGACAGTCAGACAGATAAACAGATAGATAGATAGATAGATAGATAGATAGATAGATAGATAGATAGATAGATAGATAGATAGATAGATAGATAGATAGATAGATAGATAGATAGATAGATAGATAGATAGATAGATAGATAGATAGATAGATAGATAAGAATGGAAAGGTGGGTAGGTAAGTAGGTACATAGGTAGATACGTATGCAGGTAGGTAGATAGTAAGTAGGCAAATAGACAGACAATTACCAGTTCTGACTGCCATTCAGCCCAGCAGTTATTATAGGTCACTTGACAGTGAGTACCAAATAAAATGCTCAAAGGTCGTAAAAAACTACAATGAAAGCGTAAAACACGGTGGTTTTGCGTCCACTGTAAGAGCCCCTGCATTGTAAAGAACTTCTGCAGGCGGTTACAGACAAAAGCCCATAAATGAAATATTTGAGAACCCTCGACGCTTCTGGGGATGCCTGACCTAATAACTCAAGCGAATGAGATCCATTGAGCTTTTCGTGATGAGGGACAGAACAGTAGGAAAGAGGTGAAAATCTTTCGAGATCAAGGCTTTTGACCGACTGGGAGACAATTTGAAGTCGTTTGCGAGTGGATGGAGATGAATGCTGAAGTATTATACAAACCATTGAAAATATGTGGGCTCGCAACAAGGCTTGAAGCAAAAACAAATGTGGCAAAAAAGAAAAAGCTGTATGTTGCACAGCCTCGCTGAAGAAATAAGACTTAAACGGTTTTGGGGAAAGGGAAGACACACCAAGTTTTCGGCTTTTTCATTGTTATTTCTTATGCGAGGCTTTGCTAAATGCAAATTTTTGTTTTGGCCACATTTTGACTTTGCATATAGCCTTGCTGCGACCCCACGGGTTTTCTGTGGTTTTTACAATATTTCGTCAAGTTTTCGGCACCTGGTACTTTTGTCAAGGAAAAAAAAAAAAGGTAACAGTATGGAAATTTGAAGCAAAAAGACAATTGAACAAAGAAAAAAAAGTGTAAAATTTAAAATCAATACAAGTACTTAGCTGCGAGCCCAGACCTGGATTTTCCGGGCCCAGGCACGTCCACCCGAGCGTTTCCTTCTTGCCACATTTTGTCTTTGGATAGAGGAGGAGAATGAAACCCAAACTTTGTATGGTCTTCGCATTACTGGCGTGATAAAGCACTCAGCAGAAAACTAGACAAATTACTGGTGTTATCATGAAACTGTACAAGTGTACTCTCATAAATGCGGGCGACAACTCTTTTATCTATCTATTATATATTTCAGTAACTCGCAAGCTTTGGCATGACTAACTGACCAAAGTATACACTCTTCAGGCCTTAAATTTAGCATCAAGGTGACAATTGAGATAAGGAAGATGATGGCTATCATTAAAAGTTGTTTACTTCAAGCATGTATTTTTTAAAAATAACCAATGTTTATTGCTATGTAACATCTGTATTTTTGCATGTTTGTTTCGTAATATTATATAGTACCGTGCATGTCATAAAAAGTAACCGTATCAATTGTTCAGTTTGGTGCGTAGTGTTTAGTTGCGCATGAGTTCTGAAGCAAGACTGTAGTTTATTACTTTTATTATACTAGAGAGGGGGGGGGGGGAGCACATGATTGTTTATTCTGGGCAATGCCCGGTAGCTCATCTAGTGCCAAATATTCTATCAACTCTAAGAACGAATTATTTCATTGCTGTTGATTAAGAGATTATACAGCATCAAGTGTTTCGCGGTCTTAGTTCTTGTTTGTTGTATCTCGATTCCGTGAAAAACCGGAGATCTTTTAGTATTTAGAAGACGTATAACAAATACACATTTTGACACTTGTTTAAAATGTGTTGTGCGTGGCACTTATCAGGCTGATTCACAGTTCCGATTCATTCTGACTCCTTATCATAAAACTAAAGCCGCAAACGTTTAATGTGGAATTTCTCAGTTGTGCAAGAGGTGGTGTTGGAACAAAGGAGAATTAAGGTCGCGGTTTATTCATATAATTATATAAAAGTAAGAATGTGTTTAAGATCTACAGTTGGTGGCGAACCTTGTATAAACTGTTTTGATTCAGTGCCTGAGGCCTCTGTTTCCGCCCGCTGACTCAAGACAGCTTTGAGGCGCGCAAACTAGTAAGACCAGCGAGTATGTATTTATAGAGATCTCACTCCAGCCAAATCGCGAAACTATGTCGCTGTGGTATATAAGAATTGAAAGAAACCGCCTTTCACCAAAGATAGTATGCATATCTGTTTACTGAGGTTTGTTCATACTTTTGGACCTATTGAAACTATTTAGAACCGTTTGTAAGCTCTTACGCCCCGTGGAAATGCAAAAACGAGTATTGTTTACCGCAGCGACCTACTTTCCGCTCCATGCTAACAGGTTTCGTGGAGCCTCCCGTGTCTCGCAGTGCAGATCGACGAATAGTGAAACCTCTCTGTACTTAATACATACTCTCTGGTAAGACTAATTTGCTTCAGTGTCGTTGGTGCGGGAGCTCCCGTTCAACTCCACAATCCACACTAAAACCGTGACAAAACAACCATTAGCCTTAAGGAATACAAATAATTTTTTTTGCATTCCCGCAGAAGTTAAGCCTTTTCACAGAAATCCGACGCAAAGGACTGACGACAAGTTTGCACATAGGAATAATATCGTCCTTGCGCATATCCACTGGTTAAGAATCGCTCCGACATCGGTTTGAGGTAAGGATAAGCCCTACGTTAATCCTACTAACCCTACGAAAATTTTACGTCGGATTGACGTAGGCATGCTGGCTGGGTGATTTCGTACTTGTAAGGGTTCATGAACGGGGCCATGGAAATACAAACTCAACGCCACAAAGAGGGCACACTTTTGAAAACCTCTGAAATCACCCGAGCTCACACCCAAATGAAATCACTGAGCCAAATGTCCAAGGCGTTGATGAGCCGGGCCTGTGGACAAGGTAAACATCGACCTCTGACCCTCAAAGATTTGTCATCACGGCCAGGGCAAGTTCAGCTACTCTGGTTACTGAGGAGTGTTCATACCGGTACTAATGGTGACCTCCCCTTTCTCGTGTAATACAGAATGGAGGTTGCAAGCAGAGAATGCCTATTGAATATGGTCAGATGACGAGCAATTCGGTGAATATAACATGTTCTTGTATCGTTTGATATATTCATTTTATTAGCAAACTCACAGTTCACTATCTCTCTCTTTCTTTTTCTTGTTCTCTTTCCCTCTCTTTCTCTCTCTCTCTTTGTCTCGCTCTCCCCCTCTCTCTGTCTCTGTCTCTTTCTCTTTCTCCTCTTTCCCCCTCTGCCTCCCCCTCTACCATTTTCTCTGTCGCGTTCTCTGTCTCTTTCTCCCTTCTCTCCTTCTCTCTCACTTTCTCTCCCCCCCCCCCCTTTGTCTTTCCCTCTCCTGCTCAGCCTCTTCTGACATAATTTGAACCACAGTTTGACTGATGTCCAAAATAATTATAACAAACTAGGCCCATCTAACTAACTGTCTTATTTGCATGCCAATACTGTTTGACCAAACACGACCAACTTTGGTATGAGACTCTCTTATAGGATGTGAAAAGCCAACAGGTAATCGATCAACATAACATCTATTTTGTTTGTCTGGTCGCTTGTGCTTCATGGAATACGTTACCTAAAATCAGCGGGGAAGTTACATACTTCAATCTCAACGAAATATTTTTTGATCTGATGCAATTTTCCATTTTGATTCACCCCCCCTCCCACACACACACACAATATCTGTCCTATTTGAAATACCAAACACATAGTCATCACGACTGGATGCATGAATTTACCGATACAATTTGGCCCGGCGCGCACTAGCTGATTTTTTTTTTTTTTAAATTAAATCGGCCAACTAGCTGAATAGAAACGGTGAATACTAGAAGTTTCTGGCATTAATATTACGTACGAAAAACCCTATCTATAAACCACAGTTGACTAAGTATAATGGCCCTTAATTTACTTTCGCTTGTCCATAATAAACTAATTGATGTTCTGCAAAAACACGGAAGTACATTGTCGTAATCGGCTTCAGCTAGATAGAATCGTTCTCTGTGATATTGACAAACGAAAGCCCCCCCCCCCCCTTTCCCGAGTCTCCTTCCGCACCTAACCCCCACCCCCCGCCTTAAACAAAAATAAAAAAATACAGTTTTGAAACAATTCTGACCAACACGATCTGATACATGCATGAAAAACAAAAGGCATGTGACAGAAATTTGATTTTGTACTTTGTCCGGTTTCTTGTAAAATGGTAAACCGAACGGTACCCTAACGCTAAATCGCTACCAATTCTGGTGTCTTTTTTGCGACACCCCCCCCCCCCCCCAAAAAAAAAAACAAAACAAAACAACAAAACAAACGATGACGGCACGGCTCCACCATAAAAAGATTATTGTTGTAAGTACGTACGTCACCCACACTTTCTTTTAGCTAGGGGTAAGTATTTTAAAGCCTTTTGTGGCTCCAGAGCTAGAGAGCTCCTCCCTAGATACTCCGAACAACAGTCTTAATTAATTATTCTTTCAGAATTTCTTTTTGTTTTCCTTTTTGTTTTTTTTTTTGGTTGAAAGGATATGGGGCAGGGTTAGGGATTCGATAAGATTTAGGGTTGAGGATGAGAACTGGGTGAGGGATAGGTACGTATACGTACGCGCCCCTAGCGCTAAACGCTTGGGGACCGCACGTACTTGTAACAACTGCCTCATAAAAATCTGAAATTCGCTCTGTTTGAGATAGTTCACAAAAGCCGGATTAGTAAAACCAACTGAATCGTGAATAAAATATATGGTAAACCAATTAATATTTTAAAAATTTATTTTGGCAGTTCATTCTAAACAGTCTTTCTCTAAGCCTTCCAACATTTACAGTGCCCATAAAATGTCAAACTGTGAGTGAATGAATAATGCATAGACTTTTCTCCTGGATCAAACAGCCTACAAGTACTGGCTGAACTTGCACCACTTGACAGAGTTCGAGTCAATGCACCCACAGGTCAAACTATCGTACCCTCTAAAGGGTTCTTTCAAATAACCGAACTGCAGCAAGGACGAATGTCTTTTTGATAAATTGTTGGTCGTTGTGGGCAGTGGGTGGAAATAGGAGATTTAACAACTTATGAGGTCTGTGAGATGAGACAGGCGAGAACGGTTTTCAGTTTCCTCAGGGCTGTACCCTCCTCTCTCTACACTCATACACGGAGTAATATTTGTATTTCCCTTGATAAAGCGGATGGTTGGTTGCCGTTTGTACATGTAATAAGGTTTCCTTGCTTTTTCCTAACATGGGATATTCCCTCATAGGTACCCCGTTCTTTTCTGAAATTGAGTCCCTTTTCCTAACAGCTTTTTGCGGATAAAAGTGAAATAAATTATTAGCCACATATTGGATCATGAGATCAAAGCAGTATATAACAAGTATCGTTCTCTCACTCACAAAAAAAAAGAGAGAAAGAAAAAAAGAAAGACAGAAAAGAAAAAAAGAAAGAAAGAAATAGAGTAAGAGAGATAAAAAGAAAAGAAGAAGGAAAAAAGAAAGAGAGAGAGAAAGAAAGAAAGAAAGAAAGGAAGAAAAAAGAGAAGAAAGAAAGAAAGAAAGAAAAAAAGAAAGAAAATTTAAGAAAAAAGAGAAGGAAGAAAAAAAAAGAGAAGAAAGAAGGAAGGAAAGAAAAAGGAAGAAAAAAAGAGAGAAAGAAAGGAAGAGAGAAAGAAAGAAGAAAAAATGAAAGAAAAGAAAGAAACGAAACCAGAAGAAAAAGAGGTCGTGAATTATCATTCAACAAGTTCAGCTGGGATTTCATGTCTACGGAAATGGAAACGGGAACGGAAACGTCAAAATCCATCCAGGACTAAAGAAGAAAAAAGTGTTTCCATGGCAACGGTGTTTCCGTACACATGAAAACATTCTTTTTATTGCACTACTTGAAGGGTTGTTGATGTTTCTGTTGCCTTTCCCGTTTCCGTACACATGAAAACCCTGCTTAAAAGTTAGTTAATATTTATTTGTAGTTTTCTTGGAAAGAGATTTGCTCAGCTTGATCTTTACCTTCTGCGACCGTGTTGAAAATGTACGGGACTGAATCAAACGTCGCGCACATGTGTGTGCCTGCGTATAAGGTGCGGCCGTGTCTTTCTTGTGTGTGTTTGTGGTGTGTGTGAGTGCATGCATGCAGATGTGTGCGTGCGTGTGTGATTTTAAACTGGTTGACGTTAAGCCTTGGTTTCCTGCCACTGCCAACATTCAACCGTAAATCCAATATTTTTCTCCCTCCCTAAAAATTGGAACATACGACTGTGGCCTCGTTCCTTTTACTGGTGACGTCATCCAAGTGTCGTGTACTGTAATGAAGTACTCAGTCCTGGCGGATACAGGCGAAATTACTGGCTCCATGTAGCTGTCTCTCCAGACTGTCTGTTACCTTAGTTCCTTGCCATTCTTGAAACATGACTGGGAGATTTGACAATAATCTGAAATATAGCTCTGGTTTCCAAGAAAGCTTTAACCAGCAAAGGAAAGATGTAATTTATTATTTTGTCCATACCAGATCTGTAACGTCAGAGGCAAAGACATTCCTCATAACAAGATGCGGACAGACATGGAAGACGGCGAACAGGAAGTAAAACCCCCAGACTCAGGTTTAGCAGAAAACAGCAAATCACAATCTTAGAGTCCAAACAGGACACTGAAGACCCGATACTCACATGTATAGACTGAAAGCTACACTATCCCTTCAGTGTGATTGTCGGACACGTGAGTAAATTCAAAAGCACGTGTTACACATCTGTCCACTGATATGGTTGTTTTAAGACCGGAAATATGGCCCGTTGAGAAAGTACCGTGGAAAAACCATGAGGATTGGCAGAGAACTTGCCCGCTGACTGCAGACTTCACAGGAAAGATCCGTCTGTGGATCTGTTGGTGGACTAGTTTGGTATTTGAACTTGGACGTAGAAGAGGAAGACGAACACGATTTGCAAACCAATCATTTCAGAATAATAGTACATAGTCGAATGAGAAATGTTATAGCTACCTTAGTTCTTGCTCCAACTTCACTGATGGCACGACTGAGAAAATTGACACTAAACGTTTGCGGCTTTAGCACTTTGACAAGGATTTAGAATAAATCTGAACTATGAACTTGCTTGATAAGTCCCACAAGGCATTTTAAATAAATGTCAAAATGTGCATTAAATTTTGTTGTACCTCTTCTACGTACTAAAAGATCTCCAGTTTTTCAGAGAATGGAAAAAGAACAAACACGAACTAAAGTCGCGATTTATATACAGGCTTTCGTGTGGGTTTATGTATATTAGGAATTGATGTACAAACGTTCTTCTGTGTGCGTCCAGTATACTTCAGTGCAAAGAACCACACTGATACAGCTAACAAAGTTCAAATGACTCCCGTGACATAAATCAACTATAAACACATTCTCCTAGAAACATTTCACATTTCCCTCGCCGACCAAAACATGTACATAAAGATGAAACCTAATTAAGAAAATGGCCGTATTTAATCAAGGGCTACTGTCTCTGCCGGCCGAGAAAAAAATATTACTCACCATTTTCCTCCTGGAGGCCGGGACTTGCCTCACTACAGTCCTCATCCAAAGTCCCTCAGAAAGTTGGTGAGGTGGAAATTTGGAGGAGAGCCATAAAACGCAGGACCATGAAGGGCCCGCCCAAACTACCTCAATAAACTCATCCCAATACTTGATTAATTGTGTCCAATAATAGAGAGCTGGATTAGTCTTTGCCTGGATAACCCCCGGGGTAGGAGGGTGAGCACGGTATAGCTGGATAAATTGGGTGATCTACAGTAGTTGGTACTAAGTTCAAAAGGTGGCAAAGAAAGGAAGAAGAAGAACGTTGTATTTCGCAATGCTCTTATGAAGGCCACAAACGGAAAGAACAACATGAAAAATATAAAATGAATTCGGATAGAAAAGTGAATTCTAAATGAAAATGAAATAAATAAGGAAGTTTCGATCACTTAAATCTTTGACAAGCTATCTATGGCTCGAAAAACTTGAAAATAGGCCTAAAAGTGTCGGAATTTTTTAATATAAAAATGAAGAGGTAAGGGTATAGATCCACACATACAGGTATAGAATTTACGTAAGTATTTGATGTTTGAGCGCACACGTGCGTTCTAACGTGTGGAAATCAGTGCATGAACATAGGTATCCTTTCTACTCACACACAATATCGCCGGCCTATCATAAAACCACACAAGTGTATTAGCACAACTGCAGATCACAACTCCTGTTTTGCCAAACGTTCTATGAACTTTTTGCAGGAATACATGTTTTCAATTTCATTCCAATTGTTTATTTAAATATGTTCAACTAAAAGTTTATCTAAGATAAGGAACACTTAAGATAATATAAGATAAGATAAGATAGACAAGAATCACTTAATTATTCCATGAGGGAAATTCTCTTTCACAGAATGTTTAAGAGAACATACATGACACACATAATATCTTAATTAAGCATTTTTTTTGCACTCATGTAATATTGGGTTTTTTTGGACTTCAACGTAACGCGCTTTTACTTCTATAAAGTTAGCGGTATCATCACCCTATATTAGTTGGTGAATTTTGCCTGGACCTAGTAACAATGATTTGAAATGATAGCTTATTTTACCGTGCTTAATTTTCTTCATGAATGACTCAAGGACGGCTCAAGCATCACTGAATTTCTTTCTTTTTTTGAGCAGTCAACTCAAGCTAATGATAGATTCCTAGCGCATTTTAGACAAAGCAGTCGTCTATGTGACCCCTTAATGTTCATTGGCCTGATTTCTCATCACAAGGTCACCAATAAACTACTCCTCAGTAACTTGGTGAAAGTGAAAGGTTGACATGACGTAGGGGTCCGTTCTCTCGTCCTAAGGGTACGTTTCCTCATTCTGTGGTCCTGTGTATACCGTCACTCACTGTCCCCCGCCTCCCGACCCCACTTCCCTCTATCCGCCAGCCCCGGCTATCCTCAATGACACCATTCACCCATTCCAGAAGAGAAAAAAAAATCATTGGGTGCTCAAGCCAGTTACCAGTTCAGAGATCCCCGCAAACGGTATGTTGTATGTAAATTGAGGCCCGACCCACATTCTAAAGTACTCTTGGTGACAGTTCGTCTTTGTCAATGGTTTTCAAACTGTACCATCTCCTGTACCCCAGCTCAGCTTGATCCGGGTTTTAAAGACATTCCATGTAAGAATCACCAGTTGAAAGGCTTGGTTCTATGTCCTAATCAAGTCACAAAAAGTTAAAATTTTGATACTGGGCAAATTTTGTTTCCCGTGCATGGCATGATCCTGAAAACTTCAGCTCATTTAACCCTTTCATGTCCAGTGCGAAAAGCTGTAATTTTTTTTCCATTTGGTAACTTGTAGATCTCACTTAATTACCACATTATCTTGCGGAAAATGTTAACTGAAATAATTAAATAATTATACCTGTTGGTAAAGTAAACTAATCAGCAGAAAAATTTTGCTTTTGGTCCTGTAGCTTCAAAGCTATTCACATTTGACTGAGCTGGCATTGAAAGGGTTACGGTGTTACAATAACTGTCCTGGGTTAATATGATTTATACTGAAGGTCAAACACTAAGGGACTTTTATGTACAATTGTGCTATTTCTTTTTGGGGTCCAGATGGATTTCGGCATGGTATAGAATCAATTCCATCAATTATTCTTTCAGTGTCTAACGTGTAATTTGACTTCAGTTTCAGTATCGACTGCGCCCGCGACTCAGCATTCAACACCAGAACTAACCTTTTTGTCATGCTATGAAAAAAACAAACCACCGAATAACCCCGTGTTCACACCAGATATCCACTTTCGTTAGATTTCGTACCACTCACGAAAGGAAGGGGTTAATGTTTATAACTCGTCTATCAGTGTTCTCACCAAAGTCTCGCAAGTTAGACGAGAACACTAAAAGGCGAGATATAAAGATTAATGTCATCCGTTCGCGAGTGGTACGAAAATTAACGAAAATTAACGAAAAGTACCTCTGGAGTGAACGCGGCGCTATGCCAAAACCAACATTTTTCAGAGACGTAAACCCATTAAAATTTACATCGCACTCGGGATTTATTCTTTGTTAATTTTCCATTGTATGATGACCAAATCCATTAGATGTGAACAAAATAACAAGAGATGGGGAACATACTGTATTACGTGAAAATCGAAATTGACCTGGATTTTTGCATACTGTCTTTCCGCGTTGCGCGGTATCCCTCCTCATTCACAGGTTTAGAATCCGTGATAAAGGCGTGAAATACTTTTTCTCCTCCAATTTAGCTGATCGGTTGAGCGTAGACATTTCACGCCAGCGTTTTCCTGGCAATGACGGGTTGGACAGTATCAACCATCTCCGAATTTTTGGGGGAAAAGACGGTTCTTGTTGCGCTGTCGCCCCTATGACGTGGTTGACACGGCTTGCCAGATTGGCTTGAGAGTTCAGACCATGTTGGCCAGATAATAACCATCTCTGCTCGGGGAGAGGAATAGAAAATTGGCGTGGGGAGATAAATGTGGATCTCGTACGTGGTATCGGGGCCCATAAGCCGTGATGCTTAGAGTTCATTGATTTGTACATCAGCAGTTATTGAACAGTGGTCATATTTGCAATGGTTCTAGTGACAATTATGGATCAGTTACATGGAGGAATTTTAAATCGACAGCAGGCAGGCAGACAGATAGACAGATAGATTGATAGATAGACAGATGGATGGACGAATATATTAATGGACCGGTAGGCAGATGGATTAAGTGACGGATTTGATAGCGTTTTGGACGGACGTCAATGAGATGGATGGATGGATGGATGAATAGGTAGGTGGGTGGATGGATGGATGGATGGATAGAGGGTGGAATAGTGAATGGAGGAGTGGCTAGTTTGATGGAGCATAGGACGGACAGTTCAATGAATGAATGGGTAGTATGGCAGACAAAGGATGGGCGAATATATTGTAACAATTGTAAAAAGTAAGTCTAACTTTTTTTCCTTTTTTCTCATCCGTCTCATCCGTCTAATTTTGCACACTGCTGAGACACAGAGTGAATTTTACTCTCGCCAGGCTTACTAGGAAATAGTTCCACCCACTTACAAATCACCCAGAATACCAGAAAACAGGCTGTATTTTTACAACCAACACTCACCGCAAGATTACAAGCGTCTCCCTCCTTCATTTTCCGGGCTTTGGGAAGGTGTTAAGAGTAAAGCCTAAAGTGGCGCTGTAGGTCGCGGAATTGCGGAAAAATTGAAGTTTCCATGCTGCGGGTACACTTACGGGACTGTCTGTTTAGGGTCGTAGATTTGCCAGGGAGAGGTCAGTCACTGGTCGGGGTCTTCGACTCAAAACCTGCAAGTGCAATTTGGCAAAGCCGGGACCTTTGGCTTCAGACAATACCACTGGCTGGAGTGAAGATCGGCGAGTGGTCGTAATCGATGCCAAGAAAATATTTGGAGTACGAAGTATTGCCCACATCGCATGGTAACCAGCTAATATTACTGTCATTACTGTGGTGTTACTCAACTATTTACAATTTAGTTACATTTACTGTAATATTAATAATGTTTTATCTGAGTTCTTTTTTCAATATTTGAATGAAAAAAATAACAAGATTTTAATAAAATTAAAATAATATAACTCTTAGACAAATTATTACACTTGAAAGGCTTTGGTGTATCTTTTATTTGACGAGACAACTTTCACAGAGAACAAAAATTCGATTCGACCGAATGGCGATTGTCTGAAAACTTTGAACTTCGATTTCTCGATATGATTACATAGAAACGATTCTAGATTTTTCCACCTCCATTTTGTCCAACTCCCACTCCCTTCCACCACCTCCCCTCCCTAAACCACCAGCCGCAGCCGTTTCCACTCCCTCCCCCCCCCCTCCCCCAAATAAATCGGATTTATTTCGTCTTTGATCCGAAAACACACCCACATCCACACACACACACAAAGCAAAACAGATGGCAGAGCCCAGGTCTGTGTGACTCTGTGATCCAGTAATGGTCTTTAGTCTGGGGTAATTTTCACACCGGGGTAAATTGGTGCCTTAATTATTGTCTGCTTTCCCAGAGATTCCGACGTAAAGTCGCCGGCAGGAGACAGACTTGAAAGTAACAAGGGATTTGGCTTAGCATAACGGAAGAGTGCCGCACAGACAGATTCTGTGGGAGAAGGATGGACGGATGGGATACAGAGAATGGAAGAGTAAGTTATGGAGGTATGGTGTGCAAAGAGGATATTTGAAGTCAAGATGAATGGACAAAGTACGAGTAAAAAAGTGGCTGATGAGATGGATGGACGGATGGTGAATGAATGGATGGATGGATGAACGGATGGATGGATGAACGGATGGATGGATGGATGGATGGGAAAGTGATTTGATGGTTGGTGAATGGATGGGTGGATAGGTTGTACGACAGACAGACTGACAGATATACATACATACAGACAGACAGACAGACAGATAGATAGATAGACAGACAGACAGACAGACAGACAGACAGACAGACAGACAGACAGACAGACAGACAGATAGACAGATAGATAGATAGTTAGATAGATAGATAGATAGATAGATAGATCTTCACACTCACAGGTAAACTCCTATACAATAACACTAACACACTACCACACCAACAAAAGCACAGACGAGCTGGTACATAAGCACAGCCCTCAGACAGACAAATACGCAGACAGATTAAGAATGCAGAATGCACAACTTCACAGACAGACAAAAAGCCGAGACTTAACGCGGCTTTGATGCCAGGCTACGAGAAAAAGGATTTTGTCTAACAGCTGGGGATTAAGCTAGTCAAATAGCTGAGGGGGGAAAAAGACGAGAGTTTGACGAAATCAGCGAGACACGAGGGATAAAGCGAAGCAGGGCAAAAAGTACAGCGTAATCACGCCAAAAGAAAACGAAACAAAAAATAAACTGCAACTTTTAGGAGATGACAAAACAAAACAAAACAAAAAAATCTCGGATGAGCCAAACTATTGGAAATCTTCGGAGGAAGAGTTTGAGTTTGAATTTTATGACATATCGGCACGATAACTGCCACTTTGCGCCTATCACGGTCTATTTGGATACGTGTTCTTCATTTATGTCTCGTACTCAGAGTTTCTAAATTTCACAGTAGAATTAAACAGTTTTGTATAATTTTATCACATTGGTAAAAATCTCAAAGGTTGTTTTGTAGGAAGAAAACCCCAGTCCAATGAATTAAGTATTTCGGTTTATTTCGGTGCTTGACATCTCTACAGTACCATCGATAATGAAGTTGACAATGGAAGGGATGTTGTTTAAGGCGTAACCACGCCAAAAGAAACACTAAACAAAGAAGGAACTGCATTTCTTAGGAAAACAAACAAACAAGCAAAGGAACAAAAATATCTTGGAAAGTCAAACCACAGAGGATCTCCAGAGGAAAAAAAAAAAGACATAGTGAAGTAAGTATTTCGGTTTATTTCGGTCCTTGACGTCTGATACAACGGCGTAATAATCAATGCGATAGTGATGAAGATATTGTTTAGGACATAACCATGCCACAAGGAAAACAGAACAAACAATGAAAGCCACAAGGAAAACAACAACAGCAACAACAAATCTTGGAAGAGAAAAACAACAGCAGATCTCCAGAGGAAAACAACAACAGTGAAGTAAGTATTTCGGTTTATTTCGGCCAGTAACAACTCTTACTACAGCGTAAATAATGAAGGCGGTAGTGATGAGGATAATATTAACAGTGTAACCACACACACACACAGACACACACACAAAATCGGCCCCTACGATAATCCTATCAATACTAAGGAAATCTACGTTGGATTGGCGTAGGGTTATGGGCTGCGTCGCATTTGTATTTCTCTGATTTTCATACCCGTTCGTGTAAATGTATTTTAGAAATAAAATTTGACATCATGAGACAATCTCTTAAAAAATCTCTTTTGGAATTGTTGTGAATATGCCATGAGTAATTTTATTTAATGTGCCTATTTCAAATCGTTGAGAAAATTTGCATAGAACTGTCAAAATCAAGACCATCAGTGTGTACGCTTGTTTATTTCTCTGTCTGTCTTTTGCTTATTGGCATGGCTTGACTTTTGCATTATCTGTATCATGGTGTGTTTCCTGTCTGCCAATCTGTCTATCTGTTTGTTGTATGGTCGTCTGTTTGTTTGAAGAGAGCAAGACGAGAGGAGAAGAACAAATGTTAATAGGCGTCAAAGAGAAATCCAGTTCAAATAGAAAACTTCAGATAACTTGAAGGCCTAGATGTTCATTGGGGGGCGTGGAAAGGGGGGTGGTGGGGGAGACGGGTGGGAAGAAAGAGGCAACGTATCTGAAATACGGAATGAGACAGATATAGGCGCACTCAAACCCGAGCCATATCAAGTTCGATCAGGGTAGACAACTGTGATTGAGACAAACTCGCCGAATGCGGACCTGGAGCCTCTGACGAGCAGGCAGAGATAAACAAATAGACAGACAAGCCGTCCATAACACCGGGAAGAGCCGATTGGATTTTGTATGAAAAACCAGAGCCAGTTCAGGAGGTCAGACAGACATGCTGTATCTTAGACAGACTAAATAATGATGATGGAGGGAGAGGGCAAGTCCAAAAAAGCATCAAGGCAAGATTGTCTTCATTTTTTTCTTATCTTTTTTCTGATCTGGTCAATAAGATATTGGAGCGTAAGACATTTTTTTCCTACGAGCTGTTACGGTAAGATCGTTTGCCCAGAATACAAGATACGTTATTACTTCTAGTCTCTTAAACAAATCTTTCCAAACTATGACGGTAACTGAAAATCGTGTTCTGAATTTGTTATGTAATGTACGAATACTATGTGTAAGTCTTATTTGCAGTCCATTTATTTTCTCAGTTCACTTTATGTTTGCTGTCTTGTTGTTTAATTTCTACCTTATAGTATGTTATATGATGTGTGTGTCTGTGTAGACACCGTTTGTCTAGCAGAGAGAGAGAGAGAGAGAGAGAAAGAGAGAGAGAGAGAGAGAGAGAGAGAGAGAGAGAGAGAGAGACAGACAGACAGACAGAGAGACAGACAGACAGACAGACAGACAAAGAGACAGACAGACAGACAGAGAGAATGGGAGAAAGAGAGGGTAAGTTGCAGATGAAGGGAACAAGACTTTCTGTAAAGCGCCTAGAGCAAATTGTTTGGATTGGGCGCTATATAAATAGCCTTCATTATTATTTTGATGATTATTATAAAAGCGAGCTGCACAACTAAGGATGGTATCATACTAAACCCGGTCAGACACCGTCAGATGCTGCCAGCAAAATGTACACAAAAGAAATAATCGCAGAAGCTGACTGTGTCTGACCGGGCTTAGTAATAGGGTCTTCAGGGAATTACTATGAAAATATAAGAAATTATGGTGTGCATTTCTTGTCAGCCAGCACCTGACTGTATTGGACCGGGCTTTGTATGATACCTCCCTTACGCCGAGAACTTCGAGACAACCACAAAAGAATGCGGTTTTCACTTGCCTTCCTTTAAAAAAATTGTTTGATAAGAATTTTTAAAAAACGGTGAGAAAAAAATGTGGGTTAATGTTATGTTTTATTGTGCTCAACGGGAAGAATCATCAAAGTTGAGCCTTACTGATTCCAAGCCTAGTATTTATCTAAAATTCCTATATTTTTTCTGTCCGGTTTTTTTTCTGCATAATTATGAGGTTCATTATTGTGTGTTCACTAAAGAAATTTGCTAGTGCGCACGTCGTGTCCAGGAGGTACAGGAGTGCACAGACGCCAGTAATTAGAGTTAAATGATAATGTTTTATGGCAGTTTAAAAAATACCACTACACATTCAACGAAATAACCAGGGTTCGGGAGATATGAAATAAATTTAGTGATGATAATAATCATATTCCAGTAGCAGGTTTATCCGGGCAACGCCGGGAACCCCAGCTGGTTGGTCCGAAAAATAAATTTTATTGTGAAAGAACATATCACTAGTGCCTCATCTCAGAAAACCGTTTATCTGCACAATAGGCAACAATGGATAAAAGAATGATGTACTGGCTGATCGAGCTCAAGTTTAAAATCACATGAAATGTAATGCTTTACCTTTGTAACTCGATTTCCCTTCATTGAGAAGTAAAAATTACAGCACACCTTTACGACTGGAAATACGGCAGTTACCCAGGGGGCACAGGGTTAACTCGATTTCCTTTCATTGAGAAGTAAAAATTACAGCACACCTTTACGACTGGAAATACGGCAGTTACACAGGGGGCACAGGGGTAGACAGGGCCAAAAGCACGCAAATTTACATTGGTTCTTGAAATGGGGAAGAAAATCCTGATCAGTGGTAAGAAACTCCTCGGGTGGAGCGAGACAGATGACGATCTTCAGAGGAAGGGTGGATTCTTTCACTGGATGTTTCGGCCTTTAACTTCCTGGCATCTTCTAGAACCCCGGCCACACCGAGGTCATGACTCTCGGCCTTTAACTTCCTGGCATCTTCTAGAACCCCGGCCACACCGAGGTCATGACTCTCGGTCTTTAACTTCCTGGCATCTTCTAGAACCCCGGCCACACCGAGGTCATGACTCTCGGCCTTTAACTTCCTGGCATCTTCTAGAACCCCGGCCACACCGAGGTCATGACTCTCGGCCTTTAACTTCCTGGCATCTTCTAGAACCCCGGCCACACCGAGGTCATGACTCTCGGTCTTTAACTTCCTGACATCTTCTAGAACCCCGGCCACACCGAGGTCATGACTCTCGGTCTTTAACTTCCTGGCATCTTCTAGAACCCCGGCCACACCGAGGTCATGACTCTCGGTCTTTAACTTCCTGGCATCTTCTAGAACCCCGGCCACACCGAGTTCATGACTCTCGGCCTTTAACTTCCTGGCATCTTCTAGAACCCCGGCCACACCGAGTTCATGACTCTCGGCCTTTAACTTCCTGGCATCTTCTAGAACCCCGGCCACACCGAGTTCATGACTCTCGGCCTTTAACTTCCTGGCATCTTCTAGAACCCCCGGCCACACCGAGTTCATGACTCTCGGCCTTTAACTTCCTGGCATCTTCTAGAACCCCGGCCACACCGAGTTCATGACTCTCGGCCTTTAATTTCCTGACATCTTCTAGAACCCCGGCCACACCGAGGTCATGACTCTCGGCCTTTAATTTCCTGACATCTTCTAGAACCCCCGGCCACAACGAGTTCACAACTCTCGGCCTTTAACTTCCTGACATCTTCTAGAACCCCCGGCCACAACGAGTTCACAACTCTCGGCCTTTAACTTCCTGACATCTTCTAGAACCCCCGGCCACAACGAGTTCACAACTCTCGGCCTTTAATTTCCTGACATCTTCTAGAACCCCCGGCCACAACGAGTTCACAACTCTCGGCCTTTAACTTCCTGACATCTTCTAGAACCCCCGGCCACAACGAGTTCACAACTCTCGGCCTTTAATTTCCTGACATCTTCTAGAACCCCCGGCCACAACGAGTTCACAACTCTCGGCCTTTAACTTCCTGACATCTTCTAGAATCCCGGCCACACCGAGTTCACAACTCTCGGCCTTTAATTTCCTGACATCTTCTAGAACCCCCGGCCACAACGAGTTCACAACTCTCGGCCTTTAATTTCCTGACATCTTCTAGAACCCCCGGCCACAACGAGTTCACAACTCTCGGCCTTTAACTTCCTGACATCTTCTAGAACCCCCGGCCACAACGAGTTCACGACTCTCGGCCTTTAACTTCCTGACATCTTCTAGAACCCCCGGCCACAACGAGTTCACGACTCTCGGCCTTTAACTTCCTGACATCTTCTAGAACCCCCGGCCACAACGAGTTCACTACTCTCGGCCTTTAACTTCCTGACATCTTCTAGAACCCCCGGCCACAACGAGTTCACAACTCTCGGTGTTCGTCACTCACTTTTTGTTTGTTTGTTATTGTCTTCAGGCTCTTCTTTGGGTTTGAATTTTTGCAAAAGAATCCGCCTAGGGGTCCATAGGGATATTAAGACGACCTTGATAGAAACTCTTTAAAGATGAAATGTAAATATTGAAGGGAACTTTAAGTTAGGATTGATATGATTTTACATAATTATATTTTAGCTATAGGAATGCTATTAACAATGTTAAACTTCCGTTACAGAAATATACTTTGGAATGTTATTGAGTCACGCTCATTACCCACTCACTCATAATATACTCATTTATTCTCTTAATCATTCACTCACCTATTCATTTACCCAGTAACCAAAACATTGACTGAATTACCGATCATTAGTTCAGAACGCCTGATGAGTACCTGAAACCGATCACTTCAAAGGGGAAACAGCTTTCTCTAACTCATTATTCTATCTTCAGAAGTTATCGTTCCTTTATGATTATACTTAAACAGAAGCGGCGCAATCAAGACTGTATTCTGAAGATTTTTCGGTGACGACCCCAGATTACAAACGTGTTCCCCAAAGGTTTATATTACAATTATATTCAAAGTGATAGTTCTGTACGTCAAAGACTGCCGATGCCTTTAGGCTGGAGCAATTTCTTTATGTGCAAAAGATGGAGTTATCAAATAAAAGCTTGTGAAATAATAATAATAGTTATATGAAAAGATTTCCTGGAATTATTACGTGATGCTGTTGATTCAATTTACAGAAGGTCATAAGAAATTTTTCTCTATTCATTCATCGAACACTAAGTGACTAATTACAGGCATCCATTCATCCACTCATCCGTCTTTCTTTCCCACCGTCGACCCATCCATCCAATCATCCATCCATCCACCAATTCATCCATCCATCCATCCATCCATCCATCCATCCATCCATCCATCCATCCATCCATCCATCCATCCATCCATCCATCCATCCACCCATTCGTCCGCCCGTCCACCCATCCACCCATCGTGTCTATCCATATTTCTATGTGTCTTTATCTATCTATCTATCTATCTATCTATCTATCTATCTATCTATCTATCTATCTATCTATCTATCTATCTATCTATCTATCTATCTATCTATCTATCTATCTATCTATCTATCTATCTATCTATCTATCTATCTATCTATCTATCTATCTATCTATCTATCTATCTATCTATCTATCTATCTATCTATTTTGTTAGTCGCATGTTTATGTGTCTGTGCTTTGTTCGCTGTTCTGGTGGAGGGATCCGTGGTAGCTGCCCTCGATAACGCAGGAGTGGCATATGGAGGTATGGGCCTTGTTACAGGGCTGAAGATGACGGTGACGGAAGCTATTCGGACTGGTAAAGTAAGAAGGATAACAACTGGCTGCGATGACCACAACACGAAAGCGATTCGAAATGGCGGTGTCAACAACAATGACGCACTTTACGATTTGAGGACCCACAGCTGTGGGGTGAGTTTATCGTTATGGAGAAGGCATTTCGATCTAGCCTAAGTACCAGGGCTGAAGATGACGGTGAAGGAAGCTATTCGGACTGGTAAAGTAAGAAGGATAACAATGGGCTGCGATGGCAACAACATGAAAACGATTCAAAATGGCGGTCTCAACAACAATGACGCACTTTACGACACGGTGAGTTGGAGAAGATTACCCCAACACCTACACCAAGTCGTGCGCAATCATCCAAGCGAAACAGCATCACACGCCCTTAATGGCTGCACAAAATTTCACCTTACGTACCAACAACGACACAACAACATCTTGGACATTTTGGAAAGAAAGATTCGTTCATTCAACAGAAACAAGACACTCCCCTCAAACCATCTATATTTGAAAGTGACTCTATTGGTTTCCATCGTAGAGAAGTGCGGCCAGATATAACAGTGATTGACAGAAAAAGAAAAACAGTCAAACTAGTAGAAATATCGATACCATTTGATGCTTATATTGATAAAGCTTACAAATCAAAGTTTGATAAGTACTACCCATTTTCTTTAGAGATCAACGCCATAGGCTATGATTGTGAAATCATTGTGCTAATTATAGGCAGTCTCGGAAATGTCCATGAGAGGTTTACAATAATAAATGCGCCAGTCTTAGTTATTGTCAACTTTTACCATCTATTTATGGATAAAATAAGCCAAGAGCCAGCAGTTATGTTCAGTCATGTAACGGATTAATATTTACAATGCCATTCTATTGTTTCCTGTATGGGTATCGTGTGTGAAATACTCTACCGACTAATTGGAAATAAAGAATTATATCTATCTATCTATCTATCTATCTATCTATCTATCTATCTATCTATCTATCTATCTATCTATCTATCTATCTATCTATCTATCTATCTATCTGTCTGTCTGTCTGTCTGTCTGTCTGTCTGTCTGTCTGTCTGTCTGTCTGTCTGTCTGTCTGTCTGTCTGTCTGTCTGTCTGTCTGTCTGTCTGTCTGTCTGTCTGTCTGTCTGTCTGTCTGTCTCTATCTATCTATCTATCGATCTATCTATCTATCTATCTATCTATCTATCTATCTATCTATCTATCTATCTATCTATCTATCTATCTATCCATCTATCTATCTATCTATCTATCTATCTATCTATCTGGCCGTCCATTCACCCATTTGTCTATCTGTCTATTTTCATCCATGTATCTTCCAATCTTTCTGTTTCCCATACTGCTCAGAATTAATACCGTGTCTTAACTGAGCCACAACTGCATTAATCGATTGATACTTGGGCTATACTTAACCTGACGTAACCTCCTACAGAAATACCAATATTGATGTACATTCCTGTCATCAAAGCTTCAGGGGATCAATAATACCATGTCTGAACTGCTAGAAAACTCTGAGACATTAAAAAGTGCCTGAATTCACGGCTCTCAGCGAGTACTACTTAACACCTGGGTGACTGAGTGTACTGACGGCGTGAACCTGTCATTAAAACCTATGCAAGTTTTATGATCAGCGCAGTGGTTTTCAAAGTTGTATCAACTCTTGACACCCATGCATATTGTAATCAGTTTAACGATCTTTTGATGCAGTACTTCTCTGGCCCTATCAGCAAACCTCACACGTTTATGTCTGCCCAAGCCCAGTTGACAATATTAAACTTTCTTTTGATGTGAAAATCCTAAGAAATCATTGAAGTATGTTGAGGGATGTTTGTTTTTTCTGTTGATTATGGAGGATTACGTTATGCTTATATCAAATGTTCATTTATATAATTAAAACTGTATGAGAGATAGCTAATGTATTTCAAATAAAACAGTCTTTGCTCTCTCTCCTATAAAAACTTGTTTCTTTGCACTTGCACGTTTTCAGAGTAGAGGTTTGTTACCTGTATTTTGGGTAAGGAATAGAAGTTTGAGCTTGGAGGAAGCATCTTGACACGCTAATGGTCACATTGTGCTAAGAAAGGGCCAGACGATAGATTGAATATAATATAATTACAGTGCAGAAGGAAACCTTACCCAAAAAACGCCCACCAAGCACCTGCAAGCAATAGAAGGAATGGGAAAAATCAAAGCTCGTATTAGCCCTTTTCGGTTCAGACGATCTGAAGTTTTACTACTTCAAGGGTATACCCACCCGACATTGAAAACCCTCAGAAAGTCCTCGGTACTTGTTTGTCTAACTTTCTCGAGTTTTTGCGCGCCAGTGCGACTCTTATTATTCTTTACAGCGTAAAGAGCTCTCCTAATATCGATATGGCATGAAATACGTACTCAGCCCGGTATGACGTCCATGTGACGTATTTCAACATGGGACAGTTTTCTTTTTCTTGTTCTCATTAACCTGTATATTATCATGTAAGTTGGCGGAAGGAATACATCCCTGGCCGAATACGTATCGTCGGTCGGCTGTTGGAACCACGTTAAAACTAGCATCGGAACCTGTTGTTAGGGGACCGTACCTAATTACAAAGCCAAGTAGAGAAAAACAAGCTGTCTTGACTGTTCACTGCTCTTCTATATCCTACTGTGTAAACTGTGTGAAAATGCAAACGGCCCGACATTTTGGCTATGGACCAGCAGGCCGGAATAGAGATGGCGAGGGCTAGGCGAGTCAACTGGCATGGGCCTACGGTTTGGGGGACGCCGACTTCCTCTCGGTAGAGGCAAAAGGACGATGGGGGGGGGGCGGCTGTGGTAAAGAATATTTAGAATTAATGAGGACCCTTTTGTTAAAAAAATTACTATTTTAAACAAGAGATTCATGAAAATTTAAACGAAAATTACAAAAAGAGGTTTGAAATTAAGGCCTCAGTTTCCCATCTGGCCTTAGTCTATTACCAGCTTTGTACGGGCCTGTACACAGGGGTCTTAAAAAAGACAACACGTCCGGTACAAACAGCTCCAAGTCACACTTCACAACCAGCGATGTGGAGCTAGGATCATGCCCCATCAAGGTAACTTTCAACTTCAAGATCTTAATCGAAGACCTCAAGCATTTTAAATCTCAATGACCATCGAACGTGGAAAACTCAGATGAGTCAAAGTGAAACGGAATTTACGATCGAACTTAAAATTGATGTTTTTACAAAGCTCAAGATCTCTTCCATAGAGGCTTTACACTTAACCATTACCTTAAGGTCATGAGCCGGTGGTTTTTCCGTTGTTCAAAAATGGCTGAGAAAAGTTAAAGTTTCGTGAAAATACGAAATAAGTAAAGAACGTTAAAGAAATGTGTTGGTTTGTTTAAAATCCGGTTACAGTGCCAAAGGAAAGTTCTGCTCTTCAGGTCGATACTATTGCAAGTTATGCACAGTTTCAAAAGCTAAACCAAATGCAACACGCCGAAATACGCAGACTAACAAGATAACGGACGTAGTAAAATTCATTCTACAACAAAAGCGGAATTGGGCCGGACACATGGGAAGAGTGAATGATAATAGATGGACAAAACGCTGCACTGAATGGCAACCACGGACAGGAAAAAGAACATAAGGATGACCAGGAAGAAGATGGCAGGATAATAAATTATTAAAAAAGAGCGGGGGAACAACATGGATAAGGAAGACACCAGACAGAAAGAAATAGAAGTCATTGTGGGAGGGCTACATCCTGCAGTGGATGGACAATGCCTAGGTAAAAGGTGAAAGGTGACAGCAAATGCAAACGTCTGAACAAATCGGCTCTACAACGACAAAACATTGTATTCATATTAAACTGAAATCAATTTGCAGTTGTACGACGTTTTCGTCCAAGGAAGGAGAATTTTTAAACAACCATCATTAACTCTGAGACAAAACACGGTATTGATCCAAAGTTAAAGAAAGCAAAACAACAAAGCAAAGCAAATTGGATTATGTGATTAGAAAATATACAAAGGTTAGGGGGAAATTGCATCAGCTTGGGTCTTTAATTTGCCATTTCCTGCACCAATTTACACTGCCATTAATGAAGAGACCTATACCATGTTTCCTAGTCAACCAGGTGACAGTTCCACCGGTACCCTCATCAGCCAGGAGACGGAAATTTTCATCGTCTATGCCTCAGTTCAAGGTATCAGGGACCTAATTTGCCTGAATCGCCGTTTTAAACTGTATCCGATTGGTTTCAGACAAAAATACTCAACTTTAATTTATAAATCACTTGACGCTTAATTTATGGCTTTGTTTTTCTTGTTGTTGTGACTTTTAGATCTTTTCACTAGTGGTCGACATTGTTCATAATTATGTGTAGTCGCCCGACAAAAAGAGGCACTCCGTGCAATTTTTTTGTGTTATGGAGATATTGGTATCATCAAAAAGGTTGTTCAAAATCCTTTCATTTGGTAACAAAAATATTGCTGTAATTTAATTAGCAGAGAATATATGGCCTATCAAAGACGGGAATTGGCGGAACCATTATTTTGAGGCAAACGCTTTTAATTTAACCTCTTCATCAAAAGTATTGATGCTGTTCTTGTTGTTCTCTCTCTCTCTCTCTCTCTCTCTTTCTCTCTCTCTCTCTCTCTCTCTCTCTTTCTTCTCTCTCTATCTGTCTCTCTCGTTCTTTCTCTCTAGTCTTTCTCTTTCTCTTTTGTCAGTCTCTTTCTTTGTCTCCATCTGCGTATGCATGGGTATTTTTTTCCATGTGAGAGGGATGGAGAGGGAGTCATTGAAAGAGAAAGAGAGAAAGAGAAGGAGAGAGAGAGAGAGAGGGGGGCCGGGGGGGGGGGGAAAGAGGAAAGTACTTGCGACGTTTTCGTCCTTTCCTTCAGACACAATCAGATTATTTAGAAGTCAGCAATGATTAGTTTAGTGAGGCCCGCCACACACCAACCTGCACTCTTGAAATCTCCCACAGCCATCTCGTCCCACTGCTGAGGGTTAATAGTGATTTAATGTGACATTTGGTGCCAGGCTGGGTCATTACAGTTTGGTAGTTAAGTATTAACCCTATTATCCCTTGGTGTCGCAGTTCTCGGATTATCACGGACTGGAATTTTGCCTTCTTTCATCTCTTACCATTCTCTCTCATTTATTTATTATTATTATTTTTTTAAATCTCTTTTTCTTTTTCTTTTCATTTACTGCGACTCCTGACATTGCGCACCATCCCTGTCTTGTGCTCTGAGGCACTATATGGCGCCTTCATCTTGGTTACTAACCAATTGCGTCACTTCGTGCTTCCATGCTTTTGGCGGACGGACGTGCTTTGGTGCTGCTAACGAAACAAGAACTCGCAGCTAAGTAAACTGATTCACTTCGTTCCTTTTATTGTTCGTTAGTTTTTTTCACTTGACAAAGGCGAAAGCCGAAAATTTGTGTATTTTCTGTCTTCTCTTTAGTTTGCTTTGTATTGTTTGGGTTTTATTTCTCACGCGGGGCTGTGCAACATACAACCTTTTCTTTTTGCCCAATTTTGACTATGTTTTTCTTATTGCCTGCTCTCTTTTTGTAAAGAAAAAAAATCCATTAAACTCTGTTTCTCTTCATTTCTTTTTGAATTTCCCCCAAAAATCTATTCATCCTCTCACCTAGCTTTCCATCTATCCATCCGCCCACCGTGCATTCGTCGGCCCATCCATCCACCCACCTATTCCCACTTAGCCGTCATCCCATCACCTATCCAAACATATATCTGTCCGTCTGTTCGTATGTCTGTTGTCTGTCTGTATGTGCATCTGTCTGTCTGTATTTCTGTCTGCCCACCTATCTCTCTCTCTCTCTCTCTGTCTATCTTCCTATCTACTATCTATCTGTCTGTCTGTTCGTTGGTCTGTCTGTCTGTCTATCTATCCATCCATCCATCCATCCATCCATTATGCATCCATCATGCATCCATCTATCTATCTATCTGTCTGTTCGTTGGTCTGTCTGTCTATTTATCAATCCAACCATCCATCCATCCATCCATCCATTATCCATTCATCTTTCTATCTGTCTGTCTGTTCGTTGGTCTGTCTATCTATCTACTATCTGTCTGTCTGCCTGTCTGTCTGTCTGTTTGTCTGTCTATCTATCTATCTATCTGACTATCATACCCAAATCGTTCAAAATTCCAGCGCCCGCTGTCGGACAGACTCTTCTCAACACTAAGATCACCATTTTCCCACACCAAACCTGGCTTCTTTTGTCTCTTCTTAAACGCTTTCAATTCATTCAATTTGCTTTCATCTTTCCATCTCTTCAGTTGCTGTTTTATCTCCGCTATTCTTCTCTTTTATCTTGCCCTTTGTAGTCTTTTTCCTCACTCTCTCTCTCTCTCTCGGTTTCCTCTGTCCCTCTCTTACCCTCTTTCTCACCAGCTGTCTTTTTTTTTTCTCTCACCCTTACTTTCTCTCCTTCTCTTTCTTTTCCGACTCCTTCTCTCACTAGTTAGCTCTCTTTTCTCTCTCAACTTTCTCTCGCATCTTTCACTCCTTGACCCTCCCAGCTCTCTTTCTCTTTCTCTTTCATACACACACACACACACACTGTCCTCCTTCTCTCTCCCTCTCCCTCTCCCTCTCTCTCCCACCTCTCCCTCTCCCTTTCTCCCTCTCCTCCCTTTCTCTCTTTCATCCTCATAAACATATCTCCCATCCCCCTCTCCTCCCCCAAAATTCTCTCATTCACCGCTCAGCCTTCCGTCCTCCTCGGGTCCCCAAGATCATAAGGGCATTCAAATAGATCGATACAAAGTAATATACTTAATACGATTACCCGACACGATTACTCAGTCAAGCACAATCCCCTATTTTCTCTCTGCTCCACGGAGTTCCACACGAGATGCAGTCTGTCCCACCCTCGCAAAATGTCATAAAACATCTTGACATAGCACTTTTATGTTTCCTTTTTACTGTCCCTTACACTATGGTCTTGCATGGTTGTAATATTAGATAACTCACTGTACTTTAAATAAAATAGTATTATTACCTCTCAGCAGAATGATAACGGAGAAAGAAAAATTAATGGCAAGATGTGTGACACTAAATCTTAATATAGGATTTTTTTGCCATAAGAATGAATAGGTGACAGGGTAGATTGGTGGTGTGGGTAGATATTTTGGAATTGTGTGTTCTGATATGGGCACGTGTGTCTGTAGAGAAAGGGAATACATGAGAGAGAGAAAGAGAGAGAGAGAGAGAGAGAAAGAGAGAGAGAGAGAGAGAGAGAGAGAGAGAGAGACAGACAGACTCAGTGAGAGAGAGACAGAGAGACAGAGAGACACAGAGAGAGAGACAGATGGGGACAAAGAAAGAAGGATAAAGAAAGGGAGAGAGAGACCGCGACAGAGAGAAAGAAAGAGGCAGGCAGAGACAGTGAAAGAGAGAGTGACAGACAGACCGACAGACTGACAGACAGAGGGAGACATAGAAAGAAGGGAACTGATGAAGGAAGAGAGAGAGAGAAGGTATGCGCAGGGGCAATTGAGGGAAGCGGAAAAATGACTGCGACGGGCAGAGGAAAAGTGGTAGGGAATGAGGGAGAGGGAGAAAAGAAGCGGGAGAGAAAGACCGAGGCAGAGACATACAGAGAGGGCGGGAGCAAGTAAAGAGTAGCCACTTCGATTGCAAAATAAATAAACTAACAGACAGACGAGCACAGGCTGGAAATGACGTAAGAATAATGAAAGACACATCTATATCATTGGATCATTGGAATCTAGCGCTCTACTGACTTGTGAACAGAGCTGAATCAAGACCTGTAGAAGACCAAACCACCTAAAAGATTTTGATGCCCCCATATATATACCACCCAGAGAACACGGTGGTCTAGAGGCAAAGTGCTCGCCTCTCATGCCGAAGATACCGGGTTCCAATCCCGGTCGGTGAAGGCATGTTGGGATTTTGAGACTTTTTTCATCTTTTTATGTCCCTGGTCCTAAGGTAGGTACGATCGAGCATCTAGTCTTCTCGGATAAGGACGAAAAATTCGGAGGGCCAGTGTGCACATTGTGCGCTCTAAAGCTACCTTGGCAGTTGGAAATCGCAAAGAGCATGCCGTAAAAGGCCGTTGCCAGGGGCAAAATTAAAAAAAAAAAAAAAAAAAATCCCCACCACAACAAGAAAAATAAAACAAACAAAAAAAAGTAAGGTATAAATGCCAAGGGCAGCCAACTCGCAGCTAAGTAAACTGTTTCACTTCCTTCCTGTTGACATTGCGCACCATCCCTGTCCTGTGCTCTGAAGCACTATATGGCGCCTTCATATTGGTTACTAACCAAATGCGCCACTACGAGCTTTCCATGCATTTGGCGGACGGACGTGCTTTGGTGCTGCTAACGAAGCAAGAACTCGCAGCTAAGTAAACTGTTTCACTTCCTTCCTGTTGAAGATTTTTTTTTTCACTTGAAAAAGGCGAAAGCCGAAAATTTTGTGTATTTTCTGTCTTCTCTTTAGTTTGCTTTGCATTGTTTGGGTTTTATTTCTCACGCGAGGTTTCGCAACATACAACCTTTTCTTTTTGCCCAATTTTGACAGAATTATACGTGTACCATTGCATGCAATTTAAAATATAAACCATAGAATAATTATTTTTTTTTCGAAATAAAACAAAACTTCTAGTAAGATGGAAAATCATGTTTATTTTTGTATACTTCCACTTCATTTTTATTTGAAATTTTTTTCTCCTATTTTCTTAGTTGCAAAGTGTGTGTGCAGATAAAAATTTCGTTTGTGCTCCCCTTCCTTGATACCCTAAGCTGGTGCTTATTTTGCTTAATGGTTAATCTGTCCCGGCTTATACCGAGGAAGGGCAAGGAAAATTACATCAATAAAATACCAATATCATCCCAAATGCCGAGACGATGATAACATCAATAAATAAGAAAACCATCAAAAATAATAATGAAAAGAACGAGGAGACGACAAGAATAAACCACGTAAAACATCTATAATCAGAGTCAAATGAAAAATTATTCCCCCTTACAAACATGCAGTTTATACATGCAAGGAACAATAACTCGCGAATAAAATCCCCGGAAGAAACATGTAAGAGTTAATAACCAGACAAGATGGCGCTTGAACTAGGTCAGTGGTTCTTAGCCCAGGGGAAATGGGGATATTTAGAGATTTAATTCAGTGGGGAGATATCTAGACTGCTATATAATGCACATTACATAGAATTGTATTTTGAACATATATTTAAATGTATAAATGTTCCTGGAAAGCAAGCAGCGGGGAGAGTGAATGGCCGAGGGCCCTGGTTGTTTTTCTGGTAATTTCTGGGACGGAAACGCTGTTTCCATATACACAATGAAATCCTCTTTTTCTTTTACTACTTAATCGATTTTTGGCGTTTCCGTTGCCGCTTCCATAAACGTGAAACACGGCTTAAAGCAATCTTCGAATGTACGGAAACATGTCCTTGTGAAGCAAAAAACATATCAAGTTTTGCAGTCTTACTTGTCCATTTATAAATTTGTTCAGTCAAAATTCTAAGAATTCTGTTAGTTGTTTTTTTCAAAAGTATACTGGCTGAATTATTGTGGGTGGCTGAAGCTGTTTGACCTGAAATCTAGCGGGTAAAAGATCTTAGTGTAAGAACCCCTGAATTGGATCAGGGAATATGCAGAACAAAGATAATACACACTGGATTTAGATCAGAAACACAAAATGGAACATAATGACAGTTGTAAGCTCAATTAACAGCAAGATATTGTAGGCGTATTGTCATTTCCATCACGGCAACATGCGAGAATTAAGCTGATAAGCATTTCTTTCCAAACATAAAAGGGGCATTCTGTTAACTGGAAATTCATAATGTGAAAACTTCAATCTCTGTCTGTCTCTCTCTCTCTTCTCTCTCTGTCTCTCTCTCTCTCTCTCTCTCTCTCTCTCTCCCTTCACTCTTTCCCCCCCCCCCTCTCTTTGTCAGCAAAACTGCGTGCGGATAAGTTGCTGAGCCATAGTGAGCACAAGACAATTATTTTTCGTTCTATTATGAAAACATAATAATATGGATATGTATTGCCTTGCTGACAATGTTGATATGCGCTCAGCATGAAGGACGGAATTTGGTGAGACAATTCGTTTTGGTATAGCGTGTGTTTGAGGTTGAAAGGCTGAAATTAAAAGAGCAATGATATTAATATTATTGATGTCCCATGATTCTTATTTTCTTTCAAACCAGGCAATAAAGGCAACAGTTCATTGCTGGGACTGGGAGTATGGCAGAGAGTAATTACATTTTATATAGATCCATTTATTGAGTTTGTTTGGGAAACCTTGGCTTTCAAGATTATAGAGAAAGTAAAACAAAAAAAGGTGTAAATTGTGCAGGTTGGCGTGTCATATCATTAGTAGAGATGAGCGTTAAATATTCCAAAACTCTTCGTCGGTGGCCATCTAACGCCCACGAATGACAATCATCATTTGCAATTTTAATTGGAAGCAAATAATAAAACAGTGCTAATTTTTTTTAAACCGGGATCAATAGAGAACCAAATGGCCGATAGAGTGGTCCAGCGGTTAGAGAACTTAGCCTACGTGCGAGAAGTACTGAGTTCCAGTCCCGATAAGAGGAGGGCGGAGTCCATCCTGACAAATTTCCCAGGGTGTTTTTAAGCCCACTCTCTGGCCTTGCCCGGGACATGACCGGGGCACAAGCCTCGCTTCGGATACCTTAACCTTATTGTGGTGAAGGACGTGAGATAAATCTGCCAATCTCATTAACTGGACTAAAGAAGAATAGAAACACTTCGGGGCACAATGCAGTCCATTCACACTTGACCACTTCCAATTATCCTAACGAAATAATTAGTACGGCCCAGTAGACGGGAGGCCAGCAGAACCCCCCCTCCCCTCCCTGGGGGGGGGGGGATTTGACACTATCTTTTCTCGTTAATATAGATCTTAAGCTAAATTAATCAGCTTGTTAGCATTAAAACAAGTGTCATTTTCCTTGGGAAATTGCAATATGAAAATTGAGTTGTTGCCCTTGGATAAATAAGGGGGTATGTTCAATGTTTTTATAATTATAAGTGTTATAATGAAACAAAATATACTTTGTAATACATCAAATTAAAGCTAAATACATTGTCTTATTCAAAATACAAATGATTTATCAATTTGTTAAGTATACAAATATAAGAATAGTCAAAACTTTGGGGTTTTGTTGCAACGGTTGCTACTTTTACACGATATCTTTATAATGGTATATTGGTTTGTTTATGCTTGCATATGTTTGCCTAGTGTCGACTTGGCAGAGGAAACACCCAGTGGAGCAGGAACAACTCATTCCACTCACAGTATTATAATACAGGAACCATCCAGGGATCCACCTCAACCTGATAACACAGCAAGTCAACAGACGTGCAATGGCGTGGAAATTTGCAAATCCAAGAAACGTTCCGCCACATTCGTTCCTCAACAACTAGAAACATGCTTGGACACTGGAAAGGTAGAACCTAAGTTTGATGTGACAGAAACAGAATTTAGCTACGAATGTGAAGACCTGGTCAAATAATCGTTTTTCCTATGGATGTTTTGTCGACTGGAACTGAATGTAGAACACAAGTTCATCTTTCCTGGGTGGAAAGGCTGGATATCAGCAACATCAGACCAACAGCAACCAGAAACCCAATCAATTGTGAACTACATGGCACCTATCAATGCATCAGTGAACGATATGTCAACTGTTCAAAAAGTTCTACAAATATCCCAGGATGCAACAAGAGAAACAGGTCAGCAATGGACATTTGTAACCTTTGATCTTGCAGTGGCAAAGAAGGCTTATGCTCTTGTGTGGCAACACCCAGAAACGTACAAGAATGTTGTTATTCATTTGGGCGTATTCCACACGATGATGTCCTATCTTGGAGCTGTAGGAAAAGTTATGCAAGGCTCAGGACTGGAAGAAATACTAGTTGAAGCGAGGTTATGTGCGAGTGGTTCACTGGAAAAGGTTTTATCTGGAAAACATTATACTTGAGCCATGAGGGTACACACCCATGTCCTAGAAGCACTGGAAAGGTTACTGTTTACCTCATTTTTGAACAGCACAGGATGCGGTGGACTGTTGAAGGACTTGTCATCAAATGCAAAAGAACTTCAATCAAATATAAGTCATTCTGTGTTTGAAAGTGTCATTTCATCAGAAGAATTGGTTCAGTTGTTTGCTCAGTATGAAGTATTCAAAAAACAAGTTGGAGCTGGCCATTTTGGCAAAACTGCACAATACTGGCTTCAGTATATGGAAAGGATATGGCTATTGCTTCAGTTCCTATTTGCCACCAAAACAAACAATTTGGGTTTGCACATTTTCTGCTTGCAAAATCTCTGCCCTCTTCTGTTTAGCATGAACCATCAGAACTACGCAAAGTACCTTAGTGTATACTACATCATGCTTGTCAATCTACCACAAGAAGCAAAGGATTTGCTTCAAAGAAATGGATTCAGTGTATCTAGATCAAGTATACCAGGTACCCGCACTGCAGTTGACATGACCATCGAGCAGACCATAAACAAGCATGCAAAGACCAGTGGTGGGATTGTTGGGTTCAGCAGAAGCTTGCCCGCCTACTACAGATGGTGTGTGACACGGCATAACAGAGCCCAGTATGTGTCTGCAACATATGAGATGGCAAACATGGAATCAAAAAACTTTGACACTCACAGGGAATCAACCCCAGCAGAAGCGCAATTGAGTGAAACTGCTGTGCAAAAGACCATGGAAACATTTTCAGCTTTTCTTAACCCATTTGACATTGAAAGAGAAAATCTGATTTGTTTATCCTCGGGACAAAATTTGCATAGTGATGTTACAGAGGACCTCCTAAAAGTTGAAGACATTGGCAACAAGAACTTTGAAGAATTTGTGGAAACACGACTGAAAGACAAGTCTGTGAAGTTTCACAGGCCTTTGAAGAAAACGAAAATAAGGACATTTGCTTCAGTTTCCAAAGTGACTCCAATAAAAGCAGCAAGGAAAGATGTGAAAGTTAAAGCTCAGAGAAATGTGTTTGGACAATTACTTGTCTTGTCGCAAGAACACGAGATAGACATGGAAAAAGTGTTGACTTATCCCCTGAGCCCTGTCCCGTGGTCACTTTCTTCACCAGATGGCCTGCCTCTGAAAACGAACAAGGCAACTCTTATGCACAAGCTTGAGAACGATTGTGTAGAATCTGAAGATATGACCAAATTGCCTAACACATCTTCTATTGTGGACGGAAATGCCTTACTCCATTGCCTATCAGGAAGTCAGTGCACATTTGGCGACATTGCAAAGCAAGCATTTCTCTGTTTACCTCAGACAGCTACCATACACTTTGTGACTGATACATATAAGAAAAACTCCATTAAAAGTTGTGAACGTATCAGAAGAGGATCAAGTAACATCTGCACACATGTGTTGCAAGGACCAGCAACAAAAGTTCCAAGGAACTGGAAAGAATTCCTATTAAGTGAAGAAAACAAAAAGGCACTTACACGTTTTCTGCATGCTGAGTGGAAAAGTGATGCTTATGCACAGCTATTAAAGAACAAGAAGCTGTTTTTCGTCTCTGAAGAAAGCTGTGAACTCATTACAAGTGATGAAAATGAAGAGCCAGTAAACTCAATCCCTGTCCAAGATTTGTGTTCTTCACAAGAGGAGGCTGGTACCAGAATTGTACTACACTGCCTCTACGCTTCCCAACAAGGATCAGAAACCATCATAGTCAGGTCACCAGACACTGATGTATTTGTGTTGCTTTTGTCAAACTGTGACATTATTGGCAAGAAGCTTATCTTTGACACTGGCACAGCCAACAACAGAAGACAAGTGAACATATCTGAGATTTCTGCAGGTATACCAAAACTATTGCGTGATGCCATTGTGGGGATGCACGCATTTACTGGGTGTGACTCCACCAGCTGTTTTGCCGGAAAGGGCAAGATAAAAGCTCTAAAACTCCTTCAAGAAGATCAAGAACTTCAAGATACATTTGCAAGATTTGGGAATTCAGAAACCATTGCATCTAAAGATTAAAACAAAATAGAAGCCTTTGTTTGTCAGCTATATGGAAACAGAGCACACACCAGCGTTGACAAAGTCAGGTATGACAGAGTGAAGCAAAGTTACAAAGGAAAGAAAGGCATCCTCTCACATGCAGATGGAGTGGATCTCAGCAAAATGCCCCCATGCAAAGATGTGTTACTCCTTCACACTCAAAGAGCAAATTACCAAACCCAAATTTGGAGAAGATCAAATGTCAACTTTCCAGACATTCCCAAACCAGAGGACAATGGATGGCAGATCAGCTCATCTGCTGGACTTGAAGTGAAATGGTAATAGTTCGTCCATCAGGTATGATGATGACCTTAACAACACCAGAGGAATAAAGAACAGAAATTGTTGAGAATTTCAACACATAGACAATAAAGAGAACTAAAGGACACAGAATGGAAAGACTGTTCTTTCATGACTTATGGCTTCTCATGTGACTGATAAGTCCTATTTTTGCCCTGCAGACCCTTCCGCATAAATGACAAGAGTGCTCCGTTGGTTCAGTACCACTGGGCCTTTTCTTGCGCCGTTCTCTTTTTTTGATAGCCTGCTGGACTCTGTCAGCTTCCCATGCTTTGCTGCCTCTGGTAAGGGCCGCCCTCCAATTTGCACGATCAAGCGAGAGCTTTTCCCACTCACTCGCATCAATGGCAAAGGCCTTCAGTGATTGCTTGAGAGTGTCTTTGTAACGTCTCTTTGGGGCCCCAACATTCCTAGTTCCATTGGAGAGCTCAGAGAAGAAGATTTGCTTAGGGAGTCTGGAGTCGGGCATTCTGACAACATGTCCTGCCCAACGTAGCTGAATTTTTTTCAGGTGGCAGAAGATGCTCAATTCCTTGGCACGATTGAGGACCTCAGTGTCTGGAATTTTATCCTGCCATTTGATCCTTAGGATCTTTCTAAGGCAGGCCAGATGAAAGTGATTTAGCTTTCTGGCATGCGATTGGTACACTGTCCAGGTTTCAGCCCCATAGAGTAGGGTGGGAAGGACCACAGCATTGTACACTTTCAGCTTAGTGTCTGTGCGAATGCCGGCGACATCCCATAATCTCTTTCGAAGCCTGCCAAATGCAGAGCTGGCTTTGCTGATTCTTGAGAGAATTTCAGTATCAACACGAGCCGCGGAAGACAGTGTACTGCCAAGATAGGTGAAGTTCTCCGACACCTTCAGAAGACTGTCATGGACTTTGATATTTGGGGTCACAGGATACTTGTCGTCTGGAGTAGGCTGATGGAGCACTTCCGTCTTCTTTGTGCTTATTGTGAGGCCAAAGTTGTCACAGGCACTAGAGAACTTATCAACACAGTTTTGCATGCTATCCTCATCGTGTGCCAGAAGTGCACAATCATCAGCAAATAGTAGGTCACAGACTTGAGTACTTTTGGTTTTGGTTTTTGCCTGAAGTCTCCTGAGGTTGAATAGACTGCCATCAGTTCGGTACTTGATGCTTACCCCTTGAGGAGGAGAGCTAAAGGCTTCTTGTAGCATTGCAGAGAACATGATTCTGAACAGAGTTGGGGCTAAGTCACAACCCTGTTTTACCCCATTTGTGACAGCAAAGGGCTCTGAAACACTGCCGTTGCTTCTGACTGCAGCTTGCATGCCATCATGAAACTGGCGCACTATTGTGACGAATTCGGGTGGACACCCAAACTTCGCCAAGATTTTCCAGAGGCCTTCACGACACACTGTGTCAAAAGCTTTTGTGAGGTCAACAAATGTGATATACAGCGCTTTATTTTGTTCAATGCATTTTTCCTGAATCTGTCTGGCAGCAAAAATCATATCCGCCGTTCCCCTCTCTTTACGAAAGCCACATTGGCTCTCGGGAAGCAAGTCATTTGACGAGAGGTGATCAAGAAGGCGATTCAGAAGCATTCTTGCCAATATTTTGCCAGCAATTGAAAGTAGAGAGATTCCCCGATGGTTGTCACAGACTTGGCTGTCCCCTTTGTTTTTGTACAGATGGATGATTGAAGCATCTTTGAAGTCCTGTGGCAGCTTCCCTGCTTTCAACATATGATTGAACAACTCGGTCAACCTTTCAATAAGCTTTTCTCCACCGAAGGCATACACCTCAGCAGGAATTGAATCCACGCCTGGTGATTTGTTAAAGGACATCTGATTTGTGGCAGTTTGGGTCTCATTTGCTGTGAATGGCTTGGCAAGAGCTGCATTAATAGGAGTCTGAGGGAGGCGGTCAATGGACTCAGTATTTATATTTGATGGCCGATTTAGCACACCTCCGAAATGTTCTGCCCAACGCTGAATTATGGCATTCAATTCAACAATGCGTGTTGAACCATCTGACGCAAGAAGTGGCGTAGTGCCAGAGCGGGATGGTCCAAACACAGCTCCGAGGCTCTCAAAGAACTTTCTAGTGTTGTTTGTGTCGGCATATTTCTGAGTTTCTCTTACTCGCTCTTCAAGCCAGTCATTTTTCATTTTCCTCAGCTTCTTCTGGAGTACACCCTTACATGCACGCAGTGCATCAGCTTTTGCTGTGGAAGAGGGGTCACTGCAGTGAGCTTGGATGAGACTATTTTTTTCTTTGATGAGCACTTTGATTTCATTATCATTATCATTGAACCAGTCCTGGTGCTTGCGGACAGGAAAACCAACTGTGCTGCTGGCGCAAGAGTGTACAGTCGTATTTAGGTCAGTCCAGCTCTGTTCAATGTTCTCAGGGTCAAAAGTCACGCAATCCAATTTTGAGGAGAGTTCTGATGAGAGCTCGCTCTGTTTCTCAGCTGAGCAGAGTTTTGAAACATTTAGGCGTTTAGGTGGCGCTTTCCCTTGAGGGCGTCTATTGCGCCTCAATGTTAGTCTGAGCTTGCAAACAATGAGTCTGTGGTCAGTTCCACACTCGGCACCACACATCGCCTTTGTTACAAGGACATCCTTTCTGTCAGTCTTCCTCACAATGACATAGTCTATGAGATGCCAATGCTTTGAGCGGGGATGCATCCATGACGTTCTGTTTCTCACGGGGAGACTAAAATTTGTGTTGGTAATGAACAGGCCAAATTCAGCGCACAAAGTAAGTAAGCGCAACCCATTGTTATTGCATGAACCAACTCCATGAGGGCCCAAAACATTTGGCCACGCTGAGATTTCGGAGCCAACCCTAGCATTGAAGTCCCCCAAGAGAATCAGCCTATCAGCTGCCGGGACAGAGCATATGACAGATTCTAGATCAGAATAGAACTTGTCTTTGGCTTCATCTGGGTTTGTCATGGTGGGCGCATATACGCTAATGAGGGTGGCTGACTGGCTTTTCCCAACTGGGATCCTGAGTGTCATGGTACAGCAAGGACTTCCTACCAAAAGAGCTTCAAGATATTGTTTCAGTCGATCTGGGCTCACAGGATGACGAAGAAGAAGAAAGTGAAATTCTCAATGAATCTGATGACTTTTCGTCCAGTGATGAAGAATTTGTCGATACTGATGATGAAGAGTGTTAGACTATCATATGTTTTAGCACCTGTTTAAATCAGTTGTTTACACATCAATGTGGCAAATACAAAGTTATATTGCTTTAAGGGTGTTTACATTTAATCTTGTTGTATATTCCATTGATTTTAGTACTACTATAAGAACATATTGTGTCACTTTGTTCTCATGATGTTATTGTTTTACTGGTGGTAAATCTAAAAGCTTTAAAAAGCTAATTAAAATGCTTAATGGTTCATTTTAAATACGTCACTATATTAGGTGTATAGGCAATTAGTTCTTTCAGTAAAAGGTTTTATTACATGGTTGCTTTAATTACATGTATTTCTCAAACATTTATATGAAATCAGAGTTTGAATACATTGTATATATACATATTATTCATGTGTTGTGGTCAAGTATTGCGATTTTACAATAAATTGGACAAAACTTGAGTTTAAATGACCAAAATTATTTTTTTTGTCAAAGTATCACAGTACCATGAGATAGGTTAACCTTCTAACTTTCATTTGAGCTTTTTAAAATGCACTTTACGTTTAATAGTAATGGTTTTACAATTTAAGAAAAAACCCTCTCCCTAATTCAAAGGGCCGTAAGAGCTGGTAAACAAAGGGCTGTAACTCGGTGAAGATGACACTTTTTTAAATGCTAACAAGCAAATTGTGACAGCTCAGGGGACTAGGAATATAGAAATAATAGTGGTCAATCCCCCCCCCCCCCCACCTGGGGGGGGGGGGAGGGTTTTGCCCATTGGCCCAAGCTCTACAGTGCTCGTTTGAATTAGTTCGGTCAGGGAAATTATAGACCAATCAGATTTCTTGCAGTCGGTAGATCGGTCTTTCTCCTGCCAGGAAGGCAACAGGTAGGTGCAGTAGGTGTGCTGTCGTAACAGCCGTGAACGTTTAGAATAGTTTAAGACAAGACCTATGGTTACGACTTTTCGACAACAATATATAAAAAATTTACTTTAAATAGCTAAAAGGATTTTAAAAACAGTAACAAATTAAAAGCACTGTCCAGTTAGTTTCCTGTAAACATTTAATTCTGCCCCTGGACAGAAACTTAATTTTAGCTTTCAGTGTTTTCCTGGCCAAAATAACCGGTTTTTGAACGAGAGTGGGAGAACGATAGAGGAGATAGGGACAGAGAGAGTGAGAGAAGAGAGAAAGGGAGGGAGAGAGAAAGAGAAAGGGGGGGGGGAGATAGCAGGACAAGAGAGAGAGAGAGAGAGAGAGAGAGAGAGAAAGAAGGCGCAACAAAAAAAAAAAAAAAAGAGAGGGGAGAAGAGAGAGAGAGAGAGAGAGAGAGAGACAGACAGACAGACTGATAGAGTTAGATACCCAGACAGAGAAACAAAGACACAGAGAGAGATAGACAGAGAGGCATAGTAGGGAAGACAGAGACAGAAAGACACAGAGAGACGGGAAAGAGAGAGAGAGAGAGAGAAATAGAAAGATGTAGAGAGAAAGAGAGAGAGGGGAGAGGAAGAGAACGATTTAGAGAGAAAGAGAGAGAGGGAGGAAGATAATTTTTTAGAGAGAGAGAGAGAGAGAATGAGAAAGATGTGGAGAGAGAGAGAGAAAGAGAGAGAGAGAGAGAGAGAGAGAGAGAGAGAGAGAAAGAAAGAGGGGGGGGGGGAGGAGATGAAAAAGATTTAGAGAGAAAGAGAGACACAAAGATAAGACATGTCAAGATTTTCATTAGTTTCCTATCAACTCCATCACTGTCACGGCCAGCTGCATCGCTCAGGCTTGTCTGAAGATTTCATTCCATTATGGCATGTTCTCTCTGTTTTTGTGTTCAGATTCCCCATTAGCTAGCGAGGAATCTATGCAAGTTCATTGCAATATCTAACAGATATCTCAGGGCTGTAATTTTGATATCCCAATCTCGGCATGTACAGCTTCTATCTTCATTTTTAACAAAGCTGATTCTCGTTGTTCTAGGGCGTTTTTGGGTATGGCTTAGTTTGGTTTGCGTGGTTGTTGTTGGTGGAGGGGGCGATGGTTGTGGTGGTGGTGATGAGGGCGGTGGTGGTAGTGGTGGTAGCGGTGGTGGTGATGGTGATGGTGGTGGTGGTGGTAGTGGTGGTGGTGGTGGTGGTAATAGTGAAGGTGGTGGTGGTAATGGTGAAGGTGGTGATGGTGGTGGTAGTGGTGGTGATGATGGTGGTGGTAATGGTGGTGGTGGTGATGGTGATGGTGGTGTTGTTGGTGATTAGTAGCGATGGTGGTGGTGATGGTGGTGGTGGTGGTGATGGTGGTGATGGTGGTGGTAGTGGAGGTGGCGGCGGTGTTGTTGGTGGTGATGTTGTTGTTGTTGGTGGGGGTGGTGGTGTGGTGGTGGTGAGGTGGTGACAATGGTAGTTTTTTTTTTCCCCAGATCGCACAGTAGCTAGCACTTTTTCCCCCAGGACAATGCAGACTTTTTTTCCAACGGACACTGTAGTTTTTTTTCGAAGGACACTGTAGTAGTTTTTTTTCGAAGGACACTGCAGTTTTTCCCAAGGACACTGTAGTTGTTTTTTTTCGAAGGACACTGTAGTTTTTTCCAAGGACACTGTAGTTGTTTTTTTTCTGAGGACACTAGTTTTTTCCAAGGACATTGTAATGTTTTTCCCAAGGACACTGTAGTTTTTTATTTCCAAGGACACTGTAGTTTTTTCCAAGGACACTGTCATGTTTTTCCAAGGACATTATTTTTTTTTTGCAAAGGCACTGTAGTTGTGTTTTTTTCCAAGGATATTTTCGTTGTTTTTTTTTAAATTGCACTTTTGGTTGTTATTTTTTTCCCAGAGCACTGCATTTTTTTTCATAGGCACATTGATTGTTTTTTCTTTCCCAATGGCACGGTAGGTTTTTATTCCAAGGGCACTGAAGTTTGTTTGTTTTCCAAAGGCATTGTAGTTTAATTTTTCCGAGGCACTGTTTTTTTTTTTTTTTTTGTATCTTAGCCTCAGACGGCCACATTTCGGTCAAAAGGTCACCCGTCAATGTTACACTGACACACGAATGAAAATACGTCTCTGCTATTTCAAGTGAAAAAATTTCAAACTATTTGATCAACAGATACAAAATGCCAGATAATTTGTTGTTCACGCTGTCTGTCACGATTTCTTCCAAAATCTGGGCTGATATGTATGGTGGTCACGTGGTTCTGTCTAGAGGGATTTTTTTTTCTCTCTCTCACGGCGTTTCTTGGTCGCCTTCGTTTTTATTTATTTATCATGTCTTTTTTTTTTTTTTAATCGTTTTACCTCGTTCATGATATCATTATGGCCGTTGTTATAAGTACGTACAGTCCCCAAGCGTTTGCTCCGGGGGCGCGTACATAATATACACGTACCTATCTCTAACCCGGTCCTTATCCTCAACCCTAAGTCTCATCGAATTCCTAACCCTGCTCCCTACCATTTCAATCAAATACGTATATACAGGAGGAAAACAAAAAGAAAATCTGAAGATATAATTAATTAAGGCTGTTGTTAGGAGAATTTCTGGAGGAGGCAGTTCTCTGGCTCTGGCTCTGGACCCACAATAGGCTTTAAAATAATAATCCTTTGCTCGAAAACTTGGGGGGGGGGGGCGTACATGCTTGTAACAACATTGTATTATTTTACGATACTGATCCTGTCTTGACGTGGTTCTCAAGCAATGGAAATTTGAAAAACTTGTTGGGTGAAACATGATTATTTCATTATTCTCATGTCGACTTAGTATGTTTGTAAAGTAATGAAAAAAACAACTTAATAAACTTTAATGCCCAAACTAAATTCCCTGCTGATAAGCAACGCCATTTCATAAGACTTACTGTTTAATTTAATACTCGAATATCTTGTAATAATTTGTAAGGTTTCAAATATAAGAGTAGAATAAATAAATGATAAATAATAAATCATTACATAAATAATAAAACCAAATAAATACATGAATAAATGTGTAGCCTATTAGATAAAACATGAATAAATGCGCGAGTCCGTAAATAAAAAAAACAACAACACAACTAAGTAAATAAATAAAAATCAAGTGAATAGATATCTAGATACATAGATTAAACGACAAGCAAGTGAATAAATAAATACATAGATAAATAAATAAATAAATAAATAAATAAATAAATAAATACGTCATATAATGAATAAATAACCTGTGTAAAATACGCAGATAGATAAGTAAGTCAGTAAATAAATAAAAACAAAATAAATAAGTAAATAAATAAACACATAAATAAGTGAATAAATAACTTGTTTAAAAATTACATAAATAGATAAATAAGTCAGTAACGAAATGAGTAAATAAATCCCTGGCCTATTTAATAAAAACATGGATAACTGCTTGAGCAAGTAAATAAAAAAACAACAAATAAAGGAAGAAAGAAAGAAATGAATAGATAGATAAAACTTTTTAAAAAATTACTGGCGATATTTTCTCTTCCTATCCAGGCAACTGTTTCAAGATCCTACTTTCTTACTGATTTAAAAACACCACTTAACCTATTCAAAGCTGTCTATTTCCTTGTGGTTTCCAAAAACTGCTGGTTTGATCTTCCCCTCCTGCCTCCCCTTCTTCTGCCCTCCCTTGATAAAGACTGTAATTCCTGACTGGCAGAGAGACGTTGACGTAATTTCTGTGTCCAGCCAGTTCATCACGCTTCCAGCTGTGCTTGACCCTACCTAACCCCACCACCTCACGGGAAAGGGAACGTGATGTCCGGCCTGGTAGACCGTTTTTCTTCTGTCTTCATCTTTCTCTCTCTCTCTCTCTCTCTCTCTCTCTCTCTCTCTCACGTTCTCTCTCTGCCTCACTCTCTTTCCCTCCCTCCACTCCTCTGTCTTTCTGTCGTTTTCTTTCTCTCTTTTACTCTCTCGCCACCTCCTCCCCTCCCTCTCTCACTTCCTCTCTCTGATTCTCCCTCTCTCCGACCATCTCTGTCTTTCTCTCTTTTTCTTCTTTCTTTCACTCTCTCTCCACCTCCTCCCTCTCTCTCTTTCTCTCACATCCCCTCTCTGCGTCTCTCTCCCTCTCTCCGCCCCTCTCTGTCATTCTCTCTTTTTCTTTCTCCCTCCCACTCTCTCTCCACCCCTCCCTCCCCCCTTTCTCTCCCCCTGTGTTTGCCTTGCCACTGATTACTTAGCTCAGTACAAACTCTATAAACAGATTGTCAGTTTTTTCCCCGAACGGACGTACGGACGGATTTCTGCCGTTATTTCATCCCTATGCCAGCAAGATGATCGTGTGGGCCATTGAACTGAATGTGTTGTAGCCGGGAAGAAAGCCTGCCCAGTTGTTGCCGGGTTTGGATGGTCAAGAAGAATCAGAAATACTTCGCTTTTAACCCCCCCCCCCCCCCAAAAGAGTAAAACATATCAGTAATTTTTCTCATACCTGGCCTGATATGTCAGAGAAATTACGAAGAAACCGTGAGAGGCGCAAAGTGGTCGTTATCGTGCCGACGCGCCGTTGACCCAAACTCAAACAAACTTAAAGCCTGATATGCCGTGGACTTAGTTCTTGTTTGTTCTATCTCCTTTCTCTAAAAAAACTGGAGACCTTTTACTATGTAGAAGAGGTATAGCGAATGCACACTTTGACACGTTGTAACAATTACCAAGCTGTTTCACAGTTCCGATTTTATTCTAAGTCCTTTGTCATAATACTAAAGCCGCAAACGTTTAACATCGTGTCTCTCAGTTGTGCAAATAGTCGAGCTGGAACAAATAAAAACTAAGGTTGTGATGGGGTGAAACCACCGGCATTGTTCCCGAAAGTACTTCAGATGATCTTTCAAATCTTCCCGCCCCAAAATTCCAATCTCTGTTAGAGAGATAATAATTATCTCAGGAAATGGCTCACCCTGTTTAAAAAAAAAAATGCGGTAAACGTCGCCCTATAGGTAGAATGCGCATATCCGCCATCTTTAGTGTCCGGACCCACGCATCACCATGACCATTGTGGCACTGATTTTGATTGTTGGATAATTTGCATTGCGAGCCATGAACCAACTGGCGGAGAGCTAAAAGTAGGTCGCTGCAGTAAACAATGGCACTTGTGTACTTGTTCAATGGAAGTCGTCCGGTCAGTTCTTTTACTTCCTTTTCCTTGTTTACACGGATAGTAGGACATCTGACCAGCTTGGATCCATCCTTTCCACCCCTGTCATAACCATCAACTTATTACTACAATGCGACTAGCAGGCATTTTAACTGCTCAGACATATCTCGAAGTTACACTCATCAGCTGATCCACGATCCCCTGATAACAGACCGCTCTATGCCTAAAAGGACCTGTTTCCCACCGTACTCCAGTGTGGACAAAGAACTTACCATTTTAACTAAATGACAAGCTGATCATCGAAAGGTATTAACTGGCAATTTGAACTGACTGGATATTTATGGATCTTCTGAAAGTCAGTTTTAAACACAGCCAACCGCTTTATAATCTTAAAAATCAAAGACTCTATGGTGATGAAAAAAAAAAAAGATTAGACATTAGTCTCTAAATAACCTTCAAGTACCGGCAGACCAAAGCAAACAAATAAACCAACACAGAAGAAATTGACGAGGTATAAAGTTCGCACGTGGTACGATTTGATTCCAGACAGTTCAGTTATTATTAAAAATTTGTGTTTCAGATTTTAAACTACTGACCCTGAAAATAAATCTCTCTCATTCTCTCTCTCTCTCTCACTCACTCTCTCTCTCTCTCTCTCTCTCTTGCACACACTCACGAACACGAACACATTCTTACACACATGTTAATGACACAAAAGTGCTGTTTGCCTGAGTATTTAGATTTTTCCCAAGCCAAATGCCCCCCCCCCCCACTGGTCATTACGCTCTCCGCCCTGACTGACCTTCTAGACTGCGTCACTGCGTCACTGCGTCCAGATTTGGCTCTCTCTGCTTGTTTCCTCCGGCCTCGCTTTCTTACAAACCTCCATATGAGCAACGTGGGGGATGATCAGAGAGGGTTCTTTTGTGTGGTCGCTAATGGAGTTTTGGCCCCTTTCAAAGCGTTAGCTCCCCTTTCATCCCTTACAGCTGGTATCTCTTTCTCCTGACTTTTCTATTTTGGTTTTTGATTCTCTATCAATTCTGACCCCCCCCCCCCCCGCCACAAAAAAAACAACCCGATTGCTTGTTTTTTATTTTTAAATCCATCCGTCCATCCATCCATCCATCCATCCATCTTTCCGCCCATCCTTCTGTCTGTCTGTCTGTCTGTCCGTCCGTCCGTCGGTCTGCCCTCCCTCCCTCTATCTATCTATCTATCTATCTATCTATCTATCTATCTATCTATCTATCTATCTATCTATCTATCTATCTATCTATCTATCTATCTATCTGTCTATCTATCTCTATCTCTATCTTAACCAGCGAACGTTTTAGGAAATTAGTTGAAATTTGAAAATATTGACCAAACCAGTTCCAGCCATCTACATAATGGGATAATTTGTCTTATAACACAGTTCCACAAACAGACAACCACTTCCTTAACCCCCAAACCACTCTGCCTTTTCACACCAACCCCATCACATACTTCACACACACACATACACACACACAAACAGACACACACATGATATCTGTGCCTGAGCACTTACACAGACACACTTTGGCAATCGCACGTCCGCCTTTAACTTACACCTCTTTTATTCTCTTTTTTAACCTGAGACAATTTTACAAAGTGCAATATGTAAAGATCATAGATTTCTGTATCGATGAAAATTGATGGAGGCCCTTTAATGTGTGGGGCAAAATAAGCATCCTTCAATCTGTCCAATTCAGCGTGAGTGCCCGAGACGCCATGCCTACAGATCTGCACGTATTTTGAACATACGTCAGGGTATGTGGTCTATCTTGTGCTGATTTGGATGGATGGATTGATAGATGAAGGGGCAGATGAGATGGAACAGGGTAGATGGATGGTTACATAGATATTAGAATGGATGGATGGATGGATCGCTGATGAAGAGAAGGTGGATGAAAGGGAATGGAATAAAATAATGGGTGGGTAGGTGGGCGGTTGGGTGGACGACGGGTGGACTGATGTTAGGATGGATGGATGGATGGATGGATGGATGGATGGATGGATGGATGGATGGATGGATGGATGGATATGGATGGATGGCTTATGAAGAGGAGGTGGATGAAAGGGAATGGAATAAAATTATGGGTGAGTAGGTGGGCGGTTGGGTGGATCGACGGATGGATGGATGGATGGATGGATGGATGGGTGGATGGGTGGGTGGATTGATAGATGGATGGATGGATGGGTGGACGAATGGATGGACCGGCGGACGGATGTAAAAGTGGACAGACGGACAGATGGATGGATGGATGGATGGATGGATGGATGGCTGGATGGATGGATGGATGGATGGATGGATGGATGGATGGGTGGATCGGCGGACCTAGAGATGTTTGGATGGATGGATGGACGGACGGATGGACGGAATTTTTTCACATCAGATTGTGTGTCCGACAGGCACTACCAACACTGTTCTGTGTCACACGCCTTATATAGAGTAAAAGCACACTTTTTTCATTATGTTCTTTGCAGCGTTTTCTCATTTGATTCCAATATATGACACGCGCTTTTATCCAATCCAGACTAATTATCGTGTTTGTGAAGGCGGGGATTTTTTTATTTTTTTTATGATTGTTACTATATGCACTGCTATTTTCAATCATAATTATATTTTTCTTACTTAAATAATGCGATGCAAAAAAGCAGATTGCCCATACACACATGCACAAACATATCAACACACACACACACTTACCCACATAAAAACACATACGCATGACACAACAAGACAAGTGAATAGTTCATTGCTTATTGATGCTCAATACTACTGTATGTTCATCGAAATGAAGTCCATAGCGCCACAGATTTACAAACCTCCGGGCAAAATTCTCTGAGTGGTAAGAAATCATCTTCAGCCTGTCTGATCCCGGTTTCTCATCCCACTTGGGGCTATTGCAATATTTGCCGAATTCTTACTCAAATACAAAATGGAAGAAGTGGGTATGAACACGTTGGTGGTGTTTACCTTCCATGCCGAAGCCGGGTTCGATCCCCGGTCGGTGCAGGCATGTTGGAATTTTTGGGGTAAAAAATTCGTGTCTTTGATCCTATGGTAGGTGGGATTTAGCACCTAGTCTTCTCGAATAAGGGACGAAAACTCGGAGGGCCCGTGTGCACGTTGCGCACGTTAAAGATACCTTGGCAGTTGGAAGTCGAGAAGAGCAGACCGAACAAGGCCGCTGCCCGGACAAAATTCTAAAAACCTAATCCCTTACCACAGAAGCACGCAGAAGCAAGAACAATAACAATGAATACAAGAAAAGTGAAGTGTAAATGCAACGTGCATGTGAACCTCCTAAAACAAAGACCGAAACACCAACTGGGTATGGACGGCCCCATATAAGTGTAATGCATGTGTGGCCCCATCAGAGTCTATCGAAGTCAAAGGCCAAAACACTTGTTTGACAAGGGCTGTTGTTCTCTTTTCTCTAAGGCTAATAGCGCACATGCAACTTTGTTGCGCTGCAGTCTTGGCATAGTTTTTGAAATCTAGGCCAATGACTTCAGGCGCACAAACATGCGAGATATGAGCATATTGCAGAGTCAACGACTATCTATGAAACTAAGATTCAACTGCAGTACGACAGCAAGCCACGTGAGCGCCTAGCCCAAATCACGCACGGTGGTGATACCCTGGAGAGGAGGACGAGCCCCATGCCAGTTGCGATGAGTCTGGGCAGCTACCCGACCTCGGCTATCACAGCGGATTTTTTTCTGCATTATTTTGACAGACTTGCAAACGCCTATGGCTGTGGTCGTCTTTAAATATTAAGGATTTTCATGTACGCCTGTTATTGAATTTGTCGAGTTGTGATATATGTTTACGTAATGCTGCGTAAGATATGTGTGCAGTGACGTATGTGCTCAAACTCTCTGTGAAAAAGAATTTCCCTCAAAGGATAACAACATGATTCTTATCCTATCTAACCCGGTAGCGAAATTTTTTTTCGTACTCACTTTACCAAATTCAGGAGCGGGGCAGCAACACATCCCCAAACACAGGTCATCGGCTAAGGAATTTCTCGTCCTATGGAACACTGCCATGTGTGCTGCAGTCTCTGGACTATGCCTGCTGATATGACTCTGAACGTCACCTAAAATCCCTGGGATGTGTTGGAACTGTCCTGTGTTTGGGGGTCTGTTGCTGCCCCGCTCCTGAATTTGGTAAAGCTAGTACGAAAAAAAAAAATCACGTAACCCGGTAAACTGGGTGTTAGTGAGGGGGAAAAGAGCTACCAATTGAAGGCTTCACTTCTTTAGCGTGCCTGCGGTACAAAAACAAAATAATTATATAAGAAATTAAGATAAAACCTGAAATACATATATATATATTGTTACAAGAGTTCTTTCATGCATGGTGTATAGCACTCTAAAATTTCAACTCTTTCAGGGTGCTTCACTAATAATAACAATCCTGGGTTAATGTAAGTTGCACAGATTGTGGTATTTTCGCTGATCTTTATAATTCTGTAAACTGTTTGTTTGGGGGGACAAGGTGGACTTAGGTGTGGTTAAGAATTAGCTCCTTCAAATTGTGCTGAAGGTACAATATGGAAAATTGGGTTGTCGGGCGAGGGGGGGGGGGGGGTTTCAGGCTAGATGAAATAATTCCGATGGGCTTAACACCTAATCTTTCAATAGATTGGCTTGCTTTACCCCCACCCCTTAAAAAAAACCACTAAAAGGGGCCCAAACTGATTTATTTCCTAGCCTTTGCATCCATCTGCTAAGCAGTTATGCCTTTTTTTTCTGATCGAAGGTGGAATGTAATGAAAATTAATGGTGCAAAAAGCCTTATTTCGGTTTATCTTCAACATGTCCGTGGACAGGTCTATCTAATTTAACCCTCGGATTTGAGTTTCAGGGCCACAGTAATGAGAAAACGTATGGAAAGTTCAGACGGAAAATCATTTATCAAGATGACAATCGCGCAAGGCAATGCATTTCTGTGGAATTGGTTTGTTTACGAACGCGTACCGCTGCTTGCATAAACAGTGAAGTGAGGACATATTATTATAGAAAAAGAGAACAGACGTCGATAGTTAGGCAAACAGGCATAGAGAGACGGCCAGCCACATACAGATAGACAGGCAATTGACAATATATTTTCAACCCTTTCAATACTGAAACTGCATCACTGTTAACGCTTGACTGCTCCACCAGTTCCAGGTTCTGTTTCTCCGTCACTAGCTTTCAAACACAGATCAATACCCTGGTTTAGATTTATACTTACCATTTAAAATAACTGAAATAAAAGAATCTCAATATAAACTGGATTTGAGGAAATCTAGCTTCCACGGAGTCAATAGTTAAAGGGTTTTAAAAAAAACAAGAAAGTTTGTAAAGCGGGAGCAAAGGCTTGAAGAGAAGTCAAAATACGTTATGGCAAAAGGAAAAAGTTGTTTGAAGCAAAGCCTCGGGTCAGAAATAATACAGAAAGGGTGCAATGAAACGCCAACGAAAAGGAAAGACAAATGAAGCCTTCGATATAATTTTGTGTTTATCTTCGTCAGAAAAAGAAAAGTACAGATCACAGATAGGCAGATAGACAAATGTAGATAGATAGATAGATAGACAGACAGACAGACAGACAGACAGACAGACAGACAGGCAGGCAGACAGACAGACAGACAGACAGACAGACAGACAGACAGACAGACAGACAGACAGACAGACAGACAGACAGACAGACAGACAGATAGATAGATAGATAGATAGATAGATAGATAGATAGATAGATAGATAGATAGATAGATAGATAGATAGATAGATAGATAGATAGAAAGGCATGCCATGTGAAATTACAAAAAGCAATTGCAATTATCACAAGATTAATTTCACAGACACACACATACACACACACATTTACACACATGCCCAAACATGCACATAATATCTACAGACAGACCTCAGACACTCACGTGCCCACATACAGCCAGGTCTACTTAATTAAAACAGGGGGATAAGCTATATTTAGAAGGATTGACGTCTCCCAAACTCTTAATTATGTGCCACCGGGGAAAGAGATCAGGGGCACACAGAAAGATGTGCATGTGCCAGTGTGCCACTCACCCCAAGCGATAGAAATTCTATAAATATACTGTCGCCCCAAAAAACGGGCAAATTTTAAAATAACAGAGTCCCACGTATTTAAGGGAATACACGGAATCTCTGAACCTTCATTGATAAGCAAAGATGTCTGCAAGATATTATTTTGAAAATGAGAATCTTCTGCATGTCTGTGGCTGACCCTAGGAAACATTTTAATTTCATTTAATTATTTTGTTCTGTTTATGCGGAAAAGCTATGAATCTGTTTCCAAGTCTTCGTGAGAAATGCAATTCCACACCGCAGTTGTTTTATTTTTGTTTCTTAATTTGTTTTTGTTCGATTTGTTTGTCTGCTTGTTTGTTTATTTCTTATAAGTTATTTTTAGGGGACCGTAGTCTAATTACAAAGGGGAATAGAGAAACTACTGAGTTGTGGTCCATTGTTCATCTACTGCTTATAGTGTAAAATGCCACGTTCCCATAACAATAGCTTTTCTGGTATTGTCGGTCTGAAATAGTGTTTGCGCTCGGTTTGTTTTCCCACATCCTGTGAACAGAGAAAGATCCTGTCTGTCATGGAAGCTTTGCATAATTATATTATGGTGTCGTGCGTGGGATTTTTAGACCGATGTAGAATAACACGAAATCCTTCTGTAAGGTACACAGAGTTAATATTTAATACGACACCCATACGTCTATATAATGAATATAATAGTTAATGTCACTGCATGGACACACGTTATACAGGGAAACAGTTTCACATAATTATACCTGAACACTGTACAGATACGCATTGCACAGTTACAGGTCAACAACACCGACTTGCCGAACTCCCAAAGATCACACATATGTAGTTGTAACAGCTGAGGTTGTTCTAGCACGTTATAGTAGGGGGGAGTTAGTTGATCTAACTACAACCCTTTAGAAAACGAAACTATTACAGCTGTAAAATAAATAAACACGAGATCCGACGATAGATTAAATAATACTAAAGTTTAATAACTGTATAGTGAACAATAAATTACTAGGAAGACACCAGCGAAACTAAATATCTACGCCACACAAAAGGAAACTCACTTACTCACCCCCCCAACCACTCACACAGGTCTATATATATAAACATTCCTACAGAAAGTTCCCGAAATAAACGTTACCTTTGCCCTCGCACAAACTAACCAATCACGCATCAATACGTCATCAGGTTACATCACTCAAGGCCAAATCTGGCGTAAACATTCGTATCCACAACGTTATCGAATATTCGGGAACATACTAATATTTACTGAACGAGTCAAAACACCTGACAACAAGCGAGCGAGGAAAAAAACTACTCACTAGAAAAGAAGGTCAGGTCACGGAGTACAGTACACTCTGGCGGTTGTCAACAATAAGATGAAAAAAGTAGTGGACACATGCTCAGCCACCAGCACAACAACAAAACCGGGGGAGGGCAAGGGGTAGCCCGCAGATGCTACAGTAGTTAAACAAGAACTAAGACACTGAACTCGCTTTCTCACGATGTAGCGTAACAACGGTCCTAGGACAGCTGGAAAGGAGACAAAAGACAAGGTTAACTGCAAGCACATAAATAATATTACACCAGTCTCGCCGTGTGTGTGGCCTTCAAGACGTGAGACCGACACAACAAATTTCTTTGTGTTTTTTTGCTCTAATAAAAAGCTAAGTTCTGTTTAAAGTGCGGGTAGTTGGCGAGCGCTTCTAGTCGGGTCTCCATCTGTCCTAGCATCCTGTTACATTCTGTCTACAATTGTCTTGATTCTCCCTGGGACAATATGACAGTTGTCGTGTCGACATACTTTCTCCAAACCCAGACTCAAAACTTTAAAAGTCTGACATGGCTAACATAAGGTGTCCAACTGATTCCTCTGGTCGTACGGCGCCGATCACGCTTCCCCCCTCGTGACTAGGTGAATAATTATTATCCAGGTGCTTCATACTAAATGATAATACATTGTATTACACCACTTGATGTAACAAGCACGATAATTCGATTTAACTCGGGCTTATAAAGTAACAGTCCAGCAGTGTCTTAAAATAAATTGTGTTACGCGTGAGTTTCTCGACCTCATTTTGCGCATGATTTGGTCGCCTCCAAACTCCTGCTCCCACTCACCTAATATTTGCACAATTTGATGCGTCCGTCGCTTCCACAGATAAAGTATACATCTGGGTACTTGACCACCTCGCCTCTCCTCAACCCCATTCCCCAAATTCGATCTCCTATCCAATCATCATCAATCAATCAATCAATCATGCTATTAAAAAAACATAACCTGACAACATAATCTATTTTAATTCCTTCAAAGTGGTTACGATATTGAGAACGGCTAGACCATGCAGACAAATAGATAATTCCGCATGTTTAGATCCATCGATTGACTCTGCAGCTTCCATGAGGGATTTGAACATGAACTATACAGATTAACAGACTAGCTTTACCGAGTGCTATCGTAGCCGGTCAATGGCATTCACCTTTATCTAAATTTCCCCACAGGAACATCCCCAATACAGATGCAGCTTTTCGGCTTCGAGAAAGCTAATTGAAATCCATTTTCTTCATTAAAGGTAAATGGAAACCGCCGTAATGGCCCAGCGGTTTAAGCGCAGTGCTCAATGCGAGATGTCCCAGGTTCGAATCCCCTAGGGGCGGGGTTCAAAATGTCTGGTTTCTCCCTGTACCTTTAAGGCCCTCACGGATCAAAACCCCCGTCGCTGATGTTGTCACATTGCTGCCAAAAAGAATATTCCCTCTCCCTGAAAGAGGTTTCCAGATTGGATCTTCACGATTTTAGGTAATTTCAGACAATAATTTAAACATCTGATTTTTGTTTTTCAATAGAGGATTAATTACATTTAATTTTCACTGATTCATTAAAACGCGAATTAGGAAAATTAAAGTAGATCTGCAATTTACAGTGCCCAACAGTGAGAGAGAGAGAGAGAGAGAGAAGGAGAGAGAGAGAGAAAGAGGGGGGGGGGGAGAGCGAAAGAGGGAGAGACAGAGAGAGAGAGAGAGATCCTCAGACCTCGAATCCGTTATAATACAAACTCAAAGCGATTTTTTCCTCGGGTTTATTGTATACTGAATGGTGCATTCTTAATGTCTTTATAGCTACAAAACACGTAAAAGTTTAAATACAGCGGCGGCTAACCTCAGTATTTCGGCTAGTCACTAAAATCAATGTTATAGAGGGTGGACTGAGGGGTGGAGAGGTGGGCCTGAGAACAAGCATGTATGGTGGAAAACGTTAGTTGCACTTCAAATAGAAAAGAATGATGCTCTTTCCAAATTTGAATTTGCCATTTTCGTCCTTATCCGAGAAGTCTAGGTACCCCATCCTACCTCCCATGGGATCAGTGACAGGAAAATTATTGAGAAAAATCCCAAAATACCAACATGTCAGCACCGGCCGGGATTTGAGCCCGGTACCTTTGGCATGAGAGGCTAGTACCTTGCCTCTAGACCACGATGTGACTGTTATCGTGTCGACGTGCTTTTTCCAAACTCCATTGGAAGCTCAGTGCGGTACTAGCCTAAAGTTTTGAAATCTTCATTATTATGAATGCAATTTTCTTTGCATTTGTCTTATTAATATGCTGCCATGAGAGTCATGAGGACAGTCTATGACGTGACAAGATCTCCCACCAGTGACTGATTGCAGAATTCCGGATTGTGACATCATATTGCCAAACAGCACAGACCATACGTCACACTCGGTGTTTTTCTAAAGAAGCCGGCCCTAAATGAAGAAAATCCAGTGTGCTTTCGAAAATATTATAATTATAATTATTTTTTTTTGGTGAGACTTTAAAGGATACAAGCAAAAAAGAAGGAAGGAGATGAAATATGAAGTCAATATTAGCACAGATTATAACCAGACGGAACCAAAGAAAAAGAAACAGTGGGACAAAAGAAAAGAGAGAGAGAGAAAGGCAAAGTGATTATTACAAATGTCTAGCAATCCTCTCCAAAATGCATTTCATGAAATACTGAAATGTCAACACCAAAGGTGAGCTCAGCAGATTCAATCATATTAAGGTCGTGTTCATGCGCGTACACAAGCGTAGATATTACCAAACAGATTATATGGACTTTCAAAAATAACTTGACACAATTTAAAAGTGTATAACCTTAAAAATGCATCATCCATTCTGATGAAATTTTCTCATCTCTTTGAGAACACTAAGACCACTTATGAATTCTACTCACTTCCAATTAGGGTCCTTTTGGTCATCTTGGGGTAGGGTCACGTGATTTTAATTTTTCCATTCTCTTAGCCTTAAAACTTGATTTAAAAAAACAACGAAAAAAAACAAAACAAAATACACACGTGGAAAGGTTGACCCAATTTCAGTAATTCGCATGTTTAGATTAGCGCTTTTCATTACGACAAACATGCTGCGACTAAGCCAAGATGAAAGAACTCAGATTATTGGGATGCTTAATGCTGCGTCCTTTGTTGCTGTTGTGAGTGGGAGATTTAACGTCAGCAGGCAGACAGTATACGATACAAAAAAACGTCTGGCAGCAACTGGGACCACAAACAACCACCAAAGACCAAGCAAACCAAGAGTGACAACTCGCAGACAGGATGCAGTTATTCGCACCTAGCATTACTTTTAAGGAATCGCTTCAAAAACAGCTCAAAAGACAACAGATGAAGTAAATGTAATGGCAAATGCTCGACCAGTGCCAGTAAACAGTGTTGCAATTACAAGACTGATCCAGTCTCTGCGTGGCCGATGCCAGTCCGTCAAGGTAAGAGGCTGACACACTCGTTATGAGACTAGTGACTTTTGCTTATGATCCCCAGTTAATTGTAAATTACACAATAAATTAACGTGTGTCCAATCGTTTGATTCAGTGTCTTAATTCCTTTTCATATTCAATAATCTAGCATCTCTGAAATATTCACATCGATCCGATGTATAATAACTGAGATTTAAATTTTAAAAAAAAACACCAAAGGTGTCAAGTTATTTTTAAAAGACTGTGTAGATACAAGCAAGTGGACATCTATGTGAACAGCGATACGCCACAGACTAATGGCATAACGGCCTTCTGTTCTTGAGTCTAAAAATTTGACAGCGATTAGACTCTCAGTTGCGATTTGATTGGCCGACTAGCTAGGTGATGACGTCACAACACTCAGTTTCAGTCAGATCTCACGCACCGACCCAGTAGCTGGAGCTAAGAGAATAGAATCGAAATGCGTAGACATGTGAGATATAAGCACGTGGCAGAGTCGATAGGTTTTGAGTTTGAATCTATAGAACGCACGTCGACATAATAAGGTCACGGTGTGCAAAGAAGAGGCAAGGCAGTAGACAGGATATATAGCAGAATGATAGGACAGAAGCGCCCACCGACCACCCGCTAAGAACATGGAACTAAGTCAACATGGAACTAAGATAACATGGAACTGAGACAATATGGAACTAAAAAGACAACATGGAACTAAAACAACATGGAACTAAGACAACATGGCACTAAGACAACATGGCACTAAGACAACATGGAACTAAAAAGACACCATGGAACTAAGATAACATGGAACTAGCACAACATGGAACTAAGACACGCGACTGCAACGCGACAGCAGTGCAGTGCGTGTCAAGCCTAAGACTACAACCCAAATATTACGGGCATGACCAATCTGTCCAGTCAATATTTAGACAAGGCGACACAGGAAATGGATGTAATCTGGCCAGCACACAACACACAAAATCATAATTATGGTCCAATTTTCACATCGTCTTCCTGAAAATAATTGAAAAGTCAGTCGGTCGACGGGAAGGGGGGGGGGGAGGGGGGAGAAGGAAGGAGTGAAGAGAAAGGACATTGAAAAAAAATCATTTGTTCGACAATTGTGTGTGTGTGTATGTTTGTGGGGGGGGGGTGAGGGGTGAGAGGGAGAAAGACAGTGAGAGAAAGAAAGAGAGAGAGAGAGAGAGAGAGAGAGAGAGAGAGAGAGATCAACCTTCTTTCGGGGGTGGGGGAAGTAGGGGAAATGGTGAGAGGGAGGGAAACTTGAGTGAATCAGAGACACACACAGTCACACACACACAGAGAGAGAGAGAGAGAGAGAGAGAGAGAGAGAGAGAGAGAGAGAGAGAGAGAAAGACACAGCGAGTCCCGCCCTTTAAATGTCTCTTGGGAGTGAAGGTAGAGGTAGAGGCGTAGAGAGAGGTCCCATCTTCATCTCAAACATCTCTCAGATTTTGAGTAACTGAAGGGGAGGAGGGTGGTGTAGAGTTACGCCTTTATATCAAACCTCCCTCAAGAGTCTGTGCGCTCCAATTGAAAACGATAGAAAGTCCATTCGGTTAAAATAAAAAAGCCTGAGAAAATAAACGAAACCGGCCCTTTTTCCCCGCACTTTTTGCCGGTGATAAAAGTCACTTTCCGGCTGGTTACAGCATTTAGTCAAATTACTGATCTATTTCTGGACTGTCTCTTGAGATCAGGTCATCCCAATTTAGAATTTTTTTTCTTTGCTACGAAGTAATCAGTAGCAGTGAACAGAGTTTGATGTGGTCTCTAGCAGTGTAGGGTCACTGTCCTTGACTTTGTTGGAGAGCTGTCCTCTCTCTCTCTCTCCCCCTCCCTCCATCTAGTCTCTTACACAATTTCATTTACACAAATTCATTCTCTCTCTCTCTCTCTTTCTCTTTGTACTATAGTCTACGGTTGCTTTCTTCCACCCATTCTCTCCTTTCTTTTGGTTTTTCTTCCATTGTTCACTCCTCATCACACTTCCTCCGCGTTCTTCCTTTCTTTTTTGCTCTTTCTCACGCTCTCTTTCTCTCTCTCTCTCTCTTTCTCTGCCTCTCCGTCTCTCTGTCGTTCTCTCTAAGTCTCCCTCGTTATCTTACTGTCTGTCTGTCTGTCTGTATGTATGTCTGTCTCTCTCTCTCTCCCTCTCTCTCTCTCTCTCTCTCTCTCTCTCTCTCTCTCCTCTCTCTCTCTCTCTCTCTCTCTCTCTCTGACATAGAAAATCTTTTTTCTCTACCATTAAAGTTCCGACTCTTTATATCAACTGTCCTGAGATTAAAAGGACCCTTTCGGGCCCAAATGTTCATGTAAAACACTCATTTTACCGGGAATAATATAAGACATATTAAATGTCACTCAATTCCCCAGCAGTGCACACAATGTAGGTATTGTTTTACCAAAACCCACTAAGTAGGATGATCGTATTTTTTTATGGGAATTAGAATGTACCAGTGCCAATCAAGCAAACGACTTATTTTAATATTAGCCAATTCGCGTATCCCATGCCGTTTATCCCGGAGGCTAAGAGTGTTACTTTCCAAAATGTTAGTATTCCGTACCATACCCCCCCAGAGAACCGGGACAGTTTTCCAAATGCTAATAGTTTATCCATTGCCCAGATCTTGTTTCGTCAGAGAAATGGTTGTTGTTTTGAATGTGCCATGACAAATTATGCTATTAGTAAATAGCAGTTGCTGGTTGTTGTTTTTAAAAAAAATCCTTTTTCTGTGCCTCGGGAGTTTCAAAGTTGCGCCGAGAAGGTAACATTATTCTATCATGTGACGATAAAAGTAGTTCTAAGTTGCAAATCTCCAGGTTAGAAACAAAAAAGACAAGCTACATAGACAAATAAACCACAAAAGAATAACTACTACTATTTCCTGTTGCACCCACTGGTGCTTAGGGCAGCAACAAAGGATCTCCAGCCCTGTCTGTCCTGGGCCATCTTTGCGAGAGTTCCCCATGAGTGATTGAAGGATTTCATCTCTGCCTCGATTCTTCTCCGCCAGGTTGCCTTGGGTCTGCCTCGATTGCGCCGTCCCTCCGGTGTCCACAGACGTGCTGTTTTGGTTATAGAATTTGCTTCCTTTCGCAGCACATGTCCAAGCCATCTCCATCGTCTCTTCGTGATGATGTTGGCTATTTCTTCTTGCTTGCATCGCCTTAGTAGTTCCGGATTAGAAATCTTGTTTGGTCAAAAGATGCGGAGAATCCTACGAAGACATGTGGTGTGGAAGGAAGACAACTTGACAAAAGAATAAGAAGGGGCGAAAAAGTCATGCTTTCGATCCCCATTTATTGTATTCTGGAAATTTCTGTAAAATTTTGAAAATTAATACAGCAATGGTCGTGCATGAGGGGAAAAATCGAGGAGTGAGGGGAGCAAAATAACTGAAACGGGGTATCTGTAGAAAACGGGTGGACCTGTATCAGGAACTTTTGTATTACTTTCGTTTCAGTGGGTTTTTTTCCCCCCTTTTTCTCGTGTTGTAAAGTCAGTGAGGATTATGTCAGGAAACCAATTCAATGTCTCACTCGAGTTGCCAGGACTAACAAATTCTGACAAATATCATTCCACCAATAGTTTACTTGGAACAATTTCTTGTATTCCTAGCCCAGAGAAAGAGCAACACATTATGACTGAAATGAGGACTACTTTGTGTTTACACACCGTGATATAACGTAATCTTACAACCACAGTTCTATTTGCTTACTGACACTCTCATGACGTATTATGAATTCCGCGAAAGCCGTCTTTGTTTTCCAAGAACAAATGACAGCCTGGTAGATTGGTAGAATCAGATTGAAAAACAATATTTACGAAGTCAAAACGTAAAATCGGCAGAAAGTTTTGAATTTGAATATCTTCTCCCTCTTTTTTTTTTCTTTACTAAGAATTAGGTTAGCCACATAGACCATTAAATACTCTAATTTGGCTGGAACAGGTCCTCTAGGGTAAAATGAAAAAAAAAGTGAGATACGGCTCTGTTGAAGTCACAAGACTTGCATTGCAACGAATTTTAAAAATATTTTTACTAAAAAAGTCAAAAGAGTGGTATACGACGGTCTACATCTTATTTTGTGATTAGTTGAATGAAACTTACCACGAGTCGACTCGTTACATATTTACTTGTATTAAGACACACTACAAATAGTAAACAACCCCGTGGTGAAAATAGAAAATAAACTTCCTTCCAGGCCCTATTCGAGTATTCGGGCAGTTTCATGAGACGGCCGGCGTTTCATTTCTCATTATTTCACAGAAGTCAGACTGTGATGTTACAGACTGTGGCATCCCAGAGTAACAATCGATACATGGACTGTTATATTATGATAAGTATTATTGTTACTAGCTAAAGTGCCGTCCGTAGAACGGCGGTCACGAAGTCACAACGAAATTTCCGCTAATACTTTTTCCATTCTACTCGATGAAAATGCGTCTCTTTTTTGTGGCCCAAAAAATAGTAAGTAAATAAGTAAGGACTACATTTTGTCCAAAATGGATGTTTTCCCGTAATTTATCTCCAAAGTTCACAAAGTTTCATAATTTTTGGTCCCATATTCACAAAGTTTTATTTGCTTACGTAATGATTTACACTCCAGCTCCACCATGGTAAGATACTACCCTTACAGTACAGTCCATATTCCAAAGAATACAGTTGCACCGTTTTGTCATAGAACCTGCGATCTGTACATGCTTTTCTGTCGTAGTCGCGGGTAAAAAGGCCTGACACCAATGCTACCATTGTTGTAAGGCGTTTCATCAGGATGTCCCCCTGCTCTGTCAAAGTACGCCAGCTGGAGGTCAGCCAAATACCTGCCATGCTGTGCGATGATCCCCAATTTTTCTGTCATTGGTCAGTCATAAAAGTCCAGTTGCTGCGGTGGGGATACAAGGGGATAAGAAAGATGGAGAAAGGGGGCGGGGGCAGGAGAGGCGGTGGAGAAAAGGTGCTAGGGCATGTGGGGTAGGAGTTGAGGGCGTATAGAATAAGTTCGGGTTTGTGTCCGGGTGAAACGGGAAAGATTCTTCTTCTCCGCCTTCTTCGGTTTTTGTTGTTGTTGTTGTTTTTTACCTAAAGTTTCAGATAGGCTTTTCAAAGTTCAATCAGATTTTTGCTATCGGAACTGGAAGAATGAGCTTTTTAAAACCTTCCTTGGTAGATCTGTGCTAGTTTCTGCTTCATAGACTTTAATAATTTCCATGTTAGGGGCTATTCATAGAGCGTGTAAGCTCGATTTTTGGCAGTTTGAGCTGTAACATCCCCCCCCCCCCCCCTCCCCTAGCTCTTCTCATGTACGAGCCCTATAGGGCCATCAGAATGATGAATGTCTATCATTGACATCTTGATGTTTTAAATCTTTTAAATAATAAATGCATTGTCATAGCCTTTGTTCATTCTAATATAAAATAATTCACGAACTCTCGACCTTTGAATGCGAAAGGCTTTTTTATTAGGCCACCTACAGTAACCAAATTTTGCATGTAGGTTTGAAATACTGTGGAAGGTGCACCGGAGTTAGGCGTTTTTTTTCATTGTTTTTGTTTTTCAATTTTTTTTGAGTTTGCTTTGTGTCGGTGACTGCTCACCCCCGGTCCCTGTTTTTCAGGAGCATAATGGCCCGCCGTGTGTACACTTTCTGTCGTATGTGGGTTACTGCTGTCGGCTGATTTAAACTATTCACCATGCTCCCTGCTAAAATTAGAATACGAGGGCCGCGGTTCTCGGGGAATACCATGTCGAGAGGGTAGAAAGTGACGGGCCTTGCAGTGGTGGGGAAGGGGGGGGGGTCCGCAAGGGGCACGGCTTTTAAGCTTGTTTTTATGATAATAATCCTACACCTTAAAAAAACATATAAATAAAAAAACTAAACAATACGAAATGTCTTAATTTATAATCATAGTAGAAAATGGTAGGTCTATGGCTGCAGTTCCCCTTGTCTAAGGAACGTTTTTCATAAGCTGAGGTCACCACCATCTCCCGCCGCTTGCCCCCACGGAGAGTGCGGGTTCTATGGATGGCCCCTGTCCAAGTCATTCGGGTTCATTGTCTCTGGTCCGGCCAAAGTACGGAACCGTAGCATCTGCTCGCTGGAAGGTGCAGTACAGAGCATTGTTGCCGGGGGTGTTCGCTAATTGGACGGATAGGACTCAGATATGAAGACAATGACCCACACCTGACCTCCACTGTAGCAGGTTCATTAGAAGTACATGGGAGTAGATGAACAACTGGTCAGTTGTTGTTTTTTTGTGTGTGTTGTTGCTTGGAACAGTCCTCTCTCTCTCTCTCTCTCTCTCTCTCTCTCTCTCTCTTTCTCTCTCTCTTTCTCTCTTTCCCCTCCCCTGTCTCGTGTCTTATAGAAACCGTGAAAGATGCAAAGTTGCGCTTATCGTGTCGACGCACCTTTAATCCAAACTCAAAACTCAATGTGAAAAGTCTCTCTCTCTCTCTCTCTGTCTCTCTTTCTGTCTCTCTGTCTCACTCACTCGCTTATTCTATCCCTCTCTCCCTCTCTCTGTGTCTCTCTATCTCTCTCTCTCTCTCGCTCTCTCTCTGTCTCTCTCTCTCCCTCTCTCTCAGTCACTCTTTTATATTCAGACTTCAATATTTTTACGGTCACATTTTATAGCAACATTATTTTTCAGCTGACTGCTATGTCATAAGGATTAGTACACGCTAGTAATATTTAGAACTAGATGAAGTACCCGGTATTACCCGGAATAAACCTGCATTCCCACCCTTCTTTCACCATATCTCTGATCTAGACAATTTCTCGTAATAATCCACAGACTTGCTTCAAGAACCAGAGGCGAGCAATCGGCGACACAAAGCAAATAAAAAAAAACCCAACAACTTCCCTATCATTTGGAGTCACTAAAATAAATATTAAACAAAAGAAGCTTCTGCAGGCGAAAGAACGGCATCTTCAAAATTCCATGTAAATCCGAAGTGTTTGAGCCAGTTTTTTTTTTTTCGAACACACAAAGACACACACATAATTATATTCGCTTCTATTTATATAGATAATCCTTCAGCCTCCCCTCTCTGCTCACGTAAGGACAATTTTTTATTGCTCACGTAAAATGAATGACAGGCGTATTTCCGCATACAAAACACTGGCTACCTGAGAGCTAAGAGCTGTAAATAACAAGAGAGGTAACGCCTAGTTTTGGAACGACCATGGGGCAATCAGCTGTTAGTTCGTGAAGCCGCAGTAAACACAAACAACAATGGCGTCGAAAAGCACTCATTGTGAGTGGTGCTCTGCGATTAATTGCAATAACTCAAGACTGAAAAAACCAGATTTGAAGTTTCATCGCTTTCCGAAGGACCCGGAAAGGTAAGTAGTAGTCTATACAAGATAGATATTTTATTTTTAAGTTTATTAATAAGGTAGAATATGCTTGAGATCTAGACATGATGACTAGCCCCAGCATACAATGCATTTTTTAGAATCTATGCTGCTAGACTAGATTTAGGTCTATCTTTCCAATTCTAGGCAGGAATTCCGAATGATCCGTGAGGTTAGGGTTATAGTAGGATTAGGGTTAGATCTAGGGTTAGATTAGGGTTAGAGAGGCAGACGGATCATTCGGAATTTCTTCCCAAGTCCAAGTCTACAAGTACACTAGATTCTAGACTGTGTAGTGTAGGCCCATGCCAGTGAGCCTAATAGTTTATTTAACGAGCTTGCAGATTCATCTGGGGATTCTGTTTAAAGCTAGGTCCAGCTGGAGATTTTAATTTTTTTTAGCGAAGGAGATTAGACGACAAATACATCATCTAAGAATAAATGGAAGTTGTAGGGTGCTATTTTGAACTGTTGGATCAGCTTCTTCTAAGATAGGGGGGAAATGTAGAATTAAATATTAAAAATATTAGAATTAATTTAAATATTAAATTGTACATATCTCAAATGGATTTCTAAGTGTTGTTCTATTTTACTTTCAGATGTCGCCGCTGGGTTATCAATTGCAGAAGAGCTGATCTAGAGGGAATACCACCTGAAAAGCTATTCAAATCCTATAACCTGTGTTCAGAACATTTTGAACCGGCGTGCTATGGTCCCTCTGGGAGAAACCTTGTGAAAACCTTTTCCCCCTTCCGTTCTCCCCCTCTCTCCTGCAGATAATTTTGCAATTATTTATAAATATATTTTTTTAATTTTTCTAATAGCTTCCTCTTTTGTCGACCTTTGCTCATCTCAGTTTTTGCCATATCTCTCTCTCACACATACACGTACACACACACACGTACACACACAATTCACACATTCTTCACTCTGTCTATCCTTGTGTTTTCGGTCATTCTCCAAGCACAAAAGACTAGGCATTCTGTAAACTTCACACGAACTGCAACTACATAATTAATTATTGTAATGTAAATGTATTACAGTGCAGTCGAAACTAGTCTTACCGCGGCTTTAGATTTTCAGCGACTGCGCGGGCTGGGTCGCTCGCTGGCTTTTTCGCTAACACTGGTTGTCATGGATGACGTCACTGCGCGCGCGGGCCGTTTCCCATCTTGGGGACTCTCTAAATCTTAGCTGAGAGTCAAATCTATGAAGGTGCGAAGTTTTTACGATCACTTTACGACCACCTCTCTTACGTGGTTACGGTCACAGACCAGCAATACCTGTCTTTGGAAGACGATCTGACTTGACACTTTCAAGACAATTTTATTACTCTGTTCTGTTCGTCTTTCATTTTTTCTTATAAGAGGACAATTTATTTCCCCTATTTATGAATGGCAGATCACGAGTTACGGGCCTTAAAAAATGAAATTTGCATCGCCCAGCAGGGTTATCTCCTCCTGGAATTAGAAAATTTAAGGAAATTAGATCGGAATTTTATACGGAAGACGAATTGCCTTGAACTTTTCTCCTGCACTGTGAGACTCTTTGGGCATCTACACGCGAAACCGTGCTATCAAACACTGATCCCCTCGTGCGAAATGATAGTTTCGAATTCGGGAAAACGACGTGCTCTTCTTGAGATGCCCGTTTCTCTCCGTAGCTCCGGGCTAAGTACATGCATGTCGGACAATGCGGAGGGGCAGCGCCCCCTATTATCCTGGGCGGTTCCATATTTGGCCCCCACGGGGGGTGTGTGTCCAGGCTTCTCCAAGATGGCTAATGCGTTTATGAAATTGATTGATGGGCAGATCGATAATAATTCAATTTTGCCTTGTTGAAATCTCAAATTTGTTGCTCGGTGTGCAAGTTGCCCTCCATCTGACTCTGATCATACACCTCTCTCTTCCTGGCCACTTCCGATGTCCAGGTTTCTTCAGCTTGCCATTTTCTTTTTCAAAAAAAATATAATTTTAAGTTGTTTTGGCTCCATTTTCACTAAGTCGCACAGAAAATGTCAGCCTGGCCTGCTCTCTTCAGAAATAGTCTGTCTCTCAGTTTAAGGCAGAGAGGTTTTGGAAGGCATGATATTATGTGGTTTTGGGCCCGTCTTCACAAAGGCACACAGAAAATGTCAACCTGCTCTCTCTAGAAACAGTCTGTCTGTCACTCTAAGGAAATGAGATTTTGAAAGGCATGATTTTATAGTTTTTGGGGCCTATCTTCATAAAGTCACACAGAAATTGTCAGTTGGCTCTTTTAAAAACATTCTGTCCATCAGTTTCAGGCACTGAAAAAGGTTTTGAGAAGCACAATAAAGACTTTTGTGGAAGTTTGTGTCTTCGTGTCCATCGTCGTCCTACCTCCACTGAAGTCTGTTTTCCTGCTCTTCTGAGACAGGCAGGCAGGCAGGCAGGCAGGCAAACAGACCGACAGACAGAAAGACAGACAGAAAGACAGACAGACAGACAGACAGACAGAAAGACAGGCAGATAGATACACAGACATTCAGGTAGACAGACAGACAGACAGACAGAGAGGCCGGCAGGCAGACAGACAAGCAGCCAGACAGTCAGACAGACAGACAGGCGGACAGACAGACATACAAGCAGGCAGGCAGGCAGGCAGGCAGGCAGACAGGCAGATAGACAGACAGACAGACAGACAGCGGGCAGACAGACAACCAGACAGGCAGACGGACAGACAGACATGGCGGCAGACAAACAGGCTGCAGACTAACAGACAGACAAACTCAGACACATGCTGACGGGCAGGCAGACAGGTAGAACAGCAGACAGAGACATTCTGGCTGACTGACACACAAACAGACAGACAAACATGCATGCAGGCGGACGGACAAACAGATGAAATTATACTTTTAACGTTCTGACAACTAAATTCTCATCAATCCTAATTTTATGCCCTTTCTTGCCTACGCCAAATCTTCTATTATTGAAAACGGACAATATTCGACAAATTAATATGAACATTCCCTGTTGAGCTGTTCAGTCTGTCCATTTGACAAAAGCTCACACTTATAAAATGAATTTTTAGTTTTCTAATCTAATAAGTCATGTCTGTCTGCAATATTGCCTCCGACATTAACACGTCATTTCCAAAACTTCCTCTGCGTTCATTATTTTCTTCTCTTTCTTTCTCTCTCTCTCTCTCTCTCTCCCTCCCTCCCTCTCTCTCTCTCCCTCTCTCTCTCTCTCTCTCTCTCCCCCCCCTCTCTCTCCGTCTATCTCTCTTTTAGCTGTAAAAAGAATGTCTTTCTGTTCATTTCAATTGTCATGACAAAAAAGTCATCTGTGAAACTTTTTTAAATATCTTAATTCTCTCTCTCCGCACCCTCTCTCTCTTTATTTCTCTCTCTCTCACCTTTCACCAGTATAGCATCCTCTCAAGACCTTTTCTCCCTTTCTCTCTCTCTATCTCTGTCTGTCTAACTCTCTCTCGTTCTCTTTCTCTCTCTCTCTCTCTCTCTCTCGTTCTCTTTCTCTCTCTCTCCCTCGTTCTCTTTCTCTCTCTCTCTCTCTTGTTCTCTTTCTCTTTCTCTCTCTCTCTCTCTTGTTCTCTTTCTCTCTCTCCATCTGTCTCTCTCTGTCTCTCTCTATCTCTTTGTCTGTCTGTCTGTCTGTCTGTCTGTCTGTCTGTCTGTCTCCCTCCCTCCCTCTTGCGACACATCAGAAATGAAGATACACAGGTTATGACAGCGAAAAACACAGATAAAAAACGAGGGCAAATAACAGCCAAATATCCCGCAGGCAGCTGAAAAAGAGAACGAGCAAAAAGAAAACCAAATTCAAAGGTCAACAAATATCCTCAACCGGAGGTCATTTTCCTCAAACATCGGCCAATGGACATTTTCTAATTTGCTGTCCTAAAAATGACCAAAATTGTCCCAGGGGCAATTTTTCCTATTTTTGTCCGGGTGGACGGACGTTTCCTAAAATATCAGAAAAGACATTGCTCTTTTTTACTTAGTCGGGCATGGGGATTTAAGCGCATAATTATAGTTCGCTGTTGTTTTTCCTTAAATATGGCAAAAAGAAAGAGATCTATGCAGTAAAACCTTTTTCTCTGCGTTTGATGGTATCATTTTCCGTATTATTTCTTTAGCCTCGACTTGTCTTCTCTTTTTCTCTAAGTTTCAATGTATCGTTTAGGTGTTATTTCATAGGCGAGGCTTTGCTACAACTTTTTTTTCTTTTTGCCATATTTTGACTTTGCTTCAAGCTGTTCTGCGATCCCACAGATTTTCTGTGGTTTTTGTAATATTTGTTGTTTTTCTTGTGTTTTGGCGGGTGGCTGATGGGCTCTTCTGGTAGGTAGGGCCTTCTGTCCTATGGTTCTGTTATATTCAGTGTGTCTTGCTTCTTCCAGTATATATTATATATATATAATAAGACACAGATACATCATTTTAACATATTTTTAGTTTGGTATTCACTTAATGATTGTATGTGAATTTTCACTTCCACTGGCTTTTGCTGAATGTCCTTTTAGTTGTTCACTATGCCATTCTATGTACATTACCTCTAGTACATATTGTATAGTCGATTTGTTTCATAAATAAATAAATATTAAGTCTTTGTGTGCCATGAATATTTCCACGTTTGCCGATACAGGAAGAAAATATTGGGCGAGATGAATGAAAAATAACTACAGCAACCTTTATGAATAGAAAGTCCACTTTCTTTCTTCCCCCAACGAAACAGCCTGGCATTCTTGTGCATCGATACAGCGGTGATTGGCACAAACATGACCAGCAGAAGGAATCGATATATCGGTAATTGGCACACAAAGAGTTAAAAAACAAACAAGCAAACAAACAAACAAATATGGTCGTTGACGTGTCCACGTGGTTTCTTCAACTCAAACCCAAACCCAAAACTGAAAGTTCAGTTCCTGTGTTTGAAAGAGGTCACTCGTGTTGAGATGTGCGCTTATGTTTTCCGAATGTGCTTTCTGAGGAAAGATTAGATAGTTGGTAGAGAAACTGCTCCAGCATTCAAACACACAAACTCTATCTCTCTGTCTCTGTCTCTGTCTGTCTCTCTCTCTCTCTCTCTCTCTCTTTCTCTCTCTCTCTCCTGTCTCTGTCTCTCTCTCTCTCTCTCACTCCCTCTTGCGACACATCAGAAATGAAGACGCACAGGTTTTGACAGTGAAAACGACAGATTGAAAAAAAAGACAGCAAATAACAGCCAACATCCGACATGCAGCTTAAAAAGGAGAAAGAGGAAAAAGGAAACCAAATTCAAAGGTCAAGTAATATCGTCAACCGGAAGTACACACAAACGCACATACGCATGAACATATAAGTAAGCACACAAGCACACAGATATCGGCATACACACACATATATATTCACACAATCACACACATAGATAAACACATCTACACACATAGGCAGACATGCACACACACGCACCTACACACACGGGCACATGCAAACACGGGGCCGGAGGGCGGGAGAGAGGGAGAGACAGAGAGACTGAGAGACAGAGAGACTGAGAGACAGAGAGACAGAGAGAGATGTGTTAGCTGGACTGTAAGATAGTGGTCCAGTGACAAGATAACCTGGAGATTATGTAAGGTTGAATGACAATTTGAAGGAGATTAAAGGACGCTGAAGTGAGAGATGTAATATACAAAAAGCCTATAAAGGATAATATTATCAGCTCGTAAGAGCTGGGCAGACGAAATGAAGTTGTGCAGTTCCACAAGGCAAAAGGTTGTTCAACACGTGTGGATTAGATTTGGAGGTCGGAGGTGGGGGAGTGGGAAAGAGTGAAGGAAGAATGATAGAAGGAAAAGAGAGAAGAGAGGAGAGAAGAAAATGAAAGAAAGAAACGGTCGAGAAGAAATGATAGGTGGAAGGACCAAAGGATGGAAGGACTGAAAGAAAGGAATGAGGGAAGGATTGAAAGGAAGAAAGTAATAGTTGAAAGGAAGGGAGGAAAGATCGAAAGGAAGGAATGAATGAAGGAAGGAAGGATTGAAAGGAAGGAATGAATGAAGGAAGGAAGGATTGAAAGGAAGGAATGAATGAAGGAAGGAAGGATTGAAAGGAAGGAAGGTGGGAAGGAAGGAAGGATTGAAAGGAAGGACGGATTGAAAGGAAGGAAGGATTGAAAGGAAGGAAGGATTGAAAGGAAGGAAGGTGGGAAGGAAGGAAGGATTGAAAGGAAGGAAGGATTGAAAGGAAGGAAGGTGGGAAGGAAGGAAGGATTGAAAGGAAGGAAGGATTGAAAGGAAGGAAGGATTGAAAGGAAGGAAGGTGGGAAGGAAGGAAGGATTGAAAGGAAGGAAGGATTGAAAGGAAGGAAGGATTGAAAGGAAGGAAGGTGGGAAGGAAGGAAGGATTGAAAGGAAGGAAGGTAGAGAGAAAGGAAGGACGGATGAAAGGAAGGAAGGATTGAAAGGAAGGAAGGATTGAAAGGAAGGAAGGATTGAAAGGAAGGAAGGAAGGAAGGATCGAAAGGAAGGAAGGACGGATGAAAGGAAGGAAGGATTAAAAGGAAGGGAGGATTGAAAGGAAGGAAGGACGGATGAAAGGAAGGAAGGATTGAAAGGAAGGAAGGATTGAAAGGAAGGAAGGACGGATGAAAGGAAGGAAGGATTGAAAGGAAGGAAGGACGGATGAAAGGAAGGAAGGATTGAAAGGAAGGGAGGATTGAAAGGAAGGAAGGACGGATGAAAGGAAGGAAGGATTGAAAGGAAGGAAGGACGGATGAAAGGAAGGAAGGATTGAAAGGAAGGAAGGTCGGATGAAAGGAAGGAAGGATTGAAAGGAAGGGAGGAAAGGAAGGAAGGAAGAATCGAAAGGAAGGAAGGATTGAAAGGAAGGAAGGAAGAAAGGAAGGAAGGATCGAAAGGAAGGAAGGACGGATGAAAGGAAGGAAGGATCGAAAGGAAGAAAGGACGGATGAAAGGAAGGAAGGATTGAAAGGAAGAAAGGAAGGAAGGAAGGAAGGATCGAAAGGAAGGAAGGACGGATGAAAGGAAGGAAGGATTGAAAGGAAGGAAGGAAGGGGAGGAAAGTAGAGGCGAGAAAAATGTATGAGAAACCAAAGAACATGACTTGTAAAAAACCACAAGGCGAGACACTAAGGAATCATGACTACACAAACGATGGCACTCACGGTGGATCATCTGAGTGAATGACAGAAAGTACATGTCTTACTAACGAACGAATAAGGGGTTGTTTTTTTCCATCCCAATCAACATGACTTCCAAGTTGAAATTACATCATTCTGGGGGAAAAATGAAGAGACGCACGTGCAGACACTTTGATAAAGAGACAAAAGTTAAAGGGCCATTACTCTTGAAAGTAACTTTTTAAAAGGGACACAACTCTTGGTAATGTGGCGTGTAGACATACGCTTAATTTCCTCTTCTGAATCTGGTCAGCATTTTCGAGGCAGATTTGCCAGTTACTGGTGAACTTCAGAGACTTTTTTACTTTTATTTCTTATGTGAATTTTTTTTTTTTTGGTCAAAAATATATTTCCAGTCCATTTCAATTCATCTTTTAATCGGAAGAGAGTGAAGTTTAACGAGAACGATTTCATTTCCAACAGCGCTCATTTAGAAATGTATTATTGAGATAAGTGTCTTCACGACCGGATCATTTCAAATGGTATTTTGTTTGATTTCTTCATTGGTTTTGCTCTGTTAAGAGGTCTTATTTCTCACTTCGGGGAAATAATATTAATTTAAAAACAATCTTTGCCCTGCCAACAATCTAACGGAAATCCGAGGTATGGGATTGACATCAAGTTTGCACATAGGATTGACATTATTCTTACATATATCCTCTGAATACGACATAGAGCCGACGTCAATTTGATGTATGCATCCGCCTCTACGGTAATACTATCAATCCTACGGTAATCCTATCAATCTTACGGAAATCTTATACAAATATACGTCGGTCTGAAAAAGGGATGCCAAAACTTAAAACACAAGAAGCTCGAAACACTAAAACAGGCTATTGTATTTTAAGAATTTATCTATTTTTAAGTTCCTCATTAATACCCGAGTCACAGGATACCGAGACAGTCAATTCACCAGATTCCGTCCACCGACTTGCGCGCGTATCATCCAAGTCAAAAATGTAACACTTCGCACCACACCCCTTCGTAAGTGAACGAAAAAGACGAGTACCACAGAGATCTGTGAGTGGTACTTTCCGTGTTTATACCCACGCAAGATGTGGACATAATAGTGAAAGAAGAATTGGTCCGTTTCGGTAAATATTCAGTTACATTCATTAGTTTCCAATTTCTATATTTTATTATTTTTGGTAGTGTTAATCTTTTGTGTGTGTGTGTGTGTGTGCAATAAATAATTTCAGAGAGACGGAAGCTCTGGTTACTGTTCTCTCTCTGGTGCTTCAAGTCTGTGCGATGTTTCCGTCCCTTTGAAACTCAAATGAAGAAATCGAAGCAAATCCAATATTGTATACCTTTCCACCATACTCCAAACTTCCAACTTTGCTGCCTAAATAGCAATAATAGCAAAAAAAACCACTAAAAAACAAACAAACACCCGATCTGACAATCTGGCTGGTTCAAAACATAAATTATGTGGGGAGCCGATAATTAGAAGTGCAGAATGAGAACTTCTGGCATTGCGCTGTTCGTATTCGATCGATTAAGTAAGACGTTGCAGTAGAAATTGGAAGAGGAGACCATTATTGCCCTTATGATTGTCAATATTCGGGTTCCTTGTTTAGGGAGGCTTTGTTTCTCTCTTACAGTGGAAATATGGAAGCAGAAGAATCTGTCTGTCTGTCTGTCTGTCTATCTGTCTGTCTGTCTGTCTGTCTGTCTGTCTGTCTGTCTGTCTGACTGACTGACTGTCTGTCTGTCTATCTATCTATCTGTCTGTTTGTCTGTCTGCCTGTCTGTCTGTCTGTCAGTCTATCTGTCTGTATGTCTGTCTGTCTCTGTATCTATCTGCCTTTCATCTTTTTATCTAAATAACTGTCCGTCTGTCTATCTAGCTATTTATCAATCTATCTGTTTATCTATTTATCTATCTGTCTGTCTTTTTTTTTTTTTTTTAGTGAAGACACGAATGAAATTTAAAAAGGAAAAACAACAACATTGTTATATCAATCAAAAGAAAAAAAAATCAATGTACTAAAAGGTGACAATATCCCCAAGCAGTGCTATGTTCTTTTCCCTACAGATCTCGTGTGTGAATGCATTTTGATTAGAAACTTCTAGAAACCCGTACTTCTCACGCCTCGTTAGTGATCTCTCAGTAGCATGAACATTGTCATTATCGTCAGGGTCAGGAGAGTGAGAGAGACAGGCAGACAGAAGAAGAGACAGAGGTGAGGGAGAAAAAAGAGAGAGGAAGAGAAGAAGGCAGAAGGGGGTAGAGGAAGTCATGGAGAGAAACATACAGAGAGAGAGAGGAGAAAGAGAGAAGGGAAGACAGAGAGACGTACAGAGAGAAGAGAGAAGGTAGAGAGAGAGAAAGAGAAAAAGCGGGAGAGGAGGAAGAGATAAAGAAAGGGAGCGAGCAAGACAGAGAGATGGGTGATTGTGAGAGAGAGAGAGAGAGAGAGAGAGGGGGGGGGGGAAAGAAAGAAAGAGAAGGAGAGAGTGAGAGGGAGACAAAAGAAAAAGAAGAAGAAAAGAGAGAGATTACAATGAATAGTCAGCAAGTGTGATTTGGAGACAAAAATAGTCCTGACTGAAACAGAAACAATTGGAATACTTCGTAACTGAGTGACCCTGTCACCATCTGAGATAAGCAATGCTTTTAGGCTTTAGGAAAATGAAAAGCAATTTGAGTGTCACATTGTAGGGTTGATTTATGCTGGGTGAGGGGTGAGAGGAGGGGAAGTTGGGTAGTTAAAGGGTGAGTTATGACACAAACATTTTCTTGAATGGAAATGCTTGATAGGAGAGAGAGAGAGAGAGAGAGAGAGAGAGAGAGAGAGAGAGAGAGAGAGAGAGAGAGAGAGAGAGAGAGAGAGAGAGAGAGAGAGAGAGAGAGAGAGAGCGAGAGAGAAAGAGACAGCATGAAGGAGACGACTTTCAGGATACAGAGGATAGTGCAATTCTATAACTGTAGTGTTATTATTACGTTACTGTCCATATATCTGAATAGTGGCGTCTGGCTATACACGGTCTGCTGCTGATGGAACTTAAGAATACAATTGTAAACAGAAGAATGGAAGAAAGAAATATGGTAAATAAATGACTGACTGACTGAATGAATGAATGAATCAATGACCCAATCATTCAATTGATCAATCAGTCAATCAATCAATGAATGAACGTACGAACGAATGAATGGATGAATAAACGACGAAAGAACGTTTGAATGAACGTATTAAAAACGAACGAATTAATGAATGAATGAATTAATTAATTAATGAGTATAATTGTTACCGTGGAAACGATGGACTTGAAAATCTGAAGAAATTAAGATAACACTACAACAAACATAGCAACAGTAACAACAAACATTTTGGAAATAGAAACAAACACTCTAACGAAACAATTATGCTAACAACAACAACATCAAAACTTCTCATCCAATAGCAGAAATAGAATGAACATAGAAAAGCCTCTTTTTATCCCCCCCCCCCCCCCAAAAAAAAAAGTCAAAAGAAAAAGAAGAAATAATGACGCTATCCTATTTCTCAGGACTATGTCTAGCTAGAAGATCCGAGCACTCTAAAGACAAAAGAACTTGACTTGATCAAAGGGCGGTTCTTGATTACGTAGCTCGCGGAGTGACGCCCTGAATCAACAAAGAGAGAAATGATCAGGTCAAGTGATGAAAAAGTGTCGTGACGGTATCGATCCATGGACCGTTTGGGCTAAAACTGATTGCTGTGTACAGAGGTCAGTCAGACGGAAGGCTGGTTTACAATAGCAGTTCTTTTTCAGAATTACGGGGGTCATAATTCTGCAGACTTGTTCCTACATTGTTTCGAAAGTCATAATATTTCCGGAATTATTCCTAGATTGTTTCGAAAGTCATAATATTTCCGGAATTATTCCTAGATTGTTTCGAAAGTCATCATTTATCTGGAATTATTCTTAGATTGTTTCGAAAGTCATGTTTTATGCGAAATTATTCTCAGATTATTCCGAAAGCCATAATTTTCCGGAATTATTGGTAGATTGTTTCAAAAGTCATAATTTTCGGGAATTATTCCTAGATTGTTTCGAAGGCCATAATGTTCCGGAATTATTCCGTGATTGTTTCGAAAGTCATACTTTCTTGAATTATTCCGAACTTTATTGCTAGTAACACCTGCTCAATTCTGAAAATATTGATATTATTAGTATTGTGCGTGAAAAAAAAAAATCGTATTTCTTGATTCATTTTAGTCCAGGGCCTATAAATATTTATACTTGCGGTAAGAAAGATGTGAGAGTTTTGTGACTTGTCGTGCTGTTACATTTGATTTGTCAACTCTTGGGTAAAAAACTTTGCCATAAAAACCGAGTGATCTGTTTACTTACGGTTAAAAAAGAGTGTGAACTCGCCATGTTACTGATGTTTGATATAATTATCAGCTCATGGGTAAAACCTTGGCCATAGAAACCGAGTGACCTGTTTACATTCAAAGGTACTGTCTGGTCACAATCAGTTATTGTGGAGCTGTTTTTAAAAACTGTTAACATTCTATTCCGTGTGTTATTGTGGACATAATAAACTACTAGTTTAGTTAATTTATTTCTTTTATTACAAAATTTGTGCACACCCCCCCCCCCCCCACCCCAACCCATACCCTGAGAGATCGATGTATAAACGTCATTAAAATAACTAGTTGGCCCGCTGACTCCGAGAACATTACATAACGTTGATTTCCGACCACCGATGATGCGAAGAACGAAGAGAGGTGGACAACATAATGTCCCACCATACTTTTCAAGTTTCCTCGACGTACAAGCGTCTGTATTTTTTTGCGGATAAAACTAGAAAACGTAAGTAAATAATATCAAAGACTAAGTTTTGTCCAAAATCGATGTGTCCACGTAATGTTTCGTCAAAACTGGAGGCAGTACACAACGTTTCATAATTTTTCGGTCATGTAGCCACGTCATTTTAGATGCTTACATGTTCACATTCTAGCTTTATTATTGTACAACGATAAACACCTCGCGATTCTTGACCCCTCGGTGGCCGAATAAAGGTATGACAAGACTTCAGAGGTGCAAAGTTTTCTGATCTGGGGTCTATAAGGTTCGCATCATTTTGTCAAAGTGACCCCCACACCAGAACATTTCGAGAACCCTGATTTGTTTATGAGAGATGTTTTTGTGTGACGCTAATCAAATCATAGTAGGAATTTTTGGCCCGAGATAGGCGTGGGAGGAACAGAGCTGATCACATTACTATTCTGAGAGAATACCGTAGGAGGAAGAGAGAGAGAGCGAGAAGACTTGATTCTCCTCACTAAAGGTCAAATGTCGTGATGACACAAAACCCGATTCTGTGTCCGTACCCAGCCAGCAATCTTACCGAAATACAAAATTTCGCAACAAGAAAAAGTTGTATCTCCAGCCGAGCCTCGCGTAAGAAATAATACCCAAACGATACAATGGAAAAGCAAAACTAAAAGAGAAGACAGAAAATGGCCGATATTTCGGCAACAGCCTTCTTCAAGGAAAACAACAACAGCAACAATTGGAAAATTTGTTATTGTAATGGCAGACCGGTGACAGAATTATGACATGAACCCACAACACGCCTTGTAGTTTCTGAAAGAAGCCAAGATCTACAACTTGATTAAAAAACTTTCATACAGTCACAATCTTGCCGAAATACAACACGTAGGACTGACGTTAAATTTGCACGTAGGAATGACATCGTTCCTATGACGTAGATCCGCTGGTTACGACATCGTGCTGACGTTTGTTGGACGTATGGAACACCACTACGGTAATCCTACCAATCCTAGGGAAATATGTGTTGAACTGATGTAGTGACACTGCCTGGCTAGCAAGGAGGTTTTTGGTTTGAGGTGAAGTATTACTGTGCTTAAGCTCGCTAACGGTTGCATTGTAGACCGCAAGGTTCAATGATGAGAAGTCTTCTTCTGAAGGTACACTGGTCGTTTAAACGTGCACATTGATGAGACGCTAATGAACTCGACTACTGAACTCAACGAAGCAAGTGCGTTTGAGTTTGAGTTTGAGTTCGGGTGTTACGGCGCGTCGGCACGATAATGGCCACTTTGCGCCTTCCACGGTCTATTTGGGTATTTTATTTATGTTTGGCATTCGGAGCTTCATCAATTTAAACTTCACAAATAGAATTAAATAGTTCCGTATAAACATTCTCAACAATAATTTTGCATAGATCTGAGAAGAATTTTGTAAATTGTGTATGAACGTTTTTAAATCAAACTGTAGATCTTTGCATCTTTCAGAAAGAACAGGGCGCGCTGGGGGTCCACGTCAGAAAATAATTCTTTCACCGATACGTAGGTACAGTAGTTGTTTCCTTCATGAGATATACACCAAATTTACACATTCAGCAAGTGCACGCAAATAAGTCTTGTTTTTGTTGCTGTTGTTGTTGTTGTTTTAAAATAACATACAACAGGGTCGTCTTAACATCAGCGGCGTCTCTAGTACATCAGAATAAAATGGGACATTTCTCAAGAGATCAACACAGCGACAAAGTTTACACAGGGGAGACTTCACAATGCTCATTTTCTTCTACGGCACATGTACGGGTCATGCTGTGTAGCAAGATCTCCTTCTGTCCTATCATTCTGTTATATTCTGTGTATTGCTTGCCTCTTCCTAACACAACATGGCCGTTATAGTGTCCACGTGCCTTCTCCAAACTCAAACTCGAACAACTCAAATTCACTTTCAAAATCGTTGGGCTCTTTCAGACATAGCCACCTTAATTAAACCGTACAAATGGCGCAGTTGAACAAAGCTGGGATTACACCCTACACCCGCAGCCGTCTTAACACATAGGCAAACTGGGCAGTTGCCCAGGAGCCCAAAGCGTTTAGGGGGGGGGGGGCCCATGCATGAGTTGTGAGGGAGAATTTCTGAGTTGTTGCGTTGGGGGCGGGCCGCAGCCTATTGCTCTGCCTATAGGCTCATAATGATGTTAAAACGGCCCTGGTTACAGCGGCTACTCTTCATTCTGTCTGATTCGGGCCTTAACGGCGATTTGAGGAAGAAAAATTCGCGCTTTAACTCATTACAAAAACTAAAAAACTCATCGATAACGGCGGAGAGAGATTAAAATTTCATGAGCAGGAAATGGTTTTTAATTTGAGATTAATGTGAAATGTCATTGTTTTCAGCGAATTTGTCCTGGCATCTTAAAGTGTTAAGTGCTGAGGGAAGAGGGTTTAATTGCCTGGTGCAGTGGCGTGGCTACTGTTCTTGTGATGGCGGATGGGGAAGGGGAGGGAGGAAGTGTTTGGGGTGGGTTGGGGAGGAGGGTGGTTGTTGTTGGTGAGATTAAAAGTATCGCTGTAACGCTTGCGACATCATGTGATTTTTGTTGTTATTGCGTGGTCGTCATTGTTGTGGTTGTTGTTGGTGATGGTGATGATGACAATGCTAGTATTAACGGCATCTCGGTGTTGTTGCTGTTTGCTGCTGCATCTCGTCTTCTCTTTTTCTGTCTCTTTTATCTACTACGCCGTTGTTGTTGAAGTCGCACATTGGCTCTGGTATTAGCTCGCTGTGATTGTTGTACTGGTTTGAAATAGCTGCAACAATGTTCTTATAAATGAGCATAAATTGGTTGACTAGGAAAGAGAAAATCCTTATGACTGATTGTAGCATCTGCAAGCTATCCCTTGCCCTCCCCCGTTTTCTTGTTACACTGGTGAGCATGTGTTCATTTCTTCTTTCATTTTATTGTTGACAACCGCCAGAGTGTACTGTACTCCGTGACCTGACCTTCTTTTCTAGTGAGTAGTTTTTTTCCTCGCTCGCTTGTTGTCAGGTGTTTTGACTCGTTCAGTAAATATTAGTATGTTCCCGAACATTCGATAACACTGTGGATAAGGATGTTTACGCCAGATTTGGCCTTGAGTGATGTAACCTGATGACGTATTGATGCGTGATTGGTTAGTTTGTGCGAGGGCAAAGGTAACGTTTATTTCGGGAATTTTCTGTAGGAATGTTTATATATATAGACCTGTGTGAGTGGTTGGTCGGTGAGTAAGTGAGTTTCCTTTTGTGTGGCGTAGATATTTAGTTTCGCTGGTGTCTTCCTAGTAATTTATTGTTCACTATACAGTTATTAAACTTTAGTATTATTTAATCTATCGTCGGATCTCGTGTTTATTTATTTTACAGCTGTAATAGTTTCGTTTTCTAAAGGGTTGTAGTTAGATCAACTAACTCCCCCCTACTATAACGTGCTAGAACAACCTCAGCTGTTACACTGATCCCATTGAGTACTTGGCCAAAGTAAGTACCCGTTTTTTTAGTCGGTTCGCTGCTCTTGGCATTTGCACTTCACATGTCTTAGTTTCAATTTTTCTCGTCTTGTTTCTGTGAATTTTGTGGCAGGGATTAGTTTGTTTTTTAAAAAATATTTTATTTAGAATTTTGCCTGGGTAGCAGCCTTTTTCGGCCTGCTCTTCTCGACTTTCAACTGCTAAGGTATCTTTAAAGTGCGCAACGGGCACATGGACCCTTCAAGTATTTCGTTTTTTTCAGAAAAGACTAGGAGCTCGGTCTTAAAATTCTAAAAAAAAAAATCCTTACCACAAAAACACACAGAAACAAGAAAAAGACAAATAAAAACAAGAAAAGCGAGGTGTATATAGGACGTATTCCCGCCCTCGGTTGCAAATGGGTGAAATTGTGACTTAAGTACTTTTAATACTAGGGTCTTCAGTTGTTAATAACAGCGAGCCTCCTAAAATAAAGACCTAAAACAAGCTCCGGCATCGGTAACTTGTTGCACGGGTCACTCGCTCACGTATCAACTTTTCTTTATAGTCTTCGCGAGGCAGCCAGTATTGTTATTATCATTATTGTCAAAATAAGGTTCATGACCAGTGGCGTAGGCGGAGTTTCCAGTGCCTGGAGTAAGGCAAGCATTGCACGCCCTGACCTGTGGACCATTATCACTCCCTGACTCCCTTCTACCGGTCCAGTATTGAACCTTTTGCCACCCAAACACATGCATCTTCAGAAAATTTTAATGTAGGGCTGTGTCTTAGCCCCAACTGTTCAGCATCATGTTCTCTGCAATGCTACAAGAAGCCTTTAGCTCTCCTCATCAAGGGGTAAGCATCAAGTACCGAACTGATGGCAGTCTATTCAACCTCAGGAGACTTCAGGCAAAAACCAAAACCAAAAGTACTCAAGTCTGTGACCTACTATTTGCTGATGATTGTGCACTTCTGGCACACGATGAGGATAGCATGCTAAACTGTGTTGATAAGTTCTCTAGTGCCTGTGACAACTTTGGCCTCACAATAAGCACAAAGAAGACGGAAGTGCTCCATCAGCCTACTCCAGACGACAAGTATCCTGTGACCCCAAATATCAAAGTCTATGACAGTCTTCTGGAGGTGTCGGAGAACTTCACCTATCTTGGCAGTACACTGTCTTCCGCGGCTCGTGTTGATACTGAAATTCTCTCAAGAATCAGCAAAGCCAGCTCTGCATTTGGCAGGCTTCGAAAGAGAGTGTGGGATGTTGCCGGCATTCGCACAGACACTAAGCTGAAAGTGTACAATGCTGTGGTCCTTCCCACCCTACTCTATGGGGCTGAAACCTGGACAGTGTACCAATCGCATGCCAGAAAGCTAAATCACTTTCATCTGGCCTGCCTTAGAAAGATCCTAAGGATCAAATGGCAGGATAAAATTCCAGACACTGAGGTCCTCAATCGTGTCAAGGAATTGAGCATCTTCTGCCACCTGAAAAAAATTCAGCTACGTTGGGCAGGACATGTTGTCAGAATGCCCGACTCCAGACTCCCTAAGCAAATCTTCTTCTCTGAGCTCTCCAATGGAACGAGGAATGTTGGGGCCCCAAAGAGACGTTACAAAGACACTCTCAAGCAATCACTGAAGGCCTTTGCCATTGATGTGAGTGAGTGGGAAAAGCTCTCGCTTGATCGTGCAAATTGGAGGGCGGCCCTTACCAGAGGCAGCAAAGCATGGGAAGCTGAGTCCAGCAGGCTATCAGAAAAAGAGAACGGCGCAAGAAAAGGCCCAGTGGTACTGAACCAACGGAGCAATCTTGTCATTTATGCGGACGGGTCTGCATGGCAAAAATAGGACTTATCAGTCACATGAGAAGCCATAAGTCATGAAAGAACAGTCTTTCCATTTTGTCTTCTGTGTCCTTTAGTTCTCTTTATTGTCCATGTGTTGAAATTCTCAACAACTTCTGTTCTTTATTCCTCTGGTGTTGTTAAGGTCATCATCATACCTGATGGACGAACTATTATTATTATTATACTCAAATTTATTTCAAATCGCCTTTGTGCAAAAGTTTTAATAACTATTGAACTGAATCCCTCTCAATGGACAATATTTGCTGGGTTACTCAGTCTTTCTCGGCGCATTGTAGATCTCTGATATGCTTTGATTAATTTAAGATTTGATTATCTACTTCCACAACTGGCAATTGAAACAACGATTTTGAAATTTTATGTCCCTAAAAATGTTTGCGCCGGGGGCAAACGCCCCTGAGGTACCTAGCCCAGGCAACGCCTCTGTACATGACGTCTTATAAGAATAATTATGCAGTTTATACTGATTGAGCCGCACTTCCTGCCAGTATGACCCCAGACATTTTTGGTATTTACTGTTTGTTTTTCTATATATTTAAAATGCCATCTGTATTATTTATAATTCTGTACTTGCTTTCAATGTGAACCCAATATTATTTAATGTTTATTGCTTTTTTATTTTTCAAAATGTCATGTATTTATTATTATCATCCTGATTGGAGTCGTACTTCCTTTCTGTCTGAATCCTAATTCATTTCATCTTTTTATCATTTATTGTGTTTAATATTTCAAATTTCATGTTAATTATTAATACAACATACAATAAGTTGAAGGTTTGCAATTTGCTAATGAATTTATTGACAAGATTCAGCGTTCATCGCATCTTGTTTCTGACAACTTTCTATTTCCATCACATTTGTGTGCAATTTGAACTTGCTTTCAGTTTTTTTCTTGAACGCACCCTGTGACAGGATGTTACTTTTTTCTTTATGACGAACTGAATAGCGCCCATTTTAATATTTATGAGAGATCTCTTTTTGTTACCGAAGCTCTCTCAAGTTTCTAATTTTTTTTTGTTTTTTTGTTTTGTTTCGTGCAATGTTGAGCTCATTTGTGATACTTCAGTTTTTAAAATTTCCCACACTCTTTCTATCTCGGAGAGTGCTCTATCTCTTCCACACACACATTTTTACCTTTTTCCCTAGTGCTTCTCTCGGCCTTTTTATTTATATTTGCGTTGTTGTTAATTTCATTTTTCTAGATTTTATGTGGTGCTCAGATGAGTTCATTTGTGACTTCACTTCTCAAATTTCCCACCTTTATTCTCTCTGTGACAATCTCTTTCATACAAAGACTGTTAGTTTTTCTTTCTCCCCGTGCCTTTCAAGCTTTTCGTTAAGCTCATTTGTTACTTCATTTTCGAATGTTCCCACACTCTGTCTATCTGTGACTATCTCTTTCACACAAAGACTGTTAGTTTTTCTTTCTCCCCGTGCCTTTCAAGCTTTTCGTTAAGCTCATTTGTTACTTCATTTTGGAATGTTCCCACACTCTGTCTATCTGTGACAATCTCTTTCATACAAACACACGCAATTTTTTTCTTTTCAAGCCTCCTCTCTTGTTTTTTTTCTCATTTGTCACTTTTCCTTTTTCTTTCCAGCCCTCATTCGTTCACTCTCTTCTTCTGTTGTATATAATCTATTCATTTCCCTTCGTATTTTTTCCTTTCTGCCACTCTCATCATTTGAAATTGCTATCTCCTGTATTTAAATTCAATTTAACTATTTTGGCTCCTATCTGCCTCTCCTGTCTGTTCGTCTTAACATCCTTTTCTTCCTCCTCCACCTCATTTTTCCTCTTGTCCCCGAGTCCTCTCCTCCATCCTTCCAATCATCCCAGATTCAACGGCGAAAGAAGAGAGTCAAATTTAGAGGTGGTTCTTTGACAGAGGCGACTTCCATTTCTGGCTCAAATCTCGCGAGACTGGGGCGATATCGCAGATTGAATTGCTTGAAAAGTTGGAGAAATACGAGATTGACGAGATTCCTGTGGCACGCGGGGCTAAAAATAGATGCTACGCTATAATTATTATCAGCGCATGCGGGGAGCTTTTCAGAAATCCCGGCAACACAAAATGCACGGTGGGTCGGCGCACGGTAAGGTTTGATTACTGGACTGTGTGATAAAGATGAGTCAAGCGCTGTAAATAGCGGCGTCTTTAATGTACTTGTAAAACCGAAATACGTTCGGAATTACTCTGTTGCGTTTACGTCATCAAAACTGAGATGTGAACCGCCATGCAATGCTCCGCCACTAACATTCAGAGCAACACAAGTGGTGCAAACACACTGTGTAATTGCTTTTTAAATGCACTTCGTGTGAGTATGTATGGTATGTGTGTGTGTTTGTATGTATGTCCTTTTTTGGGTGGGGGTGGGGGGGGGGGGAGGAGGGAATGCATTATTTAAATAGACACGGCTCTTTCAAATAAGATAAAAGCGAGGGAATATTAATAAATTAATGTTGCTGAGTACCGGCTACCTGGAGATGACAGATAGAGAGATTTTGCAGTAAACCTGTGAACATTATTATTGTAGATCTTTTTGCAGTTTTCACAGTAGATCTTTTGTTTTCATAGCGATGATCATCGTCGGTCCTTTTCGGAGCACATAGATCACATTTGGACTGGGAATTCCGAAAACATTTGGCGCGCATATAGGCCAATAAGATCAAGCAGCTAGGTTTTCCTTTCCGTTTTGGGCCACCCATAAAAGTACATTAAGTCCGGGAAGGGATTTGGGGGTGAAAGGACGAGGGGGGGGGGGGGGAGCTGGAGAGAGTACAAACGCGTTTAATTACAGTAATGAATTAAAAAGTTAGCTTTTATTTCATTGTTTGTAGTTTTTTTCCCTGGTCTGAAAATTAAGTTGTTGGACTAAAGTATAATTATAGATATTTTGTTTCTAAGGAAACAATCAAAGTATTCCTGCACAATACCATTTAAAGCTTTAAAACACACACAGACCTTATTATTATGAGCATTCACCATTGTAATCCAAGCTCTTCGCACTGCCGTTCATAAATGTGAATGCCCAGATCAGCCATGGCGATCCTCTACAGGCAAAGATCTTCACACTCACCTTAGTAATGGTAGCACGTTCGTACAAGGGGAAGTAAGGAAGTAGGGGAGGGGGCCATGTGTTGAATAACGTACATGGGGGGGGGGGGACAAAGTCGAGCGTTCGTACCTTACGGATGACCCCTTTCATTCCAGATAATTCTCTAGTGACCCACGAGTTGAAAACCAAGACGTTTGAGAATGGCCGATTCCCCAGACACGTCACAGGACAGTCTCTGTTAAAGCCTCCAGCATTGATTCATTCCGATGCATCATTAAACTGTCATTGTCTAGGTCAAATTCCAGAAGACGCGGCATCTGCGCTGATCTGCACATCCGTTGGGGGGGGGGGGGTCTCTGGTCATAGTAGAGGCAAGACGCCCCTCCCCCACCCCGACCCACCCCCATTGCTGGGCACTTCTCGGAGGGTCTTCGTCTGTGCTATCATTGTGCTATATTCTGTCGACCGTCTTGCTTTTTCCTAGCACTTTATGTCGACGTGATTTCTCCAAATTTAAACGTCACCCCTCCCCCCGTGGAGCACGCTGGCAGACTTTTTGTGTCTTACACCCGGGTTTTGCCCGGAATAGATGTAATCTACTGACCTGGGGTGTAAATCTCCACTAAGACATGACAAGTCCTACCAGGGCCTTGATCTTTCTTTATATCAGGTGTCTCTGAATATCAAAGAGATTAGGCTGGAAGGAAGGCATTGTACGGGATTGAGAGTTTCCTATTTACGTAGTAATGAACACAGAAGAGAGAGACAGAGAGAGAGAGAAAGAGAGAGAGAGAGAGACAGACAGACAAACAGACAGACAGACAGAAAGAGAAAGAGAGAGAATGTTAGAGCACTTGCCACAAGTGCAAGAAGTCCTCTAGTTCGAGACTTCATCGGTACATTCTTTCTGTTTTTAATATGAAATAATTTCACTGTGCGTAACGGGGACGGCATTAACAACACAATCATCAAAACAACATGCAACATGACAGCCTGTAAGCCACTCAACTGCATGATTGTGTAAAGAAATTAGTATCTATCTTAAACTACAGTAGTTACCATCCCTTGTTTCATCAAATTTCCAGATCATCCAAATGGAACAGAATGACACACATCAAAGCTGACAGAGAAAGCTGCCGAAGATCGTTTTTTACCATATAATTGAAGAGTGTTTTTCCAAAACTAGATAAGTCAAATTTTGCATGAGTTATGGTCTATTTCACATAGTCGTTCAAAATTAGTGTAGGACGCGGTGAAAGTGCACAGTTAAAACGGTAAAAATGTTCAGTTAAAACTTCGGATGAAGAAGAAACATAGCAAGTTTTAACTGAACACTCACACCGCGTCTTACACTAATTTTGAATGGCTATCTGAAAGGGACAAAAACTCATTCAAAATTTGACTTGCCCAGTTTTGGAAAAACACTCTTCAATTCGCCTCAGCAAGGAATCCTCTAGATCTGTGCCATATTATTGTATTGGGGCCCCATGCCACGTTACTCTTCTGTTATTGACATACTCATGTGTGCTCTTAAACACTGTGAAAATAAATCTCCTTCATTGGATAATAAAGTGATTCTTATATCTATACTATATATATTTGTGGACGAGATTTTTCGTTGCAAAAGGCTTCTGAACCACTCAACATTCGGACTTCAAATTTTGTGCATCAGAATGGATGTAAAGGTGCACAGTTTTAAATAGAAGTCTCAAATCGGTGTAGTTTTTTTTTTTTATTGGAAATTTATTGTTTCCCCAATTTTCACTAGGCTCATTGACATGCTGTAGGTTTTTACGACATCATCACTTCCTGAAAATGTTCGGTGCGCACCACTGCACACTGTGTACTGTCCCATCGCTGAGTTTTGGGGATGACCCTACGGATCTCGGCTTTTGTTCTTATTCCTTTAGGTCTGAAGTGGTCTCCTTTGTTGTTGCATCTCTCTTATAAGCTATATATGCAGCATTAACGCCTTTCTTTGTTCACAGGCGTCTTAAGTTTTACCAAGAAAAAAAACAAAACCTACACAAACCTGTTCATCGAACGGGTACTCAGCTAGTCTTACTATAATTGAGCTAGAGGGTGAACCTATAAGCAGGTAAAACTTCACGTCTACGCCATCAAAAATTATGAAACTTGGTGTACTGCTTCCATTTTTTACAAAGAGTTACATGGACACATTCATTTTCAACAAAAAATCAGTCTTTACTGCTATTTATCTTACTATAATTGAGCCGCAAAAACAGAGAGACATTTTCATCGGAAAGAACCGAAAAGTGCGATCGGAAATTGTGCTCAACTTATTTACTTTTTGCCGGCCGAAAGTCAACTTATCACATCTGTGTATTCTGAAAGAATTGTAGCGTAACAAAACGATCTATTAGTCTTTGCCTCAAACCTAAATGCCGTTATGAATGCGAGAAAGATCTAGATATACATCTGGATGTGATACAAAGAAATTTTTGCAAGATTTATCTTGCCGGGGTTGGCTGGTTATATTAAAAACCGGAACAACAAAACAATAACTCAGTGTTGCCTCCCACACAACCATCTATCCTGTCTTCCATGTGTTGTTCAAGCCCATCCTCATATTACGCAATCAACACTACAGAAAGAATCCACCAAGCCATGAACAGATTTATACGCCTCCCGAGAAATACTTAAGCATCATTATAGTCAATGAACCCTTCAAAGTAACCCAAATTTGGAAAACAATGATTGTACTTAAACACACTCTAATCTGATTACAAGCCACGAAAAAACGGGAGTGGGAATTCCACACCATCATTCTAAATCAGCTATCTTTCACTTTATCGTCACATCCCGGGGTTACTCCATTATAGATCAAAGTCCCAGGACTTCGGACGAGTAATCAAAGCAGGCCGTGATCACGTCGGGCGTGAAACTCACTTAGCATTCAGCCGTAATGTAAAATGCGATATGGAAAATAAATGTTATCGAGTGGCATTTCACCGAGTGTCATAGAAACGCCGTATAAGCCAATCTATGTCAATTTGAATTTCTAACATCGGTTTCTGGAATGAAAAGTTCCCTTTTGGGTTATGGGGGTGGTCGGTGGGCGCTTCTAGTAGGGTCTCCATCATTCTGTTATAATATTCTGTCTATAGTCTTGGCTTGTCTTAGCACAATGTATTTTTTGTATTTTTGTATTGTGTATACTTCTTTAATGTACCTTAGTGTCATTGCAGCCCAGTTACAAATGGAGCAAACACGTCTTTCCTCTTTTGGGTGGGGGGGGGGGTAGAATAAATTTTATTCAATTTTGCCCTGGCAGCGGCCTGTTCGGCCTGCTCTTCTTGTCTTCCGACTGCCAAGGTATCTTTAACGTGTGCAAAGTGCACACGTGGCCTAGGAGTTTTTCGTCCTTATCCGAGAAGACTAGGGGCTACCAGAATCCCCCACCAAACACCCACAAGTTTCAGTGCTACATCTCGCAAACCAACTAGTCCGAGCTCTATTGAAAGTCAGTATTGTGTCGTCAAGATCCAACCGACTATCGGCTGATTTAAATCGACTGGTGAGTTTCTCATCACAGCATAGAAATTGATTAAAAAACAAACGGCCGGGGCCAAACGCGAATAAATGTATTGTTATTTTTGGCCTTTTCTGTAAAGTTTATTTTTTGGCTTATACATCCTTTGATCAGAGCACCACAGCATTTTATGTCCCACTGTGGTGAGTGCTTCTCTCAGCAGGTTGAAAATGCACTGGCGTGGTATAATGAACAAAAATATCGAAGAGTTCAATAAACTGCACTGATTAAAGCCATCTGAGCACGAAAATAACTATGAAAGATTATTTTTAAAAAAATTCATAATAGTAATAAAAAGAGATTTTTGGAATGATTATTTCCTGAATACATGATTATATTCAGAACCCAAGGTCATTATTTTGAGGGCCTCATCCCAGCCAGCAATACCCTCAGGAGATCCTCCGTAGGATTGACGTCAAGTTTGCACACAAGAACGATACTGTTCCTACGTAGATCCCCTGGTTATGACTACGTGCCGTCGTTGGTTTGATGTAGGGAATCCGCCCCTACGGTAATCCTGCTAAGCCCATGGAAATCCTATACAAATCTACTTCAAACGTTGAAGCCAAATTCTCAAAGATGGAATCAAAGTACATTGAACTCTTGATTACTGGGGTGGTGAAATCTAGATACACTTTTCCCACCCGTCTTCAACTCCCTTGCCCTCCTTCCCTCAGTCCGTCCGGACTTATTTGGGTATCTTCACAATCTCAATTTAATTCTCCTTTCCTTAATAATCGCAGGCCGCACATCCGTCCCACATTGTCATTCTAACCTCTTGATTTCAAACTTGGAGAGAGCTCCACTTGGCGAGGACGCCAATACGCGCTAAGGGGCCAACTATTAAATAAATACCCTCGCTTTTGGCGACTTTGGTGCGTAAAAGGTAGACCTTTTTCATACGTGTTCCCTTAAGCTTCCCCTCTCCCCGATAAAAGACCCACCAGTCTATGCCATGGTGCAGCCGTTAGAATGATGTATGACAAGGCCGTAATGTTCCAACCAAAGGGTCCAGATGAAGTTTTGCATGGACCATTCATTTTGACTATTTAGTTTGATACCATAACCTATATTCGCTCTATATAACCCTGTCACGTACTTTGCTGAATGTGACCAAACTTTATAAAAGCCATTACCATAACTGAAAAGCTCACCCCATATCCCCCCCACCCCATTCCCACATTCACTTTCCATGCGATAGGGACGAACCCCCCCCCCCCCCCCCAGCCCAATCCATCTTCCCTACCCCAAGTGTTTAGGTCTTTATATTAGGAGGTTCGCTGCCCTTGGCATTTACACCTCACTTTTCTAGTTTTTATATTTCTTGTTGTGGTAGGGATTGGTTGTTTTTTTTAGGATTTTGCCGGGGCAGCGGCTGTTCTACCTGCTCTTTTCAATTTCCAACTGCCAAGGTATCTTTACCGTGCGCAACGTGTACACGGGCCCTCCGAATTTTTTGTCCTTACCCAAGAAGACTAGGTGCTCGATCCTACCTACCATATCAGGGACAGAAAAATGTGAGAAAAATCCCAAACTTCCGACATGCCTGCACCGACCGGGATTCGAACCCGGTACCTTCAGCATGAGAGGCGAGCACCTTGCCTACCCCAACTCAGATAACAGGTAATTTCCGGCTGCCCCCTCTCAGTGCTTCAGTACGATATCCTACCCTCTCCATTGAAACCTTGGAGTGAAGTGAACGCCTTGAGGCCCTACAAAGAATAATCTCCATTTACTTAGAACGGAATGATATTAATATCCCAAGAGATCTGGGAAGGTAATTAAAGAAGAATTGACTTAGTTAGTTTCCGCTATTCAGCAAGGTTGTCATTTCTCGGCCGTATGGAGTTTGTTTGTTGGAACTAACATTGTTTACTTAAGCAACTTTTGACGTGTGAAGTTTTGAGGTGTCTGGTGTCGTTTACTCCCCATCTCCCCCTTTGGACTATATTTTATTTTGGTGGGAGGGCAGGAGAAGAGAGAGAATGGAGGATATATATATATATATTTTTTATAGAGAGAGAGAGAGAGAGAGAAAAACGGGGAGAGAGAGGCTGAGGAAGGGACGGAGAGAGATTAAGACAGAAAAAGAGGAGGAGAGAGTAAGAGAGAGTCAGAGGAAAAAGACAGAGAGACAGGGAGAGATACAGAGAGAAACAGAGAGAGAGAAAGATAATGAGGACAGACAGAGAAAGACAAACTGAGATGTGGGGGGGGGGGGGGGACTGGCACTGTGAACCGCTCTTTTAATGTATGGATTGTCTTCGTTTGTCTTATCTTTTTTTAAAACGTTGATTCTGTTTTAGTGCTTGTACTGGCTCGAGGTTGGGGGTTGCGGGGGGTGGGGGGGGGGGCAAAGTGGAGGGGGGAAACAAGGGGCCCGGGGCAATGGGAGTCTTATAAATCGTGATGCATATTTTTAACCTCATGTGTCACTGGAACGTTAACTTTGACTCTGTTTCATTGTTAATTTATCTATTTGGCAGGGCGTACTGTAAATTGTGATGCTTTTCCCCCCCAAGAGATTTGAACTATAATAGATTGTTGCTAATTTCATTTCTTTGTATCTTATTGTTAAAACGTGCTGATGGGAGGGAAAAGGGGGGTGGGGTGGAGGGGGGTCAGATATAAAGAGGTGGGGGGGGGGGGTGGTGTCCTATAACTGTAAAGAGTTCTTTTTTATTTTATTTCTGCACAGTGATTTGACTTGGATGGTGACTGTGGAAGTTGTTGTTGTCCCGTACCGCTGGCGGCGATGTTGACAGTAGTAGTAATGCTGAAGTGGCAGTAGGAAAATAGCGTGATTGATTTAAACGTTCTCTGTCCATTTGCATTGAATTCACCACGAGTACTTGAAGTTCTGAGCTTGACATTGCTGAAATGGGGCGGGGGGGGGGGGGGAGAGGGTGAGAGTCAAGATAGACAGACAGACACACAGATAGAAAGAAGAGAGGCGCTGAGAGGGAAAGGGGGCGGGGGTCACAGAAAGTGAGAGAGAGAGACAGTCGGAAGGAGAGAGAGAGACAGAGAGAAGGAGAAAGAAAGAGAGAGAGAGAGAGGGGGAGGGTGGGGGTAAGAGAGAGAGAAAGAGAGAGGAGAGTGAGAGAGATATAGAGAAAGAGAGAGGGGGGAGGGAGAGAGAAAGTCCGTCTCTCTTTCTCTCTCTCTGTCTCTCTCGCGCCCTGTCTCTCTCTTTCTTTCTCTCTCTCTCTCTCTCGCTCGCGTTCTGTCTCTTCTCTCTCGCGCCGTCTCTCTTTTTTCCCCTCTCTCTCTCGCTCGCGCTCTGTCTGTCTGTCTCTCTTTCTCAATATCTCTCTCTCCTCTCTCTCTCTCTTTCTCTCCCTCTTTCCCCCTCCCCTCCCCTACCCTCTCTCTCTCTTGGCCTCATTTTAGCGTTGTATCAAGCTCTTGGTGTGACCCCACACTTTATCCCTAACATCAATAATAACATTGTTTAAGCCCTGTCCAGCATTCATTGCTTCCTTTCTTTATGAATCACTTGTAATGTATAATTTCTTCCGTGAACTTATGGGCCTACTGTGAGTATCAAGTTGTATTACGCTAATAATGTTGTCTTGGGCACTATCAAATCAGTTAATAATGGTATCGATTTTCATCGAGACTCTTATAAATCAAAGTCATCCAAGCAGGAAAAGTATCGGTGCCTCAGTATTCCATACAACCCTGTCATTTTCATAACTTTCATAAGCATGGTATCAATTTCTATTAGGGTACTTGTAAATCAAAGTGGCGCGAAGAGAGAAATATCGGTACGACACTAGAACACTGCCACTTTACTGTAAATAATGGTGTTGAATTTTACCAAGACATTGAAAAGTCAAAGTTACCCTATAAGAAGGGGGGGGGGGAGATTGGTGTATATATAGTATCGGATCATTAAGGTCACATTCATAAATATCAACAATGGTATCGATTTTCATGAAGTCACTAACTTGTAATTTTTAAAGAGCAACCGAGGGGCAAAAGTATCAGTAATTAACTACAACACTGGAATCGATTTTGATCAGCCTCTTGTAACTCAACGTGAAATGAAAAATAGGGAAAAAGTATCGGTACTTTACTACAAACAACATTGCCGGCCAGCGACCCGGTTGATTACGGGTGTTCCCTCGGCCCCTGGTTCCGGTGGGCAGACAGACATATTCATCGTTACTGTCAGTCCTGACAGATGGTCCCGGCCAGGGAGACGATGTGGGTGGGAGGGGAGGGGGTGGGGGGGGGGGGTTAGTGATTTCAGTCTCAGGATGAGTTCTTTAACAGATACCAAGATGGAAGGGGTTGGTGGGTGGGTGGGGGAGGGGGGTACTGACCTAAGACTCAGAGTGAGTACCGTACAGACATCAGTCTCAGGGGTAGTACCTAACGGACACTAAGAGGGAAGGGGAAGGAGAGGGAGTGGCGGGAGTGCCAAGCTCAGTGTGTCAGGGTGAGAAGCTTACTGACACCCGAGGGGTGGGGGTGGGGGGGGGCAAGGAGAGACGGGGAGGGTGAGTCCCGAGCTCAATCCCAGGGTGAACACCTTACAGAGGACCAAGATGGAGAAATTACGTTAGGGGGTCTCGTCTGGGATGTTCAAGTGTCTGATCGACGCAACATTTCACGTCTTATCCTCACCCTCATCTTTCACTTATCCTCTCTCTAACATCACTAACCCTTTAGGGGCTATCCGCAAAGTAAACACGTACAAACGTACATACGGGGGAGGAGAGGTTTCTCACCAGTGGTACAGTAAAAGGTTTGGGGTCTATTTACTTTATGCGCAAATTAAGTTGTTTGAGTGTGTAAGAATCAAATTTCTAATAATACGCCCAAAACATCAAAATTGCCAAATAAAGTTTTCAAATATTACGGCATTATCATGAACATTCATCCAGACATAGCAAGACGAAAATCAAATAGCCAAATTCCGCGCATCTCATCTTCACAGTTTGTGGACAGATGCCGAGAGAAGGAATGGTCCGTCTCAGTATTCCGTGCCTTATGTTATATTAACCTTTTGAACTCATGTGACAATTTCAAGTCTTTTAGGCCAATTTCGGGAATTTAGATAAGGCTATATAGGTCTGGTCGCAACAAGGTTAATTGATTTCGAATGTCCGAGGTTCAAGGCTGTCCTCTCCCTCTTTAACCCTCAACAGACAAGTCCCTTGGGCTTTCTCCCCCTAGAAATTACTGAGTGGTTATCTGGGAAATCTAAAAATGATGTTGCCATTTACATGGTCTGACGTCTAACTGACAGACGTAGGCTACTTGTAAACAGGGACACTCGGTACTCAATAACGTTGTGACCATTAAACAGCCTACAGGGCGATTGTCTTTCTGTAGAAACCTAGGTGCTTACTGGATTATCAGTTGTGCAAGCTTACCTTCTGCGTTATTTATTTATTTTTTCCACAATATGAATTTCCAATGACATTCAGTGTTATATTTTACAAAGAGCACGGAAAAAAAAAGAGAAAAAAAATGATTACCTAAGTATCGGTATCGTACCGTGGGTTGCCTGCCCCGGAGGACAAAGCAAGTACTGCGCCCCATGACCCGTGTGTTATATGAGAGGGATTTAACTGTTCTTGAACAAAGTAAACGAACACAAGAATTTTGAGCAACTCGCTTGGCATTAAGTTTATTCTCTAAATATCATAAGGAAAGTTCTTTGATTTCTCAGGGACCTCAGCCGAAGGCTGTTGGCCCCCGCAACTATCACTCAAAACACAACTCACTAGGGCCGAGACATAACTAACCTCACTAACGTGTATCTGTGGTCATTTTATAAGAATGGTCAAACATGTGGGCGAGACCAAGGATGGTCAAGCTGGCCGGAAGGGCCAGGCGTGTGGGCGGAATCTTTATGTAGGATAGCCGCTCCCCTTTGACCTCGGACTTGTAGGGTGTGAGCAAGACCACCCACTGAATGGAAAACCCAATGTGGGAAACTGATGTTATAACATCCCCGTCAACTAAAATAATGGATACATTATTTAAAAAGAAAGAAATAACTGAGTTTGACACATTGTCATTAAAGGGAGTAAAGAAAATGTAAGTAGATCTAGAAGGTCTCCAAATAATAAACTAAGGTTCACGCATATGACAGTGTGTGTTCAAATATGAAATAATACAAATCTTGTCAACATCAATAACAGAATGGGCTGGAGTATACAGAGTCAACATACCGTGGAGTTACAATAAAATCGAGTCCAAGTTAGGTTAGAGCGTAACAGGGTTGGAAACCCATACCTTACATTTTCACTGGCCTAACCATGGTGCATTCCATTCTCACGAAAGTGAGAGACTGGACCAAAATATTTGCTGTCAAAATCTTCCCCGAGAGTGGAATCTGGGTGATGTAAGTCAGTGGGGATAGTTGAATTATGGGGCAGAGCAGGCATGGAATTTTGTCTGGTTGAGTACACAAGAGCGGGAAAATCTGGATGGACATACTAATGTTGGTATGAAAACTCTTGAATCAGATGAAAATAATGTGGGTAGTACTAATCTGGACGAAGAACAATCCTAGAACATATGTTGTTATGATGATGACATAACACATTAGGTATGAGTGTATCAAAATCACAAATAAAATGCAGTAATAAATGTAGCTTACATTTTGGTTCTTATCGAAATAACAAAATGTAATAGAGCAATATAGGAGGAATCTCAATTGGGAAGCAATAATAACTTGGCAAAACACATGCAAAAACATAACTATATTATTATATCAGGGTACTCAAATATTGGTTGGTGGGTTGTTCTTATTGCGCACCGCTTTCCAGTCAAGCTCTGACATTACTTGGTGCCGTTGCGCTTGGCTGTCAATCCCTGAATATAACCCTAATCATTTATTATTGAAGTACTGTAAAGGTTGGTAGGCTGTTCTTATTGCAGTTGCTCTTTCCAGTCAAGCTCTGACATTACTTAGTGCAGTTGCGCTTGGCTGTCAGCCTCTGAATATAACCCTAATCATTTATTATTGAAGTACTCTAATAAATATCTGTGGGTTGGTTCTTATTGCAGTTGCTTTTTTCGGTCAAGCTCTGAATATAAATATTGCAGTTGCGCTTGCCTGTCAAGCTCTGAATAATTAAGCCATTGTAAATTACTGACAATCTCACCCTTCTGTTACACCAAGTACATTGGGAGTTCCCATAATAAGTTTCTGTCTTGAGACCAGTCTAATTTTCATGACGTGGTGGGCTCTATCACTCGTAGAACGAGGCGAAGGATAGATTTGTCATACTGTGGGGCAGTTTGGTTCTGAACACGAGTAGACATGCGAAAAGGTTGAGGAATAGAGCTTTGCTCTGCATTAAATATTTGTCAAATTGACTTGTTAAAGACTACTAACACCGGAATTCGGGTGTGCGTAGCGAGACAGATTCTCTGCGTGCTTGTCATTGTTGTAGCGGAAAGCTTAGCCCAGACTCTACATTCTCTATTAAGGTGGCATGACAAGGAGGTAAAATCGAGAACAATATGAAATACATACAACGTAAAATGACATACCTAAAATTAAGGAGTTTTCTCAAGAATACACAGTATATAAAGATGTTTGGTTGCCCTTACCAAAATATTAGTATGTTGAACACAATAAGTGAAATCGTGCCTGCGATTGAAATTGATTGTCCATGTGCTAATCTAAGTGTTCATATTATGTTTTCGTGAAATTATTCCCACTTGGAAGAGTGTCAAAGAGTTCACTACTAATGTTGATGGTACTGTTACTGTCTAAAAACCCTACTACTGGAATAGTGGTGTTGAGGCACACTTGTAGATATTTCAGCGACGAACTAGTGTAGGTGTTGGTGGTGTCTCCGATGCGGTCAGGGATGGAAATGAGGGGACTCTGTTCACAGGAGGTTATTATAGGCTCTTGTCTGGTCTGCGAACGTGTTGGGCATGACCAGATCGCTGATGTATATGGGGATGTTGTTGATGATGGTCCGAGACAGACAAAGGACGCTGCAAGAGGGCAGTCTCGGGCCTTTCTAGATTACAGGCTGGCGGCGACGGCAAGCCCAGGCTCTGTGTCCGAGACGGTTATAGAGTTGAAACTGGTACCTGCTTCTCCGGCGTTGTCTGGTAAAAAGTTATCAGTTTGCCTCTGTACAAAAGATGCATTAGTTGAAGGTAGACGGCCCCTGGCATGGGCATGATGATAAATACGAGCCATTTTTAAAAAATGGGTCTAGATGTGGCACTTTTTTGTTGAACTCTTCACAAATGACTGCAGAAATACACTAGGTCAACGTCCAAATGGAAAACACTCACACAAATGAAAGTCCAGAAATTGGCAGCTCCACCATGTTATATGAGAGGGATTTAACTGTTCTTGAACAAAGTAAACGAACACAAGAATTTTGAGCAACTCGCTTGGCATTAAGTTTATTCTCTAAATATCATAAGGAAAGTTCTTTGATTTCTCAGGGACCTCAGCCGAAGGCTGTTGGCCCCCGCAACTATCACTCAAAACACAACTCACTAGGGCCGAGACATAACTAACCTCACTAACGTGTATCTATGGTCATTTTATAAGAATGGTCAAACATGTGGGCGAGACCAAGGATGGTCAAGCTGGCCGGAAGGGCCAGGCGTGTGGGCGGAATCTTTATGTAAGATAGCCGCTCCCCTTTGACCTCGGACTTGTAGGGTGTGAGCAAGACCACCCACTGAATGGAAAACCCAATGTGGGAAACTGATGTTATAACACGTGGACCGCTAGCACTTTGCAATGTTTATTTGCCCCGTAATGTTGAAAAACTGTAGAATGTTTGAACATTGGGAGATTTTCTGTTGGTGGTTGGGGGTGGGGGGGGGGGCGGGTAGTCGCGGAATTGCTAAGTCTGCACTCAGCAGAGGTCTTTTTTCAAGTACAATTTACAATGTCTGCGGGTGGTCGGATACTGTACGAGACCCATCCTTGGAAAGTCCGTACAGTGTCCATTCATACTATAAGATTTATGGACGGCACCTGGCTATTACGCGGGTGAGTCCAGCCTTTAAGACTACTGTTCATGAGAAAGTAGCAGCAGAGCTCTCCTTACTTCCATCCCGAGAGGATGAAGTTCATATGTAATTTAACCAACGTGTAGTTGGTACACTTTTAAAACCAGTGTGTGACTGGTAAAGTGTATGTATTTTAAAATAAAACCAACGTGTAGTTGGAAAGTATTTTGGAGATCAACGTGTAGTTGACTGTCACGAATACAATGTCTTCTAAATGCCGTGCTAGGTCACGACGTCAGTGAGTTAATTTTTACGATCTTGTTGATTATAACCAGCGTAATTTGTCCTTGAGCTGTTCTCGTGAACAGTTTGTTTTGAAACACCTTTTTTCGGATAGATGGAGAGAAGGAGAGGCGAGACAGAATAAATGTATAGCTAGGAATGACAGAGCAGTTCTCGACCCCGTGATTTTGATTAACATAGATAAGGGGTGTAGAATTAAGAAGTGGATGAAGTTGGATCTTAAATAATCCTAACTTAAAGCTATTCTACGATGTACTCACTCCTTCAGCCGGTTGTCCTTCACTTTTCCGCTTCCGTTGTAGTTCTCCTCAGCCAACTTCCGGTGGCCAGATTTCGGCCGATGCGAGCCAAATTATTTTGGCTCTACAGGGGCGAGTAAAGGTAGTTTATTTAGACGCTTAGTTGGCGTTCGGAAATTCGTGCATAAGAGTAGAAAGCACGGGGTTTGAAGATTTTAGTAGTTAATGTTTCGCATTTTAAATTTTGTCTAGACCGTAAAATTGACCTTGATTTTGGCCAAGGCCATGACAAGCATAAATTAATATTGCAGGCTGAGCTGAAGCGACTGCACCAATCAAATGTATGAATCTGGACGGAAGGTCGAGACATAGCTTTAGTATTTAAACCCGTGCAGAGCTTAGATAGATGCCACATGTAGACAATCCATTTACGAGGTGGACGGCGATAGTCCTCAGCCAGATGAGAGACATTTAAGACGCAGTTGAGCAGTCCATATTGTGAGGAGCATGATTTTAAAGCTCCAGAGCCTAAGCTACTTGGTTTGATATGAACCCACAGCGTTTACATCCAGCGCTCTCACTCCCAGTGAGGGCCTAATGGTGAGAGTTCATACTAATTTGTAATGATGAAAGTGAACCGTTCTACTTACTTTTGAAGACAGTTTCAGAGCTACCGCCAGACAACGCATGGTTGTACAAGCATTCTCCATGGCGTGTCTAGAGGAAATGTCCATATCATAACATGTCTCATTGAATTAATAGAATTTAAACTGTTATATCCGTCGCCACGTGCGCGGATTCTATTTGGCATATAACTCATATGACCTGCAAGTAGTTAGAGTGAATAAGTTAGTCTTTATAGAAAGCTGTAGTTTCATTAGTTAGATTCAGTTGCCTTTGAATTGATATTTATACTTATAATTATATTTGTTACATTAATTCCTGTAATTAAACTGCCCTACAGTTCTGCTAAAAATCAAAGCAATTGATTTATTTAGTTTTTAGAGTGCAAGTATTTTTTTTGTGTGTTCGTCGATTGTGGGAGCGGACCTCGAAAGAGTGTCAGTCGAATTCTCCCCATCTAACCCACATCGCGACATTGACCCAATAATTTGAATCAGCGAGTAGCTGGTGAAATAACCCGTTTGATTGTTCATCATATAAGATCACTGAGCGGTTACCGTGAGGTTACTGTGTGAGGTTACCGTGAGGTTATCCTGAGATTTTCCCCTGGATATTTTACCTGGAGGTTGTACCCGAAGTTTTGACCTGGAGTTTACATGGAGTTTGTCCTGTCTAGAATGACAACGACATAGCCTGGAACTTCCGATGATTTAATTCTACTTCTGTTTGGGAGTCATAGCCGAGAGGAGGAAGGGAACTGTGTGTGAATATATAATTATATCAAGTGATATTTTAAAGTCTGTGACTTGCAGACCGGAAATTTCTCTTATTACTACTACTAGGACTGGTAAACAAATGTGAACTTTGTCCTTAATGGGAGGTTCAAAGGACTACAGTCATTATTTAGTTTTTTAGTGTTTTAGAATTTATGATTCAATTCTGTTTAAGTTGATATTTACATTTCAGATCGCAGCTAATACTGCAGTTTAAGGTATTCTTTTTCAGGAGCTTTAAGTAAGGCTATTTTGAAGCATTTATTTGCATACTATTCACAGTACCTGTCATTGTCGATCGGGACTAATCTGTTTATTCGTTTGATCTTATTATTTTTCTTTCTTACTGTTTGATGTGTTTATGTATAAATCATATATTATCATTCATATTTCGACATTATCCTTAGTAGCATTATTACCAATATTAAACTTAGTAATTGATTTATATTCTATCTTGGGTCTTGTCCTGGTGTTTTGGCAGAACAAGCGTGAGATTCCCTGATAGTTTGTAAGGGGTTACAGAGCTCGGCGAGCAATACCTTTGCATGCTCCCGACTCTGTGACGAGGTTCCTGTCCCTCTATTTAAAGTGTCGCAAAACTCGGTGAGCAATACCGTTGCTTGCTCCTGACTTTGTGACAGGGGTGTTATTGTTTATTTATTACGGCAGTAACTACCTTTTTGTTTTAAAATTATGCGCCCTAAGAATTATTGCGTCCAGGAAAACCGTCCCTGTAGACCAGCCCATGCTAAGCCAATGCTGAGAAGAGCAAGTGCTTTTAATTTGCTTAATTTTAAGCCAAAAGCGATATCTCCATGTCATGACCGTTGTTAAAAAAGATGTGATAGTTGTAGTTGTCAAGGGTAAAGTTATAATTGTCGTGCTGGGTCACGACTTGTTTTTTTCACGGTTTCGTTGATTATAGCCAGTGTAAATGTCCTTGAACTGTCTCATGAACAGTTTGTTTTTGTAACGCTTTTTCTTAGAGATGGAAAGAAAGTGGGGCAAGATAGAATAAATGGATAAGTTAGCAGTGACGGTGCAGTTCTCTACCCCGTGATTTTGATGAACTCTAACAGGGGAAGAGAAGGGGTGAGTAAAGGGAGATAGTAAATTCGTACATAAAACGTAGAGGGTTTAGAGACTTTAGTAAGGGTTTTGACATGTTAATTTGCAGCCGGCCGCACAGTATATAAGCGCGGCCATTCCTATGTTTGACACTCCATGCAGAAATATCCATCTGTGCAGGCGTCGGCGGGATTCTGCCAGAAGAATCAGAAGACTGTTCTATTCATGTCTATGTCCATTATAGACACTGAAATGAGACCATATGCTCCTCCGTGAGAATTACCCACTGCTGTTATCTACTGTTCCCTGATTTCTGATCAGGGACCAAGTGTAAGTGTCTGCCTGTTGATTCAACAATGAACGTGAAGCTGACCTTAATTTTCCAGTAGGAGTGCTACCGAAGAATGCAAGACTACGATGTATATTAACTTGCAACTAGATCTAGTATGAATGTCTGGCATACACATTTGTAAATTGAAATTGATGTGTCTGGATGAGGCTGGGGATTGCCAGCCCATCCTAGAGCAGATCTAGATCTAACTTAACTACGTCAGTTTGTATTGACGAGTTTGATCCATTATAAGCGGTAGGCACAAATAACTGAGATAACATTGTCGTCTGAGACATTAGAATATTATTTGTTAGATAGTAGGCAGACTATATCTGAGAAATAGATAAGTAATACTTAAATTGTGAGTGAGACAGAATGATATAATCTTTTAGGAATTTAGAGGAGACTTCTAGTGACATATTATTTAATTTCCATTTGATGCTGCTGATGTTGTCTTTTTAGTATGTAAGAGCTAGACGAAATTGTTAGGGAATAATAAGTAAATAAATTTGTGGCCCTGCAGGTCTGTTGATAAAACCATTCAGATTGTTATTAGTATGTGGCATGGTATGAACGAGTAATTCAAATACCTCTCGATTTTTAAATGCAGTCGTAACACCTATAATTCCTAATACCCCAACCCGTAACACTGGAGAGGGACCCCTTAAAGAATTTAAATAATACCATGCCATTTAGGTAAATTATTCTAAAATCTATTGTATTTTATCCCATTATTTGATATTGTACTATTATAACATTGTGATTTCAGGTCCCTTTTATTTACGCAATTATAGGCAATTTGTATTAATTTAACATTTTGGTTCAATTTCATATGGTGAGCTCAACATCCCATTGACCCGACGACACCGGCGAGGGACACCATTCACCTTACAGATCTACCTGAGACAGAAACACATTTTTTTGGGCTTGGAACGAGCTATGGTTTGAGGATATTTACCATCTGAATTCCTCAAAAAGAAAGATAAGTGAACCATCTATTTGACAGTCTTGAGGAGGGCGAGGTACTTTCCGCTCTGTGTTTCCAGGCTTTTTACCATTTACTATATGTTTAGTTTAAGAGCGGGAGGTTGGTTGGGGTCATAGTTTAGCATATCTTCTTTGCCATTTCGAAGGATATTGGAGTGCCTTGGTGGCTATTGATAACTCGGGGGTATTTGCTTCACTGTGAATAGTTCTACTAGGGATCCATTATTCGTATAGATTGTGGCGTTTCTTTTCCTTCCTTACATTTTTTAGGAAGATGTCTCTCCTGTTTTTTTCTTAAACTTTCTGTAAAATAAGTTAGGACTTGTAGGGTCTGTTATCGTTCGTCTTTTTTGTGAGTTTAGCGTCCTGTTTATTGTATTTCTTTTTGCTTCCTTATAAACTTTAAACTAGTATACTAACATTGCTATGTTTACAATATATGCCTGAGGTGTTTCACGTGCTAAAACCACGTTGAATTGTAATCTGGTATTGATATATGAGAGAGAGAGAGATAATAAAATTTTGATCACGTGATAATTTCACGTCGAATATAGAGAGAATTATTTTGCAGTGGTAACAGAAGACACTGCGTGTGCGCGTTTTGAGAAGAGAGAGATATTTCAAATTTGTCGCGTTGAGAGAGAGATATAATTTTGATTCGTCGCATTGAGAGAGCGATACATTTTTGACAGTGATAACAGAGGACACTGGTTCGTCGCGTTGAGAGAGACATAAATTTTGAGAGTGATCACTCAAGACACTAATTTGTCGCATTAAAGGCGATACATATATATTTTATTGCAGTGGGAGCAACGGATAGACGGCACTGCCTTACTAGAATTCATATTCAGAGAGAGAGAGATAAAATTTTTGCAGTGGAAGAGACACTGCCTGCAATTTACAGAGAGAGATAGAACGTTCTTTTCGCGAAGCAGTGCTAACGTAAGACACTGAATTAATATTAACAGAGAATAACTGTTAGAGATAATATAATTGATACCGCGATATACCGTAACATTAGGTAAATACTTACTAATTACAGATTTTAACATATCATGGCCGAGTTTCTCAAATACATTGACTCTGCCAAAGCTCTGGGTATACCAGAAGAAGAACGCGCCTCGTGGTGCGAACGACAAGTACAACAGGACCGAGATCGTGAGGATCGGTTAGCAGCAAGAGAAAGAGAAAAAGAAGCAAGAGAGAGAGAAAAAGAAGAAAGAGAAAGAGAAAAAGAAAGAGAGAGAGAAAAGGAAAGACAGCATGAACTCGCAATAAAGAAGTTAGAGCGAGAATCGCTTGTGGCCCCCATTGCTGCCAGCAATACGTATGCTAAGAAACCAAAACTTCCGACGTTTAATGAAAAACTCGACCGGATCGACGCATATTTGCATCGGTTCGAGCTACACGCTAAATGCGTCGGATGGCAGCAGGCGATGTACAGTTCATGTCTATCTAATTTACTAACAGGTAAGGCTCTAGAAGTATTTCATAGCCTCAAAGTAGAGGATGCCAACGACTATGACAAGCTTAAAACAGCACTGCTTAAGCGATTCCAGCATACCGAGGATGGCTTTCATCAGAGATTTCGCGCATGTAAACCTGAGCCATCTGAAAATTTCTCAACTTATGTGAATCGGCTGAAACATTACTTAGATCGCTGGATCGAGCTCGCGAACGTGACTACCGGAAATTATTTTCAACTTTATGATTTGGTCTTAAAAGACCAAATCTATACGGCATGTCATTCCGATTTGGTTGCCCACCTTAAAGAGAGGGCACCGACATCCTCTGAAGAAATCACATCGTGCGCGGAACGTTATGCGTCCGCCCACCCAAATCGTCCTTTGGCAAAGCCTTCAACTACAGCACCGTGTTATGCCAACGTGGGCAAAGGAGCGCCAACCGGACACGGTCGTTCAAGGCCGACTCGTCGTCAGGCCCCAAATCCGCGCTCTCAATCAGAGCCGCCTTTTTTTAGACAGAGGGATTTTCCGAATCGAAGTAATTTATCCCCACGTCGAGGATACCAGAGCTATTCTTTTTACGAGCCTCGCCCATATTATCGTGGCAACTATCCAGGCCAACAATATAACCGGCCTCAGGGACCGCCGCGACGAGTGCATTTTGATAACAATCATAATTATGATAGACCGCAGAGTCTTCCTTATCGTGGAAACGATCCTCATCGTATTATGTGTTTTAGGTGTAATAGGGTAGGCCATGTACAAAAATTTTGTAACGTGAAAATGGAAGCGGCAAATGCCTGCTCTGTTAAATCTACACCTTATGAGACTGACGGTCATAATAAATCTTCATCGCAATCAAAGACTATTCCAGTCATGTCCGCCCTACATGAACTGGGTGAATTAACATTTTACCAGGGCCGCGTGAACGCCATTCGCGCTTCCGTTCTACGTGACTCCGGATGCACGACTATCGGCGTTCGACAGTCACTAGTCCGTCCAACACAATTTTTGGATAAGGATGTAACTTGTATTACTTTTGGCGGATCTGTAGAGCGATTCCGTCTTGCAGAAGTTTATATTGATACACCTTTTCTCACAGGTATTGTTACCGCATGTGTACTGCCTAATCCGGTGGCTGATTTAATCATAGGGAATGTACCTCAAGTAAATAAGTTTCCTATCGGTAACTTGGAAATTTGGACTGAGGATGAGAGTGTTGCTTGTGCGACAACACGCCTACAATCGAGTCGACGAGCAGACAGTGCATTGAGTAACCCTACTATTGAAGTAAACATAACGTCTAATGCATTCCATGATGAGCAACATTCAGACCCCACATTGAAACATTTGTTTACTAAAGTTGATCCTACCGCGCCGGATACCTCTAAGTTTCTTATTAAAGATGACTTATTATATCGTAATTTTCGGAATAAGCGAGAGGCCGTTATGCAGCTTGTAGTACCAAGATCTTTTCGTCGCGACATTATTCGTCTCGCGCATGACACTTCCTTGGCGGGTCACCAAGGAAAGTCCAGAACTAAGTCTCGAATACTATCGCAATTTTTTTGGCCCAGTATTTACGCAGATGTAAACCGGTTCGTATCAACATGTGACGTATGTCAGAGACGTACTCCTAAAGGGAGAGCATCGCGGGCTCCTCTGCAGGAGATGCCTATGGTCTCCAGACCATTTGAGCGCGTTGCCGTAGATATAGTTGGGCCCCTACACAAGTCAGACAGAGGACATCGTTTTATACTTTCTGTCATTGACTACGCAACCCGTTGGCCAGAGGCCATTCCACTAAAAGACATTTCAGCCGATCATGTGGCTGAAGCCCTTATTACTATTTTTTCGCGTCTTGGATTTCCCGTTGAAATTTTATCGGACAGAGGTCCACAGTTTACCTCATAGCTTTTTAAGAAAGTCTTGGAATTGGTCGGGATTAAACAAAGATTGACATCTCCATACCACCCACAGTCTAATGGCTGCTGTGAACGGTGGAATGCTACCATGAAAGCTATGCTTGCGCGAGTTTCGGCCGACAAGCCGAGTGATTGGGATCGACAACTCCCCGCTATTCTCTTTGCATACCGAGAACTACCGAACGCATCGACGGGTTTTTCCCCCTTCGAATTATTGTATGGTCGCAAGCCGCGTGGTCCAATGGCCATACTCCATCATTTATTCGCCGGATCAGACACCCACGACAACGATACGCGGTCTGCATATCATCAATACGTTGTAGACTTGCGCCATCGAATTCTTAACGCATGTCAACTCGCACAAAAATCTTCAGCTGCGCATGCGAGTCTTTATAAACTATATCGTGATCAAGGTAGCCGATTGCGAACCTTGCCCGTCGGAGACCAAACTCTTGTTCTCCTTCCGGAGACGAAAAATAAACTCCTTCTTACATGGAAGGGACCTTTTAAAGTCCTAAAGAGACTTTCTCGAGTGAATTATCTTATCAAGATTCGGGGACAGGACAAAGTCTTCCATATAAATATGTTAAAGCAGTACCTGTCCGACGATGATAATCGACAGAATAATCGCCGAAATGTGGTTGCTCAGGCCAATGCGGCCTTAGTTTCAGTTGACGATGATGATCCTATTAAGATAGAGCATTCAATCCCCGCACTTCGATCTTCTGAAAACACTTCGGATGTAAATATAAATCCAGATCTGTCTGAATCACAAAGACAAGATATAAGAGATTTGCTTAACGAGTTTACTACAGTCTTTACTGATCTACCAGGTAATACTTCTTTGGTACAGCATGTTATAAGATTAAAGACGGATATACCCGTCTTTGTTAAACCATACCCGCGTCCGCTGCACGCACAGGAGACTATAATATCCGAGGTACGTAACATGTTTCACCTGGGAGTGATAGAGCGATCGACGAGCCCATATAACTCACCCATCGTCTTAGTGAAAAAAAAAGATGATACAGTGCGTTTTTGTATTGACTATCGTAAACTTAATGAGGTTACGATATATGACGCTGAACCGATTCCCAACCAGGAGAATCTTTTTGCGCAGTTAGCGAGGGCAACGATTTTTTCTAAAATTGACCTTTCCAAAGGCTATTGGCAAATTCCGCTTGATGAGAATAGCAAGCAATATACCGCTTTTCAGACTCCGTTGGGTCTTATGCAGTGGCGCTATATGCCTTTCGGGTTAGTTACAGCCCCTGCCACTTTCGCCCGTATGATGACAATATTGCTTCAGAATATGAATTCCGTATTGTCGTATTTTGACGACATTTGTATTTATGAAACCAATTGGTCGGGCCACCTCGCAGCCCTACGACAAGTTTTTATTGCTCTTCGTCGAGCTGGCCTTACGGCGAAACCCAGTAAGGTGTTTTTAGGATATAATGAAATTAATTTTCTGGGCCATACAATTGCCCACGGCGTTCAGACCCCTGATGACAAGAAGATAACTACCATCTTAAAGCTCCAACCCCCTCGAACTAAGAAAGAAGTTCCTAGTTTATTGGGCTTTCTTAACTATTATAGGAAGTTCATTCCAAATTTTTCTTCGCTTACAGCTCCGTTGTCGGACCTCACAAGAAAGAATTTTCCTAATAAAGTGAAATGGACAACCGAATGTGCTGATACACTTCGTACCGTTCAACGATTGTTTTCGACTTCCCCCATTCTCATACTGCCAGATATAAACCAAATATTTATTGTCCGCACTGATGCGTCGGACAAGGGATTAGGAGCTGTGTTATTACAGGAACAAGACGATACCTTGCGGCCATGTCTATACGCCAGCCGCAAGTTGCTAGATAGGGAATGCCGCTATGCAATTATCGAGCGAGAGTGCCTCGCTATCATTTTTGCTGTAAACGCATTTTCGCGATATCTACTCATGTCCGAGTTTATAATTGAAACGGACCATCGTCCGTTGTTATTCTTAAAGGCTAACAGGGCTAAAAATGCTCGATTAACGAGGTGGAGTCTTGCACTCCAGGAATACCGATTTGTTATCCGGGCTATCCCTGGCGGTGACAATTCCCAAGCTGATGTTTTGTCACGTCTAATTTAGTCCCCTATTAAAGAGTGTTGTGTCTTGTATTGGGGTTGGATAGTGCTTGTCCCCCTCAATTCTAGACGGTGGATGGATTCACATTTATCTTGTTCATTACTTTATGAACCAGTTTTACAATCCTTTTTTGTGAATATCCTCTTTCCACCAGCGTCATTCCAGACTGTGACCTGAACTTCTGACAAACCTGACGCCCTTGTCAGCGGGTCAATGAGATGGAGACATGGCAAACCAAGCTACCAGAGCTACTGCTGCCATTGGATACCACAGTATTTTAATTAACAATATATTGTGTGTAAATGTGTATATAAGCAGCAATTATGTGTGTTGACTAGATAATTATGAGCCTATTCCTTCAGTAAGGCTTCATTGTTTGATAATAGTTATACTTTAATCCAGCAGTATACAGTGATATACTCAATTGTTATTATAGATGTTCCTGAGAAGTTTGATTGTCTGCAGTAAGAATGTTTCGATAGAATAGATTCTATAGAACGTGGCATCAATAATTGTATGCTTTTTGTCCATCCAATATGCACGTTCTTAGTTAGATTTTTTTTGTTCTCAAGCTTAAGGCTCGTTTTTCTACAGTAGTACTTAAGCCCCTACCACAATAACTTTGGGATTTCTTGGATCCTATCGTGTAAATTTTTCATAAAATTTTCACTGGGGTGGGGGATGTCAAGGGTAAAGTTATAATTGTCGTGCTGGGTCACGACTTGTTTTTTTCACGGTTTCGTTGATTATAGCCAGTGTAAATGTCCTTGAACTGTCTCATGAACAGTTTGTTTTTGTAACGCTTTTTCTTAGAGATGGAAAGAAAGTGGGGCAAGATAGAATAAATGGATAAGTTAGCAGTGACGGTGCAGTTCTCGACCCCGTGATTTTGATGAACTCTAACAGGGGAAGAGAAGGGGTGAGTAAAGGGAGATAGTAAATTCGTACATAAAACGTAGAGGGTTTAGAGACTTTAGTAAGGGTTTTGACATGTTAATTTGCAGCCGGCCGCACAGTATATAAGCGCGGCCATTCCTATGTTTGACACTCCATGCAGAAATATCCATCTGTGCAGGCGTCGGCGGGATTCTGCCAGAAGAATCAGAAGACTGTTCTATTCATGTCTATGTCCATTATAGACACTGAAATGAGACCATATGCTCCTCCGTGAGAATTACCCACTGCTGTTATCTACTGTTCCCTGATTTCTGATCAGGGACCAAGTGTAAGTGTCTGCCTGTTGATTCAACAATGAACGTGAAGCTGACCTTAATTTTCCAGTAGGAGTGCTACCGAAGAATGCAAGACTACGATGTATATTAACTTGCAACTAGATCTAGTATGAATGTCTGGCATACACATTTGTAAATTGAAATTGATGTGTCTGGATGAGGCTGGGGATTGCCAGCCCATCCTAGAGCAGATCTAGATCTAACTTAACTACGTCAGTTTGTATTGACGAGTTTGATCCATTATAAGCGGTAGGCACAAATAACTGAGATAACATTGTCGTCTGAGACATTAGAATATTATTTGTTAGATAGTAGGCAGACTATATCTGAGAAATAGATAAGTAATACTTAAATTGTGAGTGAGACAGAATGATATAATCTTTTAGGAATCTAGAGGAGACTTCTAGTGACATATTATTTAATTTCCATTTGATGCTGCTGATGTTGTCTTTTTAGTATGTAAGAGCTAGACGAAATTGTTAGGGAATAATAAGTAAATAAATTTGTGGCCCTGCAGATCTGTTGATAAAACCATTCAGATTGTTATTAGTATGTGGCATGGTATGAACGAGTAATTCAAATACCTCTCGATTTTTAAATGCAGTCGTAACACCTATAATTCCTAATACCCCAACCCGTAACAGTAGTCATTGATTAGTGCAGGGAAATTCGACCAGTTCTATTTGCAGTTAAGTACCTCCCGGGCTGCCTTCACCAAGTTTCTGTTTTGAAATTCTAAACTATTTAACGTGGTCTCAAAGAAAGATAAAATGCCATGACGGATAGGCAAAAACAAATCTGAAACGAGTGCAAAAAAAAAGAGCTGATCTATAGTGTTCATGACGTCAGTGCTGGCCATGTTTGGGCACTGTGTTTAAACAAAGGTTAACTGTTAATGAAGTTGGAGAGTGCGTCTCTTTTACATATTATCGAAAATGATATTGTTTTATGCGCAATGCACACCAGCACGGTGAAAAATTAGTTTAGAAATCCAGAATAAATCACAAGTTCTGTGAGTTGACGTGAAACCAAATCATAAAAACTATTCCATATTGCTATTCTTATCAGTAACCTGTTACTTCAACTTGCAAGCATTCTGCATTGAAACTTAATATGTGAATTTTTCACAAACAGTTCATGCATTACATTGTTAAGCCACCACACCCCACATGAAGATTTTTCTTTTTTTCCTTACGCTGATTTCTGTCGCAGGCTTAGTTTTAAGACGTATTAATTTTTTCACTGCAAATGCACAACACGACCCTCGTTGTCGTATGTCCTCACACCACGTTTTGCACAACTGAGAAATTCGACGTTAAACGTTTACGGCTTTAGTATTATGATAATGTAATGGGGATAGAATAAATCTGAACTGTGAAACAAATTGATAAGTGCCACAACACATTTCAAACAATTGCCAAAGTGTGCATTACTTATACCTCGTCTACAGTCTAAAAGATCTCCGGTTTTTCAGAAAATGGAGATAAAACAAACAAGAACTAAGGTCACCACAAGGAGCCCTAAGCCAGAACAAAGGGATTTTCACCTTGAAAGTAACAAAGAGCTCTTACACTGCATCGACATATTAATCGATACTATGTTATGACAAAGAAATCAATCACTAGTACATTTTATTTATGGTACGTTCAGCTGAAATTGCATCTGGCTGAAGTGGCTGAACTTAAAAGTTGCCAGTTTTATCTATTCAGTGCTTTTGACCCCTGGTTTCATTTTCTTGCTAGTAGCAGAAAAAAAAAAATATGTGGAAAACCCAACCTAGAAGCAATAACAGATTTCAGAAAAATTCTGTCTAACCGTTCTGTCCCAAGTGTGAAAAGTGTTCAAGAAAACCACAGCCAGCAGAATTAAACGCTTTTAAAATTGGCTGCGTTTTAACTTGCAACTTATTAAAAATGTCCGTAAAATTGATGAGTCTACACCAATTGGCGGCACTCTGGCCATTGCGTTGATCATTCCTTTCTAAATGAACATCGGTTTAACGAGAATGGCTGATAAACTGGAGATTAATGATCAGAACGATGCATTTCAGGCAAAGATAAGTTGTAGCATTGTTTTGCTCTACTTTGTTTTGTTTTTTTTTTCTTCTCTTCAAGTTTATCAATTTTAGCTCGTGGTTCAACTTTAAAAACTGTAAATATGTATACTTTGGTGTGACATTGCCCTATTAGAGTCTTAAGAAGTCAAGGGTCGAAACACTTGTTTGACATAGATTACTTACTCTTTGAAGATCTTTCGTAGTCTCACTTTCTCAGGAGTTCCCTTTTTTTTTTTTACACCACAAGTGCACAATGTAGTGTGATTAGATTACTACGTGTTTTTGTCTTTAATCAATGACACAACTCAATGCCCAGGTCGTACTTAAAATTTCCCCAGAGAAACACACAAAAACATCGGAGAGAAAGGAATTTGTTGACAACAAAATGAGGGCAACGAAATCATTCCGTGCCAGGGGACACAGATAATCAGGAAGCGACCTCTTCATCCGGAATGAGATGCAAAATAATGTAAGGGTGACCGAAAAATAAAAGAGTTTCTGATGGATTTTTCGTGTTCCAATGTTCGTTTTTATGCAGTTTTTTTTTTTTTGCCGCAAAATTTCCCTCTTTCCTGCCTAAATTCCGGGCCTGGTATCCGGAAGTGCAATCTTGCCATTACGATAAATTACAAAAAAAAAAAAAAAAAGGTAAAAAAATGTTCACACACAGAAAAGAAAAAAAAAATCCCCCCTGAATTACGGGCCAAAGGCAAGAAACACAATGATCTCGTTTGAAAGACAAATGGCATTTTACCGAGATCTTTTAATGAGATTGAGAATGGAATCTGAAAACAGGAATGAAATTGCCACCTGTTCATCTGTCAATATTGCTTTTGTTTCGGTTTTTTTTTTTTGATACAAGGGAGCTAGACGGCTCCCACGCACTCCTGCGGAGGATTCATGGGCCATTTCTTATGGAAAAACAGTATCTCACTTCCACTTCAATTACTGTTTGTTATTTTCTTGTTTTTGTGGGAGAAAGATTATGTTTACACACGGCAACAATCTCGAAACTATTTTTCCACCAAAAATGTTTATTTTGCACACCATAATTTGACCCTATCGTGAAGCCGTACGTGAATCCCCTACAAGGGCAGATCAGAACTTATTTTTTTTTTACCAATATTCTGTGAACCATTGAAGGATTATTTTTTGACTGTTCATTAAATGGGCGTATAATTTTGCCACTGTTCATAAAACACTTTCCTTTTCTCATATAAAGCTTAGGACCTTCGTAACTCAACGTTTTTGTGGCATGAGTCAGCGTATGGTCACGAGATATGGGGTTAATCAATCTGGTACAAAAGATGACATAAACCGAGTGTTGGTTAGAAAAGCCCAGCTCATTTATTGTTTGATAATCACTTAGGTTCAGAATCGTATTTGACCCTATTACCAATCCAGTAATAAATTTCTTATTGTGTTTTAACAATAAAATCAAAGCTGTGATGCTGACCATCATGCATTGCTGAAAGCCATTTTGAATACAAATAAAATAGTATCAAAATTTGAAGAAATTCAAATTCTTCGCCTTCCAGAAAAAAAGCAAACACGTTATTAGTTGTAGTGTGTTTCAGTTTTATATCATTAAAACCACGTTCTGTATTTGAAAACTGTGGTGATGGTGAGCAAAAGCTGCTCAAAGAATATATTCATGTATTGGTACCAGTGAACAGTGGGGCGGACACATCATTCCCTCCAGTAACTGATGTAGTGTTATAATAGGCTCTGTCGGCTAATCGCAACTATTGGTAATCCCATACCGTTTAGCCGGGAGCTGCTTTAGTTCTAAAGTTGCAACTTATGGTAGAGGAATCAATAAATTTTGCTTACGGGACAGTACAGGGAAATGGGAAATGTCGAGGTGGGGAATTTAAATCTATAAATTTATTGGAATTCTTGACATCCAACGGGCTTTCATAGATTTTCTACTGCACCCATTTACTGTGTGTCAGCTTGATAGGGCGAAAAAGGAGGCTGTGCATTAGAAGTCTGCCCATCCATCCATCTATCTAGCTATCACATCCATATATCCATCTAGCTATCCCATTCATCCATCCATCCATCCATCCATCCATCCATCCATCCATCCATCCATCCATCCATCCATCCATCCATCCATCCATCTATCTATCTATCTATCTATCTATCTATCTTTCTAACTATCTATCTATCTATCTATCTATCTATCTATCTATCTATCTATCTATCTATCTATCTATCTACCGATCTGCCGATCTACCAATCTAGCAATCTATCTATCTATCTATATTTTTCCCCAGCTCTCTCACTGTCCTCTGTCTTTCTCTCTGGCTATTTCTCTTTCCTCTTCTCTCTCACTCTCTCCCCCTCTCTTTGTCTCTCTCTTCGTTTTCATCCGCCCTACATGTATTCAAATATCCTATGCCTCATCATTGCTATTTATTTCTCCATCATGTGTAAGACCACTGTAACATTTAGAGTCAACTCTCTGTCTGACAGGCATGTCTTTGACAAATAGCCTACAATCAGCAACACATGATATTTTCTGTATACATAAATTTTTATACCACTTAAATTTCCATTAGAGTACTGCAATTTCTATTCCATTCATCTGCTAATCTACCTATCCGTTCACCATTAATCTAGTTGTCCGGACGTTTGTCCGTCCGTCCCTCCATCCAGCCATTCCCCTAGTCAGCCAACGACCCACCTATCTGTCTGTCTATCTATACTGTATGTATGTGTGGTGTGTGTATGTGTGTTTCTATCTATCTATCTATCTTCCTGTCTGTCTATTTGTCTACCTGTCTATCCATTTCTCTCCACTTCTCTATTCTACTCATTCCTGCCTCTCTCTCTGTATGTCTGGTTGTCTGACTGTCTGTCTATCCGTCTTTCTCTCTCTCTCTCTCTCTCTCTCTGCCTCCCTCTCCTTTTTCTTTTCACTCCTCCACTTTATTCTCCCTCTTCACAGCCCTCACTTTCCGAGATTGTCTGTCTATCAACATTTGCATTTCTAAACCCACTCTCTGCGTGACAAGTGTCACTTTGTCAAACAGCCTACAGTTAGCGACAGATGGATGTCATTTTCCCCACATGTATATTTTTTGCTACTTAACGTTACATTTGTATTGTTGCTTCCAACCATCCATCTATTCTTCCATTTATTCACCCATTTATTCATCTATCCATGTGTCCTTTTATCCATCTAGCCAGCCAGTTAGTCGGCCAGTCCTCCATCCACCCCGTTAACCATCAATCCATCCATCCATCCATCCACCCAGCAAGTCACTCAGCCGTCCAACCGCCCTCTACCCCCAAGTCTGACTATTTGTCTGTCTGTCGATCGCTCTATCCAATTTTTTAGTCTTCTAAACCTCTCCTTTACTTATCTTCCTCATACATAATGGTTTTACCTACATTGCCTCCCACACCCCCCCCCCTCCCGCTGATTAACGAACGGTCTAGAACTAAAACGGGCGTGACATGTCAAATTTCCTGAACCAAGTGGCCATTTTCAGAAGAGAGGCCAGCAAAATGGCTGCCCCCTCCCTGGAGACACGTGGACCGTGGTGGTCGGATGGCAGAGAAAGGTTCTTTGGCTTTGCATTGTGGGGTATTAGGCAGCTTGCGCAGCGTTTATAAGAATCTACCCAGTGGGGACTACTCCAAATGATGACTTCTTGAAGTTGTACTGTGGTAAAGCTGAATAAAGTCTTTACAAAATTTTTAAAAAAGAGGTCTAGTTACCGTCCTGTAAAAAAAAAAGCAACAACATATCTGATAGAGTGCTCTATCTGTCTGTCTGTCTATCTGTCCTCCTGCCTGTCTGTCCGTCCGTCCTTCTGTCTATCTGTATGTCTATATTTCCGTCCGTTCGTCCGTCCGTCCATCCATCCATCCGTCCGTCCGTCTGTCCGTCCATCCATCCATCCATCTCTCTATCTATCTATCTATCTATCTATCTATCTATCTATCTATCTATCTATCTATCTATCTATCTATCTATCTATCTATCTATCTATCTATCTATCTATCTATCTATCTATCATCTATCTATCTATCTATCTATCTATCTATCTATCTATCTATCTATCTATCTATCTATCTATCTATCTATCTATCTATCTATTTCTTACTCATTCGCTCTACTGGTCTATCACACCTCAGTGTATCTCTTCAGATAACTGGTTTATGAGTCCAGGGTGATCAAATAGTAAAATTAAACAAGACCTGTATAAAAATCGGTTTTAGTGATGTGCACATACGTTACAGTGTTCTCTACTTGCGAATTTGAGGTGGACTTTGAGACTGTCTCATGACCAAAACATGATTTACCACGTACATAGGAGCCCAACAGTTCAATACATCATTGCTCGGAAAGACACGTTTAGTGGTCCCAGGCTGTTCTTTAAACAAAGATTACACATTCGATACAATGGTTTGGCACTTGGACCGCGAATGTACAAGTTACTGAGAGTAAATTGGCCACAGACCCTGGGTGATCTGGCTGCCAGGATCTGTGCGTGCCACAAAAGTTGAGACTCTCAAGAATGTTAAGATGAAAGTGGCACTCGGCAAGTTGAATGGCGACGGCCATGATTAGTTGGCCATCTGAACAGATGGGGTGTATGCATAAACGGTGAAGGGATGGGGAAAGTTCGGTCCTTGGCGAATTTTCTGGCTGTCGAACGCCATTTACAGTACTGGTGGTGGCAATGGCGTAGCTGTTCTTGTGTTTCTGGTGCCGGTGGACTAGGAGACTACCTGACGTCCAAAAATCTAATTTGACAGGAAATTAGAATTCAAACGTTTTAATCTATCATTACTCGGAAGGATACTATAACCATCTAGTACCTAGACAAAGACTGTATTTTTACCTTGCTCTGAAATTTAAAAACTCGCCAAACTGATTTAAGAAAGCCAAATGAATGAAAAAAAAAGTAACTATTTATGAGGAAAATGTATTCACTAGTAAACAAATGACATGTATTGTTGTAACACAGAACAACCACTGCCATCTTAACATTACCTCCTACATTTAAAAATATTTCGCAATAATAAACGTTATTTCTAACATTTTAAAAACATTATGACTGCATTTACAGATAAAAAAACAAAACAGCTTATGAACGTGAAAAAAATCATTATCAAAAACTCACCTGAAATTTTCCAATGGAATGTTTTTTTTTAGTCGGCTCTTCAAATGGGCTTGCACATGCACACAATGGCAGAAATTGACCAGTTGACCAGGAAAATGAACAATGGTAATACATTCTAACCAACAGAGGCCACTACAGTTTCCTTGCTTCACTGCACTATCTAAATCTGGAGTTGCATGAATTGGTTGTACTTAGGACTGGTTGCAAGCAGGGCAGCTTACCCCTACATGGTGACGGAACCAAAATATGGAGCACTGGGCAGTAGACGGTTAATTAGTAATTATTATCACCCAAGGGGACTTCAGTTTGTGACAAGCATATGAGGTCAAATTTTATGAAATGTGTAAGAGGATTTCTCAAAAGTGTCGTTAGATAGATAGATAGATAGATAGATAGATAGATAGATAGATAGATAGATAGATAGATAGATAGATAGATAGATAGATAGATAGATAGATAGATAGATAGATAGGAAGAGAGAGAGAGATAGAGAGAGAGAGAGGGAGAGAGAGAACGCGAGAGAGTGAGAGAGAACGAGAGAGAGAGAGTGAGAATGAGAGAGAGAGAGAGAGAGAGAGAGAGAGAGAGAGAGAGAGAGAGAGAACGAGAACGAGAGAGAGAGAGAGAGAGAGATGAGTTGCAGATGGAGAAAGCAAGATCTGTAAAGCGCTTAGAGCAAATTGTTTGGGTTGCGCTCGCTATATCTTCATTATTGTTATTATTACTATTATTAAACGTGAAAGTGCGCAGTAGCCTATAACACGGTATCTAACTATTCAAGTTATGTATGTTCAATCATAGGAAATGCCGACTCCACAGAGATAAAACAAAAATTATATATCCTTCACCAAGAAATTAATGAGCTGACAGCGAAAGCCAAGTAAACGTCTATAACATCTTGATCTCAGGGCCCGTAACCGAAGGTAAAAGCGAGATGGGAAACCCTTTGGTAAAGAATCACTGATATGGTAAAGTGGGTCAAAAAGGCCCCTTTATTACAAAATATTACTATTTTCAAAAGAGATTCATAAATAAAGGATTACTACTGATAAGATGCAGATAAATAAACGTATTTGGCACTAATTATAAAAATTCTTACTGGGCAGTTTGAAACAGGGGCTTAGCTTACATTTTGTCCGAAATGACCTGGGAGCATTATCAACTTTGGACGGGTCTGTAGTCATCATTATTGCGAGGTCACGGTTCCGACAGTTGGAGACATTGGTGTGTCTCGTGCAGATACCCTACCACAATGTCCAGACATCCATCACAAGATAATCTATAGATAACGCATCCCATGGGTGTGACTGATATTGAGAACTTTCAGTTAGTGCTAAAACTGCATTAATTTAAACTGTGGCTATTCCTAAACTGCCATGCCCATCAGTTACTTAGATGGAAATGTAAACACGAACGCACAGAGCAGACAATGTGCCCGAGAAAAGAAACAGAATGGAGTAACCCCACACCCATTGCTTTTTAGGAGGTCGAAGTCTTTATTCTCCCATTTAATCTCTCTCTCTCTCTCTCTCTCTCTCTCTCTCTCTCTCTCTCTCTCTCTCTCTCTCTCTCTCTCTCTGTGTGTGTGTGTGTGTGTGTGTGTGTGTCTGTGTGTGTGTGTCTGTGTGTGTGTGTGTGTTTGTTTGTCCCTCTCTGTCTTTGTCTCGTTTCTCTCTCTCTATCTCTCTCTCTCTCTCTCTCTCCTTCTTCTCTCTCTTCTTTCTTTATTCTCCCTCCTTCCCCCTCCCCTCTCTCTCTCTCCCTCTTTTCTCTCTCTCTCCCATACGAAATAATTCGTTTATGTCGACCCCAGGGCCGGTGAGTTAGACCTTTATTCCACTGAGAAACTGTAAAGCCCTGTCCACACTCATAAGGTTATCTCAGTTTCTAAAGAACGTGGACTAAGAACACTCGTGGTCACAAATACTCTGTGGTCAACACGATATTTGGTCAGCCGATTCTGCTTTGTTTCCTCCACGAACTGCATTTATTTGACTTTTTTATTTCGCCTCTTGTCTTTGCATGTTAAAAAGTTGGTATCAGTTCCAGTCCAGATTACGAGTGTGTGAAATGTACATAAGTTTGAGTTTGGATTTCCCGGTCCTTCAGTACGATAACATCGTTAGTGTGTCCTATCTATCTATCTATCTATCTATCTATCTATCTATCTATCTATCTATCTATCTATCTATCTATCTATCTATCTATCTATCTATCTATATATCTATCTATTTATCTATCTATTTGTCTGTCTGTCTATCTATCTATCTATCTATCTATCTATCTATCTATCTATCTATCTATCTATCTATCTATCTATCTATCTATCTATCTATCTATCTATCTATCATCTATCTATCTATCTATCTATCTATCTATCTATCATCTAGCTATCTATCTATCTATCTATCTATCTATCTATCTATCTATCTATCTATCTATCTATCTATCTATCTATCTATCTATCTATCTATCTATTTATCTATCTATCTATCTATCTATCTATCTATCTATCTATCTATCTATCTATCTATCTATCTATCTATCTATCTATCTATCTATCTATCTGCCTATCTGTCTGTCTGTCCTTCTGGCTGTCTGTCTGTCTGTTTGTTTGTCTGCTCGTCGGCCCGTTTGCCAGTTTTTCTGTATGTCTGTCTGTCCACCAGAAAGGAGCTAAGTAACCTAGACTTGATCAATCTACTAAATTTTTTAAAAAGCACGACCACCAAACTTTATGTCCCACAGGAGATAAAACTTTCATTGAAGATAAAAGCATGTAACTAACACTTATTTGAATTTAATGTGAGAATAATTATGTCACTGGTGAGACAGCGTTTAGACATTTTAGCAGTGATTTACGGCATCATCGGAGCCGATACTATCACTTTAACTCGTCCCGTAACGCAAGACAGTATCACTTAAAGGAGGGTTTTCAACCCAGGGTGTCCCCAAAACATTTCCCCAGCCAGTGCAGGGCCTGTGTTATGTGTGTGTTTGGGGGGGGGGGAGGGGGGGGGGGGGAGAGTGCGAACTGAACAACAACAACAACAACACTAATAATAACTCTTTCACTCTCTCTCTTTCTTTGTGAGAATGTGCTTGTCTCTTATTCTACCATTCTCTCTCTCTCTCTCTCTCTCTCTCTCTCTCTCTCTCTCTCCGTCTCCGTCTCTCTATGCATGGATATGTTACTCCCTCTCTCTGCGTATATATGTCTGTGTACTTGAGAGAGAGGGACAGAGAGAGAGAGAGAAAGAGAGAGAGAGATAGATAGAGAGGGCGGGGGTGAGAAAGAGCCCAAATCAAGCAAGGGCTTTGTTAAGGGTACATTTTTTTCTGGGTGGGGGAGTGGTCTTACGTCGTGTTCGGAAAGAGGTCAGGAATCCAGAAAAATGAGAAGCCCTGACTTAAGCGACATACCCCAAACCTAGACACATTAAACGCCGACAAACTCTCAACACAGGAAATGAGTCTCAAAAACATCAACCATCTCCTCTCCCCTCAAAAAAAAAACACCAAAAACCCCAACAAACGAGGACCAATGAGGAAATGAAAGACGCCGGTTGTCCGACGGTAAACAGACATAAACATGACCAAAAACCATTCGATTAAACGTGTGACAAGATCTGTGAAGACGCAATAACCTCTGGCTACAGTGAGAGATATCCCAGATCCTAGGTGTCAGCTCTAGATCCCGGCAATCAGACCGACTTGAGAGTTAAGACTTAGCGCTTTTACCAAGGCTTTGTGACAGACACGGAAGTTTCACTTGAACTCATTTACAGAGATGTAACCTGAACTCATTTACAAAGACGTAACCTAGGCCCAAGAAGGGAATAGCGGGGAAAAAAGAGAAATTCAGTGCTGTGTGAGGCAAAGGAAAATCTGTTTACTTATTTCTGTATGTATCTCTTTGTGTGCCAATCGCCGATATATCGGTTCTTCCATTAATCACATTTCGCAGGTATAGAGCAAAATTGTTGTACCTCCAGGTTTATGTATAATGGGCGCTTACTCGGAAATACCACAATATTGCTCTCAATGATCTCATTTTTAAGGGAGATACAACAATACTGCTTCTCTGTAATTTGGAACTGGTTAAAGATAGCGGAATAACGAAAAAACTGCAAGAAGCAGTTTGTCATCATTACAGTATTGCCATTATAAACCCCAATTCATAAACCTGGAGATACAACAATTTTGCTTTTTACCCGCGATTTGTGCCAATCACCTAATTATCAGTGCACAAGAATGCTAGGCTATTTTGTTTAGGGATGAAAGAAAGTCAACTTTCTATTCATAAATGCTGCTGTATTCAGTCTTCATTCAACTCCCCAACCATTTTCTTCCTGTATCGGCAAACAGAGAAAAATTCATGGCTCACAGCTATTTATTTATTTGTGTATTTATTTATTCACTTCTTCATTCATTTGTTCATTTATGCATGCATGTTTATATAATTGTATTTATAATTGAATCATTTATGCATGCATGCATAATTAATATTTTATTTTTATTTTTTACTTATTTATTCATTAATTTATTATGTATGCAAGCATGCTTATTTATGTATGTATTTACTGAATCATTTATGCATGCCTGTTTATTTATTTGTCTTATACACTGCCAATCTCAGATAATTTTTAAAAAGTACATTATTTAATGTGAGCAAAAACATCTAATAGTCTGATAATATGGGTCTAAGTTCAAGTAAGCGTACCGACACACCAACTTGGCAAACTGACACCATTAATATTTTAAACTACACGTTCAGTGAATTGCACGTAAACACGTAGGTCACTAAATCTCAAGATCGAAACACCGACGGACGCCGTACAGTTGTTGTGGTAGAGCTATGTGAAACACTTTCGCTCCTTATCTCGTTGTCTTGAAACGGATCCCCGCCGCGTGTAGTTTAGATATCTTGATGACTGTGTAATACGGAAAAATGGTGATGTTGAAAGCGTAGAAATTTGATGTATGAATCTGATGCAGGTGTAAAAACTTGCTGTGTGAATCTGATACCTGTGCAGAAAATCGGTATATGAATTTGATAATTTTAAGCAAAAACTTGATGTGTGAATCTGATGCAAATGTACAAACATGATATGAATTTAATGAAGCTGTAACTACATGTGTTATAAAATGATGAACACACACTATCAGCGATGATACATAAACTTTGAAGTGAAAAGGGTTCGGGGAAGGGGGGGGGGGATAAAAACTTAATTATTAGAAATGTTATCACATGTTTTTTGGACATAGAATAATAAAAAAAAAAAAAAAAACCAGAAAAACCAAACATTTTCCTCCGTCAAATCAACTCAATTCCTTTGACGCCACCCAACATACGACCAGGCATAAATCTCCTAAATTCCTCATCTTCGTTCACAATTCTGAAATCTGTCTATTTCTGTCTGCCTTCAAAGCTCCACTCTTTTTTTTTTTTTTTTCAATGAACGAGGAGAAGGCGAGGATTAGTTGACGTGCCAATGTGGGTGTTTGTATTAGTCATCAGACAGTCTATTTGAGTCCCAGGGCAGACAGACAATATTTGCCAAGACAAAGATGCTCAGATTGATTGAAAAAAAACAAAAAAAATCAGGTGAGAAAAGAGCGAATCTGACGCAAATCCAAAGGTCCAGTCGAACTCAGTAATTCTTTCCCCATTTTGAAAATGGAATCACTTGCATGGTAGGATTGGAGGCAAATCCATTCAGAGGAAGTTTCTTTTCAGCTGTTGAGAAAGAGGCTGATACGAGACGTATTAAACGCATTGACAAATAGAGGAAGTGGAACAAGGTCAAGTTGACACGATGATTAAGAAAAACAAGGGATAAAACTTCGTAGGTGAAAGGGTGAGAAAACTGGACGCTGGGGCCACAGATTTGGTGTGTGTGAAGGGGGAGGGGGGGTGGCGGACAAACTGATCGATAGACAGACAGACAGACTGGCAAAAGGGTCGACGGACTGGCGGGCAGGTATATAGATAGATAGACAGACAGACAGAAAAACAGACAAACAGACGAACGGACGGGCGGACGGACGGACACTAGACAGGCAGACAGACAGACAGACAGATAGATAGATAGATAGATAGATAGATAGATAGATAGATAGATAGATAGATAGATAGATAGATAGATAGATAGATAGATAGATAGATAGATAGATAGATAGATAGATAGACAGGTTGACATGCAGACAGACAAATAGATAGATAGATAGATAGATAGATAGACAGACAGACAGACAAATAGATAGCTAGATAGATAGATAGACAGACAGACAACAGACAGACAGACAGACAGACAGACAGACAGACAGACAGATAGATTATACCCCAAAAAATGCAAATTTGAAGCTAACTGGAACATTCAAAACCGGAAGGAAAGTCTAGCCAAAGTTGATGGTACCCTGACATGGTAACAACACAGCCAGACAGCGCAATTATGAAGAATAAAAGGTTTCATCTGTTTCTCTTTCTCTTTCTCTCTCTCTTTCTCCCTCCACTCCCTGTTTCTCTCTCTCCCATATGCGAGGGCACGCACGCACACACACACACGCACATACACATACGCTCGTGATCTCTCTGTCTCTCATTTCTCTCTCTCCCAAACACATACACACACGCTTTCTTTCACCTTTCTCTTTCTCTCTCTCTCTCTCTCTCCATTTTCTCCCTCTCTCTCTCTCTCCCTTTCCTTTTCTTTGTCTCTCCCACTTTCTCTTCCTCTCTTTGACTCTCCCTTTCTCTCACCCCCCTCTCTCTCTCTCTCCATTTCCTCCCTCTCTCTCTCTCTCTCTTTCTTTTCTTTGTCTCTCACCCTTTCTCTTCCTCTCTTTGTCTCTCCCTTTCTCTCACCCCTCTCTCTCTCTCTCTTGACCCCTCTTTTTCTGTCTTTCTCTCATTATTCCACATTCCCGCTATCTCCATTCGTTTGGTCTGTTTTACTCATGCATTACCCCTTTATATTCATTGTTTTTTTTATTTTAAACATCTCGTCTCAACATCCTACTGTCGCAAAGTATCAATAGTCAAAGTATCAACAGAATGGTAGGAGGTGAACATCCGACACAGACAAAGATCAGGTGGAGCCTGGGAGGTTCCGAACTATCATTAAAAACCACAGAAAAACTGTGGGGTCGCAGCAGGGCTATAAGCAAAGTCAAAATTGGGCAAAAAGAAAAAGTTGTATGTTGCGAAACCCCGCATGAGAAATAAAACCCAAACAATACAAAGCAAACTAAAGAGAAGACAGAAAATACACAAAATTTTCGGCTTTCGCCTTTTTCAAGTGAAAAAAAAAATCTAACAATAAAAGATTTCAACAGGAAACGTATAGAATCGAAGCGAAACAGGTTACTTAACTGCGAGTTCTTGCTTCGTTAGCAGCACCAAAGCATGTCCGTCTGCCAAATGCACGGAAGCTCGAAGTGACGCATTTGGTCAGTAACCAAGATGAAGGCCGGAAGATGAAATATTTTCGGTCTCATTTGTGGACTGTCTGACTGTTTTTTGAGGATTGAGAATGCACCAAGACAGGAGTTAAAATATCAATATATCTACTACCCGAACGTTTTTGTAAGTGGTGAAGATGTTGTTTGGTTATTGTAGAGGTTTCTTCAGCCAAGTAATATTGCTTTCTCCATTATTATTGTGTATTATAAGATACGATGAGACAAGAATCACTTTATTATCTCATGAGGGACAGTCAAATGACAGAGCCTTTAAGAGCACGTAATAGGTGCACATATTATTACATAAACAAAATCATAACTCAATATCAGGCTTATTCCATGAAGCAAAATGATAATCAACCTTAGTAAAATATGGCACACAGTCATCTGGCTATGGTGTCTTGTTGAGACTAATTGCGGAGGGCAAAAACGATCTTCTGTATCTTTCCCTACATGCTTTGATGTGTGTTTCTGTTGCACCTGGGTGATCTAGACATTTGATGAAACAAGGGATGGTGACTGTCATTTAAGATGAATATGAATTTCTTTACAAATGCACTTGAGTACAGACCGTCAAAACTCAAAAATGCCGTGACTGTCCGGTTATTGCTGATGCACTTGTGTTGTTAATGTGTCTTAATAGCTAATTATGATCTTATTATTTTTTTTTGGTCAAGATTTATAGTTGCTTTTCCTGCAAATGTTCACGTTTTTGTTTGAGGGTTTAACCCAGCCAGCATCTCTAAATATATCCGAAGTAAGATTATAGGATTTTCGTCAGATTGGTGGCTTTACTGTAGGAGTGTGTTCGCTACATCAAAATGTTTGCACATAAGAATGACGCCGTTCCTACGCAGATCCGATGGTTCAACATCGCGCAGACGTCTGTATGATGTAGGTAATCTGACGCTAAGATTATCCCACCAATCGTACGAAAATCTAGGGCGGACTGACGTAGTGATGCTGGCTGGAGAATATGTAAGCTCGATTTTGGCTATTTTTGATACCCGAACTCCTTTCCCCTTGTAACCTTTCATGCCCTTGCCTTCACCAATATGACAATTATGTATGCCTTTTGGTAAGTTGGAGGCAGACTTCCCCCCCCCCCCCCTTAAGTTATATGACACGATTTCTGATAGTACACGGAACTTGGGAAAATATCTTAAAGGTTACAATATTTTCTGCTTCATTCATTTCTTAGGCTCATACACTCCAATCCTCACTGGAAAGGTCACCAGGAAAAATGATGTCACGATTCGGGAAAAAGTTAGTTTTTCAAGAGTATCTGCCTTGCTTGATATCCCAATAATTAGTGTTAAAGTGCATCAAAAAATCGATTTGTTAGTAGTTTGCCACGCTCGATGTCACGGAAGTTGCGCTGGTAAATATGGTGTTGTTGTTGTTTTCTTTTTTCTCTTTTCCTCCTGAAGAGTTCAACTGCGATACAGTGCACATTTATTACGACTATAGTAAGCAAGCACCATGTAATTTTATAACTCATAGACAACAGCGTGACATTAAGCAATCGTGTCTCTTCGTAATAATCCCCGCCCCCGCTTTGTGAGAGAAAAACAACTATTTTGGAAAGAAAACTAGACAGCTGTAGTGGTGGGATCACAGAATTTGGCACTTCTCCTAATTTTTGTTAGCTAGTTTTGGTCAAAATAGCTCGGGAGTATTTCATGACCTCCTACATCTCACTTTTGATGACGTGAATAAAATGTGGGCATTTAACAGCTTTCTACAATTTTTGCTTTCTTTATATTTTTTTTACTTGCTGTACGTCTTATCCTTTTCCTTTTCGTTTTCTCTTTAACTCCTAATTATCATCATTTACATCTACATCTACGATTTCCTTTTCAGATATTGTTCTTTCATTATCACAAGTAATTATTGTCATTATTACTGCTAGTAATTTTTTCTATGAGAAATCAGTAAAGGCAGGCAGAAGCTGGTTTGGAAAAAGGGGGTTGGGGGGGGGGGGCACTAAGAAAACATTTCAGAGAAAAAGGTGAGGCGACCAGAAATGTATATTATACATCCTTTTTAAAGACGGAGTGTCCGAAGGGTTAAAGGGAGTTATTTTCTTTTTCTTGGCAAGACAGTTGGTGCCGTAGCAAAGGTAGCGGGTTCGATCTACACCTTGATCACTTGTTTTTCTTCTACCCTTCACTTCTGCGTCGCTTTTCTCAGCACTGTCGAGGCGCGTACACTTTTAGTAGCTTCACTTTTCTCTAACTTTTGTTTATTTTCTATATGGCATAATCAGTAGCACATAGACATTCCCTGTAGCACAACTTGAGTTCTTGTTTGCTGTCTCTCCAGTTTCTCAGAAACTGGAGATTTTCAGTCTGTAGAAGAGGTAACACAAATGCACACTTCAACTCTTGTTTAAAATGTGTTATGGCACTAATCAAGCTGTTTTTACAGTTCCAATTTATTCTAATTCCTTATCATAATAACTAAATCCACAAACTGTTAACGCCCAGTTTCTCAGTTGTGCAAAAAATGCAGTTGGAACAAACAAGAACTAAAGTTGCGATAGACAGATGAGCAAAATGTTAAACTTAATCCATTTAATATGAGTACAAAATTTGCCTGCCTACAGTTTTACGCAGTTTAATCAATCGGTAATTTATGTGAAATATCGACCCACTTCTCCGCCTATGTTCTTAAGACGTTGCCTACCAGCTGTATGATTTTAACACAGATTGCCGTGGGCAATTCAACTGTTTGTTGATGCGACTTTGAACATCGATGTGTAAAAAACAGTGTAATTTCAGATTACTAAAAAATCAAGTTCCAATTTTGCTCATAGCAATCAGAGAATCGATATTTTTCACTGAAATTGTCCAGTAAAAACTTTACATCTGACAATATTAAATTTATTATTACAGAATGTGCAGAATCGATATGTCTTTGACAACATAATGGTTGTTTTTTTTTACTACAAAAGACTGTAAATGCCAATCTGCACAAATTCTCTTGTAACATTGTAACAGCTAAGGTTGTTCTAGCACGTTATAGTAGGGGGGAGTTAGTTGATCTAATTACAACCCTTTAGAAAACGAAACTATTACAGCTGTAAAATAAATAAACACGAGATCCGACGATAGATTAAATAATACTAAAGTTTAATAACTGTATAGTGAACAATAAATTACTAGGAAGACACCAGCGAAACTAAATATCTACGCCACACAAAAGGAAACTCACTTACTCACCGACCAACCACTCACACAGGTCCATATATATAAACATTTCTACAGAAAGTTCCCGAAATAAACGTTACCTTTGCCCTCGCACAAACTAACCAATCACGTATCAATACGATATCAGGCTACATCACTCAAGTCCAAATCTGGCGTAAACATCCTTATCCACAATGTTATCGAATGTTCGGGAACATACTAATATTTACTGAACGAGTCAAAACACCTGACAACAAGCGGGCGAGGAAAAAACTACTCACTAGGAAAAGAAGGTCAGGTCACGGAGTACAGTACACTCTGGCGGTTGTCAACAATAAAATGAAAACAGAAATGAACACATGCTCACCAGTGTAACAAGAAACCGGGGGAGGGCAAGGGATAGCTTGCAGATGCTACACAACTCCCCAATTTAAGTTGAATATTTTTCAACTCCAAAACATTATTCAGCGTCTGCAATATCTTGAAATAACAATCTTACAGCACTCCCAATCTCACAAAGGTAGTTGCTAATTCTATTACAATTATTAACAATTTCAGTGCCTTCCCAAATTTCATCGCAAATACAATACAATGCAATATCCTTTGCATCACTAATACAATGACTAATACAGTATCATCATTGTGACAAACCAACGGTTAACAGTAGGCCTACTAGTCAAAATAGTACAATGCCACCACTGTGGTGAAACAATGGTCAATGATATTATTACAAATCATATATGGTGAAACGATGGCCCATCGTTTACACAATGCTTCGTGCACGAACCATAGCATATAACTTGTTGTACATAACATGGTTATCTCCAAAATGTATAACTCATACGTACAATGGCAAAATACTAATACATATCGTCCACTGATCAGGGTCTATCTTCATCATATTAGGTCAAAACAAGTTACAACAATGCAATATAACACAAACACTGCTTGCTCGCAGTCCCCATTTGGGTTACATTTTCCCAAAATTACACCAAGTTCCATTGGTAACAAATATGACATAGCATAAAATCAAAATGTGACTAACACATCATGACTATCAGCCATCAATTCAATATTCAGTCACAGATGAATTATGTCCCCAATTACAGTACAATACTGCCGTCCTAGAAATTCATCTAATAGGCAAAACTATGGGTTACAATACATTTCACTAATAGTGTACTACTTTTAAAATATTCTGCTCAGAACATCAGCACATACGTAGTGAATACTGAATCGATAAGACTGTAAAAATAAACTCCATCGTAATAACTTTGGACTATCAAATTTGGCAGAGTTCAAAAACTCTAATGACCGATGGTCAGTTTGGAGCACAAACTCCTTTCCATACAAATACAAAGTAAACTTCTTTACCGCCCAAACGATGGCTAGGCATTCTCGCTCTGAGACTGAATATTTCGTCTCACGAGGCAATAGCTTACGACTGGCATATGCCACAGGATATAACTTTCCCTCATATTCCTGCATAAGAGCAGCACCCAACCCGCGGTCTGATGCATCAGTTGCTAAGACAAATTCTTTTTAAAAATCTGGCAAACATAACACGGGTTTGGAAACAATGGCATTCTTCAGAGAAGTGTACGCTTTCTCCTCCACTTCTTCCCACTGAACTACATTGGGCTGACCCTTTCTAAGCAAATCAGACAGTGGTGCTGCAATCGCTGCAAAGTTAGGTACAAATTCTTGGTAATATCCCACCAGTCCTAAAAATGCTTTCACTTCCTTTTTAGTGGTGGGTCTGGGTGCATCCCGCACCTTACACACATTTTCTTCTAACAAGCCAATCATACCCTTTCTCACTGAGTGTCCAACAAAGTCCACTTCAGACGTTCCAATCAGGCACTTGGATGGTCTTGCAGTTAATCCAGCTTGGTCCATCCTCTGCAGCAATTCCTTGAGAGTCTTCACATGCTCGTCGAATGTCTCTGTATGAATCAGCAGGTCGTCCACATATGCTGTCACATTGTTCATTCCACGGATCAATGGCTTTACGATCCTGTTCAGCGTGGCTCCTGAGTTCATCATCCCAAAAGGCATCCGAGTGAATTCATAGTGTTCGCCCATGGTGACGAACGCCGTCTTGGGAATGTCTTGCTCTCGAACTTTCACTTGCCAGTATCCCTTGCTCAGGTCAATCCGAGAGAATAATTTTCCTCTCGATAGACTCTGAAACACTTCCGATGGCGCTGCTGTCGGATGAGGGTCGAATACTGTGATCTTGTTTAACCTCCTGTAGTCGATGCAGACTCGGTTGGATCCGTCCTTCTTCTTGACGACAACAACAGGTGAAGCATAAGCTGATGAGCTCCTTCGAATGATGCCCAGCCGTTCCATGGTGCTAAGCTCCTCCTTCAAGGAGTCGCGCATAGCGTAGGGCACCGGGTATGGTCGTTGACGAACTGGTACTTCTGTCGTAAGGTCGATACGATGTTCACCCAACTGGCAGCATCCAGGGAGATTGGTGAAGACGTGTTGATAATCCTTCACCACATCGCAGAGTTCTTGACGTTGTTCCGACGTCAGTTGCGTTCCATACTGGACATCTCTGTAGCCTTCCTTCCAGTCCCAGCTTCCTAGGTCGGCAAGGTCCTCCGTCGCTCCACCGTTGTCGCCTTCCAGGTCGCAGTCCTCGATGACTTTCATGCTAGCTGAATCCACGGGTTGACTCTTGTCTATCAGGTCGTCCTCTGCCAGTACAGTCTCAGCACTATCACCGCCGCCGTCCTTTATGGCGTTGACATGTTCAGGCATGGTATCTCTCCTACTGTTGTCCATCCCACACATCTCTGTCACAACAGGTCTCGGTTCCATTGCCACTGCTGCTGCTTTTGACGTCCTTGGAATGTATCTCTTGAGGAGGTTGGCGTGCAAGGTCTTTTCTTTTGCACCCATCTTGACTCTATAGTCGTTAACACCGACAACTGAGACTACCTTATATGGTCCCTTCCATTGGACTAGGAGCTTGTTAGTGTTCGTCGGCAGTAGCACCAACACTTCATCTCCGGGGCGGAACTTCCTCTCTCGCGCCTTCCGGTCGTAGTAGGTCTTCTGTCTACCTTGAGCCTTGGAGAGTTCTTCCGTCGCTAGCTTCCATGTGTCCTCCAGCCTCTCACGTAGTTCCATGACGTACTGGTAACTGGTCTTCGTTTCCGGCTCCTCTACGTCCTTGGTCCATAGTTGTCGTAAGATGTGCATGGGTCCTCTCACAGTTCTCCCATACAGCAACTTGAATGGGGCAAACTTGGTCGACTCTTGGGGAACTTCACGATATGCGAAGAGCAGCGGGTTGATGTATCTGTGCCACTGCTTGGGTTGCTCTGCGCACAGTCGTCTCAATGTTTTCTTCAGTGTGCCGTTGAATCGCTCCACCAACCCGTTGCACATAGGGTGGTAGACTGTAGTGGTCGACTGTCGAATTCCCAGTAGTCTATTCGTTTCCTTCATGACATCTGACATAAACTGGGTCCCTTGGTCGGACAAGATCTCTTCGGGCACACCCAAACGGCTGTAGATGTTCACTAAGGCTTCTGCTACCGTTTCTGCGTCGATCTTCTTCAAGGGTGTGGCTTCGGGGTAACGAGTAGCGTAGTCTATGTACACCAGGATATACCGATGTCCACCTTCACTTGGAGGGTCGATAGGTCCTACTAAGTCCACGGCCACTCGCCTAAATGGTACGTCCACTACTGGCATACTCTGCAGGTGCACCTTTGGTGTCGCTCCTTTGTTCACTGTCCTCTGGCATATGTCGCATGAGCGGCAGTATCTCGCGACGTCACCTTCGATACCAGGCCAGTAAAAGTTGCTCATCACCCTGTCCTTCGTTTTCTTCACGCCGAGATGTCCTCCGACGATAGAATCATGGGCAACGCTCAGTACATACTCCCTCAGTTTCTCGGGTAGTACCACTTGTCTTGTAATCGTAGCCTGTCTTATGTCCCTATAAATCCGGTACAGTACACCTCCGTGTCTCTCGAAGTGTACGGACTTATTTCCTCTGTTGGTCGGATTTTTCTTCTGCCCCAACTTCTTGAGGTCTTCGTCTTCTTCCTGGAGTCGGATGAGTTCCTTCCTATCCACTCCCGCGTGCCGTTCTGCCCTCGGCACCCTCAGCGACGTAGACTGGTCCTTCCTCTTCTCCTGGGCCCTCGTGGTCACCGCTCCTACCATCACCTCAGTATCAGGGTCGTACGGGTCCTTCGCTCCGTCCACGTTCCCGACTACTAGGTCGCAGATGGTCTCCGGGAGACACAGTGCCGTCACTCTGCCCGTCAGGTAAGGCGTTCTCGCGTCGATAATGGCTTCCTCCGCCGCTAACAAGGAGTTATCGATCCTCGCGATAAGTTTCTTCCCACCGGTGAGCTGTCCGTCGTCCACCAGTGATCGCCGCACCACTACACCTTCACAGCCGGTATCTCTTAGGACGTCTACTGCTCGATCTCCAATCAAGCCCTTCATCACTGGTAACTTCAGCTTCTCCACGGTCCTTCCGTTACTGCATCCTCCGCACGTAACAGGCACCGCTAACTGGAGCTTCCCGTCCTTCATTACCGCTTGAACGTTGATGCTGGTGTCAGCCGTCGTCGCATCCTGTCTCGACGACTCGTCCGCCGCTATAACTACGGCCGCCGCCGCCTTGTTCGGCTTGCCTCGCCCCGTATCCTTCTGGGCTAGACACATTCTCCGAACGTGGCCTGGCTTTCCACAAAGGTAACATTTCAACTCACCTTTGTCGTTTATCTTGGTACGACACTCCGTCGCCTTATGGCCCGGCCTCTGGCACCTATGGCAAACATGTAGACTTCTGTCTCCGTTGGGCCTCTGTCGCACTGGCCGGCTCTGCAGTCTGGCGCTTCCTCTGAGTGTCCGGTTCCTCGCTACCAGGAACGCCTCCGCTGAGTCTGCGACGTCCTGTAGCGTCTTTGGCTTCCTCTCCCTCACATGGGTCGCAAGGTCTGGTGGGCAAGCATCCATAAACTGCTCTCTTACAAACAGGTCCTTCACTCCTTCGTAGGTCTCCTCCGTCTTTGATAGCTTTATCCACCTCTCTAGGTAAGTCTTGATCCTAGTTAGAAACATCCCGACATCTTCTCCGTCTTCAGGCTTACCTTGTCTGAACATGAGTCTGTAACCGTCCTCTGACAGGTTATACCTCTTTTGCAAAGCTTCCCTGACTTTGTCGTAGTCCTTGGCCTCATCGATCGGCAATCGACAGAAGCACTCCAGAGCTCTCCCAGTCAGCAGGGCAGACAGTGATGTCGTCCAGGTGGATTTGGGCCAGTCCGGTGTCTCGGCAAACCTCTCAAAACGAAGTAGCCAGCTATCAAGGTCGTCCTTCCCATCCTGAAATGCAGGTAGCTTGGGTCTCTTGGAACTGGCGTGGTCGCTGGTCCCCTGCGTCGACTCGCCTCCACCCTGATGGCGGATCCTCTCCATCTCCAGCTCGTGGTTCATCTCCTTCTCCCGAGCCTCTATCTTCAGTTGCTCCATGCGCTCTTGCCTCTCTCTTTCCTCCCTTAGGCCTTCACGGATGTAGTTCTGTCTCTCCTTCCCAGTGAGCTCCAAGGCGTCTGCTTCCTGGCTAAGCCTTCCAATAACCTCCGACATGTTGTAGATAGCTTGTCGATGATATTCCTACAGTAAACTATGTAAATAAATCTAGTAATTTTGATCTGGTCCGCTCGAATATGGTCGGATCCCGGACGAGCCCCCAATATGTAACAGCTAAGGTTGTTCTAGCACGTTATAGTAGGGGGGAGTTAGTTGATCTAACTACAACCCTTTAGAAAACGAAACTATTACAGCTGTAAAATAAATAAACACGAGATCCGACGATAGATTAAATAATACTAAAGTTTAATAACTGTATAGTGAACAATAAATTACTAGGAAGACACCAGCGAAACTAAATATCTACGCCACACAAAAGGAAACTCACTTACTCACCGACCAACCACTCACACAGGTCCATATATATAAACATTTCTACAGAAAGTTCCCGAAAGAAACGTTACCTTTGCCCTCGCACAAACTAACCAATCACGTATCAATACGATATCAGGTTACATCACTCAAGTCCAAATCTGGCGTAAACATCCTTATCCACAATGTTATCGAATGTTCGGGAACATACTAATATTTACTGAACGAGTCAAAACACCTGACAACAAGCGGGCGAGGAAAAAACTACTCACTAGGAAAAGAAGGTCAGGTCACGGAGTACAGTACACTCTGGCGGTTGTCAACAATAAAATGAAAACAGAAATGAACACATGCTCACCAGTGTAACAAGAAACCGGGGGAGGGCAAGGGATGGCTTGCAGATGCTACAAACATCATTTCTATAATGTGGTCTGTTGTTTTACTTATTAACAAAATTTCTATAATGTGCTCTGTTGTTCTATTTGTTAACATCATTCTATAATGTGCTCGGCTGTTCTATAATTTGTTAACATCTTTTATATAATGGGCTCGGCTGTTCTACTTGTTGACATCTTTTATATAATGTGCTCTGTTGTTCTACTTGTTAACATCATTTTATAGAATGAAATATGCTCTGCTTTTCTACATGAGTTTGTAACTTTATACGATTAATAGCTGTTTCTTACGCTCATCACAGGGGAAACTGAGCAAAAAATAAAGAGCTGCTAAACGCAAAACGATTTTTTGGTCCCATGTAAAATTTCGTTTTCAGCATAATAAGCTCGTTTGCCCCCAAAACCCAGCCAGCATCATTAGGCCAGTCAGTCGTAGACTTCCAAAAGACTGGTAAGATTATCGTAGGGGTGGATTCCCCACATCAAACCTAAGTCAGCTCGATGTAACCAGCAGATTTACGTAAGAACTGTGTCATTCCTATGGGCAAACTTGACGTCAGACCTTTATGTCGGATTTCTGTAAGATAGCTGGCTGGGTAATGTCTTTTTCTATAACAAGTCAGCATGTTTCATATCGTACAGTCTGCCTAATTCTGTGCCCATAAATTTTACCGTGCGGTACTCGCATGGATGCCGCACAGTGCAAACTAAAGCTAGGTTCTCATGTATACGGAAACTGAAACGTATAAAACCTTTCAAGCAGTGAAATAGAAAGAATGTTTCCGTATGCCGTTACGTACACATGGAAAATACACTTTCTTTTTACTTCTTGGGGGATTTTTCCTTTTCTGTTTCCGTACACATGAGAACCCAGCTTTAGAATTTCAAACGATGAAAGACTACCATACTTTTATGTGTCAACGGTCGATATGTCTGATCAGCATGGTCTATATCTAAAAACAGTCAGACTACCTCAATGTAGAATTATGTTTGACAAATCAAGAAGAAATGAGATTAGAAAGGCGCAAATCGTTTCTAGCAGCGCTGTCTCGTTAGCAAGAAAAATAATGCACAAAATCAGGTAGATTTTTGTTTTCTTTTGGTCGAAGATGCAGGCGGTGTCCGGATAGCCCGGGGCAATAACTTAAAGAAGTAGTTCTTAAGAGCTTTGTTGTTTTCGTGTTTTCTTAATCGGTTATGCATGAAGAGCAAGATGTAGGAATCGATCCATGCTGTAGATAGATAATCATGTTTCTTGGCCTTGTTTCTATGATGTAATAACGTTTGAAAATTTCGTCATTTTCCTTCTACAGATCAAGTGATGTGGTGTCTTTATGTGAACAGTTGACAAAAGCGGCAGGAAGATATTGGTTCTTTCAAATGTTCGCATTACTGCAGCTTCAAAGTACGTTTTCCGTCTTCAATATTTTCTTGCCATTTTCAAAAATGACATGAAGTTCATTGACTACCGTGTCACAATATTATATTGTACAAAGGAGTTATCATTATATCACGACCTTAGTGCTTGTTTGTTCCCACTCCATTTTTTGCACAACTGAGAAATACGACGTTACACATTTGCGGCTTTAGTATTATGAACAGAAATTAGAATAAATCGGAACTGTGAAATAGCTTGATAAATGCCACAACGCATTACAAACAAGTATCAAAGTGTACATTAAAATATCTCTCCTACATACAGAAAAGATCTCCAGTTTCTGAAGGAACTGGAGACAGAGCAAACAAGAACTGAAGTCGCGATATGTTACAGCCTGAAGTTGCAGTTCACCCGAGAACATAACAGGTTATCAACATCCATTGATCATCCAGAAGAGAAAATAAGTCAGACTTCATAAACAGCTTAAAAAGCAGGAAAACCACCCCTTGACCCTATTTTACACGTGGGGTCTCACAGACCCCGGAATTCACTCTTTTCAACTGTGGTCAGGGTTGTCTAGTCTCATTACAAATCCAAATGTGTAGGCGCCAGACAAAATGAGGCACTTCGTGCATTTTTGGTGGCAGGGGGATATTGGTATCACCAAATAAATTATTCAAAGCCCTTTCATTTTGCTGTAGTTTAACCAGCAGAGAAGATGTGGCCTCTCAAAGACAGGACGTGACAGAGCCACAGTATTGAGAAAAACGCTTTTAAAGTCAATTTTAGTCAAAATTATTGATGACGACTCGATTCAAGGTCAGTTTTGAGGCATTTACCCTTCTCAAACAGGATTGTCATTTGGAAAAGAATAGTAAAGAGGTTAAACTTTTGAAAAATATTGAAAACGCGAAATATATAATATTGACCCTATGATTCCTTTTAACAATGTTCTGGAATCAGGTAGTGCCGAAATGTTTCCGGGTGGCTACACAAATAGAGAAATTGGTGGCGTTCACCGTTCAGCAATGGCTTGTCATGTAAAATACCACGCTCCCATAACAACAGTGTCTTCACCATAATATCGTCCAGCCGAATGTAAAATAGGGTTAAAATAAAGGCTGTTGTTGTAAGTATGTACGCACTCGATGCGTTTTGCGCTAGGGGCGAGTACGTATACGTACTATCCCAAACCCCGTCCTCATCTACAACCCGAAATCTCATCTAATCCCCAACCCTGCCCTCCTCCTTTTCAAGCAAAGGAGGAAAACAAAAGGCAAATCTGCAAGAATAATTCATTATAAGTAATTAAATCTGTTGTCAAGGGGCATTTCGGGAGATCCAGGTCTGGAGTCACAAAAGGCTTTAAAATACGTACCCCCAGCGCAAAAAAACTTCGGGACGTACGTACTTGTAACAACCTTCTAAAATAAACACACCCACCAAACCCAGAGTAAAAAGCTCAAAACGAGGTTGACATTCGGCGGAGTGCCCGACAGAATAGATTGGATGGCACAAACCGAGTGATCTTTGAACTCCGGCATTATCTAACGTGTCTGAGGTGACGGGTTGTGCCAGACACCACCTGACCCAAAGCCCAGCACTCTTTAGCACTGGATCTTCAATAGTTCAGAGGGGTGTCCATTTCAGGTGGGAATGAGATGGGAAGGGGGGGAGGAAGGGATGATAAAAGTGCATTGTGAACAGCGATTTCCGGAAAAATATCATTAGAAAACATACTTATTTTTATAGATTCTGTAATTTTTATTAGTTTTTTCAACTGCCTCCTGGTCGTGCACGAATCTCGCTTTCCAGAGCAACCTAACTATGTCAGCAATAATATTGATCAAAATCTGGATCTGATAATCATAGACAGCCCCTTTTATTACCTCATCAACGGCACACAAAAATAAATGGTCTGATTAAATATTCTCATGAGGAGAAAATTGCCCTCTCCAAATTAGCCTTACCTTAGATTCTCCTGCTTCTCACTGACTAAATTGCACATCTCGTGATATTTGTTTATAACCGACTATCTCTTTAAGGAGATGAAAAAAAAAAGAAGAAGAAAGAACCAAATTTCAGATCCTAGTGTTGGGTTTTACTGGACGAAAACGCGTCTCTTCCTCGCAGGTAAAAATAAAATAATAAATACGAGGAATTTACATTAAAGAGATGTGTCCAGGTGGTTTGTCATTTACACAAAGTTTCATAATTTTTTGGTCAAGCGGTCAGGAAGTTTTAGTTGCTAACATGATTGTTCGTCCTATAGCTCGAGTACAGTAGCATGATACTCGACGTCCCTATGCAGTATTAGAAATCAAGACACAAACTATTAAAATTTAGTTCTATTATTCTCTATAGACATTTGTGATAAACGAAAGCTTTGTTGGAACTGCAATGCCTGTTAGCCGAACTGATTGATTACCACAAAATAAAATAAAAAAGTAATTTTTTTTTTACAAAATCTTGTGTTTAACTCTTCGTGTGTCAGTCACCGATATATCGGTTCTTCTGCTGGTCATGTTTGTGCCAATCACTGATGTATCGGTGAACAAGAATGCCAGGCTAATTTGTTTTTGTGAAGAAAGAAAGTCAACTTTCCATTAATAGACGTTGCTGTGCTTAGCCTTCATCCATCTCCTCCACTATTTTCTTCCTGTATCGGCAAGCGTGGAAAAATTCGTGGCACACAAAGAGTTAAAATTCCAGATGCAGTTCAAATTAGTCATTATAATATGAGCTGACCACAACCAGGCTGCGAAAGTGCCAAGCATGAATTTATTTTTCCTTAATATAATTATATCATGTGCTTTTGTTATATAACTTCTACTTCGTCATAAGACCGTCACAAAGCACAACACAGTTAACAACATTATGCTTTCCTTCGTCTCATGTCCCAGTAAAACGTATTTATGTTGTCTGTGGTCTGAAAAAACAACAACAACAAGAGTTCAATAAATCAGTACTGTTGGTTACACCGAACTCGTTGAACTACTTCTCGGGTAGACGAGAAAAGTGAAACTAGCCTTTAATTTTTAAAGACCTGTTATGGTCCAACAGGCGTTGAATCTCATCTGGCCTAAATACATTATTCACTCTGTCAGAGAATTTTTTTTCAATTTCAGGTTGGGCCAAATCTGATTTATTTCTGGTAATTTGACCCGCCTGGCTGGCTGTTTCTGGCAATAACAAAATAATGCTAAAAGTACATTTTGAAGTACTTCTTGGCTATTTCAGATATCGAAAAAAAAAAAAATAACGACAAAAAAAAAAAAAAAGCTAAAATTTAACGTTTATCCTGTAGTTCAGGGTGTGAACCGCAATTTTTTTCCTATTCAGAGATGTTGATTCTCTGTTAAAAGATATGGGAGATCTCACTGATTGAATATATGCACTTTTCTGCTGGATCGTTATAATATGTTAGCACTGTTCTAAAAACAGAACAATACGTGAAACTGCCTGGATGCAAGGATCGTGGGTAAATCAGAAATGGCGATGTAAATACCTTTGCCAAATGTCTGGTTGAGCTGACAAAATGGTCAGATAAATGGTACGACAAAAGTTTTTTGGTTTGGGCACGGATTTGAATGCTTTTTTTTTGGGGGGGGGGGGGGGGGGGTTCCGTCATGTGTATGAATTGTTTAGTGTGCAAAAGACATGCATTCTTCCCAAAGATCACCTGTGTGACTTGAAAAACTTAAAAAAAAAATGATTGAAGGCATATCTGGGAAAAGAAATAGATTTTTTTTAAAAGTAAATAAAAAAGTGAATAAACAGATAATACATAAATAAATATATAAATGAACTAGGATGCAAAATATACTTATATATCGGTGGTAAATACCACCTTTTGAGTTGGGATAATCAAAGAAAAATAATGCCCACATGTGCTTGGTTATATGACAATAGTTATATGAGGCCTCATAAAGCTAATGACATTGCTGGGACGGTAGCAAAAGTGCTGAATTCAGATGGTCACAGCTTTGGTAATGATTGATGTAAGCTACTGCTGTGATCCTAACAAAGAGTAGTTCTCAAATAAGAGTATTTTCGTTAGCGAGACCAAGATACGAAGAGGAATGCCAATTTCACAGAGCTAGGCGAGAAATAGGAAATTAAACGAGCTATTTTCCCAATAGTTCCAGAGGCTTCGGAATTCGCCACTTTTAATACAAAAATGGTTCTGGTTTGTCATCCTGTTCTGTTACAGAAATAAATGGGTGCCGGAGGGAACCAGACCTGCTGAAATGGAACAGAACAAAGCAAAAAAATAAATTCCTTGGGTACCAAGTAATGACACTTGTATGAAAAATTGCCCAATTTCTCATCCAGATATTACTTGAGACAGAGACACATCGTAGACTGAGGCAATAAATTACCAGGAATAGCAAAACAAGCACGCGAGCGAACATAAAAATGCGAGATAATATTTTAGCGACTGATTTATGGTTCAAATAACCCCTCAGTCTTATTTGTGGTACACGGTCTATTGTTGTTTCGCTTTATTTAAAAATAGGAAAATTTTCATTAGATGCGATTTTGTGTCTCGCAGTAAATTTGTTCCTTTTTGGCACAAAATAAGACGTCTTGTCCAGCCCATCCTTTGCACAGTTTTGACAGTAAAAAAAATCTAACCTGCTTTTACGTCATCCGTAAAAATAGCACAGGAAATCTTGCTGTAATGATGATCATCAGACAGAACATTACAATTCCAAAGCTATTTACTTTTGTGTATGAAAAATTCAACCTGGGCATAAGAGTCATTGCAATAAAATGAGAACGTTAACCCTCTGAAAGCCAGTGTTTTATTGTTGTTGTGGTTGTTAGCGGTGGTGGTGGTGGTGGTGTGGATGGTGGTGGTGGTGGTGGTGTTTTAAGCACATGTCCTGGTCGCCAGTGTCTCTTTTGTTTGGTTGGTTTTTGCTTTTTTGTGGTTGTCATTATTGTTGTTCTTGTGGTCATTTAACATTTTGTATTTTATCAATAGATAGAGTTTTCTTGATATTTCTTAATATTTTAGTTTGCTCCGGCCACTTTAAATCTGTGTTGTTGTTTTTTTTTAAAGTTCAGAATTTCGGGCCAAAGGAATCTAAGTCTAAGCACCCGGGGAGGGGGAGGTTTGCTCAGACTTGGGGGGGGCGGGAGGGGGGGGGGAGTAATGACAAAGGGATTAGTCTGAATTGCAGATCAGAACTGTGTAGACATCGGTGTGTGTGGTGAGTAGCGGGTTAATGAGCTTACATCATGAATAAATATAGCTTCAGCCTATTGTTATCACATCTGCACGGGTAGATCGAATCTGATCTGATCTTAAACTGAGAACTATACAAAAACCACCTCAGACATTATCACCAAGCACACAGTCCTAATATTAACTGTTCACCAACACGTTTCTAAAAGAACCGAAAAAAAAACCCCCACTAAAATGCAGTTTTTCTTCCTTACAAAGCAAGACAGACAGTGAAATGAACTTTCTGTACTGAACATTGAACATTCGAAGGACGTCTGTGTGGGCACTGTGCGGAAACAGTTACGTTCACCTATGGCTAATCTGTCTCTATGCATGAAATAGGTTTCTGTATTCATTGACACCACGAAATTACTTTACATAGAAGAAACGAGAACAATCAATACGGTTTCATCAATAATAGAATGGTAAATTTTGAAAACGGAAGAAAAATCCAGGCCTTCCTATTGACACTGAATTATGGCATTGCTTTTGGAAATAGGCTGAAAGAAAATATATTTATTCCAGAGTATTGTCATGGGAAGATTGGTTCTGAGACAAAATTGGGTCAGTTGAACAAGCAAACTAGCCGATTGGAAGTGAAATACGTAGGAGAAAGTACACGCAAAAATTGAAAATTTAATCAGACGCCAGAATGAAAGAAAGAAGTTACTTCATCATGCATTTAAATGAATTTCTTCCTGTACAATTGGAATTAAAACAAAGTCAGGCGGGATTGAAAATATCGTTTGATTGTCAACAAAGTTCGCTTTAAAACTAAAATACCTTCTTTATACATAACGATGTCAATCACCTTTTTGTAGAATTAGATTTAAACTGCAAGTCTGAATACTTACAAAGTCAGACGAAAAATGTCCCCCGGACGTCAAAGAAGTGTGCTTTAGAAATAAAGACACTATCATGAAACAAAGAGCAAAGTTTTCTTTGTGAGAAGAAACGACACAGACAACGAAGTAAATGTATATCTTTCAGTCCGCCTACAGAATTTGGCATAGTAAATTTAAATACTAAATTTAAATGAGACGGTGGAAACCGAAATCTGCAAAATCATCTTTTCTATCAGGATTCAATTAATGGTTCTTTTTGGAACCCATTCTCCACAGCTGGGGGATTATTTTTGGGGGGGGGGGGGGGCAGAGGTTTGTTTGAACAAAGCCTGCAAGAAATTTCTTGGAAATTGTGAAATGATAAGATCAAATTTTAATGCCGTCGTCCAAAATGACAAAAGTATTTTGTCTCAAGACTTTCTGACTGACCCGAGACATTTGGATTTAATTTCATTTCATCTATCAGATTGCCGATTGCCGACTGCCTACGGGTAAAACGGAACATTATATAAAAAAAAACACATCATACTAGAAAGAATAACGATATGGGTTTTGGAAACAAATAATGAGCCCTGGCAGGGATGACAAAACCTCCCTCGGTCAGAGATGACCACGAAATTTTGCATCCTTATTGTTTTGACTATTATACTCTGCTGAAGCAGCGTCGCTTGTGGCTGAAAACATCATTGCGAGAGTGACAGTCTCTGGACCCGTTGCTCGCATCTGCGGGTGGTCTCAGATCTGACCCTGACAGGGATCTCGTTGAAACTTTATGGACAATGAACAATTATTATTACAGCCACATGGCGATCTTTTTGTATCTTTGGTGATCAGATTCTCCTGGCCATAAGAATCATTTGGAATGTGCGTTATTCAATTCCACGATACTGTACAATATTGAAATGTATTTTCTTTGTCAATGGAGATATATGATATCTAGAGTAGAGGAATATTAAGTGGCATTTGGAATACAGAAAGAATAAACTTCACCAGTGACAGGGCACAGATTAACGGGGATGGGAGAGGCGCGGAGGTTGCCACAGTCTACTGGTACTATTACATTTTGGTAACTTGGAGACTTGGAAACTCTGTTCAGAAAGTATGTATTTATAGAGAAATCTCACTTACGCCAAATCGCGAAAATAGGTCGCTGCAGTAAACAAGAAAATGAAGAGTTGAAAGAGACTGTCTTCACCAAAGATAGTGTGCATATCTGTTTACTGTGGTTTGTTGATATTTTTTGGGTTGATTGAAACCATTTAGAACCGTTTGCAAGCTCGTATGCCCCTTGGAAATGCGCAAACGGATATTGTTTACCGCAGCGACCTACTTTCCGCTCCATGCTGACAGTGGTTTCGCAGAGCCTCCCGTGTCTCGCAGTGCAAATCGACCAATAGTGAAATTTCTGTATACATACATACTCTCTGCTATGTTTTCACCCTTTTGAAAAAAAAAAAAAAGTCTGAACGTACATTCATGAAACTTTCCGAGATGTAATGAAATGGGCTAAATTTTTCCTATACCAGTTTGTGAAAAAACTGTTTCGTACAAGTATTGGTCAGAAAAGGATATAATAAAAATGTGAGACTGTAGATCTCCTTGCCAACGTTTTACGGATCCGTTTATTCAAGAAGCACCACCAATCTGTAAATAACCCAATGGCGTCATCTTTCGGTAATATATGGACACACTCCGGTGCAGCATTCAATTATCACGGTGCACAAAATAATGAGATCAATATGCTGGAGAAAGAATAGTTTTGAAAGCACCGGCGTGCTGGGTTATTCTGTGAATGTAAGATAAAACTGTTCTACATTTCAGACACTGACAAAACAAACCATAACAACAACAACAACAACAACAGCAACAAAAGCGCTAACGACACACTGCTTTAATTATATTAATTAACAAAATCTGAAACACAATAGGCAAGATGTCTGGGTTGTCTTTGTTATTATCCCCTTGTGTCTCAATTTCCAGCTGACCTCAATGCCGGACAAGATCATTTTTGTTATCCCCTCCCCCATACACACACACACACATACAAACACAATCCAATTATTACATTAGATCAGGCATTACGTTGATCTATAATTTTTAGTATGAAGCTCGCATGAGGAACAAACACTTATCCTCGGACACCAAAGAGAATCCTACACAACAAAAGCTTCAATACAATTTTCCACAACTTTTTGCGGATGCTTCTTGTTTTTTCACGCCCGCAGTTCATGACAAAATGTAACAAAAAATCTAACAAATATGAAATAACAAAATAGCTCCGAGAATCCACGTTTGGGACTCGAGGACATTAAGTACCCATTTGCTAAACGTTCTACTTTTTTTGTGTGTGTGTGTTGTTTTTTTTTGGTTCATTTTGTTTCATTTTTGTATAATTATTGTCTTTACTTTTCTATCCTGTTACATGTTTTTTTTCCTGAAGAAGGTTAACTTTTATTATGGGAAAGTTGATTTGTGTTCCTCGTATGTTTTATTGTGTCGTTTCTGTATTATTTCTTACCCTTTGCTACATACAAGTTTATTATAGGCCTAACGGCCGATTCAAAATATACAGAAGAATCATGCAAACAATTTTTGAAAATCTGGAAAAAAAATCTAAAAAAAAAAAACACAATAAAATACAACATGTAATTGCCAGCAACAGCCATCATTTTCCAAACCCCCCCCCCCCTCTCCCCCTTTTTTTTTCTTTTTGCCACATTTTGACTTTGCCATTAGTTACAACAAGAGGAAAGTTGTATTTCCAGTGAAAGCCCAATAAGAAACCGGACATAAATTCCGGATGGCGACGGCAATTTGCCTGTCCGTGTACGGGCCGTGACAGATGCTGGTGGAACAGAGAAAAAGGCGCGGTGCCAATTTCACCGTAGTGGGTGTGTGATCACTGTGAAATAGGAACTGTACTTATGAAAAATGAGTAACCTGAGAGTCTCATCAATTAATCATGGTATATGAATGGTGATTCCGGGTATCTTGTGACGTGTCAAGCCGAGGATACGGGTGCCAGCTGTCACCTGACCAGATTGGGTTAAAATGACCAATGCGCTTGGTGAATCTGCGATGCTACCAAAGTTATTGAGGTCACTTCGTATTTTTCTGCCCACTTTCTAGTGAGCATGGCAGCAATCGCAGAGTAGGACGCGTTAACCATTGTGACACAGAGGCGGTTCGATTTGGCTGGTTTTGTCACCGAAAGTGGTATCCATCATAACTCCTAAAGCTCATGAAGAACACGTTAAGTACAAAATAGCATAATAGCTAGAAGTGGGTTAATTAAAAACTGAATGTGACGAAGAAGAAAGAAAATAAGCATAACAAAGTTCTTTTTGCAAAATGCATGGCTAGTAACAAATACGAAGACAGCTATACAACTTATTACCCATAGATGAGAGTTTTTTTGTTGTTATTTATTTCGACTATGTACTGCTCAAGTCCACTGGCATAATAGTTTTCGGTCAGAAACACCAAAGATACTAGAAACGATAATATGAGACACTGTCTTCTTCGCACCACTATAGAAATCGTGCACACAGTTTGCGCGCTGATCAGGGGCGGACCCCATGGCGCATAGTATGAAAAAAAAAGATCGATACAATGGTAAAATTATGATGCAAAATTGTGACAGCGCTACTGCCACTAAAAAAAAAAAAACAGAAAAAAGAAAATGTATACTCAAATTGAAGCACCAGAGTAACCTCAGAATAACCACCCAATGATTGTTGGTTTTTTATTTAATTATTTTTCGAAAAAATAAAACAGTTGCTCCCATTATTTAAATGCCATAAACTTTAATGTTCTCGAAAAACAGTATCTAAGAAAATTGTTCTGCATAATGATTACTGAGTGGAGTGGACGTTTTCTTTACAGGCATGAAGGAGCAAGTGGACCACCTTGTTATTTTAGTACCTTTGGTATTTGAAATCGTGGCTATGAGGCTGACAGACAGACGGTGTAGAAAAAGAGGTCTTTTACGGCAAAACATCGCCCCACAGTTCAAGGAGAACCAGACATTCATACGAATGCAGACAAGCAGTCAGCAGACAGAACAGACAAAATAATTAATTTGTACTTCACTGATATGAGGTGTCTTATAAGAAAGACAGCGAGCCTTGTAGAGTAGAAGATCTATTACAAAGGCAGCCAATAACACAAACTTGCGAGTCAGTGAGAACAGACATACGTACAGGCAAACAGACAGCACAACAGCCACAAGAAAAGACAAACAACAACAAGAAAAGCGAGGTGTAAATGCTAAGGGCAATGACCCCCCCCCCCTCCTTAAGTGGTCTTGTCAACAGTTTTTACAGAAAATGTCATATGAAAAACTCTCTTTGCCTTTATAGCGGTGAGGAGCGGGGCGGGGCGGAACGGATGCAGTGGACAAGTATACAGATGCAAAAAGTGTTTTAAGCCATTGTCCTTAAAAATAGCAGAACGCATCGGATGCTGTGGACAAAAGCACTAAAACGAAAGACGACAGCAAAAAGAACAGACAAAAACCATCTGTACTCACCCCTTATGAAATCAAGCGCTTGTTCCAAGCCAAAAATGTCCGTATCACAATCGTCTTTGGCCAGAACCCCGATACTGACGCCAGGGATCAATCTGGGTCCATATTTCCCATTCACGTGATCCAGCGTATACAACATTGCCTCCAATGCCTGGATACCGCCCTGGTCCATCAACTTCCCACAGATATATTCCTCAGACCTCTCATGGATCATGTGAAGTGCTCCCAGAACCACCTGACCTTCTACTACACTAGAAGACTCCCGAAGAGGCCAAGTGAAATTAAAGGAATGTTTGTACAGTTTATTCCGTCGGGTATTTGATTCATTCACCAAATCAAGTAATCCGGAATCTTCAGAATCATCGAAGTCCACGCTTATTTTCTTGGGTTTGATAATATTGTTGTTGTTGTTGATGTTCTTGGTGGTGGCTTTGGTGCTGCTGCCGTGATGGTGGCGTGTGTTGTGGTGGACGGGACTGCTGTTTCCACTGTTGTCGTTGTTGTTGTTGTTGTTGTCGCTGTTGTGGCTACCACTCCCACTTCCACCACTGTTATCAGCTTGGTCGTTAAGTCTGTCTTTACCACCGCTATATCCCTCTGCAGCCAGATCTTGTGGTATTCTGTAGTTGAAGTTCCCGCTGGTTGTAGTCGGAATGATTTGATTGGTTGCTAGAGCAGTGGCAGCAAGGGAGGTCACTCCAAATAGAATTAAGAACCCGCCAAGAAGACAGGAAGCCATGCTCTTTGTCCTGGTTTGGTGCTGGCAATTCCGATTTCTTACCTTTCTGTCACGATTCATGGCAAAATCCGGTTTAGCCCTACTACACCATCTGTCATGCCTTCTCTGCGCTTTTATCCGGACATTCTCTCACTTTTACTGTTTACTCAATAATCCAGATATATGAGCACAATATTATTCAGCTTTTCTCAGAGGTTCCACTACGTCCTGCCACTTGTGATTTCACACCTGTGGAAGAGAATGTGATAATCCAGTAGGACACGATGCACAGAACGAATACAATCAGATACCTTGGTTTTTCTTAATTCTGTCTCCATTTTCTGAAGCAAAAAAATGGAGTCTTTACGTAGAAGAGGTATAATAAATGCACACTTTGACACTTGTTTCAAATGCTTTGTGGCGCTGATCAAGCTTTTTCACAGTTCCATTTTTTCTAACTCCTTATCATAATAGTAAAGCGGCGAACGTTTAATGCTGAATGTCTCAATTATGCAAAAAGAGGAGTTAGAACAAACAAGAACTTAGGTCGCCAAAAATGACATGTTTCATCTTCTTGTTTAGTACCACCACAGATGTAATACCACAATCAGCAGCAATCTCACTACTACAACTGCCGTTTGCCCTACCAATTTTCTCTGTTATAGCGCGTGTTTCTGCTACAACCACGATCACTGCTACTACTATTATTAGTATTATCAACTCTGCTATGCTATTACATCTTCCTTTACTAGACTAGTCCTTGTCATTCTGCTATGACACAGTGTTGTTAGTAGGGCTATGTATTTCTAGAATATGACTGTATGGAGAGAAACAAAGAAAGAACCACAGAGAGAGAGAGAGAGAGAGAGAGAGAGAGAGAGAGAGAGAGAGAAAGAGAAAGAGAGAGAAAAAAAGAGAGAGAGAGAGAGAGAGTAGCAGATGGAGAGAACAAGACTTTTTGCACAGCGCCTAAAGCAAATATAAATGATCTTCATTATTATTATTATAACTGTTACTACTTCTTAATATACTTCATACTCTTATACCATTACCATAGCTACTGCTAAGGATATGACTATAAAAACCTCTACGATTACTAGTACTACTCCTATCACTATTACATCACTAGTGCTACCATCGCTACTGCTTCCACTACAGTGCACGGCCATGTTTCTATTTCTGTTCCTGCCACTAACACTGTCGTCTCAAAGAAATTCCCATATTTTCACAACCAATATTTAAACAACTAGTTCAACTATTTCAGATGCCTTAATCAACACTTCCACATCTCATCATTACAACCACTAACCACCAGCTACTCAGATACCCGCATCTTTTTCTGACAAAACCAACACCTTTACTGTCCCAGACAACACATCACAGCCACCACACCAATACTTCTTGAGCTCCAATTACGTTGACACTGATGACAATTCAACAGCCACTAGCGCCATCCTTAAGACGAAGATGGCATCTAATTTTAGGTGATTTGGTTGCAGCTCTTGAAACCTTTTTCTTCTGTCTCAAGCAAGAACACAAATGAAAAACTGCAAATTTAGATTAAAATCGTTTGTACTTTAAGAAACTATGGCTTAATTAGGAAAACTTTTCTGAATTTCACTTCCAAAAAAAGAAAAAAATGAGACAGAAAATGTACTGGATATTGTTTTTAACGTGTTTTTTTTTTCTTTTACAGATAAAACATTGCTGATTACCTGCACTCTTTTTTTTTAATTTTATTTAAAAGTGGTATGTTTTACTGGTAGAATATCCGAATAGCGAGCGATTTTACTTCTATTGTTCAACGAATAGCGAGCGGTAGGCTTATATAGGGGGCAGGGTTAGCGAACGTATTGAACAGGCTCGCTATTCCGATGCGTAGCCGTTTCACTCAAAACACCAACCTAAATTTCATCACCATCACCAATCGACCATTTACAGCAACTTAAGGTGGAGAATTAAATTTGATCTTTGCGATCTTCAAGTCCGGGCAGAATATTGTTTTGGTGTGAAATTTGATGATATTTTAAACGTTTGTCCTATATTCAGATATTTACCGCAATACGCGTTTAACGGGGAATATAATTGCCTGCCCGTTGCCTAGTTAAAATAGTGTTTATCAACGCATTAGACTGGCACTGGTTGAGTTAACACAAATAGGCAAGTATTTATTTATGTCTATCTATATATCGCGTTAATAATAGCAAGTGGCAAAACCAGAAAACCTAGAAATATGCGATTTTCACCTAGATTCCTTGACCCTTTCTGTGCCTGGGATATAATCATCATCAGTTGTTTTTCACAACCACCTGTAAACTTGTCACATCCTGGAATCTCTATAAATGGCATATACAACAATATGGTAAATACTAGTAAATACCTCTCGATTTGATAACCTCTCTCTGATGTGACAACCTGACACTGAGCGAGCACTGACCGACATCTCTCATTGCAAGTTCTGCGCAGCCGCTGTTGTAACGACCTAATCTAATGAATGGCGAGTGTTTGTGTCGTGGGGAACAAGGATTGGATAGAGATCCAACATGCCTAAAACAGAACGTCCAGCTAGATACAACTTACTGATAGGAGGATTTGGGAGGTTGTTACATAACAAAACATCAAATTTAATCCCTTTCGGATCTCATCAGAACGAGCTGATCAATGTTCACAGATTCAAATACAGTCTCTTTCTGTCTTTGATGTAGCACTGATATTTTATTCCGTTGCATAATTATTTCACTCCTATTGACAATCCACTCAGTGAATACAATATCTGGGTTTGAGGTTGAGTTTGGAGACCCGACAACGGTGACATTGTGATAGGAAAATGCAAGGCGATAGATAATATAACAGAACGATGTGACCAGAACGAGACTCTACTGGAAGCGCCTACCAACCATCTGCGAATACAATATTTAAAATCTAGTTAAAATATGGCCCAAAAAATGTATTTCGCAGGAACCAGCGTCTGCAACAATAAATACTTTGAAAAACTAATGAATTCTAACAGGAATATAGACTAAAAGTACAAAAATAACATAAATTTTGTTCCGAACCCAACAACGACCATTTTTTATTTTTGAAAGCCTAGACATTTAACATCTTGAGCTCGACTTTGAAGAAAATCAAAATTTCTCATCGCCTTGCAAGACGTTAGAGTAATTTATCTGTGGAGACAAATGTTTAATATAATATCGTTCACTTAATCTCCGGCAGTTCACTTTTTATTCTTGAAAACTGTGTTATCGTTTTTGTCTTGTTTTGTTTTGTTTTTTTAATCACAGTGATTCTCCCGACCCCTTTCAATTCTTATAGGCAATGCCTTTTATGAAAGGTACCTTCCGTTTTTTTTCCTCTGATTGTCTTCAAAACGATGTCTTTTATTTTTAACTGATTTATTTTAAAATGTTAGTCAACAGTGGACATTTGAACCCCGCCCCTCCAAACCGCTCATTTTTTTTCATTTCAACCAGAATAGAAGTTGTGACCTTGAAGACGATCTAGCAGAGCACGACCAACCTTTTGCACTGAGCTATGTCTAGTGCCCACTAATCTGTGGTTTTCTGTCTCGTGATCGTCTATCCACATGCAAAACCACAACTCGTGCTTTGCATAATGAAGAGCCGCTGGAGAGCAAAGGCTTATCGGGGCGAAAAAAGAGCCCTCTTTACTGCTCTAAGCTGCTCACGTCACTTGAAGGCTGGAGATGCTCTGAATCAAGTCAGTTTTGCGTCTGGTTTGACTCAGTGCCCCGAGCTCTCTCTCTTTCCTCCAGCTGACCCAAGACAAGTTTTGACGTGATGGAACTGGTGAGATATATTTCTTTCAGACTCAACAGTCTGCCAGCTCACGTTTAACTCCATAGTTCACATCTACAGCTAAAATCGAGACAAAACAGACTTAATCCAGTTCGCTACTTGCCTAATGGGACTTTTTCTTCAGTAGGGTCTGAATTTGTTGATTTTTTTCATCTGGAAGACCCGCTAACAAAGAATTGCAAAAATCAAGTTTGGATAAAATAAAAAGAAGACGCAAGTTTAGCAGGTGCCTCAACCCCCAAGAATTGTCTTACTTGTGACACTCTTTTAATAAAACAGTCCTGCAAATATTGTTAATTTGATATTCTGCGGATAGTTTACGATCCAACAACACACCCACGTTTCTGAAGGTGTTTGAAAATCCTACATCATGTCCAGTAATTTTTAGATAGTAAAATTCAAATATTTTAGCTTTAGCTGATGTGGAACTGGCAGTAATTTTGTTTTATCTTCGTTCATTTTCAGTTTATTTAAAATAATCCTGTCTTCCACATCATCAATGCATCCTTCCATTTTCGACATCAAAGAACAAGGTGGGTGACATATATCATCCTCTATCATCGGCATAAAGATGGTAAGAGCAACAATCTGATTGAAAAAGCTGATTATTGGCTGAATACAGAAAGTAAAAAGGACAAGCCCAAGAACAGAACCTTCAGGGACTCCGAAAAATAGGAGAATTACAATTACCTTCAGCTTGCCACCTCTAGGATATGACTTAAACCATGAAAGAGCAACACCATTATGTCTTAATTATATCGAGGGGTATTTGACATATTGCTGTATGCGACAGTTTGCCGATTTTGAGGTGTTGTCAAGAATATAGTTTTCTCACGCCAGTTGGTTAAAAAATTTTCGGGATATTTGTTTGTGACGCAATTTTTATACATTTTAACCCTTTTGCCGGCCAAACTTCAATCCTCATTTCCTTGAAAAGGCAAAAATGCACATACAAGAATATATCAAATACCCGACGATATATATTACCATGTTCCAGTCTCTTGATTAATATCTCATGGACCAACTTGTCGGAAGCATCAGAGAGGTCAAACAATGCCACTACTGAAACTGTTAGCATCACTTTCATTTAGAAGATCATTTACACCGAGTATGAAAGACGTTTCTGCGCTGTAATTCGGGCGATGTGCGGATTGGAACAGTTCTAGTAAACGATTATTGCACTTCTTTTGTTGTTGTTCATTGCTCAAACTCAGTGGCCCTGGAGAGAGGTTGTCCTCTCCTCCTTAAACCAAGAAGTTCAGTTCTACTGTGCTTACGAATCCAACTGTTGACACTTGTCTCCCGAACACAGAAATCAAAAAGTCCTTGTTTTTGATAAGGTAAACAAGATTTAAATAGCGCCGAGAACCCAAACAAAGAAAAAAACTGCCTAAACTTGGCCGTAAACACAGTTCTTAACAAAGGTTGATGATTAAAAAAAATGGCTAAGCTAAAAAGGCAACCCAAGGACATGATGAAATATTATTCAATATGGACTTCGCTAAATGATCAAAATATGTAATTTTTATACCTTTGTAATCTCTGAATCAAAAGTAAGATATCCATGTAAACATTGTGGTAATCCACGCGGAATATAATGATAAAACTGCACAAAACACACACACAGAAAATACCCTGCTGACAACTGGGCGCTGAGCACAACGAAATCTGAACACAGCAGAGGATGAACGCAACCAAGTCATGACACAGCAAAATCTGAACATAGCACAGTCTGGACACAACAAATAATAATATTTATACTGATAATAGAAGAGGGACTTTGGGATATGGCACGTTTTCCTCTATTCTTCAATCAATAGTAAGTGTATAACATTACAATTATTAACATTATTATTGATGGATGTCTACAGTGCTCCGTTGCATAAAATTAGAACCGTAAGGAATTTATTTTAATATTCTTATTTTATCCTCTGTTAACGACTGATACAGACCACAATGATGGCACAATGTTCAAGGAAATCATGATTCATTTCAATGTTCAAAGAAATCATGACTCGTGTCAAATACTAACTAAATCGAAGGGTATTGCCATATTGTTGAGTGCGACATTTTGCCGATTTTGAGATTTTCTCAAGAAAATGGTTCTCTTACTCCGAATTTCATTAAGTATAAGTGTCATGTACCAATCGGTTAAACACCTTTCGGGATAAATGTTTATGGCGAAATGTTGTATGCGTTTTAGCCCTTTAGCCGACCAAACTTCAATCCTCATTTTCTCGAGAAGGCAGAAATGCACATACAACAAGAATGGCAAATACCCGATGAAATATTGCGGCAATTCATCCACTCGCATAGTCCCCCCCCCTCCCCTCCTCCCCCTTCTTTTTCTGTTTTCTTTGTTACAAACCGCTGAGGTGGATGGGATGATAACTGTTGGGGTGGTCACGGCATGGCATGGGATAAGATTCTTCAACCAACGGGTCAGTTGCTTCAAAGACAGTAGAATGCTCTTCGGAATGACACCGGTCAGCATTCAACATAACAGCAGGTTATTTTATTTGCAAGATGTTGTGCAGTGGAAGGGCCTGAACCCCTTCTAAAGTTCGATAACTACACCACTGTAATCCGCTTATCTGGGGCTTAACAGAGCTTATTTTGTCGTTTTTATGTCTATTTGTTCAATTTTTTTATGCGTATCGTGGAGGAATCAATCAATTATTTCCACATGGAGTTGTTCCTCCCGGAGTTATTTTTTGCTGTTGTTGTCATTGTGGATTAGGTTTCTCGTGCAGAGTTGTATAGTTTTTAGACTTGGCGTGTTAGTTTACTTATACGTATGTCTCATCTATCTATCTATCTATCTATCTATCTATCGGTCTATCGGTCTATCGGTCTGTCTGTCTATCTGTCTATCTGTCTATTTATCTATCTATCTGTTTGTCTGTCTGTCAGTCTGTCTGTCTGTCTATCTGCCTGGCTGACTTCTGTCTGTCTATCTGTCTGTCTGTCGGTCCGTCTGTCTATTCATCTGTTTGTTTATGGTAGTATTTCAGTAGTCTGAGTTCAATCCCGCCTCCTTTGAGGTTTGTTGTTGTTTTCATTGCTTATTTATTGTTTTGTTGTGGCATTTTCAAATGGATTGCTTTGAAGGACATCCCTTGTCTGTATGGTTCCCCAAATGTGTCAGAGTTTGTGTGTGTAGGTGTGTGCGTGTGTGTGTGTGTGTGTGTGTGTGTGTGTGTGTTCTGGCTCCCACTCTCACTCGGGTAAATTTGGCTTATTTCCTCAGATTGGTTTGCCTTGGTTTTTATGGACTATCGAGGCCAACGGGACCTCGCGTATTGCTGAGATTGGAACAAAAATCTGTCTGGCTCATCATCATCATTTTCAAATGGAAGTTCATGTAGGAGTTAAGAACAAAGCAAAAGAGACTGGTCTCAGTGCACTACTTGTCTTAAAAACCGTTCAACAGCTTTGGTCACGTCTCTCCTGGTATAAACTCACAGTGTTGAAAATGAAGGCAAAATCTCCGCACAACTAAAAAAAGGGGTTCTTATAGCGCCGGCCCTGCCTAAGGCCCGGAGTGCATTAGCCGATTTGCATAGGCCAACTGGTTGGATGGTGACGTCAGGACGTAAGTGTCAGTGAGGCCCAGCCAGTTGGCTGGTATACGAGGTCTCACTGAAACCAGAGTATGTATTAATTATTGAGAGAGCTCACTTCCGCCAAATCACGAAACTCGGTCGCTGCGGTAAACTAGAATTGAAAGAGGCCGCCTTCACCAAAGATAGGGTGTATATCTGTTTATTGAGGTTGGTTCATATTTTTGGGTTGCTTGAAACTATTAAGAGCCTTTTGTAAGTTCTTACGCCCCGTGGAAATGCAAAAACGGGTATTGTTTACCGCAGGGACCTACTTTCCGTTCCCCATGCTAACAGTGGTTTCGCGGCGCCTCCCGTGTCTCGCAATGCGAATGGACCAATAGTGTAACCTCTCTATAATACTCTTTGCCCAAACTCAATTCGTGACGTAGCCATCCAATATATTGGCCGATTAAAGTCGTCTAGAGCGTGCTGGGCGTTAATGTGAAAATTTGTCATTAAATAGTATAGTAGTTCAACATTGGCAGTTCGAAAATAACGACGCAACCATTAAACAGCTGGGCATTTTAAAATGTCCGCTACAAACTGCAAAATAAATATGAAAGAATACTGGGGAAAAAAAAAACCCAACTTAAAAAGCTCAAGAAAATATCCTAGGATCTGTCCTGTTATTACAGTGGTTATCCGAAGAGGGTGCTATCCCTGCGGATCCATGAGTGAGTTATTTGTCTGACGTGGACCAGCAGTCTATCAAATGTTATTTCTGGAGGAGGCTGAAATCCACAAGTTGATTTAGCAAATTTTTTTACACCCATCCAAAAAAAACTTCCTTCCAAGTCTTATCTATACAAAACACATTTCGCGAACTTTAGACATAAAGCAAATTTATACGGAGCTTTTAAATTTTATTTGGGAAATTTTCTATTGATGAAGCTGTGAGTGTCAAGCTTTAGTAAAGTACAAAAACAACCAAAAACATGAAAAGCGCAAAGTGGCCGACTGTGTCGTTAAACCCAAACTCAAACTCAGAGAGTGCTGACGCAACATTTAGTGAAACTACGTTTTCAGGCAGCCCAAATGAAACCACAAGACAGCGAAGAGCAAGCGTAGATACCGACAACCAATCATAGAATAAATGATGCACAATGCTTAAAAAAATACAGCTTAAGAAAAATAAAAAAAACTGCAAGTCTCGGAAAAAATTAAAACCAGCTGGATTTTGTACTTTATGTGTACTTAACCGTGCATGTGAAGATAAAATACAGCATTTTATGGGAGTGCAGAGAGGACGATAGAGGATCAAGACCGTTTATTGACAAGCGAAAGAGGCGACAGGAAAGTGGCATCCATGGCAGTAATTCTGGCTTAAAGATTTTGAACTCAGTGTCCCAAGTAATCTGGACGTCTAGAGTTTCCCCGGTGGAGAAGTCCGAACAAAAACACACCCGGGGTGTTTAGGAACTTCTTGATAGTCAGTCTATGGCTCCATGTCTGGGTGTTTGTGGGTGGTCAGATTCTGAGCTGAGTGTCTGTTTGTATGTTCGTTTACCAATTTGTCTGTCAGTCTGTTTGCCTGTCTGTCTGTCTCTTCATGAAACTGGGGAAGCTTTGAGAAGGAGATGGTAGTATTAAAGGATAAATTAGGAAAGGAGTTTGTTGCGTTTGTTGTTGTCATTGTTGTTGTCATTGTTGTTGTCATTGTTGTTGTCATTGTTGTTGTCATTGTTGTTGTCATTGTTGTTGTCATTGTTGTTGTCATTGTTGTTGTCATTGTTGTTGTCATTGTTGTTGTCATTGTTGTTGTCATTGTTGTTGTCATTGTTGTTGTCATTGTTGTTGTCATTGTTGTTGTCATTGTTGTTGTTGCTGTTGGTGGTGGTGGTGATGTTGTCTTTCTTCGTCTTCTTCTTTTCCTTCTATTTTCTACTGGTAAGTGACGCTACCACCACACTCTGGATTCTTCAGCCACCGCTGTGACGGTGGCTTTGATAATGAACGATCATTAGAATGGTAGTGACAGAGTGACAGAGTTGGTGGAATGAAGGCGCTTTTGGGGGGGGGGGGGGGTGACCGCTGTCCATATTACCTGGCCACAACTATCGTCAAAATGATAGATTAAATTTCCCTGTGTCTCATTGCGCATGAAATACGTGCTAATATTTTTCAGTGTTGGATTCATCTTTTTATTTCACTCTGTCAATTTAATTTCAGTATGTGTGCGTCCTCCTCTTCTTCTTCTCCTTGTCCTCCACTGCCAAAACCTGGGGCATAGGACAGGGACCAGGACTTTCCGTCTTTCTCTATCAGCTGCCGTCTGCTCGGCTGTTTTCAGGTCGTTGATGTTTGCCACACTTCCTGCAGTCTGGACTGTTCTTTTGAGCGTTTTGTCTTTGGTCTTCCTCTTCTTCTTTGCCCCTTTGGCCTCCAAGATAGCGCTGCCCTTTGGTGGTCTTTTCTTGTCCATTCTCAATGCATGGCCACAATATATAGTAATAAATATAATTATAATAATAATGAAGATCATTTATATAGCGCCCAATCCAAACAATTCGCTCTATGCGCTTTACAGAAAGTCTTGTTCTCTCCATCTGCAACTCTCTCTCTCTCTCTCTCTCTCTCTCTCTCTCTCTCTCCCTCTCTCTCTCTCTCTCTCTCTCTCTCTCTCTCTATCTCTCTCTCTCTCTCTCTCTCTCTATCTCCCTCTCTCTCTCTCTCTCTCTCTCTCTCTCTCTCCCTCTCTCTCTCTCTTACTTATCTTCTACATCTTTATGAAATTGATTTTATTATTGTTCTATGGTTGTTGTTTTTTTTAAACTACAATTTATCTGAATTTAAAAAAAGGGGGAAGAAGAAAAAGACACAGCAATAATTCTGGAATAAAATAATAATATGTGCACCTCGTTGCCCTATATATATGTTGACGCCGGAAATGGTTTGTTAACTGCCATCCGCTAGCTTGACTATCGTGCTATCTCCCTCATTTTGCGCACCTCTAAATGGTTTAGATCCTATTACAGATGTCTGCAGGCGTGTCCAGGGCCCAGTGAGCATGTGGCCTGGACTGCTCTACTATTCATGTCGGCGATTCTCCTTCACGATGCGATAGGTTAGAACGTGGTCCATCCCACCTACTTGTGTATCGTTGATTCTAGTGGTTTTGAATTTTGACTTGTTTCATCATTGCTCTGAGCGAGATCTTTATTCTCACAAAATTTGGGTAGCGAAATCTTTAATAGTTTTGAAGTTATATACAGAAATGTTTTTGCCACATCGAATGGCGAATCTACCATGAAACTAACGAAGCTTAAGCTCCAGGGTTCTTAATCCCCGAAAGGGCCCCAAAGAAACGTTTTTCAATGAGTGGTTTTTGTATGTTGCTGGTTTCGAAGGTGGCCCCATAACAGTTCGGGCTTCAGTGGGTTTGGGGGGGGGGGGGGCGCAAAATCTTGAAAATAAAACGCACGCACTTTATAGATGGCTCAGTATCATAACATCAGCACCAGCAAAAATGACTTAATTTATGGGACAGGGAAACAAAACCAAAAACTGTCGTACTTAGATTGCATTCTTTATCTGCATTACCTTTTCAGTGATACCAGTTGACCCGTTGACTCAGAAAATACACAGGTGTGATATTTAAAGTTGATTTTGGACCTTTGTGAAGAGAGGCCAAGAACAAACTTTCCGAACGGGTTTTTGGAGTTTACTCGGGGAACCTATGTCTCTTTCTTGCGGCTGGAAAAAAAATTTGATAAATAAATTTTATTACGGGCAGAATTTTGTCCAAAGTGGATGTGTCCACGAAATTTATCCCCAGAAGTTGAGGCAGCCCACAAAGTTTTATAAGTCTTTGTCACGTAGTAAGAGTTTTAAGTGCTTATAGGTTCATCCCCTAGCTCCGTTATCGTAGGATAAGTATACATTTGAAATATTGTATTATATCTTTAATTATTAGGAAAATATAAAATCATAAGCAGTTGTGCGAATACACTTGTGCTGTTTCAAGATAAGGACCTCGTACTGTACTCGTAAGTCCTCAATTCTCTCATCTCATCAGCACACGAAAGAGAATCGATTCCGTGAAATTTGCAAAGTAATCGAACATGCCTGCCATGATGTAAAATTCACACCCTACATGCTTTACAACACTATTATATGAACGGAGACAATCATATTGCAGATATCTTTTTACGACAGACAGCCGCAATGATTACGATATCTGGATAAAGAGTAGTGGAAACATCACAGACAGTAACCTGTAGTTCAATATAAATGGGGTGTGAGATGTTTGTCTGCAAAGCAGACTGCGAGGGGGTCGTTCATCGATGATAGTTGTGTTTAGGTCTTTATTTTAGGAGGTTCGCTGTCCTTAGCATTTACACCTCATTTTTCTTGTTGTGGTAGGGATTCGTCTTGTAGAATTTTGCTCGGGCAGCGGCCTGTTGGGCCTGCTCTTTTCGATTTCCAACTGCCACGGTATCTTTAACTTGCGCAACATGCACAGGAGTCATAAGATTATTTCGTCCTTATCCGAGAAGACTAGGTGCTCGGTCCTATCTATCATAGGGTCGGGGACAGGAAAATATGAGAAAAATCCCAAAAATTCTAACATGCCTGCACCAACAGGTATTCGAACTCAGTACCTTCGGCATAAGAGGCGAGCACCTTGCTATCGATGATATGACTATCGATGATACTTAAAGTTCATCGTCTTTCGTCGAACGCTTCCGTCATTCAAAAATGCGTCACCAAATGGCCAAATTTAAATGTCAGCAGTTGAGAGGTTACATGTATACGGAAACGAAAAAGTAAAAAACCCCACAAGTAGTGAACTAGAACGAATGCTTCCATGTGTACAGGAAGGCCATTTCTGTACAAATGGAAACACACTTTCTATAAGACTATTTGATGGATTTTGACCTTTCCGTTTCCGTACACGTGAAAACGCGGCTTAACACATGTAATTTTCGACGTTGAACGACGAAAAAAAAAAATTTCCCATTTCATGAACGATCAAGGTTGAGTGCTGAAACTGAGCTGTGACCTGTCCCGTGACTTGACATGAGTCTACCTTTGTCATCGTTGACCAAGTTCCATTAAGGAAGTGCAGCAAAGTACACTAAAGAAAAACACACAAAAAATGCCAAAATGGCCGTTATCGTGCTGACGTGACTTTAAACCCAAACTCAAACTCAGACTCTGACTCGAAGTGCCTTTTCCATTTCTGACCCCCTATAAATCTTAACTATATATTTTATAGCGTACATTAATCGGCAAATTTTAAAATGAGGCGTTACAAGACAAAGCAAATCGTGTCGGAAACAATCAATAGAAACAAAAAAACAAAAAAATCATCCCTTAATGATAATGAAGTCCTAAATATTATTCAAAGAACAGAGCTTCTCCTCAGATGTCACTTGGGATGTGTAGCCAAGAATGAATCTCAACAACAAAGCATTTACCAGTTTTTTTGCACTGATTGTTCTTTTTTTCTATCACACAAAGTCACCGTGGCCTAAAAGCTTTGAAGATAAATCTTCCTGACAATAGTGAGACTGGAAATAACATTATCAGGACTTGAATGCATACTTCATTTTCATTTCAATCTGGTTCTGTATTGTTTCAAGCCTCTTTGACTTTGAAGTTGTAAAAAGCCGCTTTGTCGTGCTTCGGAAGGAGACAGTAAATGCCAATATAGGTCAGATTCGGTTTTAGGATCATTTTTTTAATAGAATAAACTGTGCTATAATATGTAAGAAAAAGATATGCATGTCTTTGTCTCTGGGGTTTGATTTTGTATCATTAATAGTTTCCGTCGATCATCACGAAATAGAAATTGTACAAAGAATAAAGCACAGTACACCAAGCAAAATTCCTCATTTACCTCCTGTAAAATTCTGTTGTTGGTGTATGCTGGCTTTTTCCATATGATAGCGATGTTATAATGTCAGTCACCGCCCCCTTCTGCAAATCCATCGTCGTTAGCCATTAAAATGACGAAGTTTTCAGGAAAATGAAATCGATTCTGCGTTCATCAGACAAGCCCATTGTTTTCCCCCATTATCCAGGTGAAGTGCTCTAGAGATGCATTTTAATCTGCCCGGTGTATGAAAGGAGAGGGACGGCCAGGGGGGAGTAACTCGCATTTAAAATGCACTAATGCAAAACATTGATCCCTGAGAGTTAATGTTCCTGAGTCTGGCCACCATGGCGACCACGTACTAAACAACATCATTAACGCCAACACCACCTCTTCCCCTACTCTTGCAACATGATGAATTGTTTTCCACCTTGTACCCTTTTTTTTAATTGACTTCTCATTAGAGCAGAACTGACACCTGCAGAGTTTTAAAGATGTGGAGAAACACGAGGTCGAGACAGGAAGTGGAACTTTTCATTTTTTGTTTGAAAACTACCTCTGTCCCACTCCACACACAGGATTCCGAGACGGATTAACTCGCCAAATGTCGGTCCGTCTGGTTGAGCGCGTATCAACGATGTCAACAGCGCAATGATGTATGCGTCATCCCCTAGTAATACTCTTTCTATCTCAACATACTATGTTGTGTGCTTCTAATTATACTTTAAAGGTACGACCCGAGACATAGGATATCGAGATAGTTCAATTTGCCAACTTCCAGCCGTCGACTTGCGCGTAGCATCCATGTCAACAATGCAACAGTTCGCACCACACCCCTTCATAACAGAACGAAAGAGACTAGTACCACAGAGCTCTCTGAGTAGTACTCACCGTGTTATACGCGCACAAACTGAGGACATTATGGTGAAAGAAGGAATGGTCTGTCTCGGTAGTCTGTGTCGCGGGTGCAATGATGTATGCGTCATCCCTTCGCGATACACTTTCTATCTCAACATGCTTCTAATTATACTTTAATGGTAGGATCCGATACACAGGGTACCGAGACAGTTCAATTTGCCAAAGTCCGTCCGTCGACTTGCGCGTATCATCCACATCACCAATGCAACAATTCGCACCACATCCCTTCATAATGGAACGAAAGAGACCAGTAGCATAGAGCTCTGTGAGTTGTATTCACCGTGTTATACGCGCACAAACTGAGGACATTATGGTGAAAGAAGGAATGGTCTGTCTCGGTAGTCTGTGTCGCGGGTGCAATGATGTATGCGTCATCCCCTCGCGATACACTTTCTATCTCAACATGCTTCTAATTATACTTTAAAGGTAGGATCCGATACACAGGGTACCGAGACAGTTCAATTTGCCAAAGTCCGTCCGTCGACTTGCGCGTATCATCCACATCACCAATGCAACAATTCGCACCACATCCCTTCATAATGGAACGAAAGAGACCAGTAGCATAGAGCTCTGTGAGTTGTATTCACCGTGTTATACGCGCACAAACTGAGGACATTATGGTGAAAGAAGGAATGGTCTGTCTCGGTAGTCTGTGTCGCGGGTGCAATGATGTATGCGTCATCCCCTCGCGATACACTTTCTATCTCAACATGCTTCTAATTATACTTTAAAGGTAGGATCCGATACACAGGGTACCGAGACCGTTCAATTTGCCAAAGTCCGTCCGTCGACTTGCGCGTATCATCCACATCACCAATGCAACAATTCGCACCACATCCCTTCATAATGGAACGAAAGAGACCAGTAGCATAGAGCTCTGTGAGTTGTATTCACCGTATTTATGGATGCGCAAGTTGTGGACTAATTACGGTGAAAGAAGGAATGGTCCATCTCGGTATTCTGTGTCTCTGGTACAATTTAGTATTGAAAATGAGTTTGAATTTGGAGAAGGCACTTCCACACGATGATTGTCTTGCAAGACAACAGACAGAATATTGCAGACTGATGGGACAGCAGGAGACCCCTGCCCAAGAATAGCACTACTGAAACCTAAAGGAAAATGGTCTTCAAATATTAACTCTTTGAGGCCCAAGCAACTCACACTGAGCCAATGACACTGCTTTCAAATGCTCAGACAAAGCAGTGTATGTCAACTGAGTAGATCTATTACATTACCTGACATCATAGCGATTTGGAGTTTTATTAATCTGCGTTCTTTTCTACATGTAAAATATGTAGTTTCATTGAATTGAGCAAAATAATGTCAAGTGTTTCACTGGAGGAAATAAATCATCTTTTTTTCTGTCATAGCAGTCGAAAGCTAATGTTGGCAAAGTTTGTACAGATGCACGGGGGAAGAGTTAACCATTTTTCTCTCTGTTGTTTTGTTTCGTATTCAGAGCCTGGTCTTAAGTGGTTAACGCTATTAATGCTAAGGTACCGTATTTGACCTAATTTGTGTTCGAAATAGAAGGCACAGACACCACTGGTGTCAACAAAGTAATCTCATTGATTTGACAAACGGTTATTGTCCGCATTTAAACAGTGCTACAGTAAACACTCTGGATTTCTGCCTAATTCCCAGTAGCCGAACCCTCATTCTAAGTCAGCCTGTTGTGTCAATCCATTTATGATCATTTCGGGCGTCCAGTGTCCTCAATATTTAGTCCCGTTCTCCTTATTTAGCTGAGGGAAGTGGGATTCCTCTTGTCACCTAGATTTGCGGGAAACAACTTTGCAGATTCAGAACTAAGACCTTGAGTATTGGGAAGATCAAGATGTGTTTATTTCATTTCCTGATGTTTCGTGATGGGATGGAGTTCAAGATCTTCAAGCTTACTTCCCTCCCATTTTGTTTCAGAAAAACAGAAAGAAACAAAGAGTAACAGAAGAAAGGAAGGAAAAGAAAAGAGTGAATGACAGAAGCATGACGTAATAAAGAAGAAAAAGGGAAAGAGAGAAGAAAGACAGATAGAAAGAAAAACAAAAAAGAAAGAAAGAAAGAAAAACGGTAAGCACGAAACAAACCAACAAACAAACACACAAAGGAAGGAAGGGAAGAAAGAAAGAGAGAAAGAAAGAAAGAAAGAAAGAAAGAAAGAAAGAAAGAAAGAAAGAAAGAAAGAAAGAAAGAAAGAAAGAAAGAAAGACAGAATGAAAGAAAGAAAGAACGAAAGACGTGTCCAGAATTGACACAGTACACAAGACAGTAGGATTTGTTACCAGAATTTATAATCGACTTTGAGACTGTTTCTATTCCGTCACAACTATTCTTCGCTCGTGTCAGACTATGGACAACACAAATATTAGTGTTATATCGAAAGACACAGAAAATTTACTTTCTCGCGGTTGAACCACATTATGCCGTGATCTTCTATAAAATGTTATCTTCAAAACTAAAGCTGATTAATGAGGCCAAGAAAAGAAATATTTGGACGAATCAAATTTGCGTCAGTTCCCACAATTCATCCAATATTGTTTCTCTGTCAGAAAATGACCCTCTTGCAATATTTATAGGGTTAGAGTATAAGGTAGGATTAGATTTAGAGCAATTTCGCATCGGAAAGTTCTTTTTCCTGCTTAATTTCAATAAAATCCATTTTGCCACTGTGGATTTGCCGAAAAAGTAGCCCACAGAGCCAAATTAATTGGGGGGGGGGGTGGGTGGGGGGGGGGGAGAGATTTGAATGCCACACGACAGAAATGACCATGTCTTTAGCCAACAAAAGGAAAATCAAAACAGTAAACTAGGGAGTGTCTCAAAAAAACTGCACTCATAAATGAAGTGCTTAACTTTGCTCGCAACTCTATCGAACACCGTTATCACCATTATCTCGTCGACACCTTGGTTCTTTGTTCGTTCCAACTCCACTTTTTGCTCAACTGAGAAATTCGACTCCACCATGCATTTTAAACAAGTTAAAAAGTGTGCATTTGTTGTACCTCTTCTATACACTAAAAGATCTCCAATTTTTGTTGTTTTTTTCAGAAAACGGAAAAGAATAAACAAGAACTAAAATCTCATTGTCCAAAACGGCCATGAATTTGAACGTGTCCAATACTTGTACATCTGTACCCTCTCCTTTGAATTATAAATCTTGAATGTATCTTAATTGACAATGTATTGAAATATTCAAAGTGCGTATAATTTATAGGCCTACTTTTTCGAGACACTCTGAATAATAATATACGTCAAAACTAACTGGAGATATTTCAGTGGGTTGGTTGTACTTTGGATCAGAGCTAGAGTGCAAAGAAAGATAAGCAAGAATGTTTCTGAGAGCACGAAAAGTTCAATGATGAGACACTAGGACTTTGATTATTCAGCCTGTCATTATCTTTTACCTGAAGGCAATCCATGGGGCGCTGTCTTCAAGGGAGAAGAGAATAGGACATCAAACAGATTAAATATTTTTTTTTATAAAAGTGGATTAATAAGAAGAAAAGACAGCACTCGGCTCGGGAGATAATGGAAATGAAAGGACAAACTGCAAATACGAGGGCGGCGTGAACAGTGAAAGACAATAGAAATGGGAGTTTGAGTTTGAATTTAACGGTGTATCGGCACACGCTAACAGCCATTTTGAGTCCTTCACGTTCTATTTTGTTGTTCTTGTTGTTGCTTTTGTATAGAGGGAAAAGGATGGTAGATTCTCAGACTGTGGAAATGTTAAGAGGAATCCCGCAGAGGGGGCGGGGGATGCTTTTATGGGGCGGTTTAAGAATGCAAGAACGTAAAAATGCCCAAGTAGAGCTCAAAGAACATTCAGGATAGATATAAACAAAAGTTCAATCTTTAAATATAATTATTGTGGCAGTTATCGAGCTCGCGCCTCGAAACCCTTATTCAGGGTGAATCTCCAGGACACAAGATTAACATTAATTGCAAAAAATGCAGTTAGTAGTTGTAAAAAAATTCCATAATCTACTGTCTTCGCTACTGTATACCATTACATTATGGTATCTCTCAGCTTTTCCGTGTGATTCTGTTCAAGAGCAGAAACTTGAGGCATTTATTTTGATTAACATTGTCTGAGGCTGCTAGTGTTGGGTCCAGCCGACCCGACTGATAGGTTACTGATGAAAATGAAGACCTTGTTGAAGATGATGGACAAACAGACGAACGAACAGGTGGACAGACAGACATACAAGATATATATGAAGCAGACAGACAGACAAACAGACATCGATAGAGGGACAGACTGACAGTGATAGATAGATAGATAGATAGATAGATAGATAGATAGATAGATAGATAGATAGATAGATAGATAGATAGATAGATAGATAGATAGATAGATAGATAGATAGATAGATAGATAGATAGATAGATAGGCAGGTAGGTAGGTAGGTAGATAGATAGATAGATAGATAGATAGATAGATAGATAGATAGATAGATAGATAGATAGATAGATAGATAGATAGATAGATAGATAGATAGATAGATAGATAGATAGATAGATAGATAGATAGATAGATAGATAGATAGATAGATACCCACCTCCTGCATATATGTACAACAATAATGCCATAATTTTTCAACCAACTTGAAGTCTGTTTTTCTACTTACCTTCTACCTACATACTTATCTCTGATACCAGCACTATCAAAACACATACATTACATGGGAGAAACACAGCTTCGGCTGGCACTCGCGGGACCACTAAAACCAGACGCCCAATACAATCAACTCGTTCACGCCCATGATTTAACACTGTCTCCTTGCTGAGGGGCCATTTATAAACAACGCACACTCTAAAGGAGATGAAGCCTCCGGGATATTGATATGAAGAACGTACATGAGGTGAGAAGGGTGGGGTTTCTGAGAAGAGTACGCATGTTTTTTTAAGTACGATAATACGTTTATTAAACAGATGGCAGTGACAATCGCTGAGCCAGATGCCAAGACCTTCGAGTGCAGCAAATGCCACAAAGCCGAGGGCTCAAGGATCGCACTGTACAGTCACATCAGGCGCTGCATTGACACAATCTGACATACCACTGACGCAAAATCCATTGTCTTTCGAGACAGAAGGGGGCCAACAACATAATTTTTTAAAACAGGTGAGGGAAAAAAAAGGAAATTATTGGATTCTATTATCAATTTTATACTGAAACAAAGAAAATATATTAACCCACTAGAACCTTCTTTCGCCTTCATCACATGCCTATCCAACACTCATAGGTAGGATTAGCTACAGAAGGAAGAACATATAGATTCTAGATAAAGCTGCTTAAACTGTCTGTCAAGATGTAAAGAGCCAATCAGTATCATCAGTATAATTTGGTAATTTTGAGGTCAGTTCTCGCCTTTTGAGCTAAACGCACAACCATGAGACCTTGAGAGATGATGCGTCATGGAATAGGTGTGGTTTTATGGAGCCAGTTTGTGTATAAATTGTTCTGAAAATGATTGGGCACAAAACAAAATTTTATGAGGCTGTGGATTTTCTAAGAATCCAGTTTTTCGCTAAGCACCGATCTATACATAGCTCAGTGGAGACATCTTTCGGTGATATGATGGCATCGGCGTCATCTTTCGATAGTATGGCGTCATTTTTCGGTAGTTTGGTGGTACACTCCGGTACAGCATTAAATTATGACGGTTCACAAAATAATGCAAATTAAGGTGTCCCGGAGAACATAGTTCTATAAGCCCAGGCGTTTGCTCTCGTATTTCTAATATAATAATTATGTGAAATAGTTCATGCAATTTGCCACATATCAATAAGCTAAACCTTGTCAAGGACATTCACAATTCTAACAGTGGCATGCTCGTATGGGGTGGGGCGGGGGGGGGGGAGTGTTGCTGAAGCCAGGAGTATGAAAAACGTATAGGGAGAAAGAGGGTAAAGAAAAAAAATCGCCAAAATTTGGTCCAGATACATTTAGACGGCCCCTTCCTAGCCAACACCCGCTACAAATCTGACATTCGTTAGGTCAGCACTGGAAAATCTCCAGTTAAGTTGGGAAGTTCTTTGATCGATATGACGGTTCGAAGGGGCGGATTGGATTGAATTATTCTGTTTTCTGTCTAGAGCTCGGGCCAGTCATCAAATTTATCAGGACAATCCCTCAATCACTTTCTATAGCCAGGGGTCACTTTAAATAAGACGATGAGATCCTGGTTTTGGACATTGCCGAATCTTATCTCTCGTAGACGCATTTTTTAACGAAATGTCTGCCTGGCACCAAGGCAAAATGGATGGGGCTGAAAATTTGTGTTTTTTCGAGGGCTCAGCCTAAGGCCATTGGTCCTGGAAAGGACGTAGTTGAAGATCTTTGTTTCTTCAGAGCCTCAGCTTAAGGGTACTGGCACTGGAAAATCTGGGCGATAGATCTTTGTTTCTCTGGGGCCAACACTTTCCTGGAAAGGACCCTATGATGAGATCTTTGTTTCTCTGAGGCCAACACTTTCCTGGAGATCTTTCATTTCTTGAAGTCATCAGCGAAATGACTGCTTCTCCGTATATGAGCCACCATCGGTCAGAAATGGCCATAGAATTTTGTACCCTATCACTTGAAAGCCTGCTCTGCTGGAGTAGCGTCGCTTGTGGCTGGACAGGCCGGTGTGGGGAAAACAGTCGCCACTGCAGTGGTCTCATCTGTGGTTGGTGTTAGATAAATTATGTTGGGGTTGTATTGTATTTTAGTGTGCTGAAAGCTAGTTGACGAAATTCACTTGTGTTTGACTACCGATGTGTGACTGAATTAACGCATCGTTTAAGTTTTTCTTTCATCTTTTTTTTTTCTTTCTCCATTTTATTTTAGTATGTTCCTTTTGAAAATGAAAGCTGGAAAGCAAAGACAATGTAAATTTATCTGTTTTAAGAAATGAAAACCATGACGTGGACAATAGGAATATCAGCACGTCAGAGCGCAGATGACTGGACGTCATTATTCACAGGTTTGACGCAGTGTTTATAGCCTCTCATTTACTGTCCAAAATCAATTAGGTCTCAGGCATTAATGCGAACAGGATCAGCTGATGCTACATGCGAGGTTAACCTGCACTAACATTTCAGTGCTAGTCACAAACTTGGCCTTTGCTATTAAGTTAATATGAGATAATCCAATTTATTTTACTTCAAAAGTGTAGACTATTTAATATGGAACGGCTATTTCTTTGTCGGGTGGCCATTCTATTCCCAGAAAGTGTTATTCTGGCCAAGTGCACGAATCAGACACAAACAGGAAGCTTTTTTCCCCTTTTTTTTAAAAATAAGCACAGTTACAAATTCACTGTCATAACAAATCTAAATTTAATATTTAAAGATACTTTTCAAGCAATGACCCACAGCAAATAAGGGTTGTTTCTTTCATTTCCTGAATGTCATATAGGATTGTTTCATGTCTTCAGAATCCGAATTTTGAGATGGATTTTTTTTTTTACACAAATCAAAAGATTCGAAAAGCAAGGACTTTTTAATGGATTTCTTTAAAAGTTACATGACGACTTAAGCCAATGTGTTTTAACAATGAGGAGAAAGAAATTTCCGAATTTGCACTACACAAATCCGACCTTTACTTTGTCTCTGAATAAAAGGATAAAATACCTGAAAAGGAGAGAATTGCCAATTTGGTCAAGAAATAACGACTGAGGTATGAACTACAGGGGCACTTTTCAAAACGTATGGTCCAGCCGTTATTGATTTGTTACACTTCACGTCACAGAACTTTGTGCTCTTACAAAAATTTGAATTTTATTTCGTCTTTCGTCGGAAGTTCCGAGGCCATAATTATGTTCCGATCCTCCAAGAGTTTCAATTTTTCTGTCTTCTTAGATTACATCTCTGATCTTTGCGAATGGGCATGTTCAACTGCTGTGCCAAAAAAAAGTTTAAAGAATTAAAAAATCTTTGAAGTGTCCATGCTGAGCTGCAGTGCACCGGCATGAGGGATGCCGTGCGGTCGACATCACCATCTTGAGAGACTTTAAGTGAAACTAACCAGTAGTTATTACGAGGCGAAAAAAAAGTTATGAGAAAATAGGAGGGAATGGGATGGGGAGGGGGGATTAATGAAGGGGAAAAGGGGGATTACCTAAAAAAAGGCCAGAAAGAGGACACAAAATCATGCAAACTTTTCTGCGGTGAAATTGTTATTTACCACTGTCAGCCTCGCGTGCTGTAAAAGCTCTTTGTTCCCCACGTCCACGAACTGCTGAGTACACGCAAAGTTCACGCGCGTTTCTGTGTCGGCGCCACCTGCTGGGCTTCCCGCATCGTCGCCATACTGGTTCCGGTACAGGAAAGATGGCGGATTGAGGTACATTAGGGAGACGTAAGCTTTTATCCAAGCTGCTTCCCGTGAAATTAAATCTCTTTTCTGATAAATTAGATGAAAACACACTAACTCAATACAGAAATCATGAGGAGATATCATGTAGTACTAGTATTCTGTCAGTGCAGCAGAAAAATAGTTGCTTGTTAGACCGGCGCCGTTCTGTCAAGGTTCATTTTGTGTTATTCCACGTCTTACCTCCATTCCTACCAATTTACTTAAAGTAAACGGTCTACCTCACTAGCCTATCTATCTACCATTATACCAACTGACCCAGCTCTGCTGAATGAGTCTTTGCTACATACAACTTTGATCTTTGCCAAATTTTGACTCTGCTGAAAAAGGCAGGTAAATAGACCACCAGACCCAGTTTTCTTTGGCCAGTCTCAGTCCACAGAGACTTTCTCCCACTCACCTATCTTATCGGCCTACTTAACTACCATTCTACTCATTATCCTAACTACCTGCCAGCTTTTTGCCTTCTCACACACGTCTACCAAATAATCTACTTGTCAACAACCTATCTATCTACTTATGCACCTATCTATTTATCTGCTAAACTACCTGCCTACTTTCGCACCTATGAATTTACACAATTATATTTAGTTTTACATAAAGGACTGTTGACTAACATACCTAATTACCAACTACTTAACCACCTCATTACTTAATCACCTATCTACTCAGCCGCTTGCTTGCATACCCACTAATATGGCTATCTACCTACCCCTCATCTACTTACCTACCTACCTACCTTGACAAAATGTTATAAAAACCACAGAAAAAAACTGTGGGGCCGCACCAAGGCTTGAAGCAAAGTCAAGATATGGCAAAAAAGAAATAGTTATATAGGATTTGTCTTCCCTTTTTCTTTGCGTTTTATTCTATTGTTTCGATATCATTTCTTATGCGTGGCTTTTTGCTATATTTTGACTACTTATCTACCTATCTTCCTACCTACACATCTACTTTCTCGCCTACCCACAAACGCCAGTTCGTCCAACCAGTATACATTTCTCCCCCTTCAAAGTTTACCATAAACTAAGCCAACTATATTTACGCGTCAGATTTCAGAATAAATCTATCACATCACCCAGACACCCCACACAAATAGCACTGTTCCCCTGTTTCCTTTACAGAATAAGAACAGCCCCCGGTTGTAATTTCCCCCACACAATCATCCCTCGGGCAGAGAGCACTGGCCCGCTAAAATCGGCTCAGTACTCACCACCAGTTTTATCAAGGGTATGTTCATGGTACTCTATTGATCTTGAGTCCGGATTATCACACCATTACTTGACTGGCCTTTGGTGTATCGGTGGGTATTCTTTTGTTTTATACGGTTACCGTTAGTTCACAGCTTGGTAATCTATTTATTTTTTCTTTGTTTTGTTTCTGTTTCTCAAAAATAGGTGTTTTTTTTAACCCCTTTATCACCCGATTTCTAACTTTCAAAAGCGACACCTGGTGATTACTGTTTTACATTAACGAAACATTAAAACTTTCATTTCATCAGTTTAAAAACAAAAATCATACAATATTTATATTGATGTTAGTATCATCAGGCCCACTATTATTATTTATACTATTATTGACATTGTCTTTATTATTACTAGCCGACCGGAGAAAGACACATTTTGCAAATTCTTGGTACAGAGCGCAAACCTATAACCAGATCTCGGTGTCATTACTAACGGCATCTAGATTCGATGTAATGACTAGTAGAACTTACTACTGATATCACAATTTCATGCAGAAATTCACAGATTTGATAACGTTGATTTTCGATCAGCAATGTGTTAAGAAATGTGAAGAACGACATTTCCATTCACACTTTTCTAATATATTCGTCGAAAATATTATGTCTCTTTTTTTTTTTTTTTGCGGTTTAAAAAAATTCTTAGATGCATAATCTGATTATGCACGACTTAATTTGGTCCGAAATTGAAGTGTACACCTAATTTATCATAACCAAGTGAGGCAGTGTACAAACTTTCCTAATATTTGTTCATGTATTCACGAAGTCTTAGGTGTTAACATGTTCACTCTCGACTTCATTATAGCATGATTATCATCGTTATTATTAACATAATTATAACTTTTTCAAGTTTCAAAATTTTTAGTTGGGGCCTTCTGTGTCCGGGAACTAGGGAGTTAATGCCACCTCCTTCCCCCTCCCAAGGTCTGCTACATTCACATTTCTACCCAGTTCGACGCCCACCATCTACCCCATCAGTTACCCCCCTCCACCCCCGTCTCTGGAACTCCGCGCGCCTTAATCTAACACGAAGACCAATCTCTCTCGCAGGACAAAGGAAATGAAATGAGAGAGGAGTTGGTCGGGGCGAACCACGCAGGGGGGTCCAGATAAATGACTTTTTGACAAAGGTTTCAAAATGAAATAGTCATGAAGTTTACACACCAGGAGAAAGGGGGGGTGAGATACAGAACTCTGAGCGACTGGGTGGAAGGGAGACCAGATCTGACCGTCCAATGCAGTAGATCTCAAAATTTGTATTGTCCCCGACCTACACAACAGCATTGGCGTACAAGGCGCAACCCACAATGACCGCACTACAGCGTTAACAGGACTTTGCCGTTAGGAGAAATGAGGACCAACATGAATTTATACAACACAAAAAGTTGGCGAGATTTATAAACTAGACCTACTGCCGCTCGGACAGCTCGGATTTGCGTGCATTTTTTACACATAGAAGGTTTTGACCTGTAGAAGGTTCTTTTTCATATTTGGAGACTTGAAATGATGGGGAAGTATTTTTTTTAGTTTGCTTTGTGTTGCTAATTTCGCCTCCCCTCCCCCCCCTTCCCCCGTTGTCCCAAGAATTTGCAGGTGGTTCATGGGAGCTTCTGGCAAGGTCTCGGATTGTTCTATCAATCTATTATATTCTGTCTATCGCCTTGCCTTTCCCCGAGTGCAACATGACCGTTGTCGTGCCTTCCTCAAGCATCTGAAGTTCTTGTTGTTTTTGTTTCAATGATATGAATTCTAGGCAAATCATTCACTCACATGTTGGAAAGAGGTGTGTCTATTTATAAACCTAGGAAATTCCCAAAGGCAATTTGGGAAACAAAACTAATTGCAATAACAATTCCATTCCTCCCTCATGGCGGCGTCTTGGGGGTAATAACATTATCGCATAGATGGTGGTCATGTGTGTTATACATAATATTAGAATGGTGTGGACATCGCCTCAGATAATACCATCATACTTGGCCATAAATAGGGTGTTGCCACAATCATGTAGTGCTTATAGTGCCTGAGAACGTACAGAACAACGTTGTTAAGCCCGATCTGGACCGTCAGGACACCAGTAGGACATTACACGGTCGGTTTCGTTCACTAAGATACCATTGGATCATCCAATTTGGATGTTATTATGAAACAAGGCAAGACCGTATGGAGCGGTTATGGACGATTTAAATGTCTACTCCCAGCCTTTACCCTTATGTCAATCCTACGAAGACTTGGATAAGATTTAAGCAGGATATATAGTGTTACCGTAGACAGGATTCCCTATGTCAAACCGGCGTCGGCACGATGTTGTAGGAAGCTGATCTACGTCGGAGCTATGTCATTATTATGTGCAAACTTGATGTGATTCCTATGAGTTGGATTTCCCTAGTGTGATTAGATTTTTATTTTAGGAGTTTCGCTGCTCTAGGCATTTACATCTCACTTTTCTTGTTTCTATTTTTCTTTTGCGGTAGGGATTCATTTTTTAGAATGTTCCCCGGGCAGCGGCCTTGCACGGCCTGCTCTTTTCGATTTCCAACTGGCAAGGTATCTTTAACGTGCGCAACGTGCACACGGGCCCTCCGAATTTTTCTTCCTTATCCGAGAAGACTAGGTGATCGATTCTACCTACCATTGGGTCAGGGACGGGAAAATATGAGAAAAATCCCAAACTTCCAACATGCCTGCACCGGCCGGGGCTCGAATCTGGTACCTTCCGCATGACAGGCGAGCACTTTGCCTCTAGGCCACAGTGTAATGGATTTCCGTAGAGTTGCTCGCTGGGTCCATTTATTCAATATATCTATCTGGCTAGCTAGATTAGTCTAATTAATTAATCATGGTATTATATTTATTCTGCCTGACTATCTGGTTAGCTAGCTCTCTGTTTAGTTGTACACCTAACTATCAGTCTGTCTTTTCGTCCGTCTACATCTGCATTCACGGGGTGAACTGTATTTTTAAAAATCTCAGTTGTAGAGAAAGAGATTTAGAAACAAAACAAAAAAATTAACGTCCTCTTTCGAAGTTTACCTTTTCCTCAAAAAAAGAGAAAAAGTCTTCACGTCATGGCTTCCTCATTACAAGTTCTTTTCAGTATCTGATCTGACAGGAGGGCTGATTCGTCTGTCTTTTACTAACTTGCGTGCAGCAGATCTAGCAATGCGTGCAAGCCGCATTTACCTCCAGTAAAATGTTATATAATATTATTGATCTAAGGTAATATTCAAGCTCACGGAAAGTAGCAGGTCTGAGTCTTTAATGAGAGAGATAAATATATCAATTATTGTCAGTAGATGATACCATTAGCAGAGCAAAATCCTCTGTAGACCTATACCATTATATAATGGAAGCGCATATCCGTACAACACCGGTAGGAATACTAACAGTCAGCACCAATGACCTATATTACTGACCTTGTTAATTTGCATAGTTTTTAAAAATATGAATGGGCTTAGTAGCAAAACGATCCGACTTCTGCTCGGAGATTGCGTGATCTGCGCTAATAATATACTTGAGTGTACGACGATCACCAATGGCTACCCCAGCCCCTTTTCGCCTGATTAGTCAATCTGACTACCGCCCATTGATACAAACTGACTAGACCCTCACGTACCCAGGTCAATCTGACTATTCCATGTGTTGTCACTTTAAATTCGTGAACACCATACAAAGTTTTGTTTCAGCAAACCTTCACCAGTCTCGCTTTTGGTAAACATGTTGTACGGATATGCACTGTTCATATCCATACAAAGTGTTGTACGGATCCATACCACATGTTGTAAAGATATACACTTCCTTATATAATAGCATATCGACTGCACAGCAAAACCAAGATTGTATCAGTCTCAGCAGTATGAAATCCTCTCCATACCTATAGCATTTACAGCATACAGACAGTACAGCAAAACCAAGAATGTATCACTAATGCAACAGTATGAAATCCTCTGTATACCTACAGCATTTATAGCATACAGACAGTACAGTAAAACCAAGATTGTTTCACTAAGGCAAAGTATGAAAACTTCTGTATACTTATAGCATTTATAGCATACAGACAGTACAGTAAAACCAAGATTGTTTCACTAATGCAAGGTATGAAAACCTCTGTATACTTATAGCATTTATAGCATACAGACAGTACAGCAAAACCAAGATTGTATCGCAGTTGCAAAAGTATGAAAACCCCTGTAGACCTACAACATATAAAGTCTCCCATTTTCGCCCCGCAGACAAGCATTATAGATTTTTAGATGTCATTCTGAACACTAAACTTGCCAACTCCAGTCGATAAAAGACGGCGCTGTTCAAAAGTAAAGGGGAAGATGCAGATGACGCGGGTAATCTCGTGGCGTAAATCAGCCCTCATCCTTGCCTATTACTACCATTCGGTCTATATTGAGAACAAAGGTCAAGGACTATGAGCTTCCTTGTGACTGGTTGGCTTTTTCATTTCTGTTTTTGCTTGGCCCCAGGCGACTGAAACTTCTATCATCGCCTCAAATGAAGAGAAAGCCACCACCCTCTCCTTGTATTCGTCACTGCGGTCCTACGGTGATTCTTTTTTTTTTTATTATTATTTATCATTTTATCACATGTTCGAAATACTTCAAACTTCATTTTTTTTTCTAAGTTTCAATAGTCAAACATTTCTAGCACAAGAATTTATGACATCGATTTTATCTCTGCGTGTTTATTGGAAGTGGAAATTGTGAATGAAAAAAATGGTAAATGAAAAAAATGAAAAAAAGCTCTGAAAATAGAAATTAATAACAATTAAAACAAAGCGAGTAAATGTGGACACGTAAGACATCGTGTAACAGGTATACAGTTACGCATTACAATTTTGGTACATTGCATGCATGCGAGAAATCAATTGGAACATAAAACACAAAAAATAAATAAAATCATTGTCTGTTCTGCATACACTTGATGAGAGGGGACATGTTTGTCTAGAGGCAGGGCACTCGCCTCTCATGCCGAAGGTACGGGTTTCAATTACCGGTCACTGCAGGTATGTTCGATATTTTTTCGAAAAAGATTCCTGTCTCTGATCCAATGGTAGGTAGGATCGAGCACTTAGCCTTCTTGGATAAGGACAAAAAATTCGGAGGAAGATACCTTAGCAGTGGAAAGTCGAGAAGAGCAGGCCGAACAAGGCTGCTGCCCGGGTAAAATTAAAAAAAATAAAACAACAAACTAATCCCTACCACAAAGGCACACAGAAATAAGAACAAAATAGATAAAAACTAGAAAAGTGAGATGTAAATGCCAAGAGCAGCGAAACTCCTAAAATAAAGAGCTAAACACACGTACACGTGATGAGATCACAGATCTCTCAGAGATAAATCCAACACGAAATGAGTCTCATTTTACAACTCGCATGGTCTGACCAAGATTCTTACGTAATCTCGCTTGAACGAATTCATTCAGGGCATGAATCGGTAAATACTCACACTTTTCATCATTATGGGATTCCCGAGATGATCACTGCTGCCCTTGACAGGTTTTAAGTGTTATTGCTTTCCATTTGGGTGTTTGGATGTCTCCCTGGAGGATCCCAAAGGGAGTTTTCATTGGTCAAATACCACAATACGCGACGAACAGCTATGCTGGGAGGGGGGGAAGCCTTGACGTCATTGCCACAGACATAAGTAGCAACTATTAGAACCTTTCACCTCAATTTGTTTGTTTCTCTTACCTCCAAAGAACTACACCTAGAGCTTCTACAAAATTTTGAATGAAATTTCGTCTTTCGTTGGAAGTTCCGAGGCGGTATGTTGTTTATTCTACTTTTTGAACTACATATTGGAAAGCCATTTTTTGTGAGCGGTCTTGCTCAACCGCCGTGCTAATTTTTTTTTTTTAAAGTCTTTTACAAATGTGCATGCCCAGCTGCCGTGTACTAGGGATTAGGATGCCATGCGGACAATATGACAATTTTGGTGAAACACACCAATAGATCATTCATGAGATTTGGGGCCAAAGATGTGTAAAATTAGTCTATTCCGGTTGAACATTGAATTGTGGACTATAAATAAAGGGAAAACAGCAAACTAAGTAAGCGAAAGAGTGGCTTTTAAATGTTGAAAAGAAATTATCATATAGAAAATATAACGAGTATTTAGATTTTTTATATTAATATTATTATTTAAACTAGTTGGCTCACTGACTCGGGAATACACAGATGGGATTTTTAAAGTTTAGTTTCGATAAACAATGTGTAATTGAGGCGCGGAGCGAAATGTCCTGTCATACTTTTTAATTCTACTCGAAGACAATGACTGTGTCTTTTGCTCGATTCAAAATGTCGGAATATTTTCTTCTGTTCAACTCACGTGTGGCTCAAAATCAACGAAAGTGTCAAAATAATTGCGAATTTCAAGACTTTTTAAAGTATGCCTTCGTACACCTTCACGTCTTTGTATGCGTTATGCGATATTTTGTAGAAGTTCAGGTCAGCAGTTAAAAAGCCTTTCATGATAACATCGAAGACCTTACTTCCTGTATTATATGATGTTAGATATGGCACAAACAAAGAAATAAAATTCAAATAAAATATGTGGATAAAGTAAGAAATAAATTCAGAAAGTAAAGGGGAAATAAGTAACGCTGACAAAGTTACAGACAGGAAGGAAAAATGCTAGACATATATACCAAAATGGACGAAACTGCGACATTCCAAATGGCATCCAGTTCGAGCCAACAAGATAAACAGCATCTATGCCCTGCCGTTTCCTCTTACATGTCGTCCAGTCACGTGACTCCACCTACATCAAAACACTTCCTTGATGGCGCCGACGCCACAATCTACATGGAAAATGACGTGATGGATGAAAATCTTATCAGTTTTTCCTGGTATTACATTGCACATCGCTTCTCGTGAAAATTGCCCGTTCTAAATATGGAAGGCCATCCGACAATGTGTTGTGAAAAAAAGTGGTTTTGGAGAAATTTATACTGGAAAATGAGTCTTTGTCTGTGGGAAAATTGTGGCGTGGTGATATTATGGAAATAACACTACAGCGATAATGAATGTGAGAGGAAGAGAGAAAGAGTAAAGGAAAACGAGAAAGACTGATACCTGTTGTTGTTTTTGCTGCTGATAACGATGATGATGATGTTGTTATCGTTGATGTAGTTGCTGTTGTTTTTGTTGTTGTTGCTGCTGTTGTTGTTATAATAGATATAAATTAACATTCTTCCGATGTACTCTTGACAAGGTTTTTGATAACACTGTCAATGGGATAAAATTTCTCGTCTCTTGCATGAAACAGCATTACTTTTGTTGTTGTTGTTGCTTATATCATTGCTTTTATCACTATTGCTAAAGTGGTAATATCATTATCACTATTAATTCTGTGTCTGTTGTTGGTGGTGGTAGTAGCAGTAATAGAAATGGTAGTAGTAGTAGTAATAGTAGTAATAGTAGCAGCAGTAGTAGTGGTAATAATAATAATAAGTAGTAGTCGTAGTAATAGTAGAATTTGTTGTTGTTGTTGTTGTTGTTGTTGTTGTTGTTGTTGTAGGGTGTAGTAGTAGTAGCTGTGATGTGGTGGTGATATGATAATAAACATAATCTGTTGTACATAAAAGCAAACACACTCATAAACACACACACACATACATACACACACACACAAAGCCAAGCAAAGTTGGATTAGTTATGCAGCTTCATCCATCACCGTTGCCCGACTTCAGTGTCATAGAGATGAGTTCAACACCCCACAGTGATCAGACTTGTTGTGAAGTCTCCCATAAGAAATGAATCAAGTTGCATTTCGAAAGTACAGGCATTCACAAATTGAACCCCAAAGACATCAAATGTTCCGTATTACGAACATATCACCAGGTGTGCAAATTTGTGGATTACATTTACTGATTTATCAAAAAATGTGTATTTCTCTGAAATTCATGATATTATCTAAAACCAGATTTTTAAAATTCAGTTTTTTAGACCTGCAGATCTGTCTAATGACCCATCAATGTATCATTGTGGAAGAAAGATACAGAGTTTCTAAACATTCTTACATACCATGAATGCTATTAATATGATGCGGATTACGATATATCCAGGATTTACAATTCAAATTGAAGAGGACAGATGTATAATTACGTGTATTTGAGCTATCGCATATGTTCAAACTAATGGCCGTTATGAGTCAGACACTGATGACAGCGCAGTTCAACAGAGTTGGAAAAAAGATTCAGTAGTTCCTTTATGTATGCATTTTTCTTAGACTCCATAATTATCACAAGCAAACCTACAGTTTAAAACATTTTCACGGGGGAATTTGCGATAGAATACAGATTGGAATGTTTCAGCATCACCGTAAATGACATATGAGCAATCCTGTGAGCAATTTTTTGTGAATGGCCAAATCGTCAGAGGCTTGTAAATCTTGATCAAAGCGATATTTGTACAGTTTTGTTTTTGTTTTGTTTGATACTCTACTGGCCCCAGCCAGCACCACTATGTCAATCTGACAAAGATTTCCGTAGGACTGGTAGGATTACCGTAGGGGCGGGTTCTACCCAACACACTGACATCTGTGAAATATCGTTATCAGCGGATCTACGTAGGATTGATGACACGCCTATGCGCAATCATGACGTCAGTACCACGCATTGGATTTCTATAGAGTTGCTAGCTGGGGGGGGGGGGGTTTCTCTGCGCATGTGTAAATATATGTAACTATATATGTTGGCACGTGACAAGATGAGGCACATTTCGGCACTACCTGATTCGAGAAAATCATTAAAAGGGATCATCGAGTCAATTTTATCGATTTTGCGTTTTCAATATTTTCGAAAAGTAAAACCTGTTTATTATTCCTTTCCCAAATGATAATTCAGTTTGAGAAGGATAAATGCCGCGAAACTGTCTTTGAATCGAGTCTTCCTCAATAATTTTGACTAAAAGCTGAAACTTTAAAAGCGTTTTCCTCAAAACTGTGTTGTGTCACATCCTGTCTTTGCGAGGCCATTATATTCTCTGCTAATTAAATTACAGCTATATCATTTTTACCAAATGAAAAGACTTTGGATAACCTATTTAGTGATACCAATATCTCCATACCACCAAATGCACGAAGTGCCTCATTTTGTCGGGCGGTTACACATAATTATGCCCTCCGACAGTGATTGAGTTTTCTTTATTCATTCCGTGCCTATCGCTAATGTAATATTGAATTAAAATCCGAAAACTGCGGCTTGATGAGACTAATCTACCGAATCGACTTGGAAGAAGAAGTGAATACCAGGCAGACCTAAAACGATGATTGTAGATAATTATCATCACTGTGTGTCACACGGCCTGAACTTCCGCTCAACAAAGACACAAAAAATAATACATCAATGAATTCTTTGGGAAAACAGTTTGTTTTTGTTGTTTTTTAATCCATTTAGCTACACTCTTATTCATATTTGTATTGATTTGAAACACCGTGTCTGAGCGGGCATTGTTCAGAGAGAAACATATACATAAAAGCTAAAAGCTTTCCATAATTATGTTATCAATTAATAAGGATATGCCCTAGCATTCCGGAGAAACATTGTTTTCGTACAATCGCTTGCCACTGCAATATTCAAACCGAGTGCCCGAGTTGAGATTTCTACGCCAAGGTTCATCAGATTTTTCAAAGAAATAGCTCTTGACCTTTGGATTTGAGTGCAAAATGCTGAGATCCGAGCGTGTTTGGCTGTGAAGATATTGTGGGCCGTCACTCATGCCCATTCATCTTTGCAGAGCATCCATAAATCCAGAAGCAGGATTGAATGTTCTCTGCTGACAGTATAACATGCAAATCAACTGAACGGTATCTTTGAGTTGAGTTTGGATGTTATGGCGCGTCAGCTTGATAACAGCATTGTATAATGCACAGCTTCCTAGTCAGAATTCCTTTCATTAAAATATGGAAGGTGCCAAGAAAGCTATCTTATAACACGCGGGTGGTATTGATTAGGGACGTAAGTCACTTTTGGCCATTTTTCAGGAAGCGAAAAAAACTTCCGCATTTACTCATTTTCTATTTAATCGCTTCCAACTTTTGTGTGAATGTGACAATTAGTGTTGCGTGACACTGCAGCTTGCTCGTTTTATGCTGGAACCACCTGTTCTCCACAGCGAGGACTTACGTCACTTGCAAATTAGAAAAGAGTTTTTGATTACAGGTGTAAGTTTACTTACGACCCAGTTATACCCGAAGTTAGTCATTTCTCAGAGACGTAAGTGATCATACGTCTGTTGCATTGCCATAATTAATCGGCTTTGGTGTCCTTTCGAGGACATGCAACTAAAGTACAACTCTACTATTTATTTGACTATAACAAGACACCTTTGTGGTTTCATTCGTCTTTGATTTTTCAATTTGAAAGGGATTGGGTTTGGGTCGTACGTCCCACTTAATCACCATAACGGTTACATTGGAGAAAAGACTTGGCCCTTCCGCGGACATACCGTCACTGGTTGGCAGGGCCAGAGGCACCTCAGAAAAATCTCAGCCCAACTGACAATCGAACCTCAGACCCTTTGCATCCACGAGGGGTAGCGGGGGGCACCTCCACGCATCGGGCTACCCAGCCGGCATTTGAAAGGGAAAGGGGCTGCGTTGGCATTCACTTTCATGCGCTTCTACGTGCTATCCGAATCAAATGCTGTCTGTCAAGTTCGACGATGACGCAACTTTGAGACCGCACCACAAGGCCCATGGTGATTGTTGGAGGGATATAGTGAAACTAATCAATGCAGTAACAATATCAAGTGGTAGTGACATATTAGCAAACAATATAATGTAAGTAACAAATTGGGGGGAGCTGTCAGACTCTATTCGCTCTTCCCTCCAATTTGTATTATCATTCACACATTCATTCACATGCAGGACATGACACCGTCATCCACCCTCTCAGTCTCCCTAAAGAGCAGAAGCTACAACTGACGCCTGAGGACCCACTTTCACAATACGTAATAACTATTACTTACATTATTACATTTCAAGTTTTAATACGAACTTTAGTTTCATGTATATTTGACGAAACTGCATGAACGTGTCACAACACCACTGCCAACTGGCCCCATTCAGTATTTACTTTTTATCATATAACATACGAACATCCAAATGGTATCTACTTGTAGTATGAGGATTCTTCCTATCCGCCCCTACAGCATTTAAGTGTACTTAACTGGTGTGGTGGAAACGTTACGCCATTGTTTAACCCAGGCAGATTGGCAGGAGGCTAAATTTATGCACAGATACAAAGTAGCAATGGTGTGCAGATGTTTAAATCAGAAACATAATAATATTTTCAAAACGCTGCCGTCCTTCCTGATAGCAGGGAACATTTTTTGCAGACCTCAACATCCACTGAATGTACCTCGAATTTCCATTTTAATGTACGCTTCCTACGTGAATCTCCGGCGGCCTTCACTCGATTTTTACACACTTCTTTAACGTTCCGACTGATGAAGTCACATTGCAAGCCAGCTGTCAGAATCATGGAAAAATCTCTTCCCTCTGATTCCACTTACATTGCGTTTGCATCTGTACCTAAATCGCTCACATCATGCCTTCATCTCTCTTGCCTTAACAGTGTTTCCACTTCTTGAAATATACTCCTCTCCGCGATTCCTCTTTCGCTTGATTATATTAAAGACGCAGTTGCCTTCTTCGAACAGGACCTGGATCATTAAAGTCGCAAGGCACAGGCTCTTGTCTATTATGCAATAATGGACTGACAAGGTATTCTGCTGAACTGGTTGTCTGGAAGTGGGGTGGAGGAAAGAACCGAAGGTGGAACCCTTTTTCCGACATGTTTTTTCTTTGGAGTAGGGAGGAAATAGCTGTCGTCTTCCATCAAGAGGAATTCTTCCAGACTCCTCTTTGCTCTATGTTTGCTGCCTCGTTGCACAGGAGTCTCCTCTGAGGCTCTCAGGCCTTGCTCCTTTACTTGTCTTTGCTCTTGCTGTTGTCTGTTACGTTGCTCTTCCACTTGATCCTTTTTTCAAATGTCTGAGAGGAATTTTTCACAATCAGTCAGCAAGGTGCAATTCTTGGCAGACTCTCGCCTTCATGGTTAACTTCATGGAATGGACCTGTGTCAGCTTGTGAAGGGCACCTAATATTCACCAGTGTTAACTCGAACAGGTCGCCGCCACCTGTAGGAAGTAAGATCCACTACCTTAGAGAACAACTCGAGGCCGTTGTAGGAATTCACAGTCAATGTTGCCTTCCCATCGGCTGTTGACATTCCCATCTCGGCATGAGAATCAAAGACGTATTTCTGTCTTCAGTCTTTATTAGCCCACATGAGTAGGCAGGTGTGCTGGAGCCGATGGTTACAATACTGAACTTGTCACAGTTTCTAATGGCTTCTAACAAAGAAATGAAAGGAGCCGCAGCTGTTGACGTCAATCCATAAAAAGAATCCAAAATCTCCACTTCGCACTGTTCACCTTCTGCCCAAATGGTTTCGCTAGATCAGTAACTAATGGGTAGTTTCCGGTGATGCAAGAATTAGCACATATCCAGTCTCTGTTCTTTAGAATTTTTGTTTAGAACATCATTCTGTATTCTAGTTCGTGACAGGAACTGTCTGGTGCAGCACGAAACCATTCATGGCAAATTAAATAATTCTTACATGGAGTACATTTACGTTGTGCTCATCTCCTCATATAAAATTCTAAATGCCCCCACATTTTTACCTCAGCAGGCATAATCACTTTATCATAATCTTGGCTCCCTAGGGAGCATACAAGGCTCTGAACACTAACATTGGACAACACCCCACATCGCCGCCTTTTGCACCTGAGTCCAGTAGGGACACCGAGAATACAGTGTCTTTCTCATCAAGGACCTAATGGTGCACACGGCCTACTGATGAAATGAACCTTCATGCGCCCTTCAATGAAACAGGCGTTTGCCTCATGAGAGCAGCTCACCAGCCACTCGCCTACACTGCCTCCAAAGATCAAGGATCTAAATAACATGATAGGCACTGCTGGATTAATTTTCCACTGAAACTTCTCTAGTATTCTCTGCCCCCATCTTTTTTTCACTTTCTCTCCCTGTCAGTGTGTGTGTGTTCCTCACTCTCTCCTTCTGGCTCTCTCTCTCTCTCTCTCTCTCTTTAGAACACCCCTCCCCTTTATCCAAATGCCGTAGGCAGGTAAAGGCAGTTTGACCACAGTTGGCGGTAGATACCCTGCGTAGCGTTTACCTATCCAACCCTTAAATTTTTCATAATGTTAAGCTGGAACTAGTTCCTACTAAACGCAGAGCAATCAAAGAGTACAACAGAAATCTTGCTCATATTTTGCATGTGAATTGTAGACACACAAAATAGTTAACAAACTAATCTTTCATTAGAAATCGCCATCATCGTAACGTAAAAAATAAAGCGCTGATAAAATCTCAAGTGCATCATACTAATACAGATAATAAACCATGGACGTTTGGGGGCTTTTCTCGAAAATGTGATACCTCTGGGACACATTTTAAGGCGACCAGCCATCCTCCAGCCTTGATCTTCATTTGAGCATAGACGTACGTGACACTCACTGTATGAAGGGATGGTGTACTTTGCGGCACTAGAAGGTTTTTGATTAGTATCGTAAGCAACCACTCGACTGTATGAATGCCTATTCTGGTTGTGCTTCGAGAGAAAAGCAATTAATCAAAGCCGTAAGTACTCATACGACTGTAATCAAAGAATATCTTAAAGCATATAAACATACGTCCATTGAGTAAACTGAAATAACTTCGCAAATAAAAGGCCTAGAGGTACCGCTACCAGCTTAAAAAATGCGGGAAAACCTGGTCTTCAAGAATATGAAAAAAACCGGGAAAGCCCAAATTTGGACTTACGTCCCTAATCAATACCACCCGCGAACAGAGAGTATAGATGTATAGAGAGGGTTCTCTTCCGCCAAATCGCGAAACTAGGTCGCTGCGGTAAACAAGAAATTGAAGAATTGAAAGAGACCTTCTTCACCAAAGATAGTGTGCATATCTGTTTAGTGTGGTTTGTTCATATTTTTGGGCTCACTGAAACTATTTAGAGCCGTTTGTAAGTTCTTAGGCCCTTTGGAAATGCACAAACCGGTTTTGTTTACCGCAGCGACCTACTTTCCGCTCCATGCTAACAATGGTTTCGCAGAGCCTCCCGTGTCTCGCAGTGCAGATCGGCCAATAGTGAACCCTCTCTATATATCTGTACTCTCTGCTTATAATTTTTTTTAAAAAGTGGTGGAGTAATCTATTGTGGTTCCAATTTTGACCCCCCCCCCCCCATTTTTTTTTGTTTTGCCTCGATGCTACAGTCTAAATGACAGATTCAACAATGATAAAGTTAAGTTTCTAAAGTGTCAACTAATCCAATCCAATCGCTTTTGTATCAACCAATATTGTGCTCGTTCAAGTTTCAGTATTTTAAAATAAAAAGTTGTAAAAATGTAAATTACAATGATCTTTGTTTCGTCTCCGAGTAGTGAGCCCACCGCACCGGAAACGATGTATTAATACGCCTTCATTTCCGTGAGCGCAATTTCCCTACCAGAAATGAGTGCATAGGGTGCGCATGAAATCTGTAGTAAGACCAGAGAGTATTGATATACATCTATACTCTCTGGTAAGACTGTAGAATACGGGGATCTTTCTAGACCAAAAAGAGAGAGGGATAGAACGGTGGATTCACAGGTTTATCCCGGATAATGCCGGGAACTTCATCTAGTTCCATTAGAACGAAATATGTAATTTTATACATACAGAATTGGAAATATCTGAAATTTTAATTGATGCATCGAAAGAGCTACCTCTTCTGGGGAAAAGTGTTAAAATCAATCTTCATTTTACTATCTAGCATTCTTTTAGAATATTACTATGAGGCCCTTTCTGGCCAGGCCGGATGCGATGTAGAATGTCGAACCGGACGCCAGTAACGCGGTCGTAACACGCCATTTAAATCCTCTCGCAAGTTACCAGTTCAACTGTGCTCACATTTTGCGGATTATTATTCGATCACGCCAAATTGTATGCTTTTGCATCGCCACGAACATCCGCAACCATATTTCACTTCTTCATGCCAGATTTCTGAAAGATCCGTTATGTACTTTTCGGATCTATGTCCCACCAAAGGAGTTTTCTTGTACTTTTATAACCTAAATTGATATAATAAATCACTTTCAGAAATAAAAATGTAATAAAAATAGTTCTTTGCTGACATTGAATCATTGCATCAACGTATTTTTCCTAACCCAAAAACCAGATCACGCAAAGCTTTGCAGATGTTCTGTCTGACATTAAGATCAAAGTTGCATGCAATTTGGTTTGGAAAACCAGTGACTAGTGACAAGATGCTTTTTTCCATTCTCCTAATCATTGGGATCGCCTTCTTCCTCCCTCCACCACGGCATTTTCCCACATATTAAGTTTGTTTGTTTTCTCTCGACTCTCAGATGTTATCAGTTAGTGCACAGTGCATGTTTGCAGCTTAGCACCCAGTTCAGTTGGAATTTCAGATCCAGTTATTAGGTTCTGTTTCCGTTTACGTTAAACACGAAGAAATTTTTTAAAAAAAAATCAAAGTAAGAAAACGAAATTAATGGTTATTCTGCATAATTCTGCACAATAGCTATATAATATTGCAGATGTATTATTATCATATTGAGACACTGACAAGATCACGGTGGAAAATTATTGTACATTTTGCGGAGGTACACTAAACACACCAGTCGGTGCTTTAAAAGTTATTTTGCTTTATATTTCCCCTGACAAACTTCTCAAATAGGTAGATAGCTGGATCCCATTATATTACACTTCTGAGGACTGCGCCTTACATAATTCGGTAAATTCTCCATGTGAAAAGTGGAGACTTATTTTATCATCCACAAACCTTCGGGTTTCGAGAAAGACTGCAAAGGTATTTTACAATATTTTTCAAAGCTTTCGTTTAGTTTAGTCCTGACAAAAGGTTTGGTATCTGGAAATAAAATCATATTATATAATTAGAATAATATCTTACTTGTATAAAGCATCGATATTATGGAGGAGGCACCGGGCTGCTTTCAATAAAGTTGAATAGTGTTGTTGTTGTTGTTGTTTTGAGGGGCGAGGGGGCGGGGTAATAACAATTATTGTAGTAGATTTACCTAGGAAACGACTAGTTACAGCAATTAATTAGGCAAGTTGCAAGCTTCGCGGCATTTTAAACATGTGTCTTAACAGCCTATAATGTCTGTGTATATATCTTGATGGTAAATCCCTTTCACGCAAACCTGGGATGAGATAAAGTTGGCACAAGAGAATTTTAAGTTAAAAAAAATTATGTGTACAAGCAAACACAATGAAAGTATTATAATGGTAAGGCTTTCTTTTCACGGTGGACTTCACAAGAATAAGAACTTTTTAGCAGCACAGAATTTGTACAGTAGACATTCAACTTTAAATGAACATCCAGACTCCAGAAGATAACCTTTACCCCTGGGAAGTCGTTTCCAGATTCTTTCGCGACAAAGCTGTTGCATTCAAGACAATTATAACTATTCCATCTGGACAAAATTAAAAAAAAAGGGACAAATGCTATGAGAATGAAACAAAAGATCTCTGTCGGGGAGAGTTCAAGAATGAACATCAAACACAGACGTTGCTCACTGTATGCACGTACACACCTGTCATAATAATTACTGCTCACGGTTGACATCACTGTAATGGCCTCTTAATAATGACAAAACTACCTTGCCTATGGCCCCACGGTACAACATAACACTGGCTCTATCATGACACTGCACTAGTGCTAAAGGGTCCAGCTAGTACCTCATACGTCAATCCAATCTAGATTTCCGTCGCATTAGTATAATTACCATAGCGGCGGTTTCCCTACATCAAACTAACGTCGGCGAGATGTCATAATCACCGGATCTACGCAGGAACGATGTCATTCCTATTAATTGTGCAAACTTGACATCAGCCCTACGCGTCGGATCTCAGTAAGGTTGCTGGCTGGTAACTTGCTTACAGGAGAAAAAAAAAATTGGTTTATTTGAAATGCATTTTTGTAATAAATATTTGAAATAAGCTACTCCGCGTTACTTGAATAACAAATATCAAAATTTCTTCAAGGAGTTCTAAGAATAATCGGCCAAAACAGAGAACTTGCTATCTGCAGTTCTATGACTATACTTGTGCGGTTTCTAGAGCCAGCAATAAGACTCATTCTTATAATTTTATTTCCTAAATAAAAAAGCACTACACGCATCAAGACTGCTTCATTCATCTCCACTGATGTCCTGAAAATAAGTTCCTTACGTGAAGTCTTCGCAGTCAGAAATACTTCAGAGTTGAAGACTTAAGCGAGACAAGGCGGTCTACCTTAAGGTAGTGAATGGTTTGATAATGTTCACTAGTTAGAGATGGTGGAAACCTTTGGGGATAGCGTCTATTACGAGTGAATGCTAGAGCCAGTGACTACATAAGAAAATGTCAGCCACAGGGCACAATGATCTGCATCTTGCAATAGGTCGGGCGTGGTTTTGACCGTCAGTGTTATTGATTAAAAAACCTAGATGTTAAATGTAATATCTACAAAACCCTTTCCATTGTCTTATGACTGGCCATATTGTGAAAATAGATTCTTGCAGTGTAAAATCGTTACAGGGAAAATCAAATTCTCCTGAAATAATTAATCATACAGTGAAAGAAATATACATATTTTAATTAGGCTGTTTCAGCAGTGAATATACGTAGCTGAAAAACGCTAAAATTGCAGCTCCGACGTCAGCAAAATGACCAACCAACATATGTCAGACGTGGACAAACTGCAGTATCGCCATGTAGAGCTTTGTATTTTCCTAAGAATCATCACTAGAACGGTGGACTGTTTTATGTTCTTGTAACTGTGTTTCTTCCTCTTGTATAAATTAAACATGCTTATGACAATTAATTCTTTCAGTAAATTTGCAGTGGCGCTAAGGGGAAAAAAATAAATCTAAATCAGACGGTGATTTGTCCACGTAAAATTGAACAAAATTTGATCATACTGTGAAATTTTTACGATCGTGAAAAGTACAGAAACTAAATTTGCTCAGTGAAATAATTATGACCAATTAGCCGCACAATGACAATATAAGAATGGTTACAAAAAAAAACAAAAAAACAAACCAAGTACAATCAAAACCACAGAACAGAAATCCCACTTCCCAAAATTATCCGATATTTTCACGGGAGTGGCCTGATATTTTTTGTTTGTATGTTTTAACTGGCCAAAGTGATTTTATAAACAATGCACCGTTGAAAAAGCACTGTGAACATTATACAGCTAAAACTGCAGAAGTACAGACCACAATTCTTACCAGTGATACGGATCTCCACAGAAATAATTTGGATGGAATCTCTGAAAACGTGTGTTTTTAAGTACAGCAAGGTTAGGAAAAGTACATGTATTGTCCGATACTCCAAGGCAATTCCAAGTAAAGTTCCATTTGAAATGTCCAAAATTCCAACACTTCAGATGAAGAGTATGAGAGAAGAAAGAGTGGGGGGAAAAAACTGTCCGTCAGCACAACTTTTTCGTCGTTGGTTTGTAGGGAGTTTTGAAATTCCAGAAGGCGAGCCACACCCGCGGAGAAAGTCCGGACACCGTGCGGGTAGACATGCGAGTGATGGCGCGCGGCTTTGCACGAGATGTGAGCCCAATCGAACAGGTGGACCAGATAGAAAACAGGGGCTTGAGGGCATTTTGTCACACGTTTTTTTTTTTTTTTCTTACCGGACAAGTTTGTCGCAGCTGTCAGAATGTGGCGTACATAAAATATCAGATCGATATTTATGTTATGTTTGAATATCTACATACAATTTCAAAAGATCTAGATCTACCCCGAAGTGGGTTGTCTGTTTGTTTTGTTTTTTTGTATTGTTTTAATAATTACAAAAAAAAACAAAAAAACCTGGCCCTAAACAAAACAAAAAACAAAAAAAAACAAAAAACCAAAACAATAAAACCAAACATTAAAGAAACAGAAATGCAAATAATATGCATTGTTCATGTCATAAGTTTTCCTTCTGTTCTCAAGGTCTACCATGCTGGAATGGCATCCTGAAATCTTCATTCGACTCTACAAAAAGTAAGAGTAATGGATAAATTGCTTTTCTTCTATAACTGTACTTCACATACACTATGGAATTCGTGTTTCGACTCCACTAGCTGGCCCAAAGTCTTCAGTGCTAACAAATAATTCACAATGGATTCTCATGAAATATGCGGACAATTTATGATATTGTTGTGACCTCTCTATCTTTCCTGGGATAATAAACATTCTCACCTACGTTTAACGAGGTTTGAATCGTTACACCAGTTATGATGTGAAGCTACAATAAAGTCTTTACGGTAGTATCAGATCATGTCATTTACTCGGGTTAAAACTTTGTCCCATGTACATGTACCTAAACTTTCGGAGGTAGCATTTGTTGCATGTATATATATATATATGTGTGTATGTGTTTGTGTGTGCGTGAAGGTGTTCATCTTAAACACCATGCCCATCTTATATTCTGTGTTTATAGCCTACCTATCTATATTATTTCTTGTAAATTGGTCACCAGTATCTATACTATATATATTTGTGGACTTGAGATGTTTCGTTGCAAAAGGCTTCTGAACCACTCAACACTCAGACTTCAAATTTTATATGGTGCATCAGAATGGATGTACGGGTGCACAGTTTTTAATAGAAGTCTCAAATCGGTGTAGTTTTTTTTTTATTGGAAATTTATTGTTTCCCCAATTTTCACTAGGCTCATTGACATGCTGTAGGTGTTTATGACATCATCACTTCCTGAAAATTTTCGGTGCACACCACTGCACACTGTGTACTGTCCTATCGCTGAGTTTTGGGGGTGGCCCTACGCATCTCGGCTTTTTTCTTATTCCTTTCGGTCTGAAGTGGTGTCCTTTGTTGTTGCACTTCTCTTATAAGCTATCTATGCAGTATTTAATGTCTTTCTTAGTTCACAGGCGTCTCAAGTTTTACAAAAAAAAAAAAACCTGTTCATCGAACGGGTACTCAGCTAGTTCTACATATTTCCGAATGGACAAATACAGTTTTCGTATTAGTATTTTTCTAGAGGGTTGTATTACGATCTGATTTATGGCACCAGACGTGTACTGTTCAAGAATGTCCTTTCTTTGTAGTTCGTTGTCTCGGATTACTCTTGTTTTATTTGGAGAGCACGTGAACTCTACTGTCATTTGATTCAATGTGAATTTTAATCGTTCCTGCTGGATCGCTTTGAGAGAGATGGTGGAGTATGTTGATATGTTTTCCCTCAAAACGCATAATATGTTCTTTTGCAACCTGTATGTTCTTCCATCTGAAAAGAATAATTAGATGACACGATTGTAACCCATGTAATTCTGAATGGTGATAAATTAAAGATCAAGGGAGCTTATTCAGAAAATAGATTTATAATGGATAATTGCGTCCCTTGAGCTCTTGTAAGTCTAGAATTCCTTCCCTTTCACCTGGTGTATTGCACAAGGGCAAAGCTTTGAAAATTCTTCCCAGACCATGGTGATAAATACGTTATTTTCAAAATGTCCAAAAATACGTATTATATGCACAGGAAACATTCAGATACTCGTTTTTGGCTGTTTTTATTTTTTGTTTCTTTCATGTTTGCATGTGTGTGTTTCTTTGTTTTATTTTGTTATTGTTTTTTTTCCCGAGAAAATAATATTAATTATTATGGCAATCTGACCGTTTTTGGCACTTGTAGAATGACCATATTTTCTCCTTTGACCGAGTGAGACATGGTGACAGGATAAGTCTCCAAACAAGCTAGAAATGACAGTGAAGAGGGTGTGACAAACCAAGAGAACTGAAAACATGAGGGGGAAAAAAAGGAGGGGAGTGGGGAAGGAGTTGGATTTCCCACTGATCGGAAACCACCCGTTAGTTCGCAAAAGAACATGAGAGTGAATCCAATGGAAGCCAGGTGTCTGTCCAGATGCAACTGATATACTACAAACTGTGGGTTACTGAAACAACAAGAAGACCAACAGAACAATCTCTCACACTGCTGGCTGGGATCCCAGAAATACACGTATAAAAATGATAACTTGTGATTACCACGTATCTTTTCTTGAACATGTCTTTATTCAACAACGATTAAACAATACTGCAAAATGTAAAATGCAGATAAAAAAAAAAAAAGGAAAATAAATCAAAAGATTTAATAATTAAAAACATGAGTTAAAAAAAACAAAAAACTATCTTAAACACTCACATATGAGCCAGTGAAATACTACTTCTAACAATAATAAAATAGAAAAAAAAAAGGTGTAAAAATCATGCTTACAAATAGGCCAATACATGCTGAGCATGTTTCCTGTTGCTGTATGAAAAAGAACTGTAATGAAGAATTCCAGTTCATAACATTCCTTCTAATTTTGCATTCATCATGGTGAATTACCAATGAAACATTCGCTAAGGTTCATTCCCAACATCTGTACATAGACAGCTTTTGTTTGTAGTGTATGACTGGTATAATTGTTTAATAATGAAATATTCATTCTTTTTACCTTCAGAAATTCCCTGCATGCATGTTCATGTGTATGAGACCAAATGCGAGAAGCAGCTGATCACTCCTATTCTTAATGTGGCTCTACAACATATTTTTCTGACCTTTTACTACAACTACCACAAGTCAAAGTTTCATGCAACCTCTGACAGTTTAAAACATGGAGGATGGAACATCATGGCACCCATATTTGCTGGTGAAAGCAATCAAAATGACTATGCATTTATTGAAGACTACATTGTAGAAAAACATAGCCCAGTGTCATCAAATGCAATACTCTATATGTAGTTCTGAAGTGTGAGATGTAGACTTGTTCTATGTCAAAAAAAAAAAAAAAAGTAACGAAAATATATTCTGGACTTCCTGTTTTTAAATCTAGCTCAGTGCCCAAGTTACACAGAAAGCCATGGATAAAAATTTTTAAAAACATGATATGTGATCTTTTGTTTAGTCATACTTCAACAACTTTTATACTGCCAAGCTCTGTTTACAGGATCGATCCCTCTAACCACTACAATGGATTCACAACCATGACATATTAAACTATGGAAACTGAAAGTCATCATTATTTTTACTGTAAGGCTGGGTATTTTGTCACTTACGACATTAAACATGTGAAAAACGCTAAATGCCCATCAATGTTGAGATTTTCCTTGAACTTCATGTGAATATCTAGCCAACTGAATAACTTAGAAAATGGTTGTAAATATAACTGTTCATACTAGTAATACTGCCATCCACTTGCAAACACAACATTCTGCAGCCACTTCCACAACTGCAATCATCCAGGTAACCATAACATCACCATGCCACTGCATCTCGTAACTGTCAAACTAAGCAAAACATTCTAATGTCATAACATCTGGCAATCATCAATCAAACTGACAACACTGTTCTTCTGACACCCGACTCATAATTCTATCCAATTCATGACAACATTCAAGCATCTTAATAATCAATATGATATACATGAGACATCTTTATTCACTTTGTAACTTCATGTCACCACACACAATACTGTGTGTTTTCAGAATCTATATTTCATGAAGCATAGCCACATCACATAGCCTCTGAAGTTTTGGAAAATCCTTCATAGGCCACCACAGTTTTCATAAATTTGGAATCAGACATTTTGCAGTATTGCACTGGAGTGACAATATGTGACCAAGTCACCAATAATATATTGCACTTATCAAATTTTCTTCTTCTTAAATTTTAAATTCCATGTTCATAGTCATCAAATTCAAACACATGGATATTACCACAATAGCTGTAGGGCATCATCAAAGTAAAGAATGGGTTTCTTCGGGCATCTTTAGTGTTCACTGTGTTCATTTACAGCCAGAGAGCTGATATTCTCATCTTTTTCCTTGTGCCATGCTGATTTGGATGGAATGATCTCAGTTTATATGATTCTGATGTTCTAACCTTAACCTGGCACTGACCTATTCAGTCACAAGCCACACTGCTCCAGCAAAGCAGGTAGTAAAAAAAAAAAGGCCAGGACGCAAAGTTTCATGGTTGTCCCTGACTGACTTGGGACAGTATAAAGAAAGCCTTACTTTTGATTATTTTTACCAGTACTGGTACATGTAGCTGAATCTTGTTTCTGAGTGGCTGTGTGTGTGTGTGTGTTTTTATCTGCACAAGGATTTACAACATTCCACTTGATCTTTTACCACATGGCAAAAGGACCTTCAGTTTCATCCTATACCAGACAATTTTGATATGTTCTGAGAATATATTCTTGACACACATTTGCTTTCTTGACTACATCATGTATGTAACATTGTAATATCACCCAATGTACATTTTCCTGTGTCATTTACAATTCCACTTACAATGCAGGCAGATCCCACAGTTTAGTCTCTACATTTGATTTCAACGCTACACTGCTCCTCAATGATTTCATGACAGCTGTCACAAAGCCACTACTACCTGTATGGTTACAATTTAGTTCTCAATGTATTAGTAGAATTATCACTCTGTTGCTTTAGAATACAAGTCAAACATTTACTACAAAAATGTCTATACATCTGAAAGATAAACATAAATTTAAGCCTAAACTTTCACTCCAACAAACAGATGCAAAAATATAAACTACCTATGAAAAAAAAGATGTGAAAATTCATGAGACACACAGCCAAATACATCCCATACATAAAATTCAAGACATCCATTCAAGCAATATACAACTATTATAAACAGCAAAACACAGAATTTAGAAGCCCACAAGCTTGAGCTTGAAGTTACACACACAATACTAAGGCAGCATAATGTACTGAAATGACAGAGGCAAGTGGAATAAGTCATATATTATAATTGAAGGGCTTAGTTCTGTACCTTGACTGAATCCACCTGGACTCTAAAACAAACAGTGTGGTTATGCTTAAAGATCAACCATCTTCTGTGCAAAGCACAATTTCCAAAGCTATTATTATTGGACTGAGGTTCCTTGAAAGACTGAACTTTTCAGAGTCAACAATGTGCATGAGGAACAAGTTTTGACTCAATATTCAGCTTTAATTTTTTTTGTGACTTAGGCAGTGTACAGAACTGAACTCTTTAATTAAACAAACATCACTGCACACCTACTTACAAATACAAATTTAATAAAAGCAAACAAAAAAAAAAATCATCACAGATGCAAAAATGTGGTTACTCCATCCATCTTGCATATGGAACCCAACATGTATTAACCAAAATGAGTAAAAAGAAACATTGTCAGCCGCCTGCTGGAAGCTCCTTAAAGTTGAACTCAAGGGATGTTGTAATGGGACCATTATATTTTACATAGAAAGTTATAGCTGAGCAATGAAGACAACTCACAATTTTCTGTTTGGCTTTGTAATTTCACTGTGATCCTTTAACAACAGGCTTTGGGTTTAGTATAACCAGAGAGTCAGTATGTACAGGGAGGTTTCACTATTGGTCCATTTGCACTGTGAGACACGGAAGGCGCCGCGAAACCACTGTTAGCATGGAGCGGAAAGTAGGTCGCTGCGGTAAACAATAACCGTTTGTGCATTTCCACGAGGCATATCAGCTTTCAAATGGCTCTGAATAGTTTCAATCAGCCCAAAAATATGAACAAACCACAGTAAACAGAAATGCATACTAATTACTATCTTTGGTGAAGGCGGTCTCTTTCAATTCTTAAATTTCTTGTTTATCGCAGCGACCTAGTTTCGTGATTTGGAGGAAGTGAGAACTCTTTATACATCTATACTCTCTGGTTTTAACAAGGTTCCAACAGCCGACCGACCATATGTTAATAAAACAGGTAGGCAGAACTCTGTAGCTGCACATACATAATCATTGCAATGGTCTCCGGGCACAAACTTATCCAAGTCTAGAGAGAGAGAGAGAGAGAGAGAGAGAGGAAGTAAAAACTGTGGAAATGTAGGAACAGTGAACTGAAACAAGTGGTTTGGTCACAATGCATATTTTTCTGTTTGTGTTTCTATTATGTTCATCTGCACATAGCTGCAAGTTGGAAAATCTTAACAGGGCTGAAAATGCATCAAAACCACTGACAGGCCTGAGCCTAGCTGTACACCTGCATATCATCGCCGTTCCATAAGACTGTAGTAACTCAAGAATTTGAAAAACTGATTTTTTACATATAAAACTACATTCAAAGCCCCATCAAATGTTCTTGGTTATTGACTCCTAAGCTGAAAAACAATCTGATAGCAAATTTTCAAAAAGTCATTGTAACCAGACCAGTTGTGCTAAAATAAAACAGTTTTTCGCTCCTTTTGAAAAGTAGCCAAGATCTACAACTACAGTTTTAGGGAACAGTAACGATATTTCTTATTTTGAAGAATACATGATGATCTTCGACTGTAGACAGGCTGAGGGTCGATGAAAATCTGGACAGGGCTGAGGTCAGCTCTGAGGAGGTCATCTGCCACAACCTGTGATGCATGACAATATCATATTTTTACAAATGATGTAGAATGACATTCTCTTCTGTTTCCAAAAAAAGAAGAAAAAAAAGATAGTTTGACCATGCTGCACTTTTAGATACAGGCACTTTCAACTTTGTTCTTTGTAAGACAGGTTTACAATTAATGTTGAATAGGTTCATCTTCTAGTTCCATAAAACAAAAAATGAAAACAAAATGCAAAGATTTCAGAGTTGGCCAGTTTGAGCCCAGGACCATTGATGCAAAACAACATCACAGGCCAAAATAAATTATTATTATAATCCAATGCCCACTGCAGCATGCAAACAAAAGTTTATCATGAGAAACAATCGCAGTAAATTTCAAACAGTTGATTTGACAATTATAACATTACTATTATCAAGGTTATTATGATACAACTCAATTTCCACTGGACTGGCTGGAAACAAAAAGAGTTCCAGTGTTGTATTGAGGACAATATTGATGATCATGTGATGAAGCAGTTTTTAATGTCAGCATTTCTGAGACTTGGCAAACAGTACAAACTTTGTATGGTTATCTAAAAGCTAAACTGAACAAAAATCCATGTCTTTCTCTATTTCACTTTTATCAAATAGCCGTCATTTAGTCAGGTTAGTTATATACCACTTGAACAAATAATGTATTATCATACTTGAAAATGGATTTATATCAATGTCTTGGGTGAGGCCTGGGCCCCACTGAATGTAGGGACGTCAAGGCCTCAACACTTGTTTCTTGTGGGTTCTTTTCCTCTGAATGTCCTCTGTAGTCTTGCTCTCCTAGGAGTTTCTAATCTCATTTTCATGTTGGTTTTTTTCCTTAAATTTAGAGTGGTAATTGTACCCATACACCATAATTTATGACTTACGGACCAGGCAATAATACACTGCTGATAAATTTTACCTTCAAGCAAATAGAAAATGCATTCCACATGTCATGCATACCACATGTCATGGTATATAGCAAAAGGTCAAGGCTTGCCCCCAATATTTTAATTTTTGTACACTTGACTTTCACAGAGGAAAAACAAAATTCTAATTATTGTCATATTAGTTCTTTGTCAGTGTAAGAAGTCAAAAATGTGAAAAATCCTGAAAACTGATGCTTAACATTCTAATGAACCTTTCAAAATCCATCACTATGAGCTCAAATGCTAGTTGGCAATAGTTATGAAATCCATTCATTTATCTTTATTATGCTTCACATGTAAAGTAAGCATTCAGCAGTCCATCTTCTCTGTAATGTTCTGGAATGACTAATCTCAGCTCCACCAAGTCTGGTCTCATATAAAATCAAGAATTCTTTCAGAGATGACACTCTCTCTATACATACATAAGTTGACCCTCTTCAAAGGTTTAATTGTGAAAGACCAGCAAATAGAAATGTCAAATTAATAATGAAATCTACAATCCAGCAAAATTAACCATTGCTTAGCCTTGTCAGAAAATCCTGTCTCTACATTCATCATTTGTGCACCATGACAAAACTGTAGCATTCTATTGGTATATGTTATATGACATCATATCTTTTTTATACACACGACCCAAGAAAACCACAATCAGGATAAGCAACAAAATTACAAGGGTCTTGTGGTTTCACACACCAGTTTCTTTTCAAGCAAACCTTTCTAGTACTACATTCAATATCTCTGATTTATGCACATTTTCTCTCAATGGCATGGTATTGGTCATTGTGAGCATCTTGAATAAACATAATAGTGATGTTCATCTTTGCCTCCCTTTTGTTGTGTTATCAGTGGGCTATTTATCTGTAACAAAAAGTCTTCCTGTCACAGCAGTACAGTTTTACTGACAATGTGGCACGCTCGAGGCAGACAGGAACCCAGCACTACTAAAACACCATTACTCTGGAAAGCTTAACAAAACACAGCTTTCACAAATACACATCTTCATTCAGAAATCACATGTCACCAGGGATTGTTCATCACTTCTCTGAAATCTAATGAAATATATAATGAATGTATAATAAATCCCTTAGAGAAACTGTACATTCATTTTCACACGACTGGCAAGCCAAACAACAGAATGCCGCTGCAACACCTGCGGTCACCTGTGTGCTTCAAGTTTTGGATTGCGGAGTCACATGCCCTCTCATCACTAAGTACACAGACAGCGACTTCATCAGACACTGACAGACTACCAACACAATGGCAAGTGCTGGCCAGCATCAAAACTTACATTACAAAAGGCATTTGTGAAGTTATGACCAACAATTCTCCTGTCTGATTTTTTTCATCTGCTTGGAGTATTGCAAAATTGCTGTATTCCTCCGACTATGTCCACTCCTTCTCTGACAAACTGAAATGTCAGGCATTGATGACCATGCTTATTGTCTAGTTGGGCAACATGTGGGTGACCTACATCCAAAGATTCTAATGCAGCTATCACCCAATGACTGCAGGGGAATACCTCCACAGGTTTGAGGTCTTCGTTCTAGGAGGATCCCTGCCCCTAGCATTACATCTCACTTTTCTCCTTGTTTGTCTTTTCTTATGTTTCTTGTGTTTTTTTCTGGTTTGACAAGAAAAAGGAGAACACCCAGACCCATGACCCCACAGAATAAAAGCAAGTCAAGAACCAAAACACAGAGTTCTTTCCCGATGACAATCTCCCGTGGTTTCCCTCTCCTAAGCATTTCAATTCTCTTTTTTGCCAACGCCATCTATCATATTCTATTAAGTACTGACTGATATCTCCACACAATCAAACCTTATATACCATACAGCTGTTTCAAAAATGCCCAAGTGCAGGAAACACAATGAGATTCTACTGTGATACTGACTGCTGGCAATTATTTTTTTAAATAAGGACATGAACAAATAATATATATCTCTGCTACATGTAACATACAGCTAAAAAGGTGATTGGCTATTAAGTATAAGACAAAACTAATTACTCATTACTCTACAATAAAGAATTCTAAGGTCTTTGATTGTCTAGTGCCTACCAGTCATAAAAGACCTCTGTAACCTCATGTTCAAGGAACTAAAACTGTCTATAGCAAATTTGGCACACCTCCAGAACATCCATCGTCCATCACTTGAATAAAAAATCCATCTATCTCTCACATCAGTGAGCATCTTCACAAATTTCAAATACAATAGCACTCAATGCATTCATCACCTAACAATACTGACGCTAAAAACCATGGACTTTTGTAAAATGATGAGGTAACAAACAAATGGTGCCAATTTTTTTACACGTCAAGATTTCCAAGAAGCCACAATCACACTCATTTCTTTCAACAGTTTTCTTTGCAAACATGACTAGTTAATTCCCTCTACACAAACACATAGCTTGTTTCACTGAACATCACTGGTTAAACATTTCGCGTTGAATTTAAACTGTGAACAAACTAGCAGCAAAAAGAATGGCTGATGGTCTACATCACAATTTTGGGCATGTTACTCAAATTTACCGGTGAATTATTAGTGGTACAAGAAAGTAAAAACTTCTTTTGGCATCTTTCACTGTCACCTTCTTGTCATTATTGCATCTTATCATAATGCAATTTGTGTTGCAAAATATATCTGATAAAATCTCTTTCTTCATCTGATACCCTCTTCCATGATGAAATAGCAGATAGCAATTTGGCTTTCACAGCTACAAAAAAACACTAGAAAAAGGTATTTTTGTCTTAAAGCACTATGGACACCAAAAGTGCAATCTAAGGAAATCTACTAAATGTAAAGGAAATTACTGCTTATAAGAGGCTAAAACCTTTCAAGACACTGGTAACAATTCAGTAACACTAAACAAATTCTCAGGCACGCATGTCACTGAAATTTTACAGTCTCATTCAGCCATGGAATTGAATTTCTGGAAAGAAGGACAAAATTATAATTGCAAGACACAAAATCCAGCATTTTTCTTGAACAAAGTCAGGCAAAAAACTACCACATCCAGATCAACCTGATTCAACCTAGAGATGATAAAATAAAACACATTCAACAAGCCTGATATCTCCACTGCAGAAATTCACTGTGATTTGTAAACAAGTCCCACTACATTTTGCCAAGTATGGTGTTTATTCAACAAACCAGGGGATCTTCACTTCAAGCAGGATGCAGCCACATGTGGGAGAAATAATGTTTGTATTTTCAAGAAGCCTGATATCTCCACTGCAGAAATTCACTGTGATTTATAAACAAGACCCACCTACATTTTGCCATGCATGGCATTTACAAATGTATGCAACACATCAGGGAATCTTCACCGCAAGCAAGATGAAACTCACATCTGGGAGATATAATTTCTGTATTTTTAAGACAACTGAATGCCAGGGCAACAAGTGAAATGTTCTTAAAACCACTGAACTTTATCTGAACCATGCAGTTTACCAGTACAGGCCTTTCTTACACACATTATATAGGTACACATAAATATGTGTTTACATTTATAGTAACGCAGAATGAGCCGTTGAAATAGCAAAAGCCATGGAATTTTCCAGCTCCAAGGAAGTTCTTGAGCCCTGTGTCACACATTAAACAAATTGGATGGAAGTTGCTATTTCTTCTATATTCTTAGCAGGAATCTCTTTCACATGAATAGACGACTTTAAACTGGGCAAGGAGAATATCTTGGAGTAGAGGATGTCAATGTTCGTCATGTAGTATTTACTGTATCTACAACTGGAATCATTTCACTCCACTCTCAGCAACAAAGCGTGCAGCAGTGTTGATCCTCTCTCTTTTGTCACCCAATCAATCTCTGAGTTCTTGAAGTGGGGGTCCACCTGGGCCTTGTCCTCGTCAATCTGCGGGCTGACCTTGTAGGACCCTGGCTTGACCCACACCTGAAAGGCTGCTCGGGCTTCATAACATTTCTTTGTTTTGGGATCTGAGAACCTAAGTATGGGAAGGAAATAAAGAGAAAAACTCAGTGTTTGAGTACTGACAGAAAATGCAAAGTCTGAATAGGACATTGTTTAGCGAATTTCATCTTTCCAGTGGGCAGGTACTCTGTTGTTCGAGTAAAGCATTTCTTTGGACTGCCTTTGTCACTGTCAGAAAGAAACACATAGAGAAAAGGGGAAAAAAAGAGAGGCAGACATATCAAAGGTGTCTCTCAGAAACTGCCCCAATCTTGAAACGTCAATTTTATGAGAAGAAAAACTGATTAAATGCAAAAAGAGAGGACTCAACTGAGAGAAACAGTCTAGTCATTGGTTCTTGTTTTGTTTTCTATTATGTTACATGCCGAGCCGTCTTAATACATGGTGTAGAATGAGGTCTCCTTTTGATTCCATCATAAAACAAAATTGGGAAATTTCAGAGTTGAGCACTAGGCGTCTGAGACCACCGATGTACAATAAACATGATGTAGGTCAAAGGTTCACAAGTCCTTTAGTCTTTTTTTAAAGTCAACCCTTTTAAGTAAGCTTCTATCCTTCCGAGCTTCTATTTGCCCCCCCCCCCCCCCCCAAGCCATAAATAAACAAATAAAATTCTGCATACTTTTTAAAATTTATATCATTACGCACTCATACGGGAAAAAATGTGTAACACACACTTAATCTGTTCATATGATCTTTTCTAATGTTAAAATGAAGGTACAAATGAGCCGCAACATGTATTTTGATTTTCTTTTATCACTTTCTACTGTTAAAAGACCCCCCCCCCCTCGTCTCAATGAATCAATCGCTGGGGTCGATGCTGACCACTTTGGGGAACCCTGAGTTAGAGCATTCTGAACACTTTCCTGGAAAATGCAAGACAAAAGTGAGATATCTGCTATTTCCAGCAGCAACACAGAATCAGCAGGTCACTGTTAGTTTCTCTTACCTGTGTTTAGGAGAAAACTGGGCACCACCTGCATGCCTTATGGTTGGGGACAGGTAAATCTGTTTACCACCTAGATTCTCTGGACGAGATTTCTCTGTGTAGGGTAAGGGACGGGGAAGGAGAATGCTTGTAGAAGTGCCACCACCTTCATCTGCAACAACAACATCTCGTTGTAAAATACAAGAGTTTGAATCTTTCTGATAATTAAGACAGTCAATTACTGGATATTATAACAATATCATATAATGCACAACAATACATTACCAGTAAATCAGGGTTGATGATTATTCATTTTTTATGTTCGTATTCTTATTAGGGCTCGGTGTGTACACTGTAGGATGTAGCCCTCATCCAATGATCTCCATTTTTCTGTGCTGCGTCTGTCATGTCCATGCCTGTCCACCTGTCTGTATAATATCATCTCTTTGTCGTCTCTCAGGGCGTCCTCTTGTTCTCAATCCTTCTCTAGGTCTCCATTCAATGCAATGCTTTGTCTATCAGTTGATTTTCATTCTTCTGATATCATCATCATCATTGCCTTTCTCACCCTGGATCAGGGTATAGGCCACCAACAAACACTTTCCATCCCTCTCTATCATGGGCCAGCCTCTTTACATTATTCCAAGTCTTTCCGGTTCGTTGCACATCATTTTCTCTGGCTCTTCTCCACGTTCCGCGCGGCCTTCCTCTTGATCTCTTGCCCTGGGGATTCCAATCCAATACCTTCTTCGCGATGCTGTTTCCTGGCCTCCTGAGAGTGTGGCCGATCCATCTCCATCGCCTCCTACCAATTTCCTCTCTGACTGGGCTCTGTCTTGTTCTTTTCCAAACAATTTCATTGCTGACCTTGTCTGTCCATCTGATCTTAAGTAGCTTCCTCAAACATCTGTTGATGAAAACTTGGATTCTCTTTATGCAGGCCTGGGACGCATTCCAAGTCTCACATCCATACAACAGGACTGACTTCACGTTCGAGTTGAATATCCTCAGCTTTGTTTTTAGAGATATATCCTTGGTTCTCCAAATCTTGCTTAAGGACGTGAAAGCTGCCTGTGCCTTTCCAATTCGTGCTTTGACTTCTGATTCTTCTGATATGGCCAACCCATTTCACATAAATTTCACAATGTCTATTTACCTGGGTCTGTTTCCAAATATCAGTGTGAGGAAACATTTTTATTCAACAAAAAGCTTTTTTTAAATTGAGCAGAATCTGGATACAAGTCAATTCACCAGGAACTGAACAAAATGCCACATAAACTACACTCACTCAACTGTTTTAAGATTTGTTTTTCTTTTTTTCCATTTTACAGAATCTGTAAAGATAAATACATACTGATGAAATTTGGCACTGACAAAGGTAATTTTGAGTTCTACAAGTGTCTTTTCCCATTGATGGAATGATTTTGTTTCATTAAGGGAGGTATCATACTAAGCCCAGAACCTGCACAGTCAGCTGCTGGCAGACAAGAAGTGAACACCATAATTTTCAATAATTTCTTTGTAAATCCGGGAAAACCTTGTCATATAAAGCCCTGTCAGACACAGTCAGTTTCTGCATCTGACTGCCTGACCAGGCTTAGCATGAAACCTCTCTTAGCCGTACCAACAAACAAAAGACAAAAAGTTCGGCAACTTACCAGATGGCAAGAGATCAAAAGTGTCAAGAATTCTGCGGACATCTGACATTGGTACACCATGGTAAGCTATATGCCACTTCTCTGCCACATTCAGACTGTGGGTTTTGTTGGGGGCTCTGGTAGAAAATCAGACAGAAACAGTCAACACTGATAATATAAAACTATATTATTTACTACTCGGAATACAATATAAATGTCTGTCTTGTCACATGGGATCCCCAACAAACAGTAATTTCATTTCAAGTGGGAACAAAATATTTCAAGCAAACATATCCATATGATACAGCGGCTACAGCTCATCTCTGTTCATCAATGAATGATTTTATTTATGCTTTACTCTTTCCAATATCTCATAAGCTTAAAAATTAAAGCAACAGGCACCATGCTACGAAATGACAAAATAAAACAGGGCATTCATACAATTTGAACTTTTGAGTTATTTTAATAATATTGTTAATCTTATTTCTACTGATTAATATAGAATGGAAGTAAATGTTATAGCCAGGACATGCAGTAAATCTATCTGCACCTGTTATTTTACATATCAAATCAGTAAAGGGACATATATAATCAAACAAAATTTCTGTCACTACCTTAAAACATATCTGGACCATCCAAATGGCAGAGCGAAATCTTTCGGTGGGTCACCACGACGTAGCTGTGGGTCATCCCCTCTGGCTTTATGACAAGCTGTACAGAAACAGAGACTTTGACCCTCGAAGTAACCATCTGCAATGGAAGAAACGGTGGTTGATGTAAAGATTTTTTACACTGGTGATTTTGAAACAAAACAAACTCCAGCATGAGTTGTCATAATGAAAATGAAATAAATGTTGAACTTATTAGATCTACCCATTTTTCCCATTTCCATGGCTGAACAGCCTCATTTTTAGGTCTGTGATTTAGCAGTAATAGATGCTTGCAGTTCCTGTCCTCCGGCAATTCCAAAAACAAAAGAGGTGGGTCACCTTTCATTGTATAAATTCAAAAGCACTTAAGGTTAATTATTCTAAGACAGCGAAAGAGTTAAATATCTGATATTTTGATAACCACCATCCCTGCAGAAAATCAAAGCCTCATCAATCATTCCAAGTTCTTACCTGGCAAGCCTAATGAGATCTTTAACCTGTTGCAGATGTTCAGATATTCACAGTTTCTGACTGCAGTATTGTTGTTATCAATGGCATTGTTTGATTTCTCTTTACCCTCTGCGGAAGAAACAAAAACACTTGTCTGAGAGAGTGAAATATTTATGACCTTTTGTAGCACAATGATTCTTTGCAAGTTTTCCATAAAGAAATGCTCCAAAAACATGAACACAAACGTTTCCAGTCTTTCTTCTTGTCTGTTGTTCTCCATATTCGCTGATGACTGCAGCGGTGTCCAAAATACTGCCAGTAGGACATTTCATGCTATGCATAGTTTTCGCAGATTATTAAAGTTATCGTATAATTGTGACCAATCCACCAGTCTCAATTGGCTCTTGCTGCATGTAATCAGTTTTTACCTTCCTCCTGTCAAGTTGGCCTTTCTGCACTTTACAGGTTTGTACCTGAGATTGTCGATATGCAACAGTACAAAAGCATTGATTCCTCATAGCCACAGTTAAGGAACAGAGTGTGCTTACTGTTTTCAAGGTCTGCTTTCTCACATTCTTCCTTGAATCCTGTTGCTGCCAGACTTTCAAAATCTTCAGGGAGAATGGTCACCTGTAATGGAAGAGATTCATCAAAAACAGAATGTCAGTATGTGTGGCAGGTGGGGAACACGCCCCAGGTGTCAAATCTGGGCCAAATATTCCTGTACAAGATATTTCTGCAATGATGCAGGCAATTTATTACAGTCTGAGTAAATTATAGGTCAGCTGAAACACTCTAGGTAAGTGTCGTGGCCAAGGGAAGCTTCCCAGTTCAGAATCACTAAATGTGTATGCAATCCCCGGCTGCTGCATAATCTATGACATGTGCTGACAAATAAAGACAAAGTTCTTGGTCATCTACACATTAGTGACATATCACCATGGCCAAACACAATTACTTTTGTCACGTTTTGGTGTTTTGGAAAATCAAAGAAAACTATTTACTTTAAATATTGTGGGAAGTGTTGTTAGGGGGAGTTTTACATAGAAAACTGTGTCGTTAAACAGTGAACACAACTGAGTATTAGCTCTATTTGGCTTTGATGTTAGACTACACTCCCCTAAAAACAGTCTAAATATAGTGGCTGCGATGGATGTGGGTTTCCGTTTAAAAACTCCTATACAATGAAACAAAACAATAAAACTGTTGAATGGTGCACCGTGACTGTCTAATTAAGGTGAGCATTTCATCTCAAAACACCAAAAACAATTAGGCAATTGTGAAATGACCATGACAATAAGTGCTGTAGCCCAAATGTTGCCTTACCTGCTCACACTGTCCATACAAATCCACCAGTGGCCAACAAGGATATGGTATATCTCTAGCTGCCACACCATAGTCTATTCCATTGACTAGCAAGTGGAGACAGGACTCCTCATCCACCAGCACTCCGACTCGGCTGTTCTCTCCGAGCGTATCTAGATTAGGACCATAATGGTCTCGCACCTGGAAGATTGACAAGGAAAAAATTATATGTTTATTCCAGACCTGGTAGATTAACAAGGAAAAAAAACTATTTGTCTATTCCAACTCCAGTCCAATCATACATCTGAACACACTTGGGAGACAACACACACATTTTTACAAATATGTACAACTCACTCACTTGAACACTCAATTTTAACAACCCATAACAAACACATGGGCAGATTTTTAATTGAAAAACTGTCCATCAGTCTGCGCTAGGTATCTTTGACCATATTCAATGTCCTTCTTAATGTTGTTTTTTTTGTTGCTTAAAACAATCATACCTCATACAATACTGCCGTGCGAGGGCAGAGTGACATAACTAACGAACTATAAAATAGCACCATACATCACTCTGCCTTTGCATGGCAGAGTAACCTAATATAACAGCAATGATAAAATGATAAAAAGTGTTGGACAAAGTGTTGCACTGAATGGAGGCCTAGAAAAGGAAAGAGACCAAGACAATGCCCCGAGAGACGATATTGTGCTGACAGGTGGACATGCACGAACATGATGGACGGAAAGCAGAGAAGAATGGAGACCACTGGCAGCGGGGGCTAAATCCTACAGTGGACGGACAAGGCCTAACAAGAACAAGAACAAAAAAAATAAAAAGTCATTTTATTATAGCCACATATATATACACTAATGTGATATCAATCTATACAACTGTGCCACGCACCTTATACCCTGAGACAAACACAGATTCACTTTGTATGATGATACAAGGTTTCCTGATGGCCATGGCTGTAGTAGGAAATGTAAACTTGTCCACTGGGAATCCCACTACACCAATCATAAATGAGGAACTCCATTGAGGACTCAATTTTCCTAGTCGAACCTGTTTGTACAAAATAAAAGGAGTCAGAAAAAATGCCTGAGTCAAAGGACAGTAAAAAAAGAAGTGAAACTCCAAGGAAAGGGAAGATGCCCCCCCCCCCTTCCCCAATCATCTTTGTCAAGCAGTATAAAATCATCAAAGAACAGTACATGAACATCATGAAGACATTATATCAGGTGCTTCTTTCACTACACTAAGAAAACAAAAAACAACAAAAAAAAGAGTTACAGAGTTAATTACCATCAATGGCTGAACTTCACTGGCCCCAGCGTTTCAAATGAGTAGTTTCTGAGAAACTTTATAACTGTCTCCAAATAGAAAACTTTTAGTCAAAAGACTTTAAGCTTTTTCACCACCTTATTTAATGCCATCTCATGGTAAAGCTTTCATAACTGTCTGCATTTCTGGTATCTGTCAAATGAAACAAATAAATTAATTCTATGACACTTTTCCCTTATATATGTGAGTGTGCATGAGAAAACCCACAATATGTCGAAAGGGCTGATTTTGAGAAAAACGGCTTTGAAGTGAAAATATGGATCTGACACAAACTTCCAACTTGGCTGTTGTTTAGGGGACCGTGGCATGTTACAGTGTAAACTGTAGACGAGCAGTGAACACTACTCACTATGATCTCTATAAAGGCTTTGTACTTAAGACTATGGTCTCCTAACAAGATCCAAAAACTTCCGACTTGGCTGTTGTTTAGGGGACCGTGGCATGTTACAGGGTAAACTGTAGATGAGCAGTGAACACTACTCACTATGATCTCTATACCGGCTTAGTTATTAGACTACGGTCTCCTAACAGCAATCACTCCAATATTAATAGGTCAATTAGCTATTGCCACTTTTAGGATGAAATGCCGTTTTCTCAAAATCTTGTTTTAGGGTGGTCACTGACTTCAATTTATCAGGAATGTCTTGTCTTTTATTATATGTACAGAACTCAAAATGTCATGTTTTCGACATATTGTGGGTTTTCTCATGCACACTCACATACACTCGAGCCAAAAAGTTAAGCAACCCTGGGTTATGCTCAGAACTGACAACTTTATTTTTCAATTAATTCAAACACGTTCATTGGAATCAAATTATTGTTATGTAAGTCTGAAATCACATTCAATTTCATTTTACCCACCCCAAAAATGGGGCTTAATGACTTAAACAAAATTTTCTTTTATACAGAAACAAAAAAGTCAATAATTGAATGGCAAGAGTTCACAAGTCTTGTTAGTGAAGGTTGCTTAACTTTTTGGCTCGAGTGTATATCTAAAATTGAACAATAAAACATTATGAAAAATAAAAGTACCTGGAATAGTTTCCCTCTTTTCAATGGTTTGTTACCCACGACTAGACCTTGATTATAGCTGGCCAATCTCTCAGCTTGCTTGTTCCCTTCTCGCAGCAGGATGTTTTTACCATGGTTGCCATGGAAACAAGTGGAAAGGTGAGCAGAGGTGTCACTGTCTTGGTCTCTATCCTGTTCAATGACATCAACAAAATTAAGACTGACTCTTGTAAACTGTAACTGGCCTCACAGACACTCAGTGAAGAAAAACACTTACGGCTTCAGATCTCACAAATCCAGTATTTTGATACTTTTTTCCGAAAACCAGCGACCACACCAAATTTATCCATGATATGGACACAGAGGTTTAAACTGAGCTGAGCAGGTCACAACAACTTGCTTTTCATTATTCATCTTGTAACTTGTGAACACTGTTTCCAATGGATTGCTGTCTACAAAATTGTTGATTCCTACACAAGACTGCCTCCAAATAATAAGTTCCATTTCCGTGGTAAATCAGTTTCGCAAGTGCTGTATGCATATGTATATTCTCCAGACTCTACTTGATTTATGTAATATGCACATATTTTTTTTTCTAAAGATCCTGGTTAATCACTTTGTAGGCCATGCAAATTTTCGCAAAAAAATTAAAGTACTTTAAATAATGTATATAAGATTTTACTCCTCGCTACTGTTATTTTAAACCTCACTAGTGCATCGGTTTGCAGGCAATCTAAAACTAACCATTTCCAAAGTTATGGGACAATTGTACAGAAACAACTGATTGGTCACACATACAGCCTACCTGAGTGGTCTGATCCAGCTCATATGCAGGAGAAAGTACAATACTTGAAGAGTCAATACTGGCACTGCTGGTGATCACAATACCTTCCACTGCTCCATGCATGTCAATCACAGCAAACACATTCTGAGAATACAATCAACTTATTTATGAATGCTAATGGGTAAGTGCTGTAGTGAAACTAAATATCTACATCCCACTTTTTCTACACCCAATTTTGTGTTACTAAGGTGACAAAAATAACCCAGGGGTTCAACTGGACTCTAACTTCAACCATTGCCATGGCAACCATTACATCATCCACCATATTGGATTTTATGCAAATTTTGAAGCACACATATCTATACTTTCCAACTGTGCAAATGTCACAAACTGCATGCATACATTCTTGTATCTATTTAAAATAATTCGTCTACATGCTTTGTCCATACACTGAAAACTGTATAAAGTTTCAGAATTCATGCACTATAAAATATAAAAGATTCATGCATTTCGGGTGAAAATGAATTTACAGAAAAATTCTATGAATAATCTTTTTTCAAAATCCTCTTGACAAAATTGTCAAAAATGAAAGAAGGAGCCTCCAAAGTTACATCAAGATCTGTCCAAAATTTTTCCAGAAATCTATTTATATGTGAATCATTTTGAACAACTTGGAACAGCCATTTCTATCAGAACACAGTATTGCCTGCCTTGATGTATCAATGGGCCAATCACTGCTAGCAATTTAGTAGTGAACTAGTGTTGAAGACACAATACTAGTCATATCAATGCTGGCCATGCCAATAATCAAAGTAATAAGAATGTAATAATGTAGTTCATATGATTTCATAAGCACAAAACAGAACCCTTACCTTGGGTATTCCACTGGCTGCTTCCCCAAGGTCATCTCCATTAAGTGAGACATGCATTGTTCCATCTGAGTATCTGCAAACCCCAACCCTGTCACCAACCTACAGGCAAAAAAACATATGGATTGAAAACTTTGCATAGCTTCAGCATATTAATTGTGTCAATAATACTGTCATAGACACAAATTACCATTCATTACACTCAAACGTCTCATTTCTGAGTACTTACACCAGACTGATGGTTCCAGGCCCATTCAACACAAATCCGACATTGCACAAAAGTTGTCTCTTTTCAGCTGGAAACCAAAGGCAGCCTCATTCTATATCATGTGTAGTACATCTTACCACAGAAGAAATATAAAGGCATACTTTGTGATCAAAGTTTCTATTTAGAAGTAATCATACTATCTCAGTTCACACCTAATCAGGTCCTGCTTCTCCTGAAAAGCTGGCCTTTCTATACTTGGCTTGACTTTGAGTATATTGGCGCGTTGGCATGACAATGGCCTCTTTGTGCCTTTCAGTTTTTTTCCTTATCTTAATTGGGTTAGTTTTTAGCTTTCAGATTTTCTATGCTTGGGTAGACTGTGTCAAAGATCATTGAAATTCATTAACAGATAATGAATATCTATGACAGGGTGTCAGAAATGCAAAAATCTGTAGATATTTCATTAATTTCATGTAGAGTTTGAAACTTACTTGTAATCGTTGTAATGACGGGGTATAATTATCCTTGATAACCACCCCACATTTCTTGACCTCCGAGGCTGACACCACCCATGTCACCTTGGATGTAATTTCGTCAGCAGTTGAGGGTATGTTGACAGGTGAGGTACTGTCCGAAATAGCCATAGTTGTCAGGCCTATCTTCAGGGAACCTGACCAAATACTGCAGATTTCACTGATCTCAACCTGAACATAAAACAAGATAAATGATTAACCAAAATCACTGGCCCTACCATGACACAGAACAAGTGAGAAGGATCTAATTTTACAGGGAGGAGAAACAAATGGCTTTACTTCAAATGTATTTCTTAGATTAAATATTATATTTTTATTTATACAAATAATGAACATTTGAAATACTGTGCTCTTCTTAATCAATAGAAAAAAATAAAATCACTTTCAACGCAATTGTTAAAATATCTGGCAAAAATTAGTAGTCATCTGCGGTTGGGCAAATACATATGTGGGGTTTCAATGACAAGGCTAAGGAAATATGAAACTGTTATTCATCACCATAACTTAATCATCACACTGAGACAATGTCAGTCCATAGGTACTCGATATTTGCAAAGCCAAAGGGCCAATGTAATATATTTACACCACTAATTCCTTAAGTTCAAGCTACTGGACTGGTCACACAGTTACCAAAGTAAGTTTCACCTACTTTAATGTTCAACGCATTTTACTCTAAAGTCTGGTAAAAATTTGCAGAAAACAGTACTCCGTAGTTATACTGAAATCTGATCAACAGCTTGTGTCCAGTAGTGTACACGTTCCTCACCTCGAAAATTTCATCATATTTCAAAGGCTCCGAACTGAAGACAATGCCATGGTTATAGCTGTGAATTCGACTGGCTCCCCAGCAACTGTTGCGTAGTGTGATATTCTTCCCACAACATTTGCTCAGACGATGAGTTGTATCTGAAAGACGGAAAAGGCATCTCCTAATTCCCGTCATTAAACAATGTCATTGCCAGGGTATATAAAGTTTTATCAATATTATACATCTTTCAGGACTTGCCTATATTTGGCACCAGTTACAGACCAATCTGTGAAAAGGACAATCTTCAAAATTTTCATACAGGTTACAACTGATACTCAGATCATAATGTGACCGCTGATAATTACCGACACCAAGGTATCTATTAACATTCTATTACCATTTAAGAAAAAATAGATCTTTTTGATTCATTGCGTCCTTGTAAGTTGTCCAATTTTGGCTTTTAAAATTTTTGACTGCCTTTCAAAAACATTCAATTCAGTGCTCTTCTTTCTCATAGGAACAGCATGCACACCACTCTAGCCAGTCACCGGTGTACCACTGAACGGGGTTCATCGGGTTAAGAAGCCCAATGTATTACTTTTTATGCCTGAACCATCCATTATTTCCAAATCCATCGGTAATTTGAGATGGAGTGGTCACAAAGCACTAACTAAAGAAATACACAAGATACATTGTTTATATTACCTGCATTGGCTACTGAAGGAGTAGATATCTGTTCTGTATGAATACTGCTCTGTTGCTGTAAGAGATCCACCGCTGGCAGTACCACAGTGCCTGAGGAGACACTCACTTGAGCACACTGACCATACAGATCTATCACAGCATACACACCTGGACCATGTCAAATGCAAAATATGGATCATTACAGAGATATAAACTGGTAAAATAGCAGCACTTTCTTAGGGCAATTAATTAAAAAAAAAAAATATTCTGAAACAAGATAAACGAATTAAGGCAAAGAGTTACATAACCTGTCTCTCATAATGAGATAACATGCATAACTTACAAAAGCGGATTCCTAGCTTCACTCTCCCACCAAATTATGCTTCTTAAAGGATGTATGTCAGGGTTAGGACTTGAATTGCCGTGCTGGGTCACGGTTTGTTTATTTCATGGCATCATTGATTTTAGCCAGTGCAAATGTCCTTGAACTATTCCCGTGGACAGTTTGTTTTTGTAACGCTTTTTCTTAGAGATGGAAAGAAAGTGGGGCAAGATAGAACGAATGGATAAATTAACAGTGACGGTGCAGTTTTCGACCCCGTGGTTTGGGTGTACTTTAGCAAGGAAAGACGGGGCGAATAAGGAGTGAATAAATTCGTACATAAAACGTAGAGGGTGTAGAGACTTTAGGAAAGGTTTTGATATATTAGATTAACTTTGTCTGTTACTATTAATAGACTGCGAGCTGAGCTCGAAATGGATGCACCAATCAAATTTGAGCAGTTAGCTGGGGAATAGCTCGTTGCAGAAGATATAAGCGGAGCCATCTTTATGTTTCTTCACTCCATGCAGAATTTTCCACCTGCGAGGGCGTCGGCTTAGATTCGGCCTGAGAGAATCATAAGATTGTTAAAGACATGTCTATGTCCTTGATAGACAATGGAATTATCCACAGCTATTTCCTTCTATTCCCTGATTTCATATCAGGGACTAATCGTAAGTTTCATCCCAGTGATTCGACGATGAACGTGAATCTGACCCTAATTTTCCAGTAGAAGTACTACCAAAGGATGCAAGACTATAATGTTTTTTACTTGCAACTAGATCTAGAATGAGTGTCTGGTATACACATTTGTAAATTGTAATTGATGTGTCTGGATGAGGCTGGGGATTGCCAGCCCATCCTAGAGCAGATCTAGATCTATCTTAACTACGTCAGTGTGTCTTGACGGTTTGATCCTTTATAAGCAATTAACTGAGTTAACATTGTCGTCTGAGACATAAGATTATTATTTGTGAGATAGTAGGCAGACCATATTTCTGAAAGATAAATAAGTAATAATTAAATTGTGAATGAGTCAGAATGACATAATGTTTTAAGAATCTAGAGGAGACTTCTAGTTATGTATTATAGTATTTTCATTTGATGCTGCTGATGTTGTCCTTTTAATATGTAAGAGCTAGACGAAATTGTTAGGAATTTAAAGTAATAAATTTGTGGCCCTACAAGGTCCTTGATATAACTTACTCGAAATTGTTATTAGTGTATGTGGCATGGTATGGCAGAGTAAAATCTAAAAACCTCTCGATATTATTAAATGCAGTCGAACACGTAATTCATAATAACCATCCCCGTAACACACGATACCCCACTTACAAAAGCGGATTCCTAGCTTCACTCTCCCACCAAATTATGCTTCTTAAAGGATGTACATACTTATAACATTATTGAATTATTTCAGGTTTTTTAACAATTCAGGTGTCTGTTTTCTGTCAGTTACTGCAACAATTTGCTTGAAAGGAGCTTTTTCTTTTTTTTTCCCTTGTGTCCTTGATCACAACCATAATTAGCTAATGTGCATTTTATCTTTTGAATAACTCAACTGCATTTCTACCAACAATCATGAGACAAAATATTAGCATTCCATCCATGGGGATAGTAAATTCATTTCAACTAAATGTGTTTCTACAATTTATCATACCCGAGGCAATGTCAGCACTTGCTACACCCTGATCCACCCCATCCAAGTAATAGTGGAGGGTTCCATCACAACATCTCATCATGCCAATCCTTGACCCCACAGTGAGAGAATCCAAATCAAGGGGGTAGCCATTCCGTATTGTTGCTCCATCCTGCATTATAGCTGACCCGCTGCAAGGAGGAACAAAAGTAGCAAATTAGAAGTTGCAATGAGAAATACAGAGATATCTAAAAAGTTGAATTCATTACAATGTTACACAAGCTAACCATCTTCCAATATAAGAAGAACCCAATTAAAAAAAGGCTACCGGCACAACAATATCATTAAATATATGGGAAAAACCAAACTTACCTCACGCAATGCAAGATTATCAAAATACTTCACAGATAAAACATATGTATCGAGGGTCAGATGGTAAACCAAACAGGAACAGAGGTGGACTTGGATCTGCAGTACCTATGGCAGGGGCTGCCATGCCAGGATCGGACTGCTGAGCCACACGAGACGCTGCTCTCAACATGACTGACAAAAACAAGGCGCTACCAATGTCTTCCGAGACAGACGGATGCCTACTACTACTATGGTAAACTATCGGAACTCTACTTTTCAAAAAAATTCAGATATCTGGTATACTTGTAGCCTTAAGAGCCCACAGGTTGTGCTGTAAGTTGGGGTTTAAATTCTGAAAACTAAGGGTTAAATAGCATTTTTTTTAAATATGTAACTGTTATGTCTGATAAAAAAAAGTTATTCAGTTTTCTGCTTCTCCAGAAAATTTTGTGGAAATCAAGTTATGACAGTTTACCATGCAACTCTCCATATGTCCTTCATAAATATTTATCCAATGCTGTGTTCATGTGTCACTGTTCAAATCCCTCTCTATCCAGAAAGACAGTTTCAGGAACATGTGAACCAACCAATCCATGTCACTCACACATTCTTTCTACAACTCCAACCAAAAACATTCATCTTAACGCTTTCCCTACGGGCCAGCATTCCAAGTCTGGATAGAGCACCTCCTGGGTTTACACGCCATACTGTACTATGAATTTGTAAACAAAGATTGTCTTACTTCTTAAATACTGTCCATACTGCACTTATCACACGCGTGGTATTTATGGACATGCTAGGACAAAGGAAGCTTTACCAAGAATTCTATTTTTAAGGTTCAACATCACGGGATGTTAATTGCCTGCCAAAAATTCATGGCACACTTAGTATTCACTGTCTTTGAAATGGATATAAAAAAACAGTCACCTCAACATCCAGGTATCATGTTCAATATCTGTCATGGTGTTTGGAAATTCAATATCCTCTGGCTTCACAAGTGTAACACCTGAAAGAAAGAGCACAGGTTTAAGTGCACTTGAATTCAGTACTAGCAGTATTAAATCCTAAATGAACCAAAACTTGGAAAGAAAATTCTAAAAATCAAAACAGGACACAAACTACGGAAGTTAAAGCTACTAAGAATTTTCTGTCATTCATTGTACTAATGTTTGGATTTACCTGCTTCTAATGATCCCGACCATCTGTCCACCATCTTTTCTATAACAACCTCGAAAATTTCTCCGTCTCTCAAGGGTCTATTGCTCATCACAATGGCATCGTTGAACTCTCCAGTGGCATTGGGACGTGCAGCTGTCAGGCCATTGTGCAGCACCGTGGCATTGCGACCATGGAGATGGTGGAATTTTAGCTGATCAGGGTCGGTGAATACACTAGAATCAGTGTCTGGGGAGGTCAGGGTGTCTGTGGAGTTTGTAAGATCACGTCATTAATACCTGCTATAAGCCCAACAGAGACAAAAATGCCGTGTTATACCGCACAACAGATCATTTTATCCATCTCACGCTCACAGGTGATGGGTCGCACAGGGGCAAGGTACAGGATGACAACAGGGGGTAAAATGTATCTGCGGAGCCTGGATGCTGCCTTGTTGTTTTTTTTTTGTACCATTTTATTCTTAGCATGCACCTAGGACAACTTAGCCTAAAAATTAATCAACATGAAATATGAACCCCTTTCTTCCGAGGCTATCCGGTACCACCGGTGTGAATGTTAGTGATAACGATGCACGGAAACACCTAGGGCCATGATCTGGATGTGACCTGGCTTCAAGGGGTGTAAGGACATCATGGGTCAAAATACCTGTTTAGTATAGGTGGTCACTCTCCAAAGACTTTCTTTCTTCTCTCAGCTGATAAACACCATCCTCTGTCTTCCATCATTAGCTAAAACACTGATATTACCTAAACATATGAAACAATCTGAAGCCTAAAACTGACCTGATATGTCAACAATTGTGGCCTGAGCAGCCATACCATACAGATCAATGACACCGTAGACATTGGGAGGGACATTGGTGGCACAAGCTCCTTGGTCAATCCCATTCACGAAAAAATGAATTGTTCCATCTGGCTTTCGAATGACTCCAACTCGATCACCAACCTGGCATTAAAGAAAGCAGTGCTGTTATCACAAACTACTAAAACAAACAACATCTTGTCCTGTCAGACTCTCAAACTGCTTCTACTCAATCAACAATCTCAGATTAGGAAAGCAATGAGGTTGTCATAAGTTATGATGACACGCAATATTTTATTACCAAATTTTTGTCTCTGAAATGACAGCATTTGTGACGTATTATTTCATAACAGAGCTGCCTGACAGACATTACAGTTTCTGTGACCAGTTATAAGAAATTGCTCACTACTGTAAATGCTGCAAGATCAAATAAGTTATTATGTGCATCTTGGTAAATAATAGCCTCATCAAATAAAGAATTTCCGCAACCACAAAATGTTGTTTTTTTTATACATAAACATTTGTTCTTATAATTTTGAAACTGTCTGACATAACTGAAATTTTTTTTTTTTGTTCCCAACTGTGGCAAGTTAGTCTTTAGATTATCCCAGTTTGCTCTACGTATATTTCTCAGATCATGCCATAGGTCCTAGAATTTCTGGAAAGTTCAACTTCTGCTGCAATGTGACTAAGAACAATTTTTTATTTCTTAAATTTTTTTCTTACTAATGCTCAAACACTAAATGTTGGCAAAAGTGCCTTGGATTTTGACAATTATCAACTTATTTATACCATTTACCTTCAAACGATCCAGATTCTGCCCATAATCTTCAATAATGGTTGATCCATTGTGCATGACTCCATTCCCTGTCATCATCCAGGTACCAGAGCGAATGTTTGTCATGGTTGATGGGAAATCTAACTCGCTAGGTTGGTGAGTGGTGAGACCAATCTCTATCGACCCTGCCCACTTGTCCACAAGTTTGTCCAGTCGCACTTCGAAAACTTCATTGGCCCGCAAGGTCCGGTTGGTCAGAATGACCCCATTGTTGAAGTCATCAGTGGCACTGTTCAGATGAAACAATTGCCAACATGAATTTGTTTTCAAGTTATTTGTCACAAGAATAAAAGCTCTGGCTGTCTGAACTGCAGGTAAATATACATTATTTTCTCCACAGCAAAAAGAAACCAAACAAAAAAAATGTTATTGACGGGTTCAACTGTACAAGGCACACCTTAATCAGTTCTCTAATTATTATGAAATTTGGAAACAGGACCCCATCTTTGGGCACAATGTTTTTACCAACTTGTCTAATCATGAGATTTCTATGTCATATTTCATACTCAATCTGCATGCATGTGCCAAACAAAATACTTCATAATATTCCACATACATAAAAATTAATATATTCAAGCTATGATGTTGCTTAAACATCAAGAAAAGCTCAGGGGTGTGTTCATCAGAATATCAAGTCTGGAAAATGGCAAATAAATAAAACATTATAGAACAAACTATGCAGTGTTAAAGTGACAAGCTCAGGCTTGAATAACTGTATGGGAATGATTAGGTGAAGACAGAAAAAAAAAAAAAAAAGAACTAAGGTGGTTAAGAAATTGTCACCACTGAATTGCCTTATTCTTCCTCCACGTTAGTGCGTTTTGAGAAAATCACTTGTAACAATTTTTAGTTAAACTTTAAACAACGTCAGTAAAACTTTTTAACACTTTAAAATCTACGCCCAGAAGTAAGACACCTTTAAAATATTTGCTGGAATGATAAAGTACTCTTCGGTATGCTATATCATTGTTTTACCTCAATGTTTGTACAGAATGGAAATAAAGAAAAGCAGCCCGTGAGCAATGAGGTGATTACAGAAAGAAAAAAAAAAAAAACTACACACGTTGAGAAATGGGAGCTTACTTTGGCCTGTGAGCTGTTCTATTACCATTGATGACAGCTGCATGCACACCACACACTGGACTGAACAGCAGTTTCTCTACTTCTTCTGTCTCTGTGAAAACAATGGCAAGATCATTAGTAAATAGTCACTCTTCAAGAAATTTCACTATTCTTCAGAAAAAAAAGTTACTGTCATCAGACTCTACTTCCTCTTCCCCTATGATGATCTATTTCACTGGTTAACATCACTGTTAGTAATAAATGCTTTCGGGCTATTGCATAATTATGCTATCTGTTTGTGCAAATCAGTGGGCAAAATTGACAGATGGACAGAGCTTGAAGGGAAAAGCAGAGAAATGGAAACATATTGTGCAAACCAGTGTGTGTCTTTAAAAGAGACATGTCTTGGCACTTTATAAATTACGCTCTGCTGAACACAGCCACATTTCATTGATAAATCTGTCAGCATTATTGCAGCAAATCAAGGTATGCAGTGCGTTAATTTGCATTTACTTAGTTGTCCACAATCATTAAGTGGCTGCCCTATCAAAATGAGACAATATAAGGGACATTATCATTACGCAATTATTCCCATTTCACCCCTGCAGTATAGGCATGTAAGTGGACTTCAGTACGAAGAAGCAAAATCCTCAAATAGAAACTACTTGTACAAATAACTGTTGGGAAACACAACTAAAGCAAACAGATCAACATACACTGCAACAAAGATACCTGGATATACTCAGTGTAAAGTGTGATGCTTCATAAATACACCAAATCTAGTCAAAATAAGTTTATCAGTATTTCTCACATCTAAGGCCAAAAGATTGGAAAACCGGTAGAAATTTGCAAACTTACACCCCTTGAATAAAGAATAGGCTATGCCTACCTGTGGCACCTCTGGATTCGGCCCTGTCACTCCCCTCACATGAGTCCAGGAATTGTCGGAGGGTGTTGACCAAACTTCGCTCAACAGGCTGAAGGGGTACCATGCTGGCTGACACTGCTTCTGTCTCAATAGGACTATGGTCAATAATGGTGACCTTGACAGCCATCCCGTACAAATCCACTACTCCCCACACTGGGGTCGGGGCATTGGAAGATGCCATGCCTTGGTCTAGCCCATTTATGAAGTAGTGGAGATGCCCATTAGATTTACGGACCAGTCCAATACGATCTCCCTCCTATTGAAAGAAACAGATTTGATTATTATTTCGGACAGTAGTTTTTGTATGGAAAAATAACCATATCCTACCGGTAAATCTTGGGTTCTTTAAATGAAAGCTCTTCATTTACATTTGCTTCTGCTTTGTTTGTAAATTTTGAAATCTTTACATGTACAAAGTTTTGTCTTTCTGTTTTAACCTTTATATTAAATACATCAATTCCATTTGTGACCTTCTGACAAGAACATTTTGGGAAAACTGACTTTCAAATATGTCAAAAACATGCAAATCATAACGTTTACAATTAAAATGTTAACTCCAAACCTCAGTGGATATAGCAGAGAAAAGGATATCTGTGACACACAAAAAAAATATCAATAGTTCTGTGATAAAGAATTGTTAAACACTAAGCTATGTTACTTTTCATAAATCAATCACTTTCTTTTCACGTTGTTAATTGTCTCCCCCCATGCCAACTCCAACAAACTACTTACACTGAGCTCATCCAGGTTAAACTGTCCATATTCTCGTCTTGTGCCTTTACCATTTGTCAAAATACCACATCCACTCATCATAATGGTGCCTGCAAATAAATACATGAACTCTCTCAATAACAGTTCCTTTGATACGTGACAAGTCAAAATTGTGGTACTGTACATGACATTGCTCTATATCAAAAACCAAACTCTTGAACACAAGGAAATTATTACCAGCAAAATTTCAGTCACATCTGTTTCTTTGCATATTAATAAGGTCTCTACGTACTGTCCAATTCCCTAAAGCAAAGGAATATATTTGTCCTGTGCATGAATTTATCTATTTACTTTATTATCATTTGTACATTTTATCACTGTATTTACCATCCAACTAAATAGAACTGCATGGAAAAGATGCAGATATTTTCAATCACTACTATGCTAAAACTGTTTCATGACACTACAAAAATGGGATCAGAAAAGTTTCTTCATGACCCTCGAATTAACACAGCTTTGTTGGATAAAACAGTAGCTGGATAAAACAGAAGGCTTGCTACAAAAGTTTGGTTATTGGGTATTTTGTCATCAGAATATTTTACAATAATGAAGGCAAGGATTAATTCTTCTGTATTCCATAACACCAACATGGAATTCTATTTAAATTCCAAAATGCCAATGCTTGGCCCATCATGACTGAAGAACTTGAATGAACATGATTCAAAGGACAAACATTCTGAGGACCTGATACTTACGACTAGAACTGGCATTCCGCATGTTTGTCATAGTGGCAGGAAATTCCAAAGTGTTTGGATTGTGAGTGGTAATACCCACTTCAATAGAGCCAGACCATTTATCCACCAGTCTGTCCAGCTGAATCTGAGGAAACAAGCCTTAAAATTAGACGCTGGACCAGAATGCACCAATAAAAGGACTGCTCTGCCTACAGATCCTTGCTGTCTGAATATCTCAAGCATCTAGTGTGATGTGCTGTCTAACTATACGAATTGAACAAATTATTAAATAGATAAAAATAAAAAAATCAGAAAACCCGACTACCAAGGATTTAACATCTGACTGCTTGTAAAATTCCTTACAATCTTGATTCTTTTGGAAATAACTGTACAGTGTTTATATTTTCTTATCTAAAGTGATGGCTTTACATTATGCAACTTTTCCATTTTTTTGCCATATTTTAGCTCACTTTGTGCAAATATAATAATTATTATCATTTAGTTACACACCAGTCCCCTTTAATGAATTTGTCAGTATAAAAGGCATAGATTGTTATGGCCGTAACAATATAAATCATGCCAGTATCTCTAAGCATTACCTCAAATATTTCATTGTCTTTGACGGGTCTGTTTGTCATGACTACTCCATTGTTAAACTCATCCAGTGGCCGCCTGCGTTCTGCCGATCTCCTGTTGTTGCTCAGCCTGACTAAGTTTCCACATCTTTCATGAAATCGTAAGGTATCGCGAGAAGAGGCCTCTTCATCAGAGCAGCTCGTTTCCTGCTCAGCTGCCAAATCATTAGCAATCTGATTGGAGATCTCTGTCAGAAACTCATGAGCAATTTCATTGGTGAAGTCATTACTTAGGAGAGCTGAAATTTGAGACAAGAAATAAATTTTGACATAAAGTACTGATTATTATGTTGCTGTCGACAAAAGTTTCTCACTAGTTCCCATCATTTACTTTTCCAGTTACTCATCATCATCATTATTGCCTTTCTCACCCTGGATCAGGGTATAGGCCACCAACAAACACATTCCATCCCTTTCTATCATGGGCCAGCCTCTTTACATAATGTAATGCACGTATCTCTTTATCTTTATGTTTAATAAATGTGTGAGTCTGACGGGTTGTTCTGTTAAGTGTTATACGTGTTCGTTCGTGATTGTTGTCCTGTTATAATTATTACATCTCCCAGTCTGGGATTTGTGACACTTGTCTGTTCATCTGATCTTAAGTAGCTTCCTCAAACATCTGTAGATGAAAACTTGGATTCTCTTTATGCAGGCCTGGGACGCATTCCAAGTCTCACATCCATACAACAGGGCTGACTTCACGTTCGAGTTGAATATCCTCAGCTTTGTTTTTAGAGATATATCCTTGGTTCTCCAAATCTTGCTTAAGGACGTGAAAGCTGCCTGTGCCTTTCCAATTCGTGCTTTGACTTCTGCCTCTGTTCCTCCCTTATTGTCAATGATACTACCAAGATAGCAGAAGGACTCTACATCTTCCAGTGGTTGATCTCCTACTCTGACTTGTTCGCTTAGGGGTGCAACAATTTTTAGGACCTTCGACTTCGCAGGATGTATCCTCAATCCAATAGATTGTGAAATTTTGTTTAGAGCTGTAGTCTTTGCTTGCATCTGGTCGTGTGTGTGCGACAATAGTGCCAAGTCATCTGCAAAATCTAGATCGTCCAGCTGTGTCCATGGGGTCCATTGTATGCCATTTCTTCCTCCACTGGTGGTTTCTTTCATAAGCCAATCAATCACCAGGACAAACAGAAATGGGGACAGCAAACAACCCTGCCTAACACCAGTCTTGATATCAAAGCTGTCAGTAAGCTCGCCATCGTGTACGACTCTGCAACTTGTCCCTTCGTACATGCTCTTGATAAGGTTCACCATCTTCTCTGGGATTCCATAATGTCTCAATATTCTCCACAGTGTTTCTCTATCGATGCTATCAAAGGCCTTCTCGTAGTCAAGGAAGTTCACTATCAGTTGGGAGTTCCACTCTAGCGACTGCTCTACTATGATTCTCAGCGTGGCGATCTGGTCGGTGGTTGATCGATTACTCCTGAAACCAGCTTGCTCCTCACGAAGTTTTGGGTCTGTTGCATTCTGTATTCGCTTGAGAATAATCTGATTGAAAACCTTTCCTGGGATGGAGAGAAGTGTGATTCCTCTGTAGTTACTACAATTGCTGAGGTCTCCTTTTTTTGGAAGCTTCACGAGGTGTCCTTCCTTCCAGTCCTTTGGAAACTTGCCTCCGATCCAAATCCTCGAGAATAGTGAGTGCAGACCCTCTGCAGCCCCAGCAGTATCTGCCTTCAGCGCCTCTGGTGGGATCTGATCTGGTCCAGCTGCCTTGCCTCGATTTAACTGCTTTATGGCATCATTAATCTCTGCTTTAGTCGGAGGATCGCAACTGATCGGTAAATCATTTCTTGCGGGTAGAATGTCGGGTGGGTTGCTTGGTGGAGGTCTGTTCAAGAGGCTGTTAAAATGTTCTATCCATCTTTTTGCCTGAGCTTCCTTTCCAAAAATAGCCTTCCTGTTGTAATCCTTGACAGTAACTTCAGGTTTTCCATATTTTCCAGCAAGAGTCTTTGTAGTCTGGTAGAGGATCCTCATGTGTCCTCCTGTTGCTGCCTTCTCTGCTTTCTCTGCTAACATTCCTATGAACTCCTCTTTGTCTTTTTTAATTGATTTTTTGACCTCTTTAGCTCATGCTCGGTACTCTTGCTGGTTACCAACTCTTGAGCTTCTTGTTCGACTTGCATTTACCTGTTCTTTTAGGTCTCTTCTTATCCTTATCAAGTCCAGTGATTTTTGACTGAGCCATTCCTTGTGTTCCACTTTCTTTTCCCCAAGAACATCCTGACATGTCGATGTAAATACTCCTTTTACCTTAGCCCAGTGAGTCTCCAAATCTACTGTCTCTTTGAGGTCAACAAGGGGTTTGAATCTATTCCTCAGTGTCAGCTGGAACTCTTCCTTCTTGTCTCCATCCAGAAAGCTCACTTGAAACTTTCTCCTCTTTGTTCCTGCTCTGGTACCTTGTTTCTTGAGGTGGAGTTTGAGTCTTGCCAGCAGCATGTGATGGTCAGATCCAACATCAGCTCCTCTCTGTACTATGACATCCTCCAGTGAGCGTCTGAATCGTCGGGTGATGCAAAAGTGGTCAATCTGGTTTTCAGTTATTCCATCCAGTGAAATCCAAGTGGCCTTATGGATCCTCTTGTGTGGGAATACTGAACCTCCAATCACATAGCTGTTAAATGCGCAGAAACTTGCAAACCGCTCTCCATTCTCATTCATTTGTCCCAAACCATTGCACCCCATAATGTCCTCATACCCTGTATTGTCCTGTCCTATCTTGGCATTGGCGTCTCCCATTATAATGTTCACATCTTTTCTTGGCAATGTGTCAACTATTTCCTGAAGCTGGTTGTAGAAATCGTCCTTGTCCTCATCGGTTGCTCCATTTGTTGGGGCGTATATCTGCACAATGTTCATGTTGATGTTCTTGTTCTTTGTAGTAAATGATGCCAATATAATTCTCCTTCCGTAGGGTTCCCATCCCCTCAGTGACCTCTGGGTGTGCTTGCTCAAGATGATCGCTAATCCTTCTGTATGCTTTTTGTCCTCCCTTCCAGAATACAAAATCTTTTTACCCAGAATTAAGTTGTTTCAGTCCGGACTGTATCCAGCGGGTCTCGCTAACTCCAAGTATGTGCAGTCTGTATCGCCTCATCTCCATTGTAACCTGGGCACTCTTTCCTGCTTCATACATGGAGCGGACATTCCACGACGCAATCCGGAGTGACTTGTTTGATGAAGGAGCAGTCAGGCCAGTGGAGTCCTTTCGGCTTTGTCCATTGTCCTTCATTGAATCTACAGGTGCAGATGCTCCCCCTTCTCCCAAGATAAAAGACTGATTTAAAGTATTTGCTTGTGTTTCTGTAACTGGTTTATTTTTACAGGGTGGGTAGTTGGCCCACCGCCAACTGGCTCTTCTCGGGAGACCAGGACCTTTGCACCTTTAGTCGCCTCTTACGACACGCAGTATCACGTCGGATGTATTCTTTGCTATCCCTCTTCTGCAAGAGGGCCCCGCATCTGCACGGGCGCCAGTTACTCATGCTGATTGTATACTCAGCCAGTTTCTTAATCCTTTCAATAACTGACACCAAAGTCAAAGAACCATTAATTTCACCAACACTATCTGCCAGCACCCTGTTATCTATTTGTTCTTTATGCAGGTGGTGGATGACATCAGAAAAGGAAACCATTTTTTACCTGTGTAAAAAATTCTTTAGGAATTTTCACCACTCTCTTTTTCTCACATTTCAAATGTTAAATGTCCTTTCTTTGTCTTTGAAGCCAGTCATCCTATGTAGGTAAACATGAAACAAACTCAAGTCTAATATTGTGTTCCATCCCCACTCCGTCACAGCATGTTCCTTTTAATCCATGACATTTTCCACAATTCATTTACTTCCTCACTTTCAGTTGCTCCTCTCACTGGCTGCAGGAGTCTTAAACTTACGACTCGCCCGATTTTATCAACTCAATCATTCTTTCTACATAACATTGCTTAGGACTCACCATTTTCACGTGTCACACAAGTTGTAGTGCTAGCTGAGGGCTCTGATATAGAGACCTGAGCACATTTTCCATAAAGATCAATCACAGCAAAAACCGTGGATGGTATGTCTGTAGCAGCGGGTCCTTGATCAACGCCATTTACATAGAAATGTAAGACCCCTTCAGATGTCCGAAGAACTCCAACCTGCCACGACATTCAACTCACATTTAGTAAGGTTCTTATCACCTTGGTAGAGTTTTATTCCATCTCCACTTTTGTACAAAACTGAGAAAAGGGCATAATACGGCATAACCAAGGGTATTGTTTCATTTCAACATCAATTTGACTAGTAAACCTTACAACTGATTTTCTCATAATGCACTGATGAGGAGATGGGTAAAGGCACAACTTAGGTGATCCACTGTTGACTATCATTTTTACTACAATTTACCCACAAAACAAACTCATTAATGCATACATACTTTGTCCAGGCTTGGGCCTGCATTTATCAAGATAAAGCATTGCTGAAATATGAAAATGTTAATTGTTATCACCTTCCAGCTAAATTACCTCCAATAATTTAAATCACATGCAGAATGACTAGATGTAAACTTGATACAACAGGTTATGTGTAAAAGTATGGCACCAAAATTTCAACTTTTTTCTGAGGTGTTTATTAAAATAAAAAATCAGCACAATTTTGAATTTGCCTTATAAATCACCGACCATGAAAGACCATAGAAACTGAGGTTTTTTATAAAAACCAATGTGACAAAAAAAAAATTTAAATCATGCCTTTAAAGTTTATTACCTTCAAATGATGCGAGAACAATCTAAATAATTATTCAACTTGATACAACCTATTTCTAAAATGTTATGACATAGTTAAGAACAAAAACACACAAGGTTACAAATGCAAGGACAGTTCAATTGAGTTTGGTTTTATAGTGCATCAGCTCAATAAAAGCTATATTTTGCCTTCCAACTGTCAAGAAATCTTGTCGCTCAGAAAGACACTTTTATTCTTACCTTATCACCCTCTGCCAGCTGGTCCAAATCACAACCATAATCCTCCACCATGGAATGACCATCACATAAGATGGACATACCGGACATGACCCATGTTCCATCTCGAAAGCCTGTAGCACTGAAGGGAAAATTAAGGTTGCTTGGTTCACATACTGTCACACCGATTTCTATGGAGCCACTCCAAGAATTAACCTGTGAAGTTGAATCACATTTTGTAACAGCGCACTAGAAATTGGTAATTGTAATTGATAGTATGAATTTATGAACATATCGCTAACTCTACCATGAAATAGCACAAGTGTATTCGCACAATTGTAGATGACACAGGCTTTTCTTCGCTAAATATTCAGTAACTCTTTAAGCGACTTTTATTTTTCCTGTTATGTGGCAGTACAATATTTCTCAAAAATGTACATATTTAAGATAAGGGATATATTTCAGGGATATATTTCAAGCAGAACAGTTTTTTCTCACTGCAGTAAAAGTAAAAACTTCTAACTTGCCCGTTTCATGATAAAGTCTGCAATATGAAATAATTTAAGCAACAGTGACATGTTGAACTCAATTTATGCACTCTCAAACTCTCATAGCCTTCCATGGCACATTCACAGAAAGACAAGAATAGACACTGCACTGCAATCACTAATATATAATAATAAGGAAATTATTGCACTTAAAAAGCTCTACCATACGGCACCCTTCAATTGCAGCAATTTACATCACTGCTGAGTTCAATGTCAGTTTCATTAGATGCTCCAATCTTAACCCTCATCCCGCAGCCTCCTCACGCAACATGTGAGGCCAATATTCTGGCCAACATTTTCAAACCGGGTCCTGCGGGGGGTCAATTTATTGAACAGCAACGTTGCTCCTCGCGTTTTGCTTATTCGATTGCTATGACTATCGTTTTTTGCACGTCTTTTTTTTCATATTAGTTTCCCTTGCTTCGCTGTTTATCTATTATGTCACCCCTACTATGTCTAACAAAATGGTATTGTCCAATTATGTTTATAATGATGCAACTATTCGCAACTTTTTGCCATACTCATGTAACAGTGATAGTTCTGATGGCCTGAAGTTAGAGCTGGGGAAAATCTTTGGGACACTTTTGACTTTGATGCTGGTTGTTGTCTACATGTGAAATAAAACGAAAAAGGCCATCTGCATATTTCAGAAACCATTCTATGTCTGTAATGATGAATTCTGATGTAATACTAGACGCATAAGGGCATCTGTCGGTAGGTTTTTCATCAGGGAAAACTGGGAGAAAATGACCGATTTTGTTGTTGGTCGCTGTCTTTATTTGATGTGGTAATTAGAGAATTATTGAATTGCTTTGATTAAACTGCTTTTCAGTACATGTATCTCTATGAGCTGGAAATCAAACCTCTTGCTAAAGGTGTGCTAAGAAAACTAACATCATAGTAAGTGGGACCTTTACATAGTGGTGGAGGAATGGCAATATCATGATACATGTGATTAGTACATTAAGTCCCTGGCTTAAAAAATAATTGTTTACATGAATGGCCCGACTTAGGGACAAATAAAGCACAGAGGTCTTGGGAAAAACTTTGAAAAGGATAAAACATGTGTTAAACGGCATGTAAATGCATACAATTCTTGATTATGGGCCTTCTATTTAACAACAGAACTTTGGGGTACCTTACGATTTATCCACAATTATTGTTGTTATTGCATTCTAAAGTAAACACGATACACGTGTTCAAAAAGACCCAATTGACCTGACTGCCAAGGTTATAGGCAGCACCCAAACGATCGGCTGACTGGCCACTGGGTGTTCCTGCACAGGGCGTTATATGGATGAGTTCGCTCAACGCGGGACGAGGGTTAATAATCATTCTATATCATCCTGAATAGGTTGGACACTGAACTAAACAATCAAAAAAACAATGAATTGTCCACTGGCAGGAAATCGCAAATTTGTCTGAGGTAGTTTTATCGACATATTCCGTCAATCCTTGTTTCTGTCATGATAATGCCATTTGGTGTATCCCATTAATGTGAAAAGTTGTCCCACCATCCCCAAAGTCAAACCATTGTCGTAAATTCTGAGACCATTTACGAACTGGAAACTGACTTGAAAGATTTAGATGTAGTAATAGCAGTAGTAGTAGTAATAATCTAGATATTTTAGACTAAGTTGTCAAGTCTTACATAATCAGCTCTTGTGATTACTTTCTGCACATTTTCATTGTGAAACCATTGTGTGACCTTTTGAAATGATCTTTTACGGTTTCATCGTAAGTCTCTGAGACTGCCTGGCAGATTCACTTCAGTTTTTTGTCCTGACAAATGGCATTTTAATTTTACTGGTATTTGTACATGATGCAAACTCTGCAATCAGCCGTATATATTTCAGTTATCACAATATAACATATTAATCACAAAAACAATATATCAAAACCTCATCCTGCGGGAGGACACTATAGTGGCCTCCCTCAAGCAATACGCGAGGGCACTATTGTGTCCCACATTTTGCAACTTGGATCCTGCAAGAGGCCACTTTACTGTACAGCAACACAGCACCTCGCATTTTGTTTATTCCGCTACTACAAGTACGTTTTTTTTGGTTGTTTTTTTCACATTTTTTCACACTAGTTTCACAAGTTTTACTTCTTTATCTATCCTGTCACCACTACTAAGTCTAACAAAATGATATCGTCCGATTAAGTTTATTATGATGCATCTATTCATAACTATTCGTCATGCTCATGTATCACAGCTGGCAGTCAGATGTTTGAACAGGGTTGTCATCTGCATGCGAAATGATAAGAAGGGGTCATCTGCTTTATTGAAAAGCCGTTCTATGTGCAATTATGAATTCCGATGTAACAGACTAATACTATGGGAAATGCTGCATAAAGGTGTCTGTCAGTAGGTTTTCATCAGTGGGAGAAAATAACTGACTTTGTTGTCTTCATTAACCCCTTCAGTACCCCACCGACGTACGTGTACATCACACTCACAGCAGCGCCTAATATTTCCTGCACTGACGTATAGGTACGTCATGGAAGTAACGAAAATGTACCTACATGACGTACCTAGACGTCATAAACAAATGGCTTTGCAAAGGACTGTTGTGAATCCTAGCGCAAGAAGCTAAAATCAATAAATAGACATCCCAGTCAGGACCCCAAACTGATTTATACAGTGATTTGTTAGTGCTAGCTACTGTAATGGATGACTGAACTCAGATTAGGTCCACACTGTTCAAAATGTCTGGCAACTTTACAGATGGCTGCTTTGTTGCTTTGGTTACACTGCTTTAAAGTACATAATAATTTAATATACATGTATGTACTGCGCGAAATGGAAATCAAATCTCTTGCCAATGTCATTAAGAAGGTTGTGATTAGAATTAGAAGACAAAAACAATGGACGTTGAGCCTTAAAACAGTGGAGGGGGGAGAAGGCAATGTTACGATCAATGTAGTTCAGGGATGGGAATTGGTCTAAGCCATTTCAGAGGAAACCTAATGCGGTCGGGGTCCAGGGGCCGCCTTAGGCCCCGGTGGGGTCAAGGGGCAAAGCCAGTTTCGTCCAAGAAGTCACTCCGAGAACTAACAATATCTTTGCGGGTAGCCATTTTGAAGAAACTAGTAAACAGGAAGTGGACGCAAGGGAAATCATTCACGAAAGCCTACGAATCACAGACTATGCCAGATTTCTTGTCAATCGCAAACTTACTATAATATTTTTTTATTTTTTTTCAAGCCGCGAGCGCAAAAAATTCCGAGATGCTCAAAATCAACTTCCGCGGAAATCCGCGTTTCCGCCGAAAATTCCCATCCCTGGTAGTTAACTGTACAAGTTACGTGCCTGGCTTAAAATATAATTTGTTCACCTATACTATGTATGGCCTAATTTAGGGACAGGACAAAAAAGTGCAGACCTCTTGGGCACCTCTTGATAAACATGTTTCAAACAGCATGTAAATGCAGAAAATTCTTTATTGTGAGCTTTCTATAATTTTTAAAATGATAAAAGCCATTGCATCTCATTACAAGTACTTTATCAAAATATCACAGAGGTCACTTATGATTTATCCTACAAATTTTCGGTATTTAAACTTAAGTAAGCATTATAGAGCTATACATGTTCAGAATGACCCAACCAGACTGGCTGCTGAGGTAAGCAGCAACATGTGAACGAGTGGACGACTGGCCACTGGCTATCCCCACACTCGGTGTTATGTGGACGAATTGGAGCCATAGCGGGACAAGCCCCATCCCCTTTTCGCCTGATTAGTCAATCTGACTACCGCCCAGTGGTACAAACTGACCAGAAACTCACGCCCCCCAGGTCCAACATCTATCAACATCCATGCCGCCATGGTTTGTTTTCTTACCCTAGCCTAACTTGGCGATGAAAGACAGCTTTTCATTGGTCCGGGACCGGAGTATAGCTATTTGGCTATTCCTCGGGGCGACCGGAATATAGTCACTCCGTAAAATAAAAGGCAGGGAGAATAAAAAAACCAGCCAATTAATTTTAGGCCGCTCTTATCCGTCAACATTATCGACGGATACTGCCCAGCTTTATCCGTCAACATTATCGACGGATACTGCCCAGCTTTATCCGTCAATGTTATCGGCGGATACTTGGGTTTATCGGCGGATAAAGCTCGGGTTGACTAATGACAAAAAACAACAACAAACAAACAAGCAAACTGGATTTTTTTAAAATTACTAAACAGATTGATTACAGATAAAAATACTTTTATAAGAAAAGAAGAAAAAATAAAAAAACCTACCCTGTTGAGAATCAAACCACTGTTCCCCGATTGACAGGTGTAGATACAAAAAAAAACAACTGAATTTCTTCCGTTTTTTTTCTTGTGTTAAAAAAAAAAAAAGATTTATGCCTTTAATAAAAAGAGCTATGAAAAAAAACAAACCGCGGTGCTGAAAATCGAACCACGACCTCCTGATTGACAGGCAGAGATGCTAACCACTACGCTACTGAGGAACCTGACTAGTTGTGAGGAAAGTCTTACTAAATAAGAATGACCAAACCAAGAAACCCATAAATCAAGTTCAACGGATTAGACCTGAACCTTCCTATGTATCCATTTAATCAATAAATTTCAAAGTCTCTCCAATTTCAATATCGTTTTCAACACTCGCCCAATACGAACGCGTCGGGATGAACAGAATAAGGGGGGAGGAAGACGGAGAAAGGTTCGAATCAGGGGAGATGACTCGCAAATACAGAATTTATGTTGATGGATAAAAAAAAATCCTAGGGGAAATTTTATCCGTCGGTATCGACGGATAAACACTTCGTTAATTTTATTAATTATAAAACATGTAGGCCCCTGCATAGTACTGCAAAGGGTTACAAAAGGGGTAAGTGATCAGAACTTTAGAAGAAGGCAAAACAAAAGAATTGCTGTTATTATATCTAAGTAAAATGGTAGGCCTAGGCCTAATCAAAACGGATTTAAAGTTCTAAGCAGATTTATATTCTATCTTTGGGATGAGACTTGCAACTCCATGGAGGCTACCCATATTTGAACCATTGCTGTAATAACCAGCAACTTATCCATATTAAAAAGCGCTTCCTAAGCTGAGAGACAGGGACAGAATGAAATCTGTATGCTAAAATGTTCACAAATCAATAGCCGTACGCTGCTTTAATTAACTAGATAGAGATCTAGACTCTAGATCTAGATCTAGACTCTAGATCTAGTCTATCTAATCTATTCTAAGTACCAGAGTGAAGACTCTCAGTTGCCATCAAATGTCTGCTGATCTTAAAGTCTGCTGTTTTGAAGCATGAGTGTACAACTGTTCAGTTCTTGAACAACTAGATCTAGATCTATATGAATTGAGCATGTTTACATCTTGGTTACACTATGGGGCGGATCTCTAGATCTAGACTATCGGGGGCTTTTTCAGCAACAAAAGCCAGAAAACGGTGCTCGTCAATCACCTTTCTGTCGATCCTGACTTCGAAAAGCTGGTTGTCTCGTAAAGGTTCTGAACTAAGAACAACCCCATTATTGAATTCTTGAGTTGGATGATTCCTCTGAGCTGTTCGGTTGTTGTTACTCAGAGCAACCAGCGAACCTGTGCGGGTATGGAACGTCGGTAAAGGCACAGATGTCGCCATTTTCTCCTATGCTACAGTTATACAAATTTATTTGAGTTTGTCGTAAAAGAAAAATAAATGATAATTAGGTCAAGGTTAGTTATGTTAATACTCGGTGTCATCTTCTTATTGTTCTAAATTTGTAAAGCATTGACTATTGCTATAAAACTGAACAGAAATTATTACCATTGAAAGAATACCGTGGGTCTATTTTATTTTACGCCAAAGATTATCAGGAATAGGTTCTGCATGGAGTCCGTAGTAACGGCGCGTTCCTTCGTTTTAGGAAGTTTCCGTCTTTTCTTTTTTTTTTTTTTCTTTTTACCCCTTGGGCTTGGTCCTTTTCTTTTATAGTAGATTTTAGTCTTTGTTTTTTTGTTCATGAACTTTTTCTTAAGTATTTAGCACTATAGACAACACAGAGGGTGCAATATCTACCTTACCCCGGGCGCTGGCAACCCACGCTACTCCACTAAACAGTTGGCCTACATGAGGGAGAACATGAAGAGCGCTTCAAGCGCAAGAAAGTTAACGCCTTCAGACAATCGCACTTTAAAAAAAGCGCCTGTTGCTGCCGAAGATGCACATAAATGAAGCCCGGAAAAGCAAGCGCTTCACCAGTCATAACACCCTCTCGTGTTTTATGATGGGAGTCGACATCCATTTTGTTGCACAAGATGATCGAAAAGTCCCAGTAACTACACACTGCCTTACACAGCAAATCGCTTCAAAGCCAATATTTCAAAACTCTCTTGATTTTACAAGCGCCTATGTGCATTTTCCATGTGTGTCAAAAGGGTTTGAGTGCAATTCTTCATGAAGCTGTAAAGCGCTTGTCTTGAAGTGCTAATTACTTTCTCGCCCTTGAAGGGGCTCTCGCTGCGCTCTCCCTGATGATAGTTGTAATTCTACTCTTGTATAAATCGTGAGCACAGGGCAATCCTATTCCGCTACAACCCAGAATCTAGACTTTCTGCCATCTTTTATACAATCAATCCTGCGGTCGACAATGTGTGTTTTGAAACGCTTTGTTTTGGCAAGTCAATAAACAAAACCCGGCGTTTCACAATTGGAACATTAAATTTTTAATTGCTACAGCAATAAGAAATCCACTAACAGAGACAATATCAAAATATACATCCCAATCTCTCGTGAACTTTGCAAATGTTCAGAAGATATTGTTGATATTTTTGTGCATTGAATTCTGTTCATAGAAATTAAAAAATGGGCGAATCAAAAACAAACAAAAAATAGTGGCACGGGGACTCCAGCACACACTACCCTCCTAGCACAGATGTGCAGTCTGACCATGTGGTTGCGAGAGCACTTTTCCCATGACATGGACGATCCTAAGTCTAATACTATAGTACCAGTTGCCCCTTAAGATCTAAGGAAATAGGTTCTAATCCGTATGTTTTGTCCGGCCTACCCCCGACCAAACTCCACCCCAACTCTCAGTCCCTCAGTAGCGCCTTAAGGGAGGAAATCTCGCCAGACCCTAAGCTTTATAGGCTAGTTGGGCATGACTAGCCGTGCGAGTACCTTGGTCGACCGCCGACCTCGACGCTACATGGAGGGCAGGAGCCAGTAACCACCCAGGTTTCCCCAAAGTGGCTGTTCTGTACTATAAATAAATTTGGGTTTTTCTTATATGACACAGAATCCACACATTGTCTGCTGTTATGGGTTTGACCTCATTATGCATAAACTCACATATTAAATCCATTTCTTTACAAACCTTACTTAAAATACATGATTTTCACTCAAACACGGTCGATTAACACCATAAGCTAAAGATACAAGCCTTCTTTTGGAAATAGGGTAATAAATATTCTTTTTTCAAAAAGTGTAAACTAAAAACATGATTACCGCCCTTTGCCCTTGACATCTTCTTAACTTTTATCTACAAACAAGAAGCAGAAGTGGGAATCGATACCATTGTATATTCTCATTCAAGTGAATATCACAACAGCTTGAATACGTTCTCTTATTTTTTCGAACATGTGAAACTTTTCACTTGCATTTACATTAGAGTTTTTCTTCCCCTGGTTTAAAAGTTTGAATAAAAATAAAATACATCTAACAAAACATTAAAATGATTTAATAATAGTTTCATGTCTGACATCATAAGAAAGTCCCTGTTGGGGATTCGAAATTCGATACCAAATAGACACATCAGTTACCAAAGAGATGACCTCAGCACCCTCACCGTTAAAAATCCCATAACTCTTAAATTATGATATTCATCGTCGGTGTCGTGGGCAAACCACCTATCTCATGGAAATATTTTTTTAAAAAAGAAGGAAAAACTTGTCGAACTTGCCATGCCTCACCATCTTTAACACTAAAAATCCTATAACCTCTAAATTATGATATATAACGTTGATTTCATGGTCAAACCACTTATCTCATGGAAACAAAGTTTTACAAAAGGCTTGTCAGACTCATCGGACTTTTGCAACGGAGTTTTTGACTTTGTCGGTGTGTCAGACTTGTGCAGCCAACTTATCAGACTTGTAAAATTTGTGTGGCAGATTTTTCAGACTTCTCAGACTTGTGCAGTGGACTTGTCAGACTTCTCAGACGTGTATGGCAGACTTGTCAGGTTTATTAGACTTGTTGGATTTGTGCTGCTAATTTGTTGGATTTCTCAGACTTTTCGAACCTTTGCAGTGGACATGCCAAACTTGCTGAACTTGTGCCGTGGACTTGTTGAACTCATTAGGATTGCTGAAAATGTCGGATTTTTCAGACTTGTTGGACTTGTCAGGCTAGTGCCCTGGTGTTGTCGGACTTGTGTGGCAGACTTGTCCAGCTTGTCCGTTAGCCTAATCATACTTGTCGAACATTCTTGGACTTGTCAGATTTCTGCTGCGAACTTGTCTGACTTGTTCTGCAGACTTGTTCAGCGGACTTGTCAGCCTCGTCAGGCTTGTGCCCCTGATTTGTTAGACTTAAGCTGCAGATCTGTTGGACTTGTGCTGCTGATTTGTCGGACTTGATGGTCGTCTGCAGTGGACTTATCAGATATGTTGGACTTGGCAGATTTGGTCAGCGAACTTTGTTGGACTTGTGAGGCAGATTTTTTTTTTTTTTTCGGTCAGATTAGTCATAATTTTGCAACCAGCATGTCAGACATGTCAAAGTTGTGGGGTTGGTTCAGAGGAGTTGTCGGACTTGTCGAACCTGTGCAGTGGATTTGTGAGAGTTGTGCAGATGACTTGTTGGATTTGTCGTACTTGTCGAACCTATTCAGCTGACTTGTCAGACTTTTCAGACTTGTGCGGTGGACTTGTTAGACTTGTCCAGCTGACTTGTCGAATCCAGATGGCAGATTTTTTATCAACTTTTCGGACGTTTCAAAATTTTTTGGCCGACTTGTCGGACTTGTGTATCACACTTGTCAGAATTTTTTTGGGCAACTTTTCGGACTTGTGTATTGGACTGCCCAAAATTGTTTGGCCAACTTATCTGACTTATGCGTCACAATTGTCTGATTTTTTTTTCCCCAACTCGTCGGACTTGTGTGACAGAGTTGTCGTAATTTTTTTTGCAAACTTGTTGGACGTGTATGTTTGACTTGTCAGATTTTTCAGCCAGCTTGTTGGATTTATGTGTCAAACTTGTCGTCATTTTTCGACCCCCTTGTCAGACTTGTCAAAATTTTTGGGCCAACCTGTCACACTTTTATGTCAGATTTGTCAGTTTTTTGGCCAACTTGTTGGACTTGCACGTCGGACTTTTCGACCAACTTTTTGGATAATATGTGCTTCAGACTTCTCGTCATTTTTTTGTAAATTTCTTGGAGTTGTCAAAATTCTTTGGCCAACTTGATGGACTTGTGAGTCAGACTTATCGGATTTTTTGGCCAACTTCTCAAACTTATGCGTCAGTCTTGTCAGATTTTTTCCCAAACTCGGTGTACCTGTGCATCAGACTTGTCGTTATTTTTCGGCCAACTTATTGGACTCCCACATTGGACTTGTTAGATTTTTCAGCCAACTTGTTTGACAACTCCATCTGACCTGTCGTAATTTTTTGGCCAATTTGTTGGACTTGTGCGTTGGACTTGTCAAAATTTTTTGGCCAACCTGTCGGACTTGGACAACAGACTTGTCAGAATTTTTCAGCCAACTTGTCGGACATGAGTATCAGACTTGTCCGATTTTTTATTCAACTTGTTGGACTTGAGTGTCAGATTTGTCAGACTTTTTTTATCAACTTGTTGGATATTGTGCGACAGAATTGTTGGATTTTTTGGTCACCTTCTCAGAATTGTGCATCAGGCTTTTGAACATTTTTTGGCTAATTTGTCGGACTTGTGCGTCAATCTTGTCAGATTTTTTGGCCAACTCGTCTTACTTGTGCATCAGACTTGTTTTAATTTTTCGGCCAACATGTTGGACTTGTGTGTCAGACCTGTCTGATTTTTTTGGCCACCTTGTCAAGCTTATGCATCAGACTTGTCTGATTTTTCGGCCAACTCGTTGGATTTGTGCGTCAGACTTGTCGTCATTTTTTGGTAAACTTGTCAGACTTGTCAGAATTTTTCAGCCAACTTGATAGACTTGTGCGTTAGATTTGTCGTAATTTTTTTGGCCAACTTGTCGGACTTGTGCATCATATTTGTCAGACTTTTTTGGCCAACTAATCGATTTTGTGTGTCAGAATTGTTGTAATTTTTCGGCCAACTTGTTGGACTTGCAAGTCGGACTTATTGGCATTTTTCGGCCATCCTGTCGGACCTGTCAAAATTTTGGGGCCAATTTGTCAGACTTGTGCATCATTCGTTTTGGAATTTTTCATCGAACTTCTAGGGCTTCTGCGTCAGACTTGTTGGATTTTTTTTGGCCAACTTTTCAGACTTGTGCATCAGATTTCTCACATTTTTTGGCCAATTTGTCGGACTTGTGCGTCAGTCTTGTCAGATTGTTTGGCCAAGACATTGGTCTTATGCGTCAGACTTAGTGTAATTTTTTGGCCAACTTGGGCTTGAACATCGGACTTGTCGGATTTTTTTGCAAACTTGTTTGATTTGTGCGTCCAACTTTTCTAATTTGTCAAAAATTTTTTGCCGAACTATCGGACCTATGCATCACAATTGTTGGAATTTTTTGGCCAACTTGTCGGACTTCTCCGACTAACTTGTCAGAATTTTTCAGCCAACTTGATAGACTTGTGCGTCAGACTTGTCTGACTTTTTGGTCAACTTGTTGGACTTGTGCATCAGATTTGTCAAAATTTTGTGGCCAACTTGTCAGTCTTTTTAGATTTTTGGGCCAATGCGTCGGACTGGTGAGTCAGACTTGTCGTTATTTTTCAGCCGACTTGTTGGATTTGTGCGTCAGAGTGGTAAAAATGTTTTCGCCAACCTGTCGCACTTGTGCATCGGACTTGTCAGAATTTTTTAGCCAACTGGTCAAACTGGTATGTCACACTTGTCAAAATTTTTTGGCCAACTCGTCGTACATAACAACACACTTGTCCAAGTTTTTGGCCGACTTCTTATACTTGAATGTCAGACTTGTCAGATTTTTTTCGGCCAACTTGTTGGATTTGAGGGACGGACTTGTCAAATTTTTTGGCCGACTTGTTAGACTTGTTTGTCAGATTTGTCAAACTTTTTTTTGGCCAACTTGTTGGACTTGTGTGTCGCGAGCGAGTGAGCGAGGATCAATAGTTACGGGGAGAAGGGGTATAGTAAGATTAACTCACGGCAGACAATTAATGGAAAGCGTGGAATGTTGTGAGTTGGGGTTTGGACGAGGCGAGATCGGTGTACTTACAAGTCACTGCACACAGAGAGTCCTAAGGGAACGGACGAGAGATAGAGCCCAGAGGGCGAACATAAGGGGAGCAGTCGGAAGACTACTGTTTGTGTTTTTCCAGTGATGACTGGTAGGTTGAACTATGATTGATAATTGATGTACTATATTCTTCTGATGACCATGATGTAAATAAGTTATATGCGAGGAGTGTGCAAGTCATGTGCTACTGTATTAATAGATGTGAACTTAGAGCGAGATCTGTACGTTAGGAGTGTGGATTCCTAGCCTAGCCTGAGTACTGTCTAAATACGGTGGAGGTGTGTTACAGAAGAGAGGCGCAGTTGTGTGGTGAGTGAACTGTGGAATGTGTATGTACGCGTGATGGTTCGTAATGAGAGGTGAAGTGGATAGTAAGTGTATGAGGTTATAGAGATGTAATGTTATTCTTATAGATGCCGGGGTCGGGCAGTGAGGCCACCCGCGGTGGACGGACACAGGCCGGGGACAGGCTGTGGAGCCGTGCAGACAAGGGCGTAAGGCCGACAGGCAGCCCAGCAGCCGTGGCAGGCTGGATCTAGGGGATTGGGCTGACCATAGGTCTAAGTTATGTACTTGATAGTCTGTATTACGACTTATATAGAGTGTTGATGTTAGGTCGAATAAGGGCCTGGAAATATATGTTGTAAAGCACGGGCTGTACGGTTGTGAAACCGGAGATAGGGTGACGGTCAGGAAGAATGACCCTTGAATTGTAATTAAATTGAATAATGTACCGTATGTACTTGAACGTATATATATTAATGTTATAATAAATGTGTGAGCCTGTTTGGTTGTTTTGTTAAGTGTTATACTTGGTCGTTTGTGATTGTTGTCCTGTCATAATAAGTACATCTTCCAGTTTGGAATTTGTTACATTGTGCATGAGACTTGTCAAACTTTCTTACCCAGCTTGTCAGACTTGTGCGTCAGACTTGTCAAAGTCTTTTAGCCAACTTATTAGACTTGTTTGTCAGATTTGTCAAAATGTTTTGACCAACTTACTAGACTTGTGCGTCAGACTTGTCACATTTTTTGGGCCAATGCGTCGGACTTGTGTATCAGACTTTTGTTATTTTTCGGCCAACTTCTTGGACTTCCACATCGGACTCGTTGGATTTTTCGGCCAAGTTGTTGGATTTGTACGTCAGACTTGTCAAAATGTTTTTTTGGACAACCCGTTAGACTTGTGCATCGGATTTATCAACATTTTTTGCCAACTGGTCAAATTTGTGAGTCAGATTTGTCAAACATTTTTCGCAAACACGTCATACATGTACAACAACTGTGTCGGAATTTTCGACCAACTTGCTGGACTTGAATGTCAGACTTGTCAAGACTTTTTTCGGCCAATTTGTTGGATTTGTGGATTGGACCTGTCAAAATTTTTTGTTCAATTTGTCGGACTTGTGCATCAGACCTGTTAAACTTTTTTGGGCAACTTATTGGACTTGTGCATCGGACTGGTTGGATTTTTCGTCCACATTGTCGGACTTGTGCGTCTGACTTGTTGGACCATTTCGGCCAACTGGTTGGACTGGTTAGATTTGTGTGGCAGATTTGTTGGACTTGGGCTAACATTAAAACAAGAACTTCAAATTTTAAAGGGAGACAAAGGGGCATCTAAATTAACTGCTTTATGCGTTAATTGTATATGTGTATATATATATGTGTGTGTGTGTGTGTGTCCTGATTTTAGATCTAGTTTCTCCAGTGAAAAGGTCATGAATTGAGGATTTGCTTTTAGGGACCTCTGACCAGTTGCACGTAATTAATATTTTTATCCTTACAGTGACCCCAATAAGAACTTGCAATTTAATTGGGTGAAAAGGAGGCGTTAAAAATAATGGGCTTTATGCGTTATTTGTGTGTGTGTGTGATCAAGTGTGCCAGTTTTTGATATGTGCATGCTTGTCATCAGGTGTGCCCGCATTTGTTTGTGGATGCTTGTACATTGTATGTCAGTGTTAGTGAAATGTAATGCCTGAGTAAAAATTACCTTTACGGACAAACAAGGCAATTTTCACATAAAAAGGTACAAGCTGGACAAAATTTAAAAAAAGAAGTTCTTACCTTACCAATTACCACTTACCAGGTGACAATTTAGTGGCTGTTGTTGTAAGTACGTACACAACCTGAGCGTTTCCGCTAGGGGTGCATACGTGTACCTTCCTATCCCTAACTCCGTCCTTAACAACTACTAACCGTTAACCTCAACACTAAATCTTATCGAATCCTTAACCCTGCCCCCTACTCTTTCCACCAAAGAAACATAACGAAAACAAGAAGAAAATCTGATAGGATAATTAATTACGGCTCTTGTTTAGAGTATTTCGGGAGGAACTATCTAGGTCTGCAGTCGCAAAAGGCTTTAAAATACGTACCTCCAGCCCCAAAACTTGGGGGACATACGTACTTGTTACAACATTCGATATTCTATTATTTAAAGGGATCTCAGAGTTGGTGTTTACTGTTCTTTTTTTTTTACCTTGCATTCAGGATCATGCTCTGATATCCCATATATCGCTCCCTTAGGATGACAAGGCCCCCTTCCTTTGACTTTTGAGAAATTGAGGATTGAAATTTCATGTGCTCATCATAGCTTTTAGAGATATGACTTTTTTTCCTTTTAGTGTCCCTAATACTCCAAATGACACACACAATCTGCTTGCTAGCTTGACACACAACGGAGAAGGCTTATAGGAGTAGTGTTTAGTGTGTAACTCAGTTCAGCCAAAAAGTGGAGATCCTTGTCATTCTAAGAAGATGATAATAATATAGGGATGGAAGGAATTTGGAAAGAGGGAAGAAATACGTGGACGACACTATAAGACGAACGAGTGATTTTTGTGGGTTTATATGTAGTGGGTCCTAGTCTTTCTTAGGGACACACACACACACACAACACACACACACACACACACACACACACACACACACACACACACACATGTCCCCCGTGGATGCTCTCATTTATCTAAAAAAACAAACAAACAAACAAAAAACCAGCCATGAGCCAAAGTTTCTCCTGGTCCTGCGCTAGTGCTTCATGCCTTGGGCCGGGCGGCGGTGGCAAGCGTCGCAAGCTTCTGAACTACTACCGGTCTGGTTCATTGGCGGTGGTCAGATCTTGTCACGGTGTCTTTGATGAAGTGCATCCTAACCCCGCTATGGCATTGTATTATAGTGCCCGCTCGGACATGGGAGGGAGCACACCCAGTGGTCGACAATCTGAATGCTCTGGCATAGGGCCTAGAGCCGAATAATTGGTCAGTGTACCGATACAAAAAAATTCCTAGCGCTGCTAATACTGAACGCACAGAAATCAAGTAGATATCCCGGTAAACTACAGAAGTTACTCTATCGTCCTATGAAGCTACCATTTAAATAAATTTAGCTTTTTTTTTTTGTTGTTTTGTTTTACATATTATTCAAATGAAAATGAGTACACAAGGACTAAATGACATCATGACACGGAAAACACCATCTGTACCACATGTACATTTTGAATACCAAACATAAATAAAGTACCCAAATAGGCCGTTGTCGTGCCGTATAACCCAAACTCAAACCTAAAGTCAAACTCTCATTATTCAGCATTCTTTACCGTCAAATGCAATGTACATGTACTTGAAACTGTAAGATGCTACGAAATTTTAAATTTTCAAACACTATTTCATTTGACACGTCTTTTTTTGAAACATGACATATTATATAATACAGTGTGTTATGCATACTATCAGTGTCAAAATCAAATGAAACCTTCGTGTTGTAGAACTCCCTTGTGTTATCAGAATCATGTCTCTCTCTCACTCTCGGGAATAATGGGAAGACTACCTCTTACTCCGAAACTAACGTTAATGGTATACAGGATAATACAAGTAGGCAGGCAATGGTGTCTCTATTCTGTGGTCCTAATGCATGTACTACACGTAACCTTATGAATGAAACTGAATGAAAACCACTTCAGCTCAGATCTCTGGAAAAAAAAAAGGCACAATGGGTTCTAGTTTACTGCCGCTCAGTATTCTAAAACTGTACACATGCATATGACATTTTATGCATAGTGTCCAACTTAGGCCTGGAAAAGAGAATTAGACGACGTGTATTATTATTACAGTGTACATGCACATGTTTTAAGTAAGAAGACCCACGCCGTCGTTTGAACGGGATTATACGTAAATCATTTCAGTGCTGCGGCACATCAAGAGACTCGGGGATTAATTCGGCCATAAAAAATTGTTTAAAAAATAGCGCAGGGACAAATAGAGCGATTATTGGCACCTTCCAGTACTGAAACACATTATATACATACTGGGAGAAAGGGGGGGGGGAAGGGGGGGGGACTGGGACTGGATCTGTCGGTGGGTGCGCACACGGGGTGAGGGCGAGGCGTTCTCACTACAGGCCGGTCAGCCGAATGTAGGTCAGACATGTAGTGGTCCGACCACTGGCTAGCCTCACCAGGCCTCACTCAGAAACAAAGGGCAGTTACTCCCCCTGATTTTTCAGTGACAATATCGATACTCCAAATCGATACGACACAGTTGTGTTATTGAACCATGCTTCATCGCTTGGTCAATTTGTCAGTTTTATGAATCATATGATTTTATGTAATTTTTTTTAAACTGAACCAAGCATCGTTGGTCCTGCACGTAGTATTTGGTAATGAAGGTATTTTGTGTGTTTAATTTTTTCACTTATCATAATTTTAAAAACATTTTTGTGTGTTCTAAGTAATGCCGAAAACGCGAGTTTGTTAGAACACATTTCTCATTACTAGTATCTGAGCTAGCCCATGTGGACCTCTGTTCTAGTAATACATGTAGTACTAAACGTATTATTTAATTAATGCTAGTCAGTCTCTCTGCGGCGAGACGGCCCACTACATGTCTGACCTACATTCGGCTGACCGGCCTGTAGTGAGAGCGCCTCGGGTGAGGGTGATGTCAGCCAGCGCGTGGCCCTCGTTACTGTTAATGGCCTCAGCGCGGAGATTAAAATGGCGGCCGTCTGCGGCTGGCGAAAGTCGCTCGCTTGCTCTCTCGCTCGCCAAGCAATACGTATGACTAGACGTGGCTAGACCTAGCCTAGCCAACTTCTAGGCATAATTATCTCTGGGCACCCACTGTTTTACGCACGCACATATTTTACATTGTTTACACGCATATCACATCAGGCCTAGCATAGACCTAGCCTAGATTTATATAATCTATATTAGAAGATAATGTCTGGGGGTAGAATAAGGCTACGGAAAATATAATAATTTAAAATACATGTAAACATAATTAAAGATCTAGGGCCTATAGATCTATAGATATAAAATAGATTTCTCTTCTAAATCTAGATTAACGGATTGAATTCCAAAATAGGCCCACTTTTCTTTGAAAGGCTACACACAGAAATAGAAAGATAGAATACATTGTTACTAATGAATATTTGTTTGGCCCATACTGTTTTGGCTTAGTTACAAGAAGCTGTAAAACCTTATTCATGTGATATAAAATGATAGATTGACAACAACAACAACAACAGAATCAACAAGGACTAAACCAAGAGAAGCAGCATAGCAACGACAAATTAAGCAATAGAAAAAAACAGCAGCAGTAACAACAATAACAAGGCAATAACAACAAAAGCATCAACAACAACAAAAACAATTTGTAAACAACAATAAGAATAACACAAAAAGCAACAGTAACCACCAGGTAGATTAAATTGCAAAAACAACCACAGGGGCATACCTTTCTACATTCTTTTTGTTAAGGTTTTCATTTTTCTGGCATTTTGTTTGAAACATGAATTTCATCCAGCATCAGGATTACTTGACGCTCGTTCTCTTTCATCATTTCACATTTTTTACGAAGATATTCCTCATGAAGAGAAGACTTTTCAACACCACTTTCAACATTAAACACAGAACACAATTTCTTTAAATATGACGGGTGGGGAAGAGTTAAGTTAGAACTTCTGATCATTGCATACACTTTAGGTGCTGCTGATAATACTTGGAAAGCCCACAAAAGTGTTTCAGTTGAATAACGCTTCACAGGTACCGACAATAATCTCAACTGCTCCACCAAAAAGCAAAATTTGTCGTTAACACATGATGAACTATCATCCTTTGCAAAGTAGTCATGATCATTAACCTCAGATTCAGATATGTTGGTACACATAGTGCTCAAGCCATCAGTATATGCCTGGATTTGTTCTTTCACATTGACATTTTTAGACACAAAATCAGCACCAGAAAAAAAATGAGAAAGGAGGGAGTCGAACTGTGACCAGAGCCGTTAGAGGAAATAAAATGTCAGCTGACTGCAACTATCGATGAGGAATACAAAGATTTTCTCCACCTGATTCAAGAGTGTGATGCTGTGGACCTGACTGAAGAGCAGAAGAAGGCGCTGGTCTTCGTGTCTGGTTACGCTGTCACAAAGGCACTGCCTCATACGGCATGTGCAGAGTGTAAAAGTGAGCTAAGACTGGACAAGACATTACATGTCGAAACCACTGAGGACACATACACCTACATAGCTGCTCTGGATAGGGGTGGGTTGACCTGGCCTTCAGACCGGTCACTATCTGTGACCCTTGAAATATTCAAAATGTTTCAAGCACTGCTAAAAACCAAGGAGAATGAAGTAAACTTTCTGGCTTGTTCTAACCAAAGAAAGACACTCATCAATCTTTCCATGCAACGATTAGATGACACTGGTCTCCTTGAAGGACGCTGCAGTGATTGCAACAGCAACTACAAAGATGTCGTTGTCAGAACTATAAAGCCTACAATCAACATTTTCCTGAACAACTATAGCGCTGAGGCCATTAACAGTAACGAGGGCCACGGCTGAAGGCTATGCGGAGGCCATTAACAGTAACGAGGGCCACGGCCAGCGGCTTGCTGGCTCTGAATTGGGAATTACTCTCAATGTGAGAGTGCGCATGGAGCTGTATTATCCGTGTTTGTATGTCACCAAGTGTAACTGATGTGTATTATTTATGTGTGTGTCATCAGCTGGCATGTAGGCCCTATGGCAATGTCTATGTAGTCACCGGGTGTATCTGTATAATTTATGCGTGTCATCATGTGTGCCTGTATTTGTGTGTGAGTCATCAGGTGTGCCTGTGTGTGTGTGTGTGTGTCATCAGACGTGCCGTATCTCTGTGTGTGTGATCAGGTGTGTGTGTGTGTGTATTTACTTTTATTTTGTTTGTGTGTTTATGTGTGTGTGTGTGAGAGGAGAGAGAGAAGGAGGGAGAAAGAGAGAGAGGGAGGAGGAGAGAGAGGCAGAGATAGAGAAAGAGAGAACGAAAGAGAGGGAGGGGGAGTGAGAGAGAGAAAGAAGGAGAGAGAGAGATAGAGAGAGAGAAAGAAGGAGGGAGAGAGATAAAGAGAGAAAGAGAGATTAGGAGGTGGAGGAAAGAGAGAGACAGAGAGAGAGAGAGAGTGAGAGAGAGAGAGTGAGACACACACACACACACACACACACAGAGAGCGCCGACACACTGGCATGCTGTTCTTTCCACTATCCCATACATTTTGTCACCAGACATATTGTAACACCTTAATAACAAAGACTAAAATAAGTTTAGATTTATTGTAGGTAAGGTTGGAGACGCCACAACTTGAAGACAGTAAAAGGGGCCTGTGGCGTTGTAATATACATAGCAGTATACCTAGTACATGGCGGCGAATGTATGTAAATAAACACCTATTCAAAATTCAATGTTGATCGAGTTTTATACTAATTTAAAAAAAAAAAAAAAAAGTAACTTCGAGTCTTTTGAAACCATTTCAGTAATTCTGAAATAATGAAACCTACAAATTTCTAAAAATCTCATTCAATAGTCTGAAAATTCCAAGTGACATTACAAGTAGAAATTCATGATAGAAAACTGCCGGCAATTAATGTGTAAATACATTAATTTGTGTAGCTACACTTTTTGTATGGCTTGGAGTCACTGAAAGGCTGATCCTCTTCATTTCTGCTGTTTGTCCAAGATATTGAAGGTGATACAAAAGCTGTACATAGTTGTTGGCACGTTTATGCTTTGGCTCAGGTTACCGGCCGAGGTTTTCACTTGTTCTGTGGGTTTCACTGATTAAAACGAGTTTTTTGTCTCTAGTTTTTCAGCCTGTCCGTTTTTTTTATCTACGGATTCCTAGGTCGCCTTTCCTAGACCTTCCATTTCGATAGGCTCACCAGAGCTATTTGCATTTGAAGTATGTGTGTGTGTGTGTGGGGGGGGGGGGGTTTGAAGGGACGAATTCTTCAGTCGATTGAATTTGCTTCAGCGCAGAAAGTGAGTTGTCGTTTCTTGCCGAAATATAAATATTAGCTATCGCTTGACATTCAGTTCTGCCAGAAAATGGATTATATCTTTGTTTACATGTATTTTTCCAGTGATAAATTCGATCTTCTTGTGGCGTTGATTTTTGTTTGTTTGTTTTGTTTTGTTTGACATGAAACATTTTCATGTAGTTTATACTTATTTGTTATAGAGCTTTTGTTCTGTTTTCCTACGGCTCTCTTTTCATCTTGAATACCAGGACAATAGAGTGGAAGTGTCTTGGGTACACTGCCTTCATCACAATTTATACCCGTCTCAAGCAGTGCAGTCTGAACTGTGTAATTTATATTCTCGGCGGTTCCAGATGGAGTGGTTTTGTAATCTATCTTCATTGCCTGCAAGGCCTCTCGGGATATACTTTCCAGTGGCATTGTTAGTTTTTGCGGCTCCTCAACGCAGGTACGCATTACTCCTGGTAATGGAGAGTACTGGTGTCTTGAGTACCGGTTCGCCTAATCCTTATTTTCTCTTGAACTGTTACCCTAGTGCTCTGCCTCCCCCCGAGCTTCTGCTCACCTATATTGATTTCTGTTTGATAAAACTCGGAGGCATACATCTTGTATTCGTTGTCCTCGATGTTCGTATTGTCCAATGGCAGGCGGGTGAAAGAGAGAGAACAGGGAGGGGAGAGGTGACGCGGGTGGGTTGGGTCCCAGCGAACGAATACTCAAGTCAGCAAGAAACACCGTGAAACAGTTCGGCCACGATCGTCTCTTCCAGAGACGGAGTGGCCGTGCGGTTAAGCGATCTGTTTTCTTCTTGGCAAGGCGACGGGTGCCGTAGCAGAGGTCGCGGGTTCTAGTCCCATCTTGATCATTTTTCTTTCTTCCTTCTTTCACTCCCGCTTTCCTTTCCTGAGCACTAACTAGGCACTACAACCTCGGTTCGCCTAATCCTTATTTTCTCTTGGTGTCTTGAAGGAGCGTCTGCATCCTCCATATCGAGCGAATTTTTTGTCTGTTTTTAACGCACGGCGGAAATAACTTCCCTGAAGGATCTCCGTTGCTATCGGACTTCATTCTATTGTTATTTCTTGACCAAACCCTCGAACTGGTATCGATATGTGTCGACGAGCGAGTGCTTTCATAGGTTGCTTGAGAGTATTTGGTTTGACTTCTCCCATCAGAACTGGATCGACTTTTTCTGACCCCCGTCTCGTCCTCATTTTCTTCAAAGATCATGCTGGATTGCAAGCCCGAGGTGGAGTCTTTCTCAACTGGAAGTATTTTCAGAGACATCCTCCCAAGAAGTGTGGGCTGCTCCCCATCACACGTTAGCTCGGTTAAGTTTAGACTTACACGTGACCTGCGGAGAGTTGCCATGGGAATTTCCTGGTACTCCTCTGACTCTGGTTCCTCTTCTTTCTCAACCTGGCCTCCCGTCCCAGCTGTATCATTTGCAAGAGGCAGAAAACTGGCCCCTGATCTGAAATCGGGATCCCAGTAGACGCCACCAGCTTTGTCCATAGCTTCCTCCTCGGTATTGCCATTGAAATGGTTGATTTCATCAAAGTAACTTAACTTTTTTATTTGTGACGGGCTCAGCTGGTATTCTTCTCCATCCCCTCCATCAGACTCTTCGTTTAGGTCATATTTTTTAGAGCGCATAGCAGTTCCAGATTCATGCACCAAATCCAGACATTCTTTAGACCTCCGGATTCTTATGGGATGAAACTGTCTAACTGTACTAGTCAGGTCAGGGTCAGCTTCAGCTTTGAGCATTCCAGAAAAAGTGGCCGGGTGCGGGGTTTGGTTATCAGATTGTCTCTCTGCCTTTGGGAATGTGTACAGATGATTTTCTGAAATGAGTGGCGACCCTTGCAACTTTATCACCGCATCTCCTCTAGTGTGGCTTTCATCCAGTGTGCTTGCACTGTCCACCGACAACGATCCCATCTTTACAATCATTTCACTAGAACTACTTTTACCGTCTTCTGTCGCGGAGTCACTTTCAGTGTCTTCATCGAAGAAAGGAAAACCTCGAACGGTATAAGATTTGACAATATTCTTTCTGCTGAGAGATGTTCGCTCGTTTGACCCCGAGACAACTACATGTGCTGGGCCGGGCCCTATTGGCCCAGGCATGATGGCGACAGTTTCTGGGCTACCAAGATCTGAAGATATGCAAATAGAGACAGTTAGGAGTGTCGTCCCGGGTTTCTCCTGTTCATTCTCAGCTGAATCGTCAACTGGCTGCCTTGTGTGGCCGTTAAGTACATCAGCAGGTTCTGAGTTATTGGCTGAGGAAGACTTATTCAAACCAGCAGTTTCTTCTTGTGGTTGCTGAGAGGTATTGGATGAAGAAGATTTGTTCAAACCAGCGTTATGATCTACTTTCGGGAGTGTGGCTTTCCAGCTGGACCTTTTTCGAAGCTCGGTATGTGCTACTGCATCAACTGCGTTAGATGCGTGCCCTTCTTGCCATTTGGAAAGCGATTCGTGTGATGAAATTTCTCTTTGTGAACCAGGGATAGGTCTATCTGACATATCAGCTGACTGATTTGGGATTCTGTGTAGTTCAGGTTTGCCTAGTGCATCTGAGAATTCACTGGACTCTGAGACAGTGGGGATCATTGATGTCGCAAATGGATTTTGTGCGCTATCGTGGACATTTTCTGACCGCTCCATTTCAGATTCTTTTACTTCTGGTCTACTTGTGGCCTGCTTGTAGTTTGTATTTATATCTTCCTCAAGCATTCTGTCTGAATCAGTGATACTATGTGCCCTTTGTGGAAGGGGTGTGGTTTTGTAGGCCAGGTGGATAGTATTTTCAGGCGACCTGGTGCCTATGAAATTGTGTCCACCTTCACCGGGCGCGCGGGAATATTCTGTCATATTGTCACTTCCCTCGGGTGTATGGGACCTTCCACATAATTTGGAACTAGTTGTGGGTTCGCATTTGCCAGTTGGTGTCATTTCATCAATGAGGCCATGACGAGACAACGAATCACCTTGCAAATTATATATCAGGTTTTTAAATTGGCCCGGTTCTTTTGTGTCACTGGCGGATGTCTGTGCCGCATCAGATACTCCAGAAATGTCAGAATGACGTGTTCGGGAAAGGTCATTCTTGTTTAAAGTGGGTTGCTTGTAATGTTCAGGTTGGGCATTGACCTCCTTAGTTAACCTGTTCGAAATTATCCGATTTAAAAGTTTATTCATATTTTCGAATTTGACACGTTCAGAGGAACTTGACGAAGGCGGAGTCCCTTCCTTAGATGTACCAGGAAGTAACTTATTATTCTCCTGATTGCTAGGGGCAGTGATATCAGGCGAGTCGTTTTGTCGTAAGACCGAGGGAGTTTTATCATCACTGTCTTTGTTGGGGGGTTCTTCAACAGAAGCTGGATTTGAAGCATCAGCACTGTCTTCATTTTCAGAATGCATCTTGATGTCTGTTGGTAATATATTGCTGCCTTCACTTGTGTTACGTGACATACTTTGGTCGCCAGCTAATTCTGATTTGTCAGACAAAACCCCCATGTCTTCCAGGTCAGCTGGGTTTTCTCTCATCATAATTTTATTACTGTTGATTTCGTTCCAAGCTTGACCCTCGGAGATTTCCCCAGAAACTGTCCAAGACCGTGGGGTTGTCGCGGAAGCTGTTGCTGGCCCTCTTGATTCGTTGGACGCCGTGAACTCAGACATTCCCTGCTGTGCAGAGTCCGACCGATCTGAGGCATCATTATCTGTATCCGGTAGTAGTTCTCCACGTGTTAACCCTGACGGGCCAGCCACGTTATGTGGCAGTGTAGATTGTAATATGAAAGTGGCCTGAGCTGGCTTTTTTGTAGTTGTTGTCGTCGGTTTGGTGGCTTCTTCATTTATACGTGTTTCTTCAGTTTGGGAGATTGCTTCTCGATAAATCTTTAGCAGTGTCGATTTTTGTTGTGGAGAATCGTGTATTTGTGATATTAAAGTTTGGCTGCTGGACGAAACTTTGGGCTCATCAGAATATTTAGCTGTTTTTATTGTTCTAGCAGCAGTGCTTTGATCAACATGAACTTCCTTAACCTTCACAGCTCTTTTGACTTCAGGAAATTTAGGAACTGTACTCTTTTCATCGGCCTGATTTTTGTTGTCTTCGATGCCAGAGCTGCCTGACATTTTTGTCCAGTGTTTCGGATTCATCGTCTCCATTTCCGGGTTGGCCTCCCCTGTTGCAGCTGTAGGTAAATTAATTGATACCGTTTCTTCATTAGATGTTTGTTTTCTTTCATTTCTATAGCCCAAGACTTTAACGGAATTGTCCCCGGTGGCAAACTGCTCAACATTTTGTTTTGACTGCAAAGCAGTTGTCTCCCCAATGTTAATCTCCCTTACCATGATCATATTATGTTCATCTACAGATTTTAATATGCTCTTTGATGGTTCCGAAGATGTATTTACTCGTTTTGTAGGTTTAGATTTCATGTCCGGGTGTTCGGAACCCAGAGACGTATTGCTTCCATGCCTTTGAATTTCTGTTTTCGTTTTCGAATAAATTATCCCGCCGTCTTTAACACCGCCTGTAGTGTTTTCTGTATGTTCTTGATGGGCCGATTTCTTTATTTGGTTCCCTTGCGAAGTATTTGGCTTGTGACCTTTAACAGGGTGTAAAGGCTTTACTTCGGCATTAGTTCTTTTTTTTCTATATGTATTAGATGGTGTTGGTGTGCTCTCTTGAGAAGTTGTTGAAAAAGATGGTTCGGTATCACTTTCGTATTCGGACGTATCCGATGGTGAAGTGCTGTATTTCAGATGTGTATAACTAATTGAAGTGCTGGCATCTTTAAATTTGTTAGAGCGAGATTTTTTGTCGGCAGCCGTTGCTGTTCGGTTGTGGTCTTTGGAATATGCCACGTGGGAACTTTCTGAATCATTTGTAATCGACTCGACCTGACTATCTGTCCTTTCACTCCTTTTCGTCGTTTGTTGTATACGTTGGCTCTCTCTTTTTTTAACTCCCGATAACTGCACCTTGGCAACTTCTCTTGCGACGATGTGCTCACCGCCTTCGTCAACTGAGGATAACTGCATCGCTATGCCCTTCGTGTCCTTGTGCTGTGTCGTCTCTTGATGGGCAGGAGGCGAACTGTTACGTTTACTTTCTTCGCCACTACCACTATATGACGGTGTTTTTGAGACATTTTGATGCTGTGGCAGAAGCAATAAAGCCTTTATTCTGATTTGTTCTAGCAACTCTTCTCTGGTTGCAGTTTCTTTGGCTGAAGCGTCATCAGTCTTCTCATATGTACGAATTTTTAAGTCCGACGGTGAATTTTCGGATAATGTCATCGAGGAATCTCCCACAACATGAATTTTTCTCGTCTCTCCAAAGTGTTCGGAAAATATTTTCACTTGGCGCGCTTCAGATCTGTAATACAAAGGGCCAGGTAAAATCTGCAAGTCTTTGGCTGCAGCAAATGGGGTTGAGTCCTCAGATGTGATTTCGTTTACGATTGAAGCCTGCTCGTACCTATTCACCTCATCTATCATATCTCTTTTTAGTTTGAGTTCGAGCAATGACTCGGTGATAAATTGGCGTTCTTTGCTGATTAATCTGGGCGGCGAGTTTTCTGAAGACATTTTACCGGCAGACATTGGGGGTGAACTGTTAATGAATGCGGACACCAAAGGCGGTGTTTTCCTGGGTGAATCAGAGTTCTGGGGCGTCGCGATTAGAGAAGGTGGTGAGAGCATGGTGGCAACCTGATTAAAATCGCTATTGGCAGATGATTTAGAAAAGACTCCAGTCACCGAAACACGACGACTGAATTTGTCAGGAGAATTTTGTCTCGTGGTCTCTTCACTTTTTAGCATCTCACGTGAATCAGTCGCGATTTTGTTCTCACCCTGCACCTGGGATTTTGGAGTTGTTCCTGTAAAGGGCATCTGAGTCGAAATGGCTATCTTTGAGTCTTTTCGAAGAATTGATTTAACAGGCTCGTTTTTGCTCGACTCGTTGTTGACAGATAGGGTAGCTACATCAGTTTGAGCCGGGATTTTTGTAAAGGGTTCCGCAGCCGATTCATTTCTACCAACATTATCCAGAGTAGATCTTGCTTTTCTGTCGAAAAACATCACTTTAGAAGGAACGTTCTTTGTCGATCCATTGTTGACAATTTCTTTCGATGCCTGGCTTTCTGTGGAGGAATTGTATGAGTTAACCATCTTTGATACATTACTCTCCTTTTCATGGATAGGGGGAGATTTTGTTACATTTTTGGCTGCACCCTTGTTAAGGAGCTTTTTAAAAGAGAAAGTACGGCTTCCTTCATTACTTAAATGTTTTCCGTATGAAATGCTTTTGTCTGGTTCTTCTTGACTGGCGGCGCTGGACGGCTTATTTTTGCCGGGTTCATTAGTAAGTGATGCTTTTAATGAAAGACTCCCTGCGTTTTGATTGTTGAGGGGCACTTTAGAAGAGGTTTTCGGCGTGGGTTCAGTGTTACTCGGTATATTTGATGTAGTTTCTCTCGATGTGTGCATAGTGAAGGGCGTTTTCTGTGTTGTCGTGCCTGCTGGTGCCGAATTGAAGGGATCAATCGGAGGAGCATTTCTTTTTTCTGCCCTTCGTAATTGTTCAAATAAAATATCTCCCAGGGATCTGTTTTCATTAGACGTGTCAGATACTCTAGCTTTCCTTAAATCATCCTTTTGAGGAAGTGAAGATGGCACATTTCTTGAGGCAGCTTTATGACCTGTGGCTTTTGGCATTGTTTTCACGACTGAGTCGTTTTCAGGACGATTTCTGGAGGAAGCTGTTTTTCCAAACTTGGATGACATCATAGCTAACAGACCCCTACTTGTTTTACGGGCTATTCCCGGAGTAGATTTTTCTGAAAATTCGCTGCTGGGGCGACTATCATATGAAATAGATCTATGTGTTGTTGACTGAGTGTCCTTGAAAGCAGGGGTGGGACTATGTGTCGCTTGTATTTGGTTACCCAGCGGTCTCGGTGCCATGATTTTTGCCACACTTTTGTTCCCTAATGCGTTTGGTGAGCTTTGTGTAGGTAATTTGTACAGTGGAGGGGCCATGCTCTTGTTTTTCTCAAGTTCTTCGGGCTGCGTATGTGCGGCCTGCAATTGTTGGGTATGAGCAATCGGGACAAAATCTGTGGACAAGTCTCGGGCCTGCGTGCGCTCCGTTTTACCTTCTCTAGGCAGCAATCTCTCAGGTACCTGGTCGTCTTTAACAGGCCCAGTCTGATTTTGTACAACTTTTGGAAAACCATGTGGACCCTCATGAAATCCCGGCGGATACTTATGGACAGGTGCATTATGGAATATTCGATTTTCGACATTTTGCATTTCAGAGTCTTTTTGGTCAACCCAATCTTTCCAACTACTCGTTGTGTTACTAACCCCCACTCTATTTTGCCCCGACATCTCCATCATCATCCGATCCCACATGTCTACCACTTGTTCGCCTTTGTTTGCTTCGTCTCTGTGATTATTCCTTGTGTTACCAAACCAGTGTGGCTGATGTTTTGTAGATTCTGAACTTTGATGTGCGACAGTCTTTGGCCCCTCAGTTCTTTGTTGAGAGACGTTTGTTATTTCATTCTTGGAACCACCGTACTTTTGTGATGTTAGAGTTGGATTTTCCGATTTTGATCCGCTGGTTTCTTGATAGGAGTGCAAATTATTTCCAGCACCGTATGGATCATTAACGTGAAACCCTCTCTCACTATCTTTCACGCCATACCTCTCTTCCCCTGTATGTTTAGCATTACGTTCTATATTTTCAATTTCGTCATCATCACCATCATTATCATCATCATCTTCACGATCGTCGCTGATTTTGTCAAGGGATGTTCGTATGAGAGGATGGACTTTGTCACTGCTGTTGCTACCGCGATATCGTATCTGTATAGCTTGACGTGAATGCCAAGACATACTCACCGCTAACAGCTGTAGGATTCATGAGAAGAGTGATGACTCCGTTGAAGTTTTCCTACTGTTTTGGTGGTGGCAAATAAGGCTGTCGGAAATTAGCGTAAAGTTACACTTGGACTGAGCAGCGAGTCTATTCGTGTACTGACAGCTGTCGTGCACAGGTGGCTGGCTATTTTCAAAAAAAAAAAAAAAAGTACCTGATTTTTTTTTCTCTTAACTTTTTCTCCAACGTCCGGTTTACTCACACCAATCAATGCTCAGATGTCCCACGGTACCATACAGTTTATCAAGAGATTCTCCGGGCTTGGATATAATCTTGAATCCCTGAAGTTTGTAGTTTCTCCGGTGTAAGCACACAATGGCATGTGACATTTGACATAACCATCTCTCGCACCTAGCGGTAAAATCCAATGTGACACTCAAGGTGACAGCATGTCCTTTGTTTCTCTAGTTTGGTCTGTGACACAGTGGGTTGCTTTTGTAACTTTACCTAGTATTCAGCCAACTTTGATCGCCTCATTCACAGAGACACAAATTAATTGAGCAAAAAAAATAAAAGAAAAAGAGGGAAAAAAAGCCTGGGTAAATGAATGTTAAATGCCCATGACGGTGTTCTTGTTATAAATCTAAAAATGCCACACACCACGAAATAGTTCGAATAAACAACATCTTAGCCATGGAAACTCTTTATTAAAATACTGACTTGCTCTTCTTAACGTCTCAATTTTTGGAAACGGCATGGGCAATACAAGATTTATCCCTGAAGACAACTGTTATCTTTCCTTAGAACACAGAGGCCGTTGCGGCACGGCGTCCCCCAGTGACGCTACACCAGAACTTCTGCTCATGCTAGATATCCGGTTTGGTTACATGCGTAGTTACAGACTCTCACTATAAATAACTGTACGACATGGAATCCATTTAGTGTGTCCTTAGTCTTCAAGATAATACTTTTCTCGTAGTAATTACAAGTCCTTTGCAATAGTTTTTCTGCATCTTCACGAATCGACGTAGCCATTTAAAGCTGGTGCGACGAAATGCGCTCGTCATTAGTTTTCGTAAGGTTTACAGAGGGCACAGACCTTTGGTGTTCACAATACAACAATTGAACTTCTCTTACTTAAACTTCTTGTCAATAAGTGACAAACAGAAATATTTCACCACTCTGTTGAAGGTACATGTCATAAAACGGTGGTTTTGTTCCTGAGGGGGACAGGAGTCTGCCTTTTCTTGTCTTTTCTTTCAGTGTTCTTGATTTTTTTAGCCTTACCATAGCACAAAATAAGCATTTATCTTAACCAGGATCATCAAAATTCTTCGGAAAGAGAGGAGAATTCAACAACATGCTGAGGGATCCGATTCAAGAGACTAATAGACAAAAACCTGCATTACTGGCTAATGTCTCCTTGATCTGAATAGAATTCGCTTTTAAAGTTGAATGACGAAGATTCAATTTTCCATAAATAGAAGCCATGCCAGGCAGGTTTGTCCAGATCACAGAAAATGTATGTCGTAGCTTGTTCCTGAAGCTGAATGGGTTAAACTGAGCTCATCATCTACCATATACATACCAATACCAGCCATTATCTTCGACTCTGTGTATGATGTTTTTGATATCTAAGTGAAAGACAGGACTTTGCTGTTTTAACATGTACATGAAGAGAGAGACAAACTCAGAGGTTCCAGTAAAACTGTGAAATCCGTTAACACAGAGAAATGCTAGCTGGAAATGCATCTGTTTAGGTTTAGGGATCTCCGTCTGCTTTTCATGCTAGACGGAATGTTCCGCCACATTTGTTATTTATATCTTCCGGGACCAAGAGTGTTCAATTTGGTGCGCTTATGTGCATAACGCAGTAATGTGCCAGAGAGACTGTATACGTATGAGGGAGGGAGAGGAGCAGGGATCGATAGAGGAGATGAGGGATACGCAGAATTCTATAGAACTAGGCGAGGGATACACAAACTGGGGTGGAGGCAAACTGATCTATGGGTGGAGGACAGAAGCGGATTTATTCAGGACGAGGCCAGGAGGCCCAGCTAGTCGGTTATTGTTATCTTCTGAGGCATCGAATCAAAACGCGTCAAATTTGGCCACAAAAAGTTCATTTACCCGATCGGGTTTCGGGTAGGCTTTGTCAGCAAAAAGTCCCCCCTGTTCGCCCATTACATTTTTTTCCTTGTTTACCTAGATCTGTGTCTGTCAATCTATCTATATAATATAAGACTTTCAAACAATCATATAATAATGGATTCACGAAATATCATAAAAACCACAGAAAAACTGTGGGGTCGCAGCAGGGTTATAAGCAAAGTCAAAATTGGGCAAAAAGAAAAGGTTGTATGTTGCGAAGCCTCGCGTGAGAAATAAAACCCAAACAATACAAAGCAAACTAAAGAGAAGACAAAAAATACACAAATTTTCGGCTTTCGCCTTTGTCAATTGAAAAAAACGAACAATAAAAGACTTCAACAGGAACGAAGTGAACCAGTTTACTTAGCTGCGAGTTCTTGCTTCGTTAGCAGCACCAAAGCACGTCCGTCCGCCTCACTAGCTATATTGGATGCTTCCTATTTTGCTCGCATATCGCAAGACCTGCTCTGGATTTCATATCAAGGACCTGAGCAATGAGAGTTAACTCTATCTCCTGTCATATTATACATTTAGGTTCTTTTATTTTCCACACAAAACAGACCATCTTGCCATTGGAACGGGCAAACTGAAATCGATCTTCATTTGTAACAATGTAAATAGCCATGCGATTGTTATTGATGTGTGGACAAACTAGTGATTTAGATACTGCATTGTGTATGAATTCAATACATGGAAGACGTTTGTAAAATTATCTGCAATGGCTCGGAACGGCCTGTAAAGGTCTTTGGCCTCCAGTTTCTGTATATTTTGGTGACAATACTAAGCCTCCCGTTTATTTCAAGTAAATCATGATTTTGTGCACCTTTTTGTTTTCATTATATCTCAACGTTTTTTGTTTTGTTTTTTTGCCTTTTTTTATTTAAACATTCTTAACAAAGCACTATCATCATCATCATCATCATCATCATCATCATCATCATCATCATCATCATCATCATCAAATGTCTTGTTTGGAGCAGGCATTGACGGTTGTGGTTCTCCATCCTCCTCTTTTACTCGAGGCCCGCATGAATGAGTTGTTGTTCATTGTGTTGTTGGTTGCCCATGTTGCACGTTGGCATCCTCGACTTCTCGTCCATTCGATTTTTCCTGTCATACTAAAACATCCCACACCTCCTTTTCTATAAACACGCCCCACAAATTTCATCTGTCGCCTCCGTATTGTCTTGATGAGTGATCTTTTCATGATTGCCACTTCCAGGAGTTCTTGATTGGACTTCTTTTCTGTATATACTATAGCAGCCGTGATTTTCCTGTCCTTTAAAGTAGCAGTAGTTAGATCTAATACGGTGAAAAGCTTATAATGCAAAGCTTAAACGCACATTTATCAGAGGTGCGACAGATATCTTTAGAAATTTCGTCCTATTCAATATTTTCTCACAAACAAGCAGACTAACTGGTGAGGAAGTTCATACAATAAAAGAGAACATGTTAGCAATGTTAGTCGCTGCTCCGAGGGTCCTGCTGTTGCAGTTTTCCGGGAAACCGACTACTGAGCTCGAATACTGGTCCTGTCTCGGTGGGTCCCTCGTACAAGGTGTATGCGAACGAGTGGTACTAGCAGATGATCACCGTTTCGCCTATGACCATTCCGCAGCCTCCGGGCTCCGGATAAGCCCGATCCCAGGTCTGGAGAGACCCGGGGAGAATTTCTTCTCGACCGCCACGTGGTAGCAGCGGGGCAGCCCAAGCTGGGGGCTGGCTAACGGGGACGGGCTGACGGCTGACCTTCCCGAAGCCGTTAAACACTGGGAGCTTTCCGTTGCTGTAGGCAGATGGGGGCAAATTGCCTAGCAGAACGCAGTGGTGGCAGTCCCCGATTGAGGGCCGGGGACTGACCAGATCGATCTTTCGAAAAGTCGTGCAGCAAGCACTACGTGACAACGACTAAACAAGACAATGACCGCACGCTGGCGGATGAGAAAGAGAGATTCTGATCACGACGTGATACGAATCAGTCGGTTCAGGCTGTCACCAGCCTCCTTTTGTCTGAAAGGGATCCAAGCAGCGACAAATTCCCACTTTACATGATGGTACAATATGGCAATAAGAAACGTGGGGCTGAGAAACCCAAACATATTCTCCGTAGGGAGGATGGCAGTTACCAGGTCCCCCTGCGCAAGTATGCTACTGGTGACCTGTGTCTAAATGCGAGTGTGAATGAGTGTGCGAAAACCAAGAAGGGGACCCTAGCGGCGAGGGATCCCCCTGCGACACTTAACATGTTGCAGCTCAACGTCTGCGGCCTTCGCCCGAAGGTCTTGGAGCTTACTAAGCTCCTGAAGGCAAAACACATACATGTAGCTCTCATCCAGGAGACTCTACTGAATGGGAGAGGAGCGCACGTCACAGGGTATACCATGTACACCTGCTCGTGTACCAAATGCCGAGGCATTGCCACACTGGTTCGCAATGACATTACGGCTGTGAGGCAGAACGCCCCGACGAGTAACGGTGAAACTGATACCCTCACCCTTACAGTATGGAAGGACGGCGTGTCCTTTACCATCACGAATGTGTATAATCCCCCAAAGGTCCCCTGCGACCTAGGGCTGACAGAGGCTACCTTTAGAAAAACCATCATAGGAGGAGACTTCAACGCACGAAGCCCTGAAATGGGATACACCCCAGAATCCACGGACATCGCAGGGAGAAACGTCGAAGATCTCCTCCTAAGTTCGAACCTGGTCCGGATACAATCAAGCGCCTCCGCGCCTACTTGCCTGCATCGTGCAAACGGCGCGGAGAGTCGGCCCGACATTACGCTTCTATCTGCTGACCTCGTTACCAGACATAGCTACACAGTCCTCGAGGACGTAGGTAGCGACCACCTTCCTCTCCTCGTACAAATCCAGACCAAAACAGCTAAGAAGAAGGAGAAACGTTTAAACTGGAATTACAAGCGAGGTAGATGGGAAGAGTTCAGAGAGACTTTAGGTTTAACTCTGAACGAGGTGGACCCAAACCAGGGTTCTATTGACAAAGCCAACGCCGTACTGACTACGGCCGTGCTCGCAGCTGCTAAGCGGAGTATTCCGCGAGGACTGCAGCCCCTAAATCGCTTGCCCTGGTCAAAGGAACTTGAACAGGCGGTCCGACAGCGTAAGAGGGCGAGAAGAAAAGCAAAAACGAGCACGGCGGCCAGGATCGAGTACAATAGATTGACCGCTAAAGTCAAACTACTGTCTAGAAACACCAAAAGGGCAAAGTGGTTAAACCTGTGCGAGTCTCTGAACGTGGACCCGAGTGGTGGCCGAGCGTGGACCGTCCTGAATCGCCTTAATCGGGGGCAAAGAGTGAAGAATGTCGCTCCGATACGGGCAAACGGGACGGTCGCGGTGACAGACCATAAGCGTGCAACCATGCTTAATCGACACTTTGCCAGTACAAATAAGAGTGGCAAAGCTACGAATACGGACAAGGGGCTCCGTAAGGTCAGGCGTCAGCTCGAAAAGTCGCAGGTAAACAGCGATTACGATGGCTTCAACAGTGAGTTTACCCTAGAGGAACTGGAGAGAGCACTTGGCAAGTGTAAAAATCGTAAAGCGCCAGGCCCGGACAAAATCTCCAACGAGATGTTGCTCCAGATGGGCCACACGGCAAAGAAATGGCTCCTAGCCTTAATAAATAGAACGTGGCATCAAGGAAAACTCCCTATTGACTGGAAAAAGGCAGTGGTGTCAGCTATCCCGAAATCAGGCAAAGATGGTACCGAACCATCACATTATAGGCCAATATCCCTTACCTCTTGCATCTGCAAAGTAGGGGAGAGGATGGTTAACTACCGGCTGACCTGGTATCTAGAAGAGCGCTGTCTTCTAGACAGACACCAGGCGGGCTTCCGTAGTGGCAGGCAGACGATGGACCAGATTATCCGATTGACCCAAGCGGTCAATAATGGTTTCCATAGGCGGGAGCATACTATCGCCGTATTCGTCGATCTCAAACAAGCGTACGATAAGGTGTGTAAAGGTGGGCTACTCCTTAAATTACTCAAGGCGGAGGTCAAAGGAAACATATATGCATGGGTAAAAGATTTCCTTCACAATCGAACAGTCCGCACCAGAGTGAACGGACAGACCTCAAGCCAACTCACCATGGAGAATGGCCTACCGCAAGGTTCAGCGTTAAGCTGCACGCTCTTTGCGGCTTACACCAGCGACCTTACCCAACACCTGAGATGCGAAAAAGCGATGTATGCCGACGATATGGTAATCTGGAGGACAGGAAAGCATGTCCAATGGTTACAGCGAGACCTTAACCGGGACCTCGCGACGCTTGCCTGCTACTGCCGATTGTGGAAGATGGAGATAAACGTCGATAAGACCGTTTATCAACTCTTCACCAACGGAAAACACGCCCAGAAAGCCACCATCAATCTTAAGATCAATGGCCAGACACTCAAAAGGGAAAGCGCACCACGATACCTGGGAGTTGAACTTGACAGCAGGCTCAACTTGCAGACGCACGTCAGCAAGCTCGAGACTGAGGCTAGGAGGCGATTGACACTGTTAAAAACGCTCGCCAGTACCAACTGGGGTGCCACTGGGAAGGTTCTCAGACAGCTATATCTAGCCTACGTCCGAGCAGGACTAGAATATAGCCTACCACTGCAACCAATGGCCAGCGACCGAACGCTGTCGGCACTGGACCGAGTTCAGAACAGCGCCTTGAGACTCATAACAGGCTGCCTCAAAACCACTCCTACGAATGCTCTCGAAATCATGACCAATGTGGAACCACTGACAAACAGAAGGGAAGGAAGCGTACTACAGCAGTACGAGAGGTTAAAAAGGCTCGAGCCGGACTACCCGGCGCGGGAGGCGATCGAAATCGAACCGCCACCGAAAATACTCCAGAAGAAGTCGTTCCTGGGCGAGGCCAAACGGCTAACTGAGGAGTATGGGCTAGAACAAGACAGAATGCCCTTTCGGTTATGGACGAAAGAGCCACCTCACGCCTCCCTGAAACCCCCAGTGGTCAAAACCACGCTTCTAGACACAAACCTGACTAAGGAGGTCAATCCCACGATCCTGAAAACGGCAGCTGGCGAAACTATTGACTCGTACCCAGCACACATGATTAAGGCTTATACTGACGGTTCGGCAGTACAGGCGACTACGAATGCGGGGTACGGGGCAATAATCTACTACCCTGACGGCACCGACACCGATAAGATCTATGGGCCATGCGGGGCGAATGGCTCCAACTTCGACGCTGAGGCGACAGCGATTTGGAGAACACTGACTACGGTTTTCAACGGCTTTGAAAACGGAACAGTATCGCCAGAAGATATTGTTGTGTTCTCAGACTCAAGGGCCACACTGATGGCCGTCCAATCGCTCAACCATAAGCTCGAGGCACACGGCGCAGATAAAATCAGACATATCTGCCACCAGATCATAAGTGGATACGGTGTCGAGGTCCACCTCCAGTGGATCCCCGCGCACATAGGTATCCGGGGCAACGAGGTTGCTGATAGCCTAGCGAAACAGGGTACCAGAGGCGAACAGCCAAAGCACCCAACGTCTTACCCAGCAGCCCGAGCCAGAATCCGCGCTCACGGACGCAGGAAATGGCTATATCAATGGGCAAACTCGGATAAAGGACGTAGGGTGTATCATAATCAAACCAAACCAGACATCAAAGACCCGATTTTGACACTAGAGCGCAAATACGCGACTATCATACAGCGTATGAGGACGGGACATGTCCAGTTGAACGCACACCTAAATCGTTTCAACCCACTCCGTGAGCCAGTATGCCGGCACTGCGGGTCCCCGCAGGAGACTGTCGAGCACATACTTGCGGAGTGCCAAGGACTGAAACAACTAAGATCCCGCCACCTCCCAGATACCCCGACAGTCTCCAATTGCCTTTATGGGGACGCTAAATAACTAAAGAATACTGCCATATTCGCCATTGCCGTCACGAGTGAAAACTCGATCGGCCAGGGATGAGCACTCGAGCAATGTTAGTAAATATTAAACAGAGAGCTGACCTTCTGATGTCCCAAATCTTAAGTTTCACAGCTACTTTAAGATACCCCAATAGTAACAGCATTTGTCAGGGACACTTATAATCTCATCGTTGAATATTCAAGATCTCCTTTTCAGATGAACGTTGAAGCCCCTTCCTGCTTGAGCTTCAGTATTTCCTTCCCACTGTGCGCTTTCCGTCCTCAAAAGAACGGCCACCTCCAAACTTTTCGGGTAACCCAACACATATGGGAATTCATGGAAATTGTATTTTTAGACCGCTGACAACCTAACCAGGGAGCTTACGAAATCCTGTTTGTAATTGTATAGCTATGTTGTAGCTTCTATCTCCATAACACGTTCTTGTGCTAGTTTCCATTTTCATGCAACTGCACCCCGACCCAGGACAAGAGTAAATCAGGTAAGATCAAGGAATTTATTGCAAACTTTTTCATAATTATCCATTTCAGGTATACCTTTTTTAAAGACAGTGTTACTGCCATCACAAAGTAGGTTTAATTAAGATCGTTTTTGCCCTCCTCAATTCGCCTCCACAAGACATTATAGCTAGACGTGTCCCATACTTTGCTTAGGTTCCATGACAAGTTATAAGCCTGTTATTGAGATTATACTTATGTAATGATGTGTGTACCGTGTTCTTAAAAGCTCTGTGAAAATGAATTCCCCCCATAGGATAATAAAATGATTCTTATCTTATCTATTTGATATTTGACCATGGAATTTAACATAAAGTCATTTTTTTCAACAAGCCAGAAGCCTATCTCAAACTACCACTGCTTTTTTCAAACCTTAAGATAAGGTTTTGCTTTGAAGGCAAATTTTACGAAGCAATGACTAGACCTTTTATAATCACATTCACATGTACATGTATTTATAATCACTGAAAGCACACAGACACACACACAAGCAAAAACTGATATGACAGTAAAGATCTATTTATCGTCGATCCTGTAATTTTGATCTGTTTGTTACGGAAGTTAAATGGAACAACTTTTGTTGTAGTGAAATTTGAATTTTTTGGTCTGACTCAAGAAATCCATAGAAAAAAACAACAACAACCATTGTCCATGAAGTTCTTAATCCTCAAACGCCAGTGCTCCATATTTGAAATACGTCGCACGTCGCCCAATGTTCAATATATGTAGAAACCTCATTCAACTCATATTATTTCGTATAAATATTTACAATTCTCTTTTGCCAGCAAATTAGTATTTTGAATCAGCCTTGTAAGATCAAGACTTTATGGCTGAACAAATCTATTTCTGGGCACGAAGAGTTTAAGCTGACAGAACCAGAGCAACGAAACCTGTTTTGCAGTATAACATAGATCCTTTACGCATACCAGCGGCCGCTATCAGTAAAAAATACAGGCCATTTGAAGTGTCAGTGCCAAGCATGTAAAGTAACAGAAATGTAAACAGACGAGACTTGTTCTTGAAAGCTTCAGCTGTCGTGGTTTGCACTGTGCTGCTGCAGCAAGAACCTTTGTATGTAATCAGTCGTACTGTGATCGATTGGTAAATTACAGGGGTAAACAAATAAATAAAAATAGAAAGACTTGTAAGAAATTACGCCCGGTCACGCTTCAGAAGAGACAGCAGCCATAAAAGAATTCATGATCTCCGTGTCAAGGCAAAGAATTCTGGGCTTCCTGTACTTCTTAATATGTCAAAGCAGCCAAGCGTTGTATCTCACTGCATGTCTTGACATGCCTTAGTTAGAGCTGATTATAAATGTTAGTGGCGAGTGCTTCGAGATGAACTGGTGGCAGATGAGAACTATCAAATGACAGTAAATAGGGACAGTAAAGACTTAATGACCCAAAGACTCGTTCAAAATCTCGTTAACAGAAATTATTATGGAAGTTTATTTTAGAAAACAATATTTAATGAAAGTGAAGTCTGTAGCATCTGCGGGCTACCCCTTGCCCTCCCCCGGTTTTGTTGTTGTGCTGGTGGCTGAGCATGTGTCCACTACTTTTTTCATCTTATTGTTGACAACCGCCAGAGTGTACCGTACTCCGTGACCTGACCTTCTTTTCTAGTGAGTAGTTTTTTTCCTCGCTCGCTTGTTGTCAGGTGTTTTGACTCGTTCAGTAAATATTAGTATGTTCCCGAATATTCGATAACGTTGTGGATACGAATGTTTACGCCAGATTTGGCCTTGAGTGATGTAACCTGATGACGTATTGATGCGTGATTGGTTAGTTTGTGCGAGGGCAAAGGTAACGTTTATTTCGGGAACTTTCTGTAGGAATGTTTATATATATAGACCTGTGTGAGTGGTTGGTCGGTGAGTAAGTGAGTTTCCTTTTGTGTGGCGTAGATATTTAGTTTCGCTGGTGTCTTCCTAGTAATTTATTGTTCACTATACAGTTATTAAACTTTAGTATTATTTAATCTATCGTCGGATCTCGTGTTTATTTATTTTTACAGCTGTAATAGTTTCGTTTTCTAAAGGGTTGTAGTTAGATCAACTAACTCCCCCCTACTATAACGTGCTAGAACAACCTCAGCTGTTACAAAGACAAACGAAGCCAAGTCGTTACTGATAGTGACAAAAACAGCAACCAGATTTTCTTACAATTACAAAAGCAAAGCAGGATGATACTTTTGACTCTCATCATGAATGGAAAGGTCTGGTTCACAATGGAATGCTCGCTTGCAGACAGCAACGGCTAGAAAGATAATCTCACGGTTAGAGCAAAGGCGTATAGACAAGCACGACTGAAACACCTAGGAAGATACCCTTACGGTTATAGCAAGGCTGTATTTCCAAGCACAACAGCAACAAAAGAAATGTGGGGAGACAGCCAACGAGTGTACCTTACGTATTTCCAGCCCACTCCAAGGGTGTTCAGGTCTTTGTTTACGTAGGATCACTGCGCGTGGCATTTGCACCTCATTCATGCACCCCTTTTATATCTTTAAAGATCGCCCGTTCCAGAAAAGAACATTCGTGTTTTCCCAGTTCATTTCTTAACCCTATTTTATATTCGGTTGGGGGATGTTGTGATGAAAAGATGGTATGTCTGGTGTCTGTCAGATCCCCGAGTGTAAAATAGGGTTAACTACGCAGTTCTTGTCCACAAGAGGATGCGAGTCATACGAAAACGATGTCGAGGTATATAGTAAACATTTCAAGAGTGAAAGTTTGACACAAAATAATGACGTCATTTCAGAATAAAAAGAGTTATGATATTATACATAACACGAACAGTGGGTGATGGTTCAACATACTTGCGTCCCCCATCCGTACAGGACTTGACTGCTATTAAGTTGTGTAAAGCTGTTATGTTTGAGTTTCTGTTTTCAGTCTCAATTCTGTGAAGGTTCTGCAATGTAGTATTTTCGGCATTCTCATATTATTAGTTATATTCACTATCTTCTACAATCAGTTGCTAATTTCCGTTGTTGTCGTGTTTTCTTCCCCTCATATCAATGTATTGTACCTTCATCTGGGAACTTCACACGGCTACTTCCACTGTTCACTCTATATTTTATTATTGTAACTATATATCTTCATCAGACAACGCCACTGCCTCGTTCAACTCTTTATTCTTTCTGAAGAATGATTATGGCGTTTCCTATGTAAAAATGCCTTTCTTTAAAGGACTACAGCGAAGCAAAAAAAGTAAACTGCAAGGGAGAGAACAAAATTCAAAAAATTTCAAAAAAAAGAGGGGGGAGGGGGGCTGGGGGTAGTATTTTTCACTGCCTGATTTTCAACTTACCTTGCCTGTAATGAATGCATCTATAATAATATTATTCTTATTGCACCAGTTTAGTTGTTGTCAGGTGTTTGCTTCATAATTTTTCCTCTTTTCAACAAAGTGATAGTCTATACTGGTACAGGGAACATGCCGTTGTCTGAAAGTTGGTTTGCCATCCTTGTGCTGGTATCGTTATGCATACAGCCTGCGTCCCTTGAGCGTTTGTGTCACAGAGGATATTACCTGTACACACCAAGCTCTGGATCAGATGACTGCCTGCAGTGTACCCTAGGACAGTTCATGCCAGAAGATCAACACAGCAATAGACTATGTTACCCATGTTCCGTACTTCAACATCCTCAATGGGAGATTTACGTCTCTCCATGTAACGCAACTCACGACACAGAAATTCACTGTCAGAACGGCTACTACCGGACTCGGCCTTCTTACCCTGGTGTCAGAGGTCAGTGTCAGAAGTGTACAGAATGTGTGAGCACTTTGCATCCTTGTCAGATGTTTAATGATTCCGTCTGCTGTCCACAAAACGATTATGGCGTCTATACCGACAAGACTGGTAGGCCAGAATGTATACGGGAATGTGGACCAGGTCAGTTCTCTGATGCTGCTGAAGGAAACTGTCTCACATGTCCACCCGGCACGTACATGGATGAGAATAGACATATTAATAGCCACTGCAAAGAATGCCAAAAATGCTCTCAGAACAGAGACGGTAACATTTATGAAGGGCGAACATGTACCAAGTTACGTGACACAGTTTGTTGTCCCAAGCCAAACATGACAGTGATGGACGCTCATGATGGCCCAGTATGCAATGTTATTTCTACATTATTTTCAGGTAAGTGGTTGTCCGATCTCTCAGGCATTTTAAATTGTTGGGTTGGATTGTGCCTTTAGCAATAGCAGCACTGAGAGATTTTAAATACTGTAAAACAATGGTTCTGAACGGGGGCGATATCATCCCCACAGTGGCGATTTTGAGTCTCGGGGGACGGGGGCGAAAACGACAAAAGGGGAGACGGGGTGGGGCGTAAAATGATGAAGGATGCCAAGGGGACTGGGGGCAAAAACGTGAGGGAGCGAATTAATATTTTCCTACCTAGGGGTTTACAGTTTTGCACAATATCTTGACCATAATTTCGCTTCATTTTAGTGTAGTATAGTATATATGGCCTTTAGCGTCTTTACAGACGGTCTTAGCAGCTAGAATATTCACTTTCACTTTGACTGACAGCTTCTCTCGTGGCTTATTCTACCAATGTTTGACCCGAGAGTGCGATGGCAGTGATTGCAGGTCAGTCTTTTGGGTTCACTTTGGCGAGTGTTTTCATTCCGCCTCTGTCGTTTTGTCAGGTATGTTTCTTTTGCCTTGAAGTCTATTGCGAGCGTGCCACTGCGCAATTTTTGTCTCCATCTGCTTCGATCATTTGCAAGGTTCTCCCATTCATTGGGGTCGATGTTGAATGCTTTCATCGTGACCTTGCAAGTGTCTTTGAATCGCAGATGTGGCCTACCTCTGGGTCGGTTGCCAGTAGCAAGTTCCCCGTAGAGAATTTGTCTGGGGATGCGATCATTTTCCATACGGTGGAGATGTCCAAGCCACCGCAGTCTTTTTTTGCCTAGGAGAGCCTGAGTTGATGGAATGTTGGCTCGGCTCAGAACTTCGATATTTGAGATCCTGTCTTGCCACTTGATCTTGAGAATTTTGCGTAGGCAGCGCAGGTGGAAGGAGTTGAGGGATCTTTCATGTTTGGAGTAGGTGGTCCATGTCTCTGAGCCATACAGCAGGGTGCTTAGGACCCAAGTTTGGTACACGAGTACCTTTGTTTTGATGGTCAGCTTGCTATTGTTCCACACCCTTTTTGAGAGTTTGCCAAAAGCTGTGGCCGCCTTTCCTATTCTGGCATTTATTTCAGTTGTTATGTCTGTGCTACCACTGATGATTGAGCCTAGGTAGCAGAATTTTCCCACTTGCTCCAGAGGAGAGCCATTCAGCATGATTGGGTTGGGGTTTCTCAAGCCTTGTGTCAAAACTACAGTTTTTGAGACACTGATCCTTAGCATGAATTTGTCACAGGCTTTGGCAAGGCTATTGATGAGAGCCTGGAGCGTGGTTTCATCGTGGGCCACGATTGCAGCATCATCTGCGAAGAGGAGCTCTTGTAACATAATATGCTCTGTACGAGATTTTGCTTTTAGTCTGGCAACATTAAAAATGGAGCCGTCCACTCTGGTGTTAATAAGTACTCCACCTGAACATTGACCAAAGGCATTCTTGAGTAGGGCTGCAAAATATATACCAAATAAGGTAGGAGCAAGAACACATCCCTGCTTCACACCGCTGTTTACAGCAAATGAATTGGATGTGCAGCCTTCAAAGTTGACACATGCCCTCATGTCAGTGTGGAAGGATGCAATAAGTTTTAGCAATGTTGGTGGACAGCCTATGGATTTAAGGACTGCATACAGGCCAGATCGGCTTACGGTGTCGAAAGCCTTTGTTAGGTCCACAAAGCATGTTATAAGCGGCCTGTTTTGTTCTTTACATTTTTCTTGGATTTGCCGAAGTGCAAATATCATGTCAATAGTTGATCGTTTGCTTCGAAAGCCACATTGTGTTTCTGGTAAGACTTTTTCCGCCAGGTGTTGAAGGCGGCAGAGGATGACGCGAGCAAAAGCCTTTCCTTAGTGTAGAACCATATAATTAATGCCCATTGTTAGAATAATATTTCTGGGTCAGGTACAAGCTGTTGAATTTTCTTGACAATTCCGTAAATTGGTAGTAGATCTAAATGATAGAAGGTGAAGGATTTCTTTAGAGAGAAAGCCTTGTGGGTGGATAATGCCAAAATGTATACTGATATAGATATATAAGCAAATCACCTTTACCGGCTAAAATTACAAAATCATAGAAAAGGGTTCTCGTTACCCGATGTTGACAGCTGAGTACCCGCGATCGATATAACATGCCACAAAATTCACATTGAAATTAAAATCTTCCAATATGTCTCAGCTTTTAACAAAAGTGGAATACCGAACAGAGTAATTATAATGTAGACCCGCTACATCCTGCCAACGAAACCTTTGTCTATTATATTATAATCGCGTGAAATGTGGATGACTTTCCTACACTATATATTCTGATTTGGCATTGATTCTCACTGAAGTTCGTTTTTTTTTTCTCCTCCTCACGTTTAGTGATAGCTAGAATTAATGATGTACCAATTCTTTAATGTGTTGCACAGCAGGTTGCGGTTTTAGTTCACTATATATTAATTAGCCCTCGACAACTGACATAAACTACAAAAAAGGCAAGAAATACATATCTATCTAATTAATCATTGTTCCAGCTTATCCACAAACGAAACTAATGAAGAAAAAAACAACAACCTCGTGCATAAATAAGGATTTTTTCAGTTTGGCATTCTTCTGATGTTATGCTTAATCAATCTGGATACAGTTCTATCCGCGTGTGAAATGTTGTGGTAGCACCTTGACATTTCAAGAACAGAATAAAGCTGGCCACTGAGAGCAGGATTTATTGAAGCAGTGATTGATAAAAGGAACGCCTCTATTCTTTTAAGTCGCAGGTCAAACTATAGGGACACCGCACCTACATGTTTGTGGAGAAGGAGAGTATCTGTTCACCAATGTCAGAACTCACTCATCCACCTGCCAGCCATGTCCACAGGGAACTTATATGGACGAGATAGAGCACACGAGAGGTTCCTGTAAAAGTTGTCAAGAGTTTCCTCATGTAAAGTGTTCTGCTCAAGTCACAGCAGATCACAAGTCTTGTGACGACGATGCTCTGACAGCAGGCGAGACTGCTGGACTGGTGGTTGGTGTAGTTGTGATGATTGTGATAGTGGTGGTGGTCGTTCTTTGTGTGTGGTGGAGAAGACGCAAAAGGCGGGTAAAAAAGGTGAACACTGGTGAGTATTATTTAATTTCATTTTTTTTTAATTTCTGGTACCGCCAGCATAGAGTGGTTTTGTCTCTCGAAAGATTTAATTGGTTTGGTATTCAGTTTTGTTCCATCAGGCCTTGTTTCAACGCACTTCCGTCGCATTTTTGTTTGTTTTGCTTTTGGTTTTAAATTTAAGTGTATTGTGGACAGAGAGGAGGGATAAAATTGTAAAGGGTTATTAGTTTGATTTAGAGATCAGGGATGTAAAATGTTTTGCCACTTTCCTGCTCCTTCACAAGGACATCCCCTGCTTGTCAAAGTGCCAGATAGACCCAATACTTCTAAACTGCAGGTGTCTGACCAACGGGCACTAACTTACATTGTACTTATCCTAATCAGTATGGTTCTACAGAAAAGAGTCAAAATACATGCAAGAGAGAAAAGGGGTGCGAAAACAAAGACAACAATATTCAGGTGCTGAAGAGACAATTATTACGATTTGCCATTGAATTAATGACTGGAAATTATTTGATCATTAACATGGAGATAATTGTCAGAATCTAATGTGGTCAAAGGGAAATAACCTAATTAATATAACCTAGAATGGGATATCAAGATTAAATACGATGGCCTCAGAGTAAAAGCCACATTTGTGAAAACCCAAAATATCTATTAGAGTGGCCTTAAAGAGTGGGATATGCAGATTAAATACGTTGGCCTCAGAGTAAAAACCACTTTTGTGAAAAACCAGAATATCTATTAGAGTGGCCTTAAAGAATTGTCGTCTGCTATGTCAATTGTTAACTTTTAACAAATTAGCATATAGGAAGTGAACAACCAAGTACAGAAATCTTCATATATTGATAATAATAAGAAAAGTAAAAGTAAACATGTATAGTAGTAACTAGTAAAGAGTTAAATAAAATCCGTTGGGTTTAGATAAAATATTAGCGCCCCAGTTTTGATTTGAAGAGGGGATTAGGTTTTCGCTCCCTTAATGAGCGTTAGAGGGCTGGCCAATGAGGGCTAGCGTAGGAATCGTGATGCAGTGCAAACCGGGCGGGCAGTAATTCTTGTTTCATTCTAGACAGCCCGGCCGCTGTGAAAGGATCAGTGAAGTCCCACTAGAGAGGATTGTTGTTATAATGAACAGCATGGCTGGATGAATATCTTGCCACTAATCCATGGCTCATTGAATATGACACCGCTTTTATCTACTGTTTCTGGCCTTAGCGCCAGAACAATCGTAAGTAAGATCTGACCAAAGCTCATGATGATTGTGAATAGTGAGGCGAAAAGCATGACAGTTATCCAGTAGGAGTCTTGATCACTTGATGAAATACCAGGAGTGCTTGCCGGAGAATGCAAGATGCAAAATATATAGATCTAGCTGTGATTCCTAGAACTGCAACTCGTATTAATGTGTGAATCATATAATTGTAATTGAATTGTCTGGGTGAGGCTGGGAGTTGCCAGCCCATCCTTGATCTACATTTAACTGTGCCGACGTCACTTCGACGGGCGAGACCTAGACCTATAAATTTGAATCTAAATATCTGAGATGACCTTGTGTCTCCAGAGACTATAGCAGTGTATTGATTGCCATACAATAAGCAGACCAGAGTTTAGAGATATATAATTAATTATTGTTTAGATAATTAGAGCGCGAACAGAAGTTAAATGATGTTATAGGAAACCTAGAGCTAGACTTGTAATGACGTATTTTTTTGATTATGAAATTGAGGCTGCTGATAGTTATCATTACTACATATTAGATCTCTAGTCGAAATTGTTAGTAAACCTTATGTAAATACAATGTGGCCCTGCAGGCCCTATTGTTGAATTTAATCCATCTTGTTTCTTAGTAATTGGCATGATATGGAAGTTAGGGTTAAACTTAATACCTCTCAATTAGAAATATGCAGTAGAACAAACACATACACAACATTATAACACCATCAATGTTAACAAGTAAATCCATTCGTAACAACTGGAGGGGCCAATCAATTCATAACAACTGGAGGGGACACTCAATTCGTAACAATAATGCTGTATTGAACCGTTGACACTTATCTCTTAGTCGTCTTGGAATAAAAGGCAGCAGTTACTAAGCAATACTGTGTTGCTGGATTCATTACAGGTGTTCCTGGGGACGAACGCTTTCCCTTGAAAGGTGCTGGTAAGTATTTGTTAGCTTTACCTTAAATTTACGTTTTTCTGAGGTGAGTTGTTTCGCCCTAATGTGATGATAGATAGATAGATAAATAGATAGATAGATAGATAGACAGACAGGTAGATAGATAGATAGATAGATAGATAGATAGATAGATAGATAGATAGATAAATAGATAGATAGATAGATAGATAGATAGATAGATAGATAGATAGATAGATAGATAGATAGATAGACAGACAGGATAGATATAGATAGATAGATAGATAATGAAGTGATGGACAGATAGATAGCTGGATGATTTGATGAGTGGATGATGGATGGATGGATATATATAGATAGATAGATAGATAGACAGACAGACAGATAGATAGATAGATAGAAAATAGATAGATAGATAGATAGATAGATAGATAGATAGATAGATAGATAGATAGATAAATAGATAGATAGATAGATCGATAGATAGATAGATAGATAGATAGATAGATAGATAGATAGATAGATAGATAGATAGATAGATAGATAGATAGACAGATAGATAGATTGATGAATAATGAAGGGATGGATGGATAGATAGATAGATAGATAGATAGATAGATAGATAGATAGATAGATAGATAGATAGATTAATGAATATTGAAGGGATGGATGGATAGATAGGTGGATGATTTGATGAGTGGATGATGGATAGATAGATAGATTAATAGATAGATAAATAGATAGATAGGTAGATAGATAGATAGATAGATAGATAGATAGATAGATAGATAGATAGATAGATAGATAGATAGATAGATAGATGGATAGACAGACAGACAGACAGACAGGTAGGTTAGTAGGCTGGTAGGTAGGTAGGTGTGTGGGTAGGCTGGTAGGTAGGTAGGTAGGTAGGTTGGTTGTCTGGTTGGCTGGTTGATTGCTAAGTAGGTAGGTAAGTAGACGGACTGATGACGGATGGACGAATGACTGATAGAGGGATGGATGGATAGACGGTAGGCAGATATTTCAAAGCCTCGACATTGTCTGAGGTGAAACATTGAAGTCTTCGAAGTTATAGCATTATCTATCCTCTCTGGTTATAGTCATAGTATAAGGTGACATGAAACACAATCTCAGTTATAGTAACAAATTTTGAAACATAGTAATAGCCAGTACTGAGCTGGTGGAAATAATAGAAGATCATTAAGGTCTGCAGTACAGAATCCTCCCCATGTTTTTGAGAGACTGGAGTGTTATACCCCTTGGAACAGTGAAAGCTTTTGATGTCTCAATCAGTGTAATATACGAGCCTGTGCGCCCCTTTGTTTTGGAGGCACGCAAAGTGAAACCTTATTGTGGAGCGCGGCGGCCATTTTCTTAACAGGGCAAAACAAATCGCAGCCCTATAGGCGGTGAATAGCAGAAAGGCTACATGTAAGACGATAGCTGGCAAGAAAAAAAGACCTTTTTATTTTTTTCGTTGTTGCTTGTCTTTCCCCTGACCCAGTTCTCTTTCTCTTTCACTTTGTTAGATATACCAAATTTTTGATATTCTTTATTTCCCATGCGCCTCTCCAACATAAAGAGTTGACTTTCTCTTGAATGTTTTTTTTTTTTTACCTCTCATTGGGTACGATGCTCACATCGCGTCCTGGCGGTGATTTCGAGCCATGTTTTGCCCTGTCATAATATTGTAATAGCCGCTGAGCCATGTATGCACTGCGTCACATCACCTCCGTGCCTTGGGCAATCTACAATGTATAGGTAGAATGTACCTATAGTATCTTTAGTACCTTTAGTGCGAGGATCCACACGTCACCATGGAGATTGTGGCATTCTTTAGCTGATTTGCACTGCAGGCTCGTGAGGCGTTGCTAACCAACCAATGGCGAGCTAAAAGAAGTTCGCTACAGTAAACAATGGCACTTGTGTACATGTTCAATGGGAGATGTTCGGTCAATTCTTTCACTTCATGTCTATACGAATGGTAGGGAATCTGAGCAGCTTGGATCCAGCCTTTCCACCCCTATCATAACAATCAACTACTATGCAACCAGCAGGCATTTTAGCCGCATAAACATATCTCGAAGTTACTCTAATCAGCTGATTCACCGGCCATCTTTAGTGTCGGAAGATCAAAACAAAAACACCTTGGGACGTCATGTGCATTCTACCTATAATAGTAGCATGACTTTGGTCTCAAGCTTTTGGATAATGCTACATATGATTAACAAGTGACGGTCCTGTTCAAACCGTTCTCTGAAGTGGGCTGACGCGATATTCGAATGAAATGTTTGTACCAGGAAAATCGTCAAAACAAAACAACGAAGAAAAAATTCATTACGTACACGATCAAAGGACTCTTTCTCCAAATGCAGAAAAACAGCAACGTTGAAGAGATAGAATAGGCCTGTGATGTAACTTAGGCCATATTCTTGGCAGCACACGGCGAAAGACACGCAGTCGAAGGCGTGATTGGTGCTATCTTAATTTGCACCAGAGACCATGCATGTATAAAGAAATCGCTATTGGCCACTTCGCACTGTCAGACACGAGAGACCTCGGCAAGCAATCGTCATTACGGAGTGAAAAGTAGGACACGCTGGTAAACAACGTCTGTTTGTATGTTTCCATTTCCATAGAGAGAAAGGGCTTATCGATGGCTCTAAATTTGGCTGTGGCGTCCAAGACAGGTTGTTGGCTGCTCTTTTATTTCCTGCTGTACGGCTACAGAGGAAAGATGTATAAAAGCTTATCGAGAATATAGTGCTGTCAGTGTCTTTATATAATTATGAAAATGTGTTATCAAACGTTAAATGAATTGCGAGTTTGACAGGCTATGTGAAAAACCATTATGATTGTCAAGAAGCTCCAGCAGAACAGGAGGAAGAAATTTATTGGGGGGTAGAGGGGGTAGGGAAGGTTGGACCTATACAATAGTGGCCTCCCAACACTTGAACGGTCTTGTAGTGACACCCAGTTACCGATCATGACACTGGTGAACTGCAACAAAATTAATTCACGCTATGAACCAGGGGATACAACGGGTGTACCTGGAAGTACTTTAGCGCAGCAAAAATAACACATGTAATTATGTCAGCAGTGTTGTTACAACAATCTTATTCTACTCACATGAACATAATGCAAAGAAATATGCTCTAAATATTGTTTGATAGTGGTTTTTAGTTGTGTTTTTTTTCGTTGGTTTTACTTGTACTCTGTTTGCTAACAGTAAGTTTGAAAAGAGAGAGACAATAGGTTTTGATGGCTGTGGTCGAGAATAAGATTCCCAAATATACATTGCTTGACTGATTCTGATTTATTGTCATTTACATGAAATGCATGACCTTTATGACTCTTCATGCATTGTCAAAAGAAAAGGAAATAAAACAAAATTTAACGGCAGTTAAAATGTATTAGTTCTGATTTGGGAATTTCACCCAGTGAACCTGTGTCAGTCACGCATTCTGAGTATTGATTCTCTGACCACCAAGCTATGTCTCTACCGGATTATATTGATATATGTATACAATTTGACCATTTTTCATGATGCAATTTTATGAAAATAAATGCTCTATTTTATTCAGATGATTCCAGTGCAGAAAGTGGTGATGTCCCAGAACAAAACTATACAATTCCAACGGGATTTATAGCACCCAAGGACTTCAGTGCGAATCACCTGCCAGCGAAGTATTCTGACGAAAACATGGTTGGGCTGATCAAACTGCAAGCTCGCCTGACTGTTCTTTTACATCTGGCCAGTCACAGATTCTCTGATGATAACATTAAAAAAACACTTACCCTCAGTGGATGGGTGGAAAGGGTAAAGACATACAAAGATCAGAGCTGTCCCTGCATGACTTGCCAAAAATCTGCTGTGCCTGTGACGTCGTGGGTAGAATTTGTGATATGTACAGCTGCAAGTATTGTGGCGGACACGGGCGAACGTGTTGTAATCGATATCACAGAAGGTAAAAACATCCAGTGCTACTTCTTTTATAGCAATGACGCTCATCTAAAGTCATGTCAATCAGTTAGTGGAGCGTTGAAGGTATTAAGTGATGCAGAGAAAGATTGGTGCTTCATGACATTTGTAACACATGAAGAGAAATTGACTGAAAAACTACCGAAGATATATGCGGAATATCACGGACTAAGGAGTAAAATCAAAAAGAAGTATGATCTTGTTGCAGAAAATGTGAAAGAGGGGAGGAATGTGCAAACGCTTTGTAGCGAATACGAGACCCTCGTGAATCGTCTCAAAAACCTCAGCCTCGGGGTTATGCTTGGTCATATAACAGAAGGAAGTAAAACCATCCTTGTGGCTTTAGAGCCTGCACTTGGCATCACAGATGGAGGAACACGGGAACAAGAGATGTTAAAAATTATCATGTCAAAATTGCTGGAGAGTTATAAGCGGAGCCATGAATCCCTTACAGAATGGAACCATGATCCGACTGACGAGACACCTTCACAAGAGCAATACTTGTTTTTGTACCATAAAGCCAATGAATTAGATAAATATCTTGGACATTTGGAATCTGAACTACCAAACACCGACGCTACAAACCATCCATATAACCCACGTTACAATCCATTGCATCCATTCACTGTAGTCGTGTCACATCCTAGAGGAGGCCCAAAGAAAATCTCACTGGGCGAGGTCACCGACAGAAAAACTGGATGGTTTGATCTCGGCAGTACCTACAAATACACAAACATGACTGATCGCGGAAGTGGGGACAAGGTGGTCTAGAGGCAAGGTGCTCGCCTCTCATGCCAAGGGTCCCGGGTTCTAAACCCGGGCAGTGCAGGCATGTTGGAAAGTGGATTTTTCTCATATTTTCAAGTCCCTGGTCCTATTGGGGGGTAGGATCGAGTAGTTCTTGGAATTTGGATTTTTCTCATATTTTCAAGTCCCCGGTCCTATTGGGGGGTAGGATCGAGTACCTAGTCTTCTCGGATAAGGACGAAAAAATTCGGAGGGCCCGTGTGCACGTTGCGCACGTTAAAGATACCTTGGCAGTTGGAAATCGTAAAGAGCAGGCCGAAAGGCCGCTGCCCGGGCAAAATTGAAATTAATAGATTAAAATTTATCCATATCATCCCCCCCCCCCCCCCGCCAGAACAAGAAATAATAAAACAAGTAAAGTGAGGTGTAAATGCCAAGGGCAGCGAACCTCCTAAAATAAAGACCTCAAATCATCGCGGAAGTGAAGGAGCTCGAGTGTTTGTAATCGGCAAGACAGGGCCTGGTGACTATGGTCATTCTCGTGGAGATGGTCAACGGGGTGAAAGTGGCACTTGGCTTGACATTGTGCCATATATTGCAGATCTATCGGCAAGTACGGCAAAATGAAAAATAAACAGGAGAGAAAACATGCCAACAGTCATAATTTTGCCAGCCTTCGAATCTTCTGGCGTTTCTATGCCAATATAAACAGATTTAGATATGGACAGTTATATTGCTTTTCACTGACTGGAAGAGTTCCTAGCATGTATAGTGCAGCCGTAGAACTATTTTAAAGCTTGTGCAGTTCCTTTAAATTATGGATAGTAATTAAGATGGGATTATGTTTTATCCGACCCACAGCCTGACATTGTTCATTTCTAATTGTGTGGGGAAACATTTCACGATATATACTCGTACAAAGAGTGCATCAGCTTGCAGCAGTCTCGGGAAATAAGCAGGTCGATTCCGGGTACTGTATTATTATCGTGTGATAAATGTGAATAATTTACGGTAAACGAGATTAATTCCTTTCTAGATATCAAGTCAAATTAACAATAATGATTTTTCATCGCAGTTTGAAGAAAACAAGGCAATAAATCAGTGAGTGCAAGAGTAAGAGCAGGATGGAGCTGCTTTGGAAGGTACAGAGAAATTTTCCAAAATAAAGACATACCAATATCCCTCAAGAGAAAAGTGTTCAACCAATGCGTAATCCCCACGATCACATATGGATGCCAGACATGGACCATGTCAAGACAGATCACCACGAAACTAAGAACCACCCAAAGAGCAATGGAAAGAAAAATGCTAAACATAAAGCTACAAGACAAAGTACCACACACGGAAATACGAAAACAAACAAATGTTACGGACTTGGTGAAAATGGCTCTCAGATTAAAATGGAGATGGGCAGGACACCTAGCCAGGACACAAGATAACAGATGGACAAAAAGATGCACAGAGTGGAGACCGAGGACGGGGAGAAGATCACGAGGATGGCCAGTAGGACGATGGAGAGATGTATGTGACACTGACCACATTTTAGTGACAGCAAAGCTGAGATTGAAAGCCTATAGGAAGAGCAAGCCAAAACCCACCACCAGATTTGAAAGACCCTGAAATCAGCAATGCTTTTCAGATCGAAACAGAAAACCGTTTCTCAGCATTACTCAAGGAGTGGTCAGCTGAAGAAAGACACCCAGATACACTGTGGAAAGACATGAAAAGAATTTAGAGTGAAACAGCTGAATCGAAACTCGGGAAAAGAACGAGGAAAACTCCCAAACCATACATCAGTGAAGAAGTGATAGAGCTTGCAAAAAGAAAGAGCAAAGCCAGAAAACTTAGTAAACAAGATGAATATCATGCACTGAAGAAGGAAATCCAAACAAAGATCAGAAGAGACAAGAATGCATGGTTACAAAGAGAGTGTGCAAACATAACAGAATGTAATACACAAAGAAAGTCAAAAGAAATGTTTGAACAAATAAGAAAAGTAAAAAAGAGGGATTTCCAACCACAGAACTTGAGTCTGAACAACAAAGAAGGCACAACACTGACAAACACAAAAGATGATTGTGCTCTCAAGATGGCACGAATACGGCAAGATGCTGTTTGCGGACAACATCAGACCAGACCCGAGGGACCTCCAACAACCAGACTCACAACAGATAGATAAAGAACCAGAACCTCTCTTGGAGGAAGTACAGGCTGCAATAAAACAAATAAAGAATGGAAAATCCCCTGGATTAGACAACATACCAGGTGAACTCCTGAAACATACCAGCGAATCAGGAATAAAAGCACTCCACCAAATGATCTGCAAAATTTGGCAGACAAATGAATGGCCAACAGACTGGAAGCTACAAGAATTCGTCATGCTATACAAAAGCGGCAATGTCAAAGACTGTGGAAATTATAGAACCATCGCCCTCATCAGTCACACCAGCAAAATCCTGCTCATCATCATACTCAACAGAATGAAATCTAAGGTAGAAGAGGAACTATCAGAATGTCAAGCTGGTTACAGGACCAACAGAGGAACCGCTGACATGCTCGTCATACTACAAATAATGATTGAACAGATAAGAAGCAATGGAAACGAAGCCTTCGTCACGTTCATAGACTACAGCAAAGCATTCGACAGCGTTAGGCACCATCACCTGTTCGATATAATGATTAGGATGGGATTCCCGAAACACCTTGTGACCCTCATCGCTGCACTATACCACGAACAAAAGGCAACGATTAGATGGAACAATGAGAACTGTCCATATTTCAACATTGAGAAAGGAGTCAGACAGGGTTGAATACTTTCACCTCATCTTTTCAATATTTATACTGAGCAGATCATGAGAAACGCAGACATAGAAAATATGGGAATAAAGATCGGAGGCCAAAACATCACAAACCTTCGCTACGCTGATGACACAGCTCTTATTTCAGATAACATCACCAGCATGAAAAGAGTGTTGCACAGAGTGGATGAAGCGGGCAAGACAGCAGGCCTACACCTAAATGCTAAGAAAACGAAAGTCATGCATACTGGAACAGGGCACCATGAACACCAGGAGATACTAGTAAACAAAACAGCACTAGAAAAAGTGACTGATTTCAAATACCTAGGATCACATAAATCGCAAGATGGAAGCTGCTCAAAGGACATAAAAACAAGGATAGGAATGGCAAAACACAAATGAATGGTTCAACTAAACAACATTTGGAAGGATAGAGGCACACCAACGGACCTCAAAGTGAACATACTTAAGTGCTTGATCTGGCCAGTCCTACTATATGGTTGTGAAGCCTGGACACTCAAAAAGGCAGACATAACAAGATTGGAGGCAGCTGAAATGTGGCTTTACAGAAGGCTACTCAGAATAAGTTGGACAGAAAGGAGAACAAATACAAGCATCTTAGAACAGCTTGGCATCACCAGAAGAATAACACCTGAAATAAATAAAAGAAGACTTGCATACATCGGCCACGCGGCCCGAAACAAAAGCACGGCCCTTATGATATCAATCCTTCGAGGAAAGACAGAAACAAAGAGAAAACAAGGAAGACCACCCATTACATATCACGATAACATCAAGAAAGTCAGCCAGCTGGAAATAAGTGAACTAACTAGGAAAGCTAAGGACAGGATTGGGTGGAGGAGATTTTGTCGTGACATCCACTGTAGCAGCTAACATCGATGACGATGAAGCCGACAGGTGACAGGTGACATCAATATCTTATTGATCGTCAATTTCGGATCAAACGCTCTCGGGAATTTAGTCTTTAATTATAACCGTATTTACCGATTAACTCAGAAATAACAAACAGTTTTGTTCGTCTATAGCGATAGGAACAATGTTCGCTATCCCATAATTCTTTGTGCCAAATTTCAGGTCGGTGCGTTGTGTAGTTTCCGAGTTCATAGGACTATTAGGGGTTTTGTTGTAGCTTTATCTATATCTATATCTTTGTCCTCTATGCATTCCATGACCACAGCACGCAGAGTTCTGAAATTTTTTGTGCTGATGCAGAGCAGAACGTACGAGGTTTTTAAGGAATACTTCTTGAAATTTGATGCTCTACTGATTTTAGAAAAATCAAACAAAAAATCGGCCGGAAAAAAACTCCAGTAGCCTTTTTAAGCGCTTTCCTTCGTTTCACACTCACATCTATCTTTTTTACATAGATCTCTATCCTCTTCAAATTGAATGGACCGGGAACTCGGAAACACACTAGATCTAGATCTAGCATTTTGTGCAATCAATAGCCCTAGATGTAGAAATCTACCTCGATCTACTTAAAAATCAACTAAGCAGTGCATAGAATCTTCTTCCATAAAAATAATAAACAAATAGGAACAGGCAAGATGAAGCAGGTCCATAATAATCACCCAGAACTGAAACCAATATTCAAACCGATTTATCCCGGGCAGGGCCGGGGACCTCAGCTAGTATATATATATTTGGACAACTTGGAGCGGTCCTTCCCTATGCATAGAAAAACTGCTAAACGTAGAAAGTTCAAACTTTCTGTGCTCATTACTTAAAAAATCTACTAGGTTTTTACACATTCATTTTGAAGATATAATGTGTGGAAATGTACAAACTGAATTTATGAAGTCATTTGTTTTGTTACCAGTTCCAATCATCTTTTTAAAACACCATTTTCAACATCTATACTATATCTATATCTATATCTATTCTATACTATATATATTTGTGGACTTGAGATTTTTCGTTGCAAAAGGCTTCTGAACCACTCAACACTCAGACTTCAAATTTTATATGGTGCTTCAGAATGGATGTAAGGATGCACAATTTTTAATAGAAGTCTCAAATCGGTGTAGTTTTTTTTATTGGAAATTTATTGTTTCGCCATCATTTAGATCTATTTCGAGTCATGGTTCGCCATTTTAAGGTTTCGTTATCACTTCCTGCGATGTGTTCACTATCAAACACACTAACCCGTGCGCAAATCATGCTGTTGTACAGGATACGCAGGGTGTCAACTCACAAAGGCAGAGCAGTAAGACTTATTTTAAAAGGCAGTGACTACGTTTACGGCAGATTACGCTCATACCCCAATAGATAAATACAATGATAGGAAGCGCTGCTGTACGAACGGGAGTAAAGCCGAACAAAGAAAAACGGTGAGTTGTGTTCACCGGCTGCCGTAACCGTAGCCACTGCCTATTTAAAAACAAACAAACAAAAATAAAATAAACAAATAGGAACAGGCCAGATGAAGCAGGTCCATAATAACCACCCAGAACTGAAACCAATATTCAAACCGATTTATCCCGGGCAGGGCCGGGGACCTCAGCTAGTCTAATATATATTTGTGGACTTGAGATTTTTCGTTGCAAAAGGCTTCTGAACCACTCAACACTCAGACTTCAAATTTTATATGATGCATCAGAATGGATGTAAGGGTGCACAGTTTTTAATAGAAGTCTCAAATCGGTGTAGTTTTTTATATTGGAAACTTATTGTTTCGCCATGATTTAGATCTATTTCGAGTCATGGTCCGCCATTTTAAGATTTCGTTATCACTTCCTGCGATGTGTTCACTAATTACCCGTGCGCAAAGCATGCTGTTGTACGGTATGCGCAGGGTGTCAACTCACAAAGGCAGAGCAGTAAGACTTATTAAAAACAAACAAAAATAAAATAAACGAAAATAGGAACAGGCAAGATGAAGCAGGTCCATAATAACCACCCAGAACTGAAACTAATATTCAAACCGATTTATCCCGGGCAGGGCCGGGGACCTCAGCTGGTATACTATATATATTTGTGGACTTGAGATTTTTCGTTGCAAAAGGCTTCTGAACCACTCAACACTCAGACTTCAAATTTTATATGGTACGTCAGAATGGATGTAAGGGTGCACAATTTTTAATAGAAGTCTCAAAGCAGTGTTGTTGTTTTTATTGGAAATTTATTGTTTCGTCATGATTTAGATCTATTTCGAGTCATGGTTCGCCATTTTAAGGTTTCGTTATCACTTCCTGCGATGTGTTCACTATCAAACACTCTAACCCGTGCGCAAATCATGCTGTTGTACGGGGTGCACAGTGTGTCAACTCACAAAGGCAGAGCAGTAAGACTTATTTAAAAACAAACGAACAAAAATAAAAATAATAAACAAACAGGAACAGGCAAGATGAAGCAGGTCCATAATAATCACCCAGAACTGAAACCAATATTCAAACCGATTTATCCCGGGCAGGGCCGGGGACCTCAGCTAGTTTTTCATATTTTTATAGAGGTATATTCATCAAATATTGTTCATCAAACAAATGCTTGCCTTTTTTTGCCATACATTTAGAAAGAAATTATTTCCACCGAATTCCATCTTATGCATTTTACTTTTCGATAATGTCATATGTATTTTGTTTCCCGATATTCTCACACGTTACTTATTTTGTGGAATGGAAAAATTGGTTATTATGTATTCGGACAGCAAATGAAACATGGTGCTGAGTAGCTGTTGAAAATTTGATCCATAAATTCAAACTAAGCAGGTCATTGATCAAAAGGTTGTGAATAAATCAGACAATAAACATTTTGTAGATTCTTTCATGTTTTTGCATAGGGAATAGGTTAACAGAGAGTGTACATGATACAAAGTATTCTATATCTAATTGAATTGATATTGTTAATTGTACTTGCCATAATTTGTGCTATATTGGTATCTGTGATATATACTTTTTTTCTTTGTCAGCAATGTAACTTGCCAGCTGCCTCACATAACTTTTAATATAATTTTATATTGTCTGTGAATCCTGAAGTGCTGTTCCGTTTATTGATCTGTTTGCCTGTATCAAAACAAACAGCTGACATTTTGGAATCTGTGGATAACAATGTTGTCTGATTTTTATTTCAGTTTGTGAGAAAATCTATAATTATTTTTATAGTCAGCTGACATAATAAAACAAATGTAAATGCCAGATGTACTGATTTAATGAAAATGATAGTTTGTTCCGAAAATGCTCATATAATCATAACTTCATTCATCGAGTGTTAAGGTGTGCAAATTGTGCACTCCGCCAATGAGAAAATTGCATGACCAGATTTTGATGCAGTATTCGTCATTTCTTGATACATATTGCATTTGCAAGGGAGGTTCTCATATTCCAACCTTGAAGACCACCATCATTAATGCAGAATATTTGGTGACAGACTTATATAAACACTTTTGTTTCATTTTTGTGTCATTCTCTTGCTGCAGATGGGCGGGGAAATAATGAAACAATGGTATGATATTGCACCCCGTATTGCAGATCCATTGACAAAGAAGGTAAACTGGAAAAAGATGAGAAAAAGAAAATCCTATTTGCCTATTTTTCTGTCAATCTTCCCGTCTCTATGATAATACAGATAGATAACCATATGGATATGCATGTCAATTGTTATATAATATATCTGACCTATATATATATTATACATAATTCAAAAATTCTCCACCCTTCAACGCAAAAACTCTTTATTAGGCCACCTATAGTAACCAAAATTTAGCATGTAGGTTTCAAATACCGTGGAAAGTGCACGTAAGTTTGGATTTTTTAAAAATGGTTTTGTTTTTCAATTTTTCTGAGTTTGCTTTGTGTCGCTGACTGCTCCCCTCCGATCACTCTTTTTCACGAGCACATCAGTCGTGCCGTGAGCAGTTCCTGTTGTAGGTGGGTCACTGCCGGATGGATTGATTTAAACAAGAGCTCGGTAAACTATTCGATGTGCTGGCGGCTAAAATTAGAACACAGGAATACCCTTCTGCTTGCGTTGAGAATTATTCCGGCTTATTGAGACATAATATTTATGTAGAGAGAGTAGAAAGTGACTGGCGGAGCAGCGGTTTTGGGATCCGGGGGGGGGGGGGGGGGGCGCGACTATTAAGCTTGTAATATAAAGCTAATTATGTCTACATACTTTTATTTTTGTTGGATAAACGGTATCATTAAATTTGAAATAGCCATTGACATCCAAAAATGTGGCACTTTTAACATTTTTTTTTTTCAGTGACTTATGCATCTTTTAAAAAAAGAATATGCCTCCAGTACCTTTAAAAAGACCCTCTCAGAATAAGCTTTTGGATTTGATTAGGGCAGTTCCAGAAATGATAACAATGGCAGTAATAATAGTAGAAATTCACTGACTTGTGTCAGTAATTAAGAATGTTATTCACAATCAAATTATGTGTCAATGAAAGCCAATATGGAATCATACAAGATCAAAAATGTCATACTTTTTTAACACTGTTTTTCTGCATGCCGCCTGATCTCTATTGTTTCTTTTTAATATCAGCATTGTAGCTGCTTAGATAAAGAAATTTACCCTCAGCTGCAGTCTCTCCCGACCCCTCCCTACCCCCCTCCCCACCTTTATATAATTGTTTGATTTTTATCATTTTTTGTTCAGATCCTGCTTCGTTTTTTGTTTTTTTGCCGGATGAAGATCAATGAGAACCGAAAACTTGTTTTTTCCTTTCTAATTCTTGTGTGATTTATTGTAACATTTCTGTAGTGTTCCTAGTGAATGGCTGGGGAACAAACAACTACAATTTGTTTTTTTGTTTTTTTTTCATTTTACAACTTTGTTTCAAGCCTTGCTGAGACTCCACATTTTTCTCAGTGTGTGTGTGTGTGTTTGGTTGTGTATGTGTGTGTGTGTTTAATTTGTTAATATTGTTATATGTACTATTATATAGCTTTTATTGTTTTATGCGTACATTAATGTAACCACTGGTACAATAATATACATATAATACAATAAGAAAAGTATCGTTCTTGCCTTGTACGAATTCACAGGTCATTACAATATCTCTTCTAGGTATTATAATTACAACTTTAGTCTCTTTCCATTTCTTCCTGTCTGTCTGTCTCTCTCTCTGTCTTCCTCCCTCTCTCTCTCTCTCTCTCTCCCTCTCTCTCACACACACACATTCTCTCAATCTTTCTCTCTCTCACTCAATGTTTCTCTCTCAATCTTTCTCTCTCTCTGTCTCTCTCTCTCTCTCACACACACACTCTTTCAGACTTTCTATTTCTGCCCTTTCCTCTCTGTCTATCTATTTCTGTGTATGTGTGTCCGTGAGTCCCTCAGTCTATCACTTATTTCTCTCCCTCGCTGTAAATAGCAAACACTCTTTGGCTTGCGTAACTTTGTCGAATAACTCTAAAAGATAGCACGATACTTAAAACCCTTAGTGTGTTTACTTCACAACATGCACAGAGTTTAATAACAACATTTCAGACACGGCGGTGAGTCAACAACAGCACTGAAAAAAACTTAGCTAACCAAAGGTGTTGGTTGCTTTCCTAGATAATAAGGATCTAAACCTCAGAAGTTTTACTTTGAACCACTGCCAAAATTATCTTCTCATAACATTGAAAGTCTATGAACCCGTGCGTCGGCGAGAACTAAAGTAACGAATAATAATATTTTGGGCCGCCTATTCGTCCTCCTTCTCACAAACATTTTCCCAGCACAAAATGAAATCAGCGTAAAAAAAGACTTTGAACAGCCTAGCCATTCAAAAGATATTTTAATGCTTGCTGCAATGTTACGAAATCTTGATTTCATGTAGGGTGAGAAGAAATGTATGATTACCATAACAAAACAATTCAAATAAACCTCTGCTATCTCCTATTTGTTACTCTAAAGCCACTGGTGCACACGTAAACACTCAGAATGGGATATGGCTCAGTAAACAGAACAGGAAGAAAAAAAAAGTTACAAACTATGTCCTTCAAAAGATAAGGGTTTAAATTTCACTCCCCTCATTTGCATAGAATGAATGATTTGCCACGATTAAAGTTCTGGTAAGTCATGGAGTACTATAAAGTGACATTTGATATTCAAAGATACACGATTGTATGTAAAGAATAGCGCCATTAAAATTGTGCCGTATGCTTTGAAAATCTCCTTTTTGGCTTGATTCGTTTCATTTATTCAAAAAAATATCCATAGAAATTTCGCATTGAGTCTGTTGATGGTCGACAGATTTTTATCCTCCATAGTCCAATCGTCAGGTCTGATCTAAGATCTTACAGAGAATAACTGTTCTGTGTTGTGATCACTTGCGTACCTTTGGGGTGGTGGTTGAGGTAGGAGTGAAGGGAGGGGGAGGGTGAGGGGGGGGGGATAGCTATAACATGGTATTCAACCGTCATCCGATCAAACCCAAGAAAAAAAAAAGAAACCCTGTTTACATGAATGTTTAAATGACGCAAGTGCACTGGGAACGGATGAAAAGACTATTTATAATTCTGACTAAAGACAGCACTCGTGAAGTTTACATGCCATAGCCTCGTTCCGGTTCATATGACTCTTTTCAACGTTCTCATGTTGATAATATCATACAGTTAGGCAGATTGTGGAAGAAAGCTAGTGTGGAACAAGGTAGGACTTTCAAAAAGGCGCTCGAACTTATTTATAACTAAATATTCGTCGGTTGGCTGTTGGAACCTCGTTAAGTCCATTTTTGGGCAAATTCACTTTAAAAAAAAATTGGAATCTATAGCACAAGACGCATCGGATGCACTTGAAAAAACGAAAAAATTCTGCTTAGTAGTGGAGAAAGGCGATGTTGTAATTCCGTGTTATAACCTCGTTAACGTACAGCTGGCGGAATGTCAGCGCTTGAACCTGGCTAAAATCGTTTGCCAGGTTATGCACCGCTGGCCACGGCCAATTATTGTTAGCGTTTGAACCTCACTAAACGTTTAGTTTAGTAGCGTTTAATACTAAACGTTTAGTAAACGTTTAATAGCATGGTTATTACATGTACCAATTGTTGTCGCTTGAAAATGAAGGAAAAAAGTGAAAGTCGACAAATGTAGCGCCGATGTAAAAATCATTATTTCGTAGTAGTGCATGATTGTATCATGTTTACAAATAACGAGACTGAAGAAGGGCAGTCATATACTATACCCTGTAACTCATAATTATTTTAAAGGGTTTGGAGATACAGGGAATAGGTTATTGTGTACAAAATTCGCACATGCATGCACACACAATGGCACACAGAGTAATTAGGTTTTTACTAAGTTCGAAATGACTTTTAAAAAAAAAAATTACTTTATATAATTATAGTTATGTGCCAGTAAAATCATTGAGTCTGGGGACGAATAAAAAGTGATCACTTTTAAATAGACTAGATATCAACCGGCGTATATTTTGCGTCCGAAGTCAGAGATCTATGTCATTAATGTAATCACCGATGGTAGGGTAAACTTGAATTAATAGATCAAAAGAAGGGCGGCGGCGAGTTTACGGCCTTTGAAGTTGCCGCTCAATGGAGTGGACACCGTCTTTGAAGAAAGTAAGACAAGACCGGCGAATATGGGCCGATCAAATGTGATCAAATAAGGGAATGGTAAATATTATTTTGGTAAATATTTTGAGTTAATTGATCAATCTGTAATTAATCATGCGAACCTTCGCCCCACCCACACTTTAATAGCTATAAATACTGTCAGTCTCATATCAATCAGTGACCAGACAAAGTAAAGCGCCCCGCTATCTGAATTTTTGAATCCATTGCTTCCAGTAGGTAACACATAAGTCACTGTGCATTTCCAGTTTGTTATTTTCAACGTTTCCTCTGAGCAGAGGACAATGCATGGTGCAATAAGCACTTTCAAAATCTGTTAGAGGAAGATGCCGATCGCAGGAGCCTTTAATTGACGTTGCACACAAACCTTACTGGTGTGAAAGTAGATCTCTCAAAGAAACACAGAGCATTTCTCTCAGTGCACTAAACTGCAACCCTCTCTCAAAGAACTATGCTGGAACTCTCTCACAGAACCAAGTGCACAGCTCTCAAAGACCCTATGTGGAACTCTCTCAAAGAACAAAAATGAAAATTACCCAAAGAACTGAAATGCAGCCAGCTCAAGAAGCAAACGTACAAATCTCTTGCTCCCCTCCCCCCACCCCCCCTCTCTCTCTCTCTCTCAGAACCAGAGCGCCACATTCTCAAAGTGCAAGATGCAGCTCTCTCAGGTGGTAGCACTCTCAGAGACCAGATTGCATCTCCATTAATAAAGAACCAAAGTGCAGCGCTCATACCCCCCCCCCCACTTCTCTCTCTCTCTCTCTCTCTCTTTCTCTCTCTCTCTCTTTCTCTCTCTCTCTCTCTCTCTCTCTCTCTCTTTATCTCTCTTTCTCTCTCTCTTTCTGTCTGTCAAATAACCAGAGTGAACGTCTAACTCAAAGATCCAGTGTGCAGTTGTCTCTCAAAATCCCTGAGTGCAGTTTCTCTCACAGCCCCAGAATGCAGATTTATACAAGAACCAGAGTGCACCTCTTTCAAGTTGGATCTCTCCCAAAGAACCAAAATGCAGCTCTCTCTCAAAGGACTGGAGTGCATCTCTTTCAAGTTTCATCTCTCCCAAAGAACCAAAATGCAGCTCTCTCTCAAAGGACTGGAGTGCATCTCTTTCAAGTTTCATCTCTCCCAAAGAACCAAAATGCAGCTCTCTCTCAAAGGACTGGAGTGCATCTCTTTCAAGTAGCATCTCTCCCAAAGAACCTAAATGGAGCTCTCTCTCAAAGGACTGGAGTGCACCTATTTCAAGTTGCATCTCTCCCAAAGAACCAAAATGCAGGTCTCTCTCTCTCTCTAAGAACGTGAGTGCACCTCTTTCAAATTGCATTTCTCTCGAAGAACCAAAATGCAACTCTCTCTCTCTCTCTCTCTCAATGAACCAAAATGCAGCCCTCTCTCAGCGAACTGGAGTGCACCTCTCTCAAAGAGAGAAAGAGAGCGGCAGGGGCAGGTGGATGCGGCTTGGGAGGGGGCAGTGAGCAGGGACGTAACATAGACAAAGATAGACAAATGACATGTAATACTTTGTGTTACTAAAGAGTCAAGTGTGAATAAATAGTTTGGTTTAGGCTAGACAGTAAATCATACATTTATATTACATTCATTCGTTCGGTGATGGTGTGATACATAGGAAATACACGAAGTGAAATACTAAGTTTCGAGGGATAAATTTAAAACAGAACTAAAACGGTAAAGACAACAATAAATCCCTCCGAGGCACTTTTAAACATATTTTTACTATGCCCAAAGAAAGGTAGCGAGGTTATACGATCAGCCAAGCGGCGCGATGTGTGCGCTTGAACCTCGTTAAAACTTTAGGCAGGTTCCAACAGCCGACTTCGGCGTGTTATAACCTGCTTAACTCTGGTTACGTAATTACAGTGGGATCGTCGTCAAAATGCAATACACGACACATCTACTGGTCAAGAACACAGGCTAGATGCCAAGTTACAGCTCCCAATAATGAAAACTATTAAAGATAATCAGTTTTGTCCTTCTCCTGTAAAATTTTGATTTTGGACTTAACGAGGTTCCAACAGCCAACCGACGAATTATTATTTCACTCTCGATATTAACAATGTGACATAATCAGGGTGGTATTGCCTGCGTGGCTTCTTTTTTATTGCTAGTGCTGTGACATGGTAGTTTTTTTTCTTGAGATCATAAAATAAATCATCATTTTGAAAATTGCTTCCCTCCGTCAGAAAATAATAATACAGTATTTGTTGCTGACAAATGTTTAATCAACACTCACATCTGATCCCTCACAGTTGATTAATGAAGCATTACATGTCTACTTTGTTCTTGAGAGGGCGTTCATCCAGCTTTAATCAACTCTTCCACGGTACATTTCGTACGGAGAGCGAGCTTGGAATCATGTGCACATGAATATATTGAAATAGTCAATCGTTGTTCACGTAAGTGATTATCCAGATGATTCAGAGGCGTTAAATAAATTTTTTCAAGACTAGTAGTAGTAGTAGTAGTAGTAGTAGTAGTAGTAGTAGTAGTGGTAGTGGTAGTGGTAGTGGTAGCAGTAGTAATAGTAGTAGTACTAGTGGTACTTCCACTGTTCACTCAATTTTTATTATTGTAACTGTATATCTTCAGCAGACAACACCAAAGTGGTAGTGGTAGTGGTAGTGGTAGTAGTAGTAGTAATTGTAGCAGTAGTAGTAGTAGTGGTGGTGGTAGTAGTAGTATTCAGTCCTGTGAATGGATAATGTATTTTAAACTGATTTTAAGTAGTTGCTTTTTAAAAATATTCTTCATGCCTTTCATACCCTGCATCACACTCTAATGACTATGAGTGTAAGCATAATATGAATTAAAAGGTACATGTTGATAGGGAGATAAATTGATGTTGCAATACATTAAAAGCATTGTACTCTTAATTTGAACACTTTTTTCTGTAAAATATTCATCCATTTATTAATATGAACTGCTTAATTAACATTCAGTTATAAAGGTTCAATTCATATGAAATGATGCTGGTAACTAACTTCCTCATAACTATTTGATCTGTTGGCTTGTATGCGTTATATTCAGCATTAAAAACCTATTTTCTGAGAGAATTTTTTTTATCTTTCCTTATCTTTTTCTCTTTCATAAGCATGTCCTGTACTAGTTGTTGTGTTGCTGGTGCATTTATATATGTTACCAGGGGGGTTTCTGTTCACTCTACAAATTCTGAATTTCCAAGGGCAGGTAACTTCAGGGCAATATTTTGAAATATAGGTGAGTCTCAAGCTCCATTAATTATCATTTTTGGGATCCCCACATGATTCCCTTCCAACAGGTACATAATACTCCATGATTGATTCTACATTATTTTTCAACATTTTCCAGGTATGTGCAGACCACACGCGTGATACTTGCCGTATATTGCAGAGCCCAGCTCAAGAAATAATTCAGAAACCATGCAATAACATGTAAAAAAAAAAAAAGTAGCACTGCCTAAGAAATAATATACAAACGTTACATTGAAACGTTGAGGAAATGGAAAACTTTTTCTTGACCTTTTGTTATATGGTTTTTGCATTATTTCCTGTGCGGAGCTCTACAACATACACTCTGCTCTTTTTGCCATATTTTGTTTCAAGCCTTGCTGCAACCCCACCAAGTTTTGTTGTTTTTTTAATTATTTATTCAGCATTGTGCTTAATCCAGATCTAGAGCAGACAAACTAGATCTAGCTCGTATCTAATATCGTGATCTAGATCTGCACCTATAGTATATTATCTTATCTTGACTGTACTTCAGTCTAGAATTAGATTTATACATTCAAGAATACAGAAAATAAGACGCTTAACAGACCTTGCCAGGTCTTTCGGAAACCGAAAACAAAAATGAAAGATAGGGAATTTTCTTCGGGAATTTGTACAGTATATTGCTGAACACCATTAGAGGTTCGAAAGGGCCTTCATAGTTCGCGCCATCGTTTACCTTCCTATCTGCATTTGCCACCGGGAGAATGGACGCGCCGGTTACGTCATACACGGAAAGTCCAGCCTCGATCTGGTCCCAGCTTATTCTAAAAATATATTAGATCTATCTTCGGTATAATGGTAAGTTAATAAAACGATTGTGACAATGCTACCATAATTTATTCAGAAGGAGTAAAAACTATCCACAGGTTCCCTAAAAGTGCTAAAACGAATTATGTTATAACTATGTGAGAGGATGAACGATTTTCTATTTTTAATATGTGCTTTCATGGTGACGCTAGTGCGTGAGTAAGGGACGGCCACTCATAGTAGTTTATGGACACTTGGCCGAGTACCATTAATTGGATTATTTCCCTTGTGATACTAGCGCGGGACCCCTTATTCACATCACGGTGAAAAGCGCGCATTTTGATTGGTCAGTTGGAAATGTTGACCACCGGGCTTCCAACTCTTATATCATGGCTTAAAGTTTCTTACAACTCGCTCCTTCGTTGTTATCCACCGACAGAAAGACGGGAACACGAATTCATTGTTGAGAGTAGGCAATACCCTATCGGTACAAAATAGGTACTCATGATAACGTTTGTTATCAATGGAGATACGTCGTATTAATGGACGAAAGTATCCCGCACAAATTTGTCCAATGTTGTTAGTCCTGACACTTTGAAAATTTATATTAAAACTATTACCGGGTTTCTGGTATAAGTAGTCAGTTAGAATTTTAGCAGCAAGTTTCTACGTTATAATGGTACTAATTTCGTTGTACTTTGATGCACATGTCCTATTGAAATAATTAATAAGAGGATCTCGGATTTAAAGTAAACCACGAGTTAGACGCATGTTATCCCCGATAAATCCAACCTGGGTCAAATTTATTCAATTATTGCTGGAGGGGTCGTTAGAGTAATTTCTACAGTTTACTGGGATATCTAATCGACTTTTGTGTACACCCTTTTAACCCTACTGTTAATTCGATTGTGTTAGGACCCTAACCGGTTATGTTGTTCGGCTGGACTCAATGTCCGAGCCTTTCACTTGTCCAACACTGGACTACGTACTAGCCCTCTCGGACGTGCGCGCTGGCTCATAAAGATGAGGTCAGTTAGAGTGGTCAAGCAGACTCCATCAAAGACGCCGCAACAACAGGAAGCACAAGTGGACCTTGCAGTACAATAGACCGGCGGCGGCCTGCCGTGGCGCGCCTCGCCCAAAACATGGCCTAGTCCAGTTGCGCCAGTAGCAGAAAGACTTTGGGTAAGTTGGAGACTATAGTAGAAGTGACTTTAATTTGCGCACCCCCCCCCCCTTTCGGGGATGCCACGTAGAGAATGCTGATCTACAGAGACTATTATGAGTCCGGCTCAACGGTAATTGCCATTGTCATTAGACGTGTAAGATGCGCGGTGCAGTGCAGTGTCTTGATATTGTGACTTCATTGTCAAAGTTAACGTTTGCGGTGCTAGATGATAATGATGGCTCGCTAACCAAGCTATCACGATTTGCTTGTGTGCATATATATAGTGTATGTGTAGCATTGCCTTGTTGTAGTAGGCAGTGAGGATTTCCTGACATGTTAATGTGGATGGCTTATGTTATAGCGAGCGGCACTATACACTTGATTGTATTACGGGTATTTGTGTACCTTGCCAGTACCACTATGCTATAGAGAGCAGTGTGATTGTGATTGCGTGTTTAGTGTTTAAGATGTGTAATTAATTACATGTATTGGAGATGTATAATATTAGTTGGGCCTCACATGGGTGAGCCCCAGGATTGTTCTATGTGCGGCGGTGGATGAACAATGTTTCAGTGAGTTTGCACATGTTGCAATGAGTCCCGCCTATAGATCTACCTATTATAGATTATAGATATTACAGACGTGCTGTGTTTCATTGAGTTCGTAGGTTGTGTGAAGGACATAGTTTCGAATGTACACACTACTTTATGTATATAGTGGTGTGTCATACGCATGTTAGCCTGGCGGCATAGCTCCGCGGCTAAGGTCAAAGGGCATGACCCTTCAGTATCGATTGGGAAGGGAAGGGAAGTAACCAATACAATAGCCCTGGGGCGGGTTAGTACTAATAATGGGAGTGGGCCTATGAGGATGGCCTGCATTGGGATGCAGCGTCTGTATTATGGACGGTCAGTGGGCCATGTTGGCCACTGCGTTATTAAATGGAATGGCCACTCTGGATGTGCTGTACACCGGCTCAGTGGAGCGAAACTATTGTGTTCTTGCCCCTTCATTTGTTATGTCCTTCATACTTTGATTAGTACATTAGTTTATGTTGCCAGTGTACTAGGAAACTCCTTGTGTGTATGATATAGCCACTTGTAGTTGTTATTCATTAACCTTAGCGCTATTTTATTCCATGCATACATATGCAGTTGGTTATTGCTTTCTTTTGAAAGGTCAGAAACATCTGCTACTGGTAACATGTAATCCAGTACAACCTGTTCCATGAACTGGTACGCTAGCATGGTATCAGTGGGCGTGCACCTGTCGGTGCAAACGGCCAGGGCGGAGGAGGTTTCATCTAACCCAACGGCCACATGCTAGGGCACAATGTGACCCTCAGTATTTGAGTCCTTCATATTGGCCCCCGGTAGCGGTGTGGTCATAGGCTTGTTTGCCTAAATCACAGACGAAGAATTGAGCAAACTTCCCGGACGCAGCTTCGAAGCTGGCGGCAGCAGGCCAGTGGTTGATTGATAGGGCAGATGGCAATATACCGTCACTCTGGCCTGGATATCGTGACACAGAGCATCCACCAGTATTGATGTTCTTTGGTTTGGGTCTTTCACCCTAGTCAGTTGGGACTGCGAGGCTGTGGAGTAGCCTACAGGCAGCCGGTCAGGCAATATGACTGTCCCTCTGGCATCCTCCTGCACCTGGATACATTTCCAGTCGTCTTGACCTTGTCTTGCCACTTGGATAAGTTGTGTCCAGGCGAGAGAGTGAGTCTGATGTTTGCGCAGCTCTTTTTCACTAAAAACAAACTCTTTGCGCCAGTCTTAACACTCACCTCGTCTTCTTTCATCTTTGCGTTCGTCTTCTTTCCTCTCAAAATTCCAACGGCGATGGGCGAGTGCGGTGGCAGCAGGTTTGGATAGACTGGAAGCTGTTAGCACAGACCTACACGTTGGTGGCTGTGGGCTATGGTCGCTTCATCGTCGATTGAAGTGGAGGCGTGGGGAGGCAGCACCCACAGTAGCTGAGCAGCCTTATTTAAGGATAGCACTGCTCACCTCAACTGAGGAAGGGGCTAGAAAAGGTGCCCTAAAGAAAGCCCACTTCACATCACCCTGACTGGTGTACCGCGACCAGTGGGGATCCCTTTTTGCGGTCGAAACAAAAAGAAATTCAGCTTACTCAGGCTAGGAGCCTGGAATATACGCACATTACAGGACAACTCAAACAACCCGGAAAGACGTACTGCACTTATTGCCATTGAGCTCAGCAGGTACAACCTGGACATAGTGGCACTCAGTGAGACCAGACTCCCTGATAGTGGCCAACTCAAAGAGCTCAGTGGTGGATACACCTTCTTCTGGAAAGGCAAGGGTGCAGTCGAACCGAGACAGCATGGTGTTGGGTTTGCAATTAAAAATGACCTTGTCAGAAACTTGCAGTCCATGCCAATTGAAATAAATGACAGGCTAATGACACTCAGGATCCCAGTTGGGAAAAGCCAGTCAGCCACCCTCATTAGCGCATATGCGCCCACCATGACAAACCCAGATGAAGCCAAAGACAAGTTCTATTCTGATCTAGAATCTGTCATATGCTCTGTCCCGGCAGCTGATAAGCTGATTCTCTTGGGGGACTTCAATGCTAGGGTTGGCTCCGAAATCTCAGCGTGGCCAAATGTTTTGGGCCCTCATGGAGTTGGTTCATGCAATAACAATGGGTTGCGCTTACTTACTTTGTGCGCTGAATTTGGCCTGTTTATTACCAACACAAATTTTAGTCTCCCCGTGAGAAACAGAACGTCATGGATGCATCCCCGCTCAAAGCATTGGCATCTCATAGACTATGTCATTGTGAGGAAGACTGACAGAAAGGATGTCCTTGTAACAAAGGCGATGTGTGGTGCCGAGTGTGGAACTGACCACAGACTCATTGTTTGCAAGCTCAGACTAACATTGAGGCGCAATAGACGCCCTCAAGGGAAAGCGCCACCTAAACGCCTAAATGTTTCAAAACTCTGCTCAGCTGAGAAACAGGGGGAGCTCTCCTCAGAACTCTCCTCAAAATTGGATTGCGTGACTTTTGACCCTGAGAACATTGAACAGAGCTGGACTGACCTAAATACGACTGTACACTCTTGCGCCAGCAGCACAGTTGGTTTTCCTGTCCGCAAGCACCAGGACTGGTTCAATGATAATGATAATGAAATCAAAGTGCTCATCAAAGAAAAAAATAGTCTCATCCAAACTCACTGCAGTGACCCCTCTTCCACAGCAAAAGCTGATGCACTGCGTGCATGTAAGGGTGTACTCCAGAAGAAGCTGAGGAAAATGAAAAATGACTGGCTAGAAGAGCGAGTAAGAGAAACTCAGAAATATGCCGACACAAACAACACTAGAAAGTTCTTTGAGAGCCTCCGAGCTGTGTTTGGACCATCCCGCTCTGGCACTACGCCACTTCTTGCGTCAGATGGTTCAACACGCATTGTTGAATTGAATGCCATAATTCAGCGTTGGGCAGAACATTTCGGAGGTGTGCTAAATCGGCCATCAAATATAAATACTGAGTCCATTGACCGCCTCCCTCAGACTCCTATTAATGCAGCTCTTGCCAAGCCATTCACAGCAAATGAGACCCGGACTGCCACAAATCAGATGTCCTTTAACAAATCACCAGGCGTGGATTCAATTCCTGCTGAGGTGTATGCCTTCGGTGGAGAAAAGCTTATTGAAAGGCTGACCGAGTTGTTCAATCATATGTTGAAAGCAGGGAAGCTGCCACAGGACTTCAAAGATGCTTCAATCATCCATCTGTACAAAAACAAAGGGGACAGCCAAGTCTGTGACAACCATCGGGGAATCTCTCTACTTTCAATTGCCGGCAAAATATTGGCAAGAATGCTTCTGAATCGCCTTCTTGATCACCTCTCGTCAAATGACTTGCTTCCCGAGAGCCAATGTGGCTTTCGTAAAGAGAGGGGTACGGCGGATATGATCTTTGCTGCCAGACAGATTCAGGAAAAATGCATGGAACAAAATAAAGCGCTGTACATCACATTTGTTGACCTCACAAAAGCATTTGACACAGTGTGTCGTGAAGGCCTCTGGAAAATCTTGGCGAAGTTTGGGTGTCCACCCGAATTCATCACAATAGTGCGCCAGTTTCATGATGGCATGCAAGCTGCAGTCAAAAGCAACGGCAGTGTTTCAGAGCCCTTTGCTGTCACAAATGGGGTAAAACAGGGTTGTGTCTTAGCCCCAACTCTGTTCAGCATCATGTTCTCTGCAATGCTACAAGAAGCCTTTAGCTCTCCTCCTCAAGGGGTAAGCATCAAGTACCGAACTGATGGCAGTCTATTCAACCTCAGGAGACTTCAGGCAAAAACCAAAACCAAAAGTACTCAAGTCTGTGACCTACTATTTGCTGATGATTGTGCACTTCTGGCACACGATGAGGATAGCATGCAAAACTGTGTTGATAAGTTCTCTAGTGCCTGTGATAACTTTGGCCTCACAATAAGCACAAAGAAGACGGAAGTGCTCCATCAGCCTACTCCAGACGACAAGTATCCTGTGACCCCAAATATCAAAGTCCATGACAGTCTTCTGAAGGTGTCGGAGAACTTCACCTATCTTGGCAGTACACTGTCTTCCACGGCTCGTGTTGATACTGAAATTCCCTCAAGAATCAGCAAAGACAGCTCTGCACTTGGCAGGCTTCGAAAGAGAGTGTGGGATGTTGCCGGCATTCGCACAGACACTAAGCTGAAAGTGTACAATGCTGTGGTCCTTCCCACCCTACTCTATGGGGCTGAAACCTGGACAGTGTACCAATCGCATGCCAGAAAACTAAATCACTTTCATCTGGCCTGCCTTAGAAAGATCCTAAGGATCAAATGGCAGGATAAAATTCCAGACACTGAGATCCTCAATCGTGCCAAGGAATTGAGCATCTTCTGCCACCTGAAAAAAATTCAGCTACGTTGGGCAGGACATGTTGTCAGAATGCCCGACTCCAGACTCCCTAAGCAAATCTTCTTCTCTGAGCTCTCCAATGGAACGAGGAATGTTGGGGCCCCAAAGAGACGTTACAAAGACACTCTCAAGCAATCACTGAAGGCCTTTGCCATTGATGTGAGTGAGTGGGAAAAACTCTCGCTTGATCGAGCAAATTGGAGGGCGGCCCTTACCAGAGGCAGCAAAGCATGGGAAGCTGACAGAGTCCAGCAGGCTATCAAAAAAAGAGAACGGCGCAAGAAAAGGCCCAGTGGTACTGAACCAACGGAGCACTCTTGTCACTTATGCGGAAGGATCTTCAGGGCAAAAATAGGACTTATCAGTCACATGAGAAGCCATAAGTCATGAAAGAACAGTCTTTCCATTCTGTCCTCTGTGTCCTTTAGTTCTCTTTATTGTCCATGTGTTGAAATTCTCAACAATTTCTGTTCTTTATTCCTCTGGTGTTGTTAAGGTCATCATCATACCTGATGGACGAACTATTATTATTAAATTCTATATTATGTTGTTGTTGTTTGATTTAATACTTAATACTATTACTATGTATGTCCACCATTGATTGCCTGATTAATGTTGTCATTATATCCTAATCATATTTTTGTCTTTTTCTCTTGTTCCAGCTTATGGCTGGTTGGGCTTTTTTTTTTTCTTGGTAGGGTTTTTCCTATGCCTTTTTGGTAGTGATACCTTTGTTAGGCTTTTTGAATAAATAAGATTGCCAGCAGAACCCTGTGTTTGTTAATCTTGTGTATCCTTAAGGGAGTTACTATTGAACCCACGCAGTAACCACACTAGCCACTCGTAGTTCATCCAACAACTACAAAGTAAGCACTCCCACCACGGTCTAGGATGACAGCTGAACACTAAACAAAACTCGACATTTTCTCTGTTCTGCTTTGTAAGAAATGCCGTTGTTTACATTTCTCACGCCATTAGATGGCCCTGCGAAACCCGTGAACGCCAAAACCTCAAGATGTCTCATCTTATCAGAATAGTATCTTTGATGTTCTGTTTTTGGTTGAGGTAGAGATCGCATTTCAACATTTCCCTCAGTATTTTTCTTCAAAGTAGATTCAGAATTGCCATTTTCAAAACGTTGCGCCCCTGGCAACAAACATTTCTACCAGCACTACATCAGGCTGAAAGTTATGAATGTTGTTATCGATATGTAGACGAACCATTGCTTTAGATGAAACGTTGTATTTATAAGAATTCAATACATGGAAGTCCTTTGTAAAATTAAGCATCCACAATGGCTTGAAACGGCCCCTAAAGGCCTTTGGTATACAGGGAGCTGCCCCAGCTGCCCCCCCCCCCCAAATTCTGGTGGCAGTACTAAGGTCTCCGTTTATTTTAAGAATATTATTATGATTTTGTCCTGTACTTTTTTCGTCCCATCCCACTTAATTTTACAAATGTACTCCCGCAGCAGTAATGTTCCTGTCTTTGTAAGTAGCGGTCGTCAGATCTAATACAAAAGAAAACCCCCCAGTGCATAGCTCAAACGTACACGTATCACATCTTCGGTTTCATGATGAAGGGGCGAATAGATAACACCAGCGTTACAAAGAAAAGGCGAACGTTTAACTTCTCTGTACCGGTATGACAAAGGGGCGAATAGGTCAAATTTGAGATTTTTACTCTTTTGTGGTGAGCTAAAGTATATTGCCAGGGGCTTTAGCCAACACGAGCAATTTTGTTAAATCTCATTTTGTTTTTGTGTGCCGTTTGGGGTTAAAACTTTGGAGAAATCGATGTTGAGAGTTATGTCACGAGTGGAGTGAGCGGGATTCAAAGATTACGGGGGCATGGAAGTGAGGGAATGACTCACGGGATAGTGAGGCTGCTCACCTATATTGACTTCTGTTAGTTAACGTTAAAGCGTGCATGTTGTGAGTTGTGGGGTCGGCATGAGGCGAGAGCGCTGTACTGACAATCACTGCAAGTTAAGAGGTCCCAGGGGACAGACGTGAGATCAGGGCAGTCGGGAGATTGTTGTGTGTTTTCCAGTGATGACTGGTAGGTTGAACTGTGATTTATAATTATGATGATTGATGTATTATATTCGCCTATGACCATGATGTAAATAAGTATATGTGAGGAATGTGGAAGTCAGTGATTACTGTGTATAGAAATGTGCGCCATGAGCGATAGATGTAAGTTAGGTTCATGGATTCGTAGCGAGAGTGAGTGCTGTGTAGTACGGTGGAGGTGTGTTACCGTAAGATGTGTGGTGAGTGAAAGGTGGACTAGTGTGTGTACGATTCATGGTTTGTAATGAGGTGTGAAGTGGTTAGAAATGGTATGGTGTTATACCAATGTAATGTTCTTCTTGTAGGTGCCGGGGTCGGGCCGAGACGCCACCCACGGTGAGCACAGGGGATAGGCCAGCATAGGGCCGAAGGCTACGCATAGGCCAGTGGAGTGCAGCTGTCGTGCAGGACAGTAGAAGCGCATGAGTCGTGGCAGTCTGGCCACAGACAGGGCTGTGTATAGAATTGTTAATGTTTTCTTAAGATGTACTACTGTGATATTGATGTACTACTGTGCTATTGAGATACTCATGTGAATTGAATTATTAACGGGCTGTGGCCATGTGAGGTGCTATTGGAAGGCTAAGGTGTTATTGCCATAGGGAGGCGCTATTGAGAGACTGTGGTGTGAAAGAATATTAGTGTGTTATTAAGACCTTGAGTGGAGAGGCTGAAGCCGAAGTGTCTTTAAGAGTAATTACCGGGTTGTGGACCGGAGGAAGAGTGCTTGAGGGAAGAAGGCCGTTGGACGGCAGTTGAATTGAATAATATACTGTATGTCATTGCAATGTTATCTTTATCTTTAGGTTTAATAAATGTGTGAGTCTGATGGGTTGTTCTGTTAAGTGTTATACGTGTTCGTTCGTGATTGTTGTCCTGTCATAATCATTACATCTCCCAGTATGGGATTTGTGACACTGGGGGCTCGTCCGTTGTGACGCTCGTCCGTTGTGACGCTCGTCCGTTGTGACACTCGTCCGTTTAGTTTACGTGTGGTCATTTTGACATTGGGTATTCGTCATATCTAGTTGTTTTTCTGTTGTGGTAGGAATTCGTGCTGTTGTCTTTTGTTCGTGGGATGAATGGAAATTTCATGATGGTATAATTTATGTATATTTATGAATATGTATTGATGCATGTATTGCTATAAATATGTACTAATGTGTGATTGAATTTTCACAGAGCGAGTGTGTGTGCCAGCCTGAGAAGTCAAGCGGCCAGAGCTCCGATTAAGGGGAGGACTTAAACTCATAAAGCTGAAAGTTAAGTAAAAGTCAAAAATTTTGTGCCCTGGATTGAGGGCTGTCTTTTCATCTGTCTTTTTCTTTGTTTTTGCTGTTTTTGTTGTCGTTATAGATTATACGGGCGGTGGCGCGGGTTTGCTGTGGTGAACTTGGTTTATCCTCTTCGGGAGGTGGGCTAATCTTGGAACCACGTTCATCACAGTGAACAGTTCTGTAGGGCTTTGTTATTGTTTAGTTGTAGCGTCGATATCTTCTCTGTTTCTACAGGAAGACGTATTCTCTTGTCCCCTCTCTGACCTATCTGTAGATACGTTCTTTTTTTCAGGCTCTGTTCTTGTTCGTACCTTGTAGTGTAATCGGCGTAGTTATGTTGCATTTTTTTCCCATTACAGTTTTTTTTTTAGAAGCTTTGTCCTAGTCTGGTTCGTTGTCTTTGATGTCCTTGTGGCCCTTCTTCTGAATTTCTTCATCTTTGTCTTTTCTATTCTCTTTTGTTATTTAATAGTGCTATAAATTTTATGAACATAGAATTAGTTAGAGAGAGTATGCTATAAAATGTTCAGTTAGGTGTGGTTCTGAATTGCATTTGGAAATACTGCTTGTTATTGTAGTGGCATAATTTCAGGTCTCGGGATACGGCGGGTATGGTAAGTACATAGATAGTTATTGCATTTCATATTGTATAATAATAAATCCATGAAATGGCGGATCTCCGTGAGCTCATGAAAGTGGGTACGGAACTTGGCCTTGAAGGCGTAGAGCTACGCGGCTGGATTAAAGAGCAGCAGGCGGAATTGCGCGAGGAGCGTGCTAAAGATAGAGAGCGAGAAAAAGAGGCTCAAGAGCGGCAACAGGAAAGAGAGGCTAAGGATAAGGAGCAGGAAAGAGAGGCTAAGGATAAGGAGCAGGAAAGAGAGGCTAAGGATAAGGAGAGAGAGGCTAAGGATAAGGAACAGGAAAGGGAGTTAAAGTTAAGGGAGATAGAAGCTCAAGAACGGGAGATAGAGGCGCGAGTAAGAATCGCAGAATTAGAACTCAAGAAGAATGCGCCAACGGAAACAGTTGAGCGGCAGGGGCAAAACAAAAGTGGTGTTAGAATTAAGCTGCCGACGTTCGACGACCGGAAGGACGATATAGACGCCTTCCTGTACAGGTTCGAGCTAAATGCACAACTGCAATGGGGGGAGAATAAGCAATTATGGTCCACGTACCTGGCATCCTTATTGCAGGGGCGAGCGTTAACCTACTTTAAAGAGTTACAGCGCGAAGACGTGCATGATTACGATAAGCTCAAGGCTTTGCTGCTTCGCCGATTTGCGCGTACGGAGGAATATTTCCGGGAGCAGTTTAGGCGAGCACGTGCGGATACCAGGGAGGACTTTGCTGCCTTCGTCGCGAGTGTCGCGATGTGGGTTACATGGGGATATTTCGACTGACACTCTTTCGAGGTCCGCTCCCCACAATCGACGAACACACAAAAATAAATACTTGCACTCTAAAAACTAAATAAATCAATTGCTTTCAATTTTAGCAGAACTGTAGGGCAGTTTAATTACAGGAATTAATGTAACAAATATAATTATAAATATAAATATCAATTCAAAGGCAACTGAATCTAACTAATGGAACTACAGCTTTTATAAAGACTAACGTATTCAATCTAACTACTTGCAGGTCATATGAGTTATATGGCAAAAAGAATCCGCGCACGTGGCGACGGATCTAACAGTTTAAATTCTATTAATTCAATGAGACATGTTAGGATATGGACATTTCCTCTAGACACGCCATGGAGAATGCTTGTACAACCATGCGTTGTCTGGCGGTAGCTCTGAAACTGTCTTCAAAAGTAAGTAGAACGGTTCACTTTCATCATTACAAATTAGTATGGACTCTCACCATGCGGCCCTCACTAGGAGTGAGAGCGCTGGATGTAAACGCTGTGGGTTTATATCAAACCAAGTAGCTTAGGCTCTGGAGCTTTAAATCAGGCTCCTCACAATGGACTGCTCAACTGCGTCTCTATGTCTCTCATCTGGCTGAGGACTATCGCCGACCACCTCGTAAATGGATTGTCTACATGTGGCCCAGAACTAAGTTCTGTATGGCCTTAAATACTGGACTGCATCTGCAGCTTACCGTCTAATTCCTGGATTGTGATTGGTGCAACCACTTCTAGCTCAGCTGCCGAACTGAGTTATTTTAAGTAACAGCCCTACGCAACGACCTTGGGTCGACATCAAAGGTCGAATTACTTCAATACAGTATAATGTAAATTTTATAGCAATAAATTCTTAACATGTTCAAAACCCCGAGCTTTTACTCTGGATCACGGTTTTTCTGTACGTCAACAGACGTCTCAATAACATTTAATTCCTACTCACCCCTTCCCTCTCTACTAAACCTAGTTCAAAACACGAGATATAAAAAATGCTCAGCCATGCACACCTACGCTGTCCGTCTATCCTTCCCCACATCTTCTGTCTATCTATTATAAAAAAAAACTGTTCAAAACAAATTGTTTACGAGACCAAGTTATGCTGGCTCGCACAATAATTACGTTTGTAAAAATTACTCACTGCTCTCTCACAAAAATTTAGTCAGTGGAAACATTTATGAATTAAATCTGTTCTTGACAGCGAGACTGACGGAGTATTTCACGAACTGGTTGGACTTGTCCCATGTTGGGGAAGATTTTGCTAAATTGAAAGACCTAATGATCCGTGACCAGCTGTACGCGTTGTGCCATAAAGATTTAGTGGCTTTTCTAAAAGAAAACGAACCCGCGACGGTGCATGAGGCGTCAAAGTTGGCGGAAGTATATCGTACGGCACATCCGTCCAAACCAGTCGCGAGGGCGTACGTACAGGATGCTGGTTACGTCGCCGTAGTTGAGGGGTCACCGACAGGACAGAGAGACAGGTAACGTCAGCGTGGTACCTATAATGGGCAAGCCCAGGTCCCACGTAGGGGGTATCACCAATCACCTGCATATAGAGCCGGTAAGTTTGACCGAGCAGGAGGGCTGGGTCGCGGTAATGGCCGAGGGCGGTTTGTAACCTTTGCCGATGATCGACGGCATAGGGATTTTAGTTCCGGTCGCGATGGGTCACGGGGACCCAGGTCTAGCGGAACACAGGGAGCGGAATGTTGGACTTGCGGACGCGTGGGTCATTTTTCACGGGATTGTAGGGCCGCGAAGTGTTGGAACTGCGGAAGAGCAGATCACATCAGCGTGAATTGCCCTGCAGATAGGATAGCGGCGAACGTGGATGGCAATCACGGTAGCTCCACACCATGTTCCCCTAATAAATTTCATCATGCGGCCGCGTGTATTACATCGGACAACGGAGGCGGACAGTATTCTAAGTGTCCCAGTTGTGAGAAATTGTTATCTTCTGGTGTTTTACCTTGTGGGAGAAAGATTCCCGTTATAAATTCATGTCATACAGGAGGTGGTCTTAGGGTTTATCCGGGGTTTGTTGGGGACGAACCGGTCTCGGTTTTACGGGATACAGGATCTACCGTTGTGGGGGTGCATAGAGACTGCATTCGGGATTCGCAGCTTACAGGTGAAACTCCCGTGCATTCAATTTTCAGGGGCCATTGAGAAATTACCATTGGCAAAGATAGTTATTGATACGCCTTTCCTTTGCGGGGAAGTCGAAGCAGTCGTTGGTCGTTTTCCAGGCGCCCAGCTCATCATTGGTAATGTATCTCGGGTAGTTTCCCCTTCCGAAGAGAATGTGCAGGCATGGTCACAATCTAAAGGTATTGACTTTTGTGCCGCAGTCGAGACACGTCGACAGGTAGGTGATAAGGGTAAAATTAGACCTTTGGCAACGCCAGCGGTCAACCTGGATATCACACCAGAGCGCTTGGCGAGATTACAAAAGGAGGATCCATCATTGAGTCCATGTTTTGGGGAGGCACGAACAGAGAAAACGAGGAAATATAAGAACGGTTCGTCTTCCTTTGTTGTCCAGGCGGGCATTCTGTTCCGAAAGTATGTCACGGTGGGGTCCATTTTAAAGCAGGTCGTTCTGCCAGCGTTGCTAATTGAAACGGTACTGCATTTGGCCCACGATGTCCCATTAGCGGGTCATATGGGGATAGCTAGAACCAAAGAAAGGGTTCTTAAGAATTTTTATTGGCCATCCGTTCACAGAGAATTACGATTGTATTGTAAGACATGCAGTGCGTGCCAAAAGACGACGCAAAAGGGAAGTACACCCCAGGCTCCTCTTCAGAAGATCCCCACGGTTTCGGAGCCGTTTAAAAAGGTTTCGATGGACCTTGTTACCCAGCTACCGATAGGGGGAATCGATTTTTCTTGACGGTCATATGTAATGCTACGAGATGCCCAGAGGCGGTTCCTCTTCGGACCATTACGTCGGAGGCAGTCGCGGAAGCGTTGTTTGCAATTTTCGCTAGGGTAGGAATACCAGAACAAATTTTGTCTGATAGGGGCGCGCAATTTACTTCGGAGATGATGAAGGAATTGTTTCGCTTATTTAGCATACAGCCCATCACTACCACCCCATATCATCCGCAGGCTAACGGCATGTGCGAGAGATTGAACTCGACGCCAAAGTCGATGCTACGTAAGGTAGCTGCTGATCGCCCTAAAGATTGGGATAGATATATCCCTGCAGTATTATTCGCGTATAGGGAGGTACGGCAGGAGTCAACGGGATTCTCCCCTTTTGAAATGTTGTATGGTCGTAGTCCTAGGGGTCCAACCGATGTTCTTCGGGACATGATGACGTCGCCATCATCAGGAGACGATGAGCAAATTTCAGTGTTTCAGTACCTTGTTGATTTAAGAGAGAGATTATCTTCAGCGCGCACTATGGCAGAAGAAGCTTCTAGTATCGCTTCAAAAAGAGCAAAAAACTATAAAGATAGAGGATCCAAACTAAGAATTTTTAAGCCAGGAGACAAGGTTTTATTGTTATTGCCTACGGATCATAATAAGTTATTGATGACATGGAAAGGTCCTTACGCTATTGAGCGAGTTGTTTCGAAGGTAGATTACGCTATCCAGATTGATGGATCAATTAAGGTATTCCATGTTAATATGCTGCAGAGATTTTATGAGAGACCAGAGTATCTGTGTGCACAGACGAAACCAGAGGAGAGTATCTTCTCTATTGCTTGTACGGGGGTCGTAGACCAGTTAGACAGTGACGTAAGCGACACCGAGGCGCAGGAAGAGTTACAAATTCAATTGCCGGAGTTAACTCAAACACAAGGTTACAGGGACGTAAAATTTAACCCTGACCTTACGAGTTCAATGAGTAGGGAACTTGAGACCCTGTTGTCGTCATTCCCAGATGTTATTACAGATTTGCCGGGTCGCACTACGGTGATCCAGCACCAAATAAAGTTGACTTCGGATAAGCCAGTATCTCTTAGACCTTATCCGCTGCCTTTTTCTTCCAGAGATAGAGTTATAAAATAAGTTGAGTCAATGTTGAAGTTAGATGTGATAGAACCATCAACATCGCCGTATTCATCACCCATCGTCCTCGTGAAAAAACTTGATGGATCGGTGCGGTTCTGTATTGATTTTCGAAAATTGAATACTATTACGGTAGGCGATAGGGAGCCTATACCATTCCAAGAGGAACTAATAGCTTCATTGGCTGGTTCCACGTGGTTTTCCAAGATAGATTTAACGAAAGGTTATTGGGAAATTCCTCTTTCTGAGGAGTCGAAACAATTCACTGCTTTCCAAACGCCCATTGGATTATTCCAATTTAAGGTCATGCCATTTGGGTTGGTAAACGCGCCAGCGACGTTTGCAAGATTAATGAGACTGGTATTAAAGGACATACCTAATGTCGTGTCATTCTTCGACGATATAGCGTGTCATACGTCGTCATGGTCTGATCATATTCAGACACTAACAGTAATTTTTCAACGATTGCGTCATTTTGGGTTAACTGCTAAACCCGCAAAGATGTATTTGGCATGTCCAGAAATAGTATTCTTAGGACATATCGTGGGTAGAGGTGTTCAGAGACCTGAAGTAACAAAAATTGAGAAATTAGTAGGGTTGCAAATCCCTAAAACAAAGAAACAAGTCAGAAGCTTAGTGGGAATTTTAAATTATTACAGGAAGTTCATTCCAAATTTTTCCTCCTTGTCATCTTCTCTTACTGACCTTACTAAGAAGGGACAACCCGATAAGGTCCAGTGGACGTCTGAATGTCAGACAGCATTTGATAAATTGGTGACAGCATTATCATCGTCACCCATTCTGATATTACCCGATTTTCAATCTAAATTTATCCTCAGAACAGATGCGTCGGACTCTGGTTTCGGCGCTTGTCTTCTACAGGAGAAGAACGAATGGTTCCATCCTGTATGTTATGTCAGTAGGAAGTTATTGCAGAGAGAAAGAAAGTATTCTGTGATAGAGCGGGAGTGTCTTGCCATTGTGTGGTCCGTCCAGAAATTAGGACGTTATCTGATGGGTCGAGAATTCTGTATCCAGACAGACCACAAGCCACTAACGTTTTTATCAAAGAATCGTTCGTCCAGCCCACGCTTGTCTAGATGGGCATTGGCTTTACAGCCGTATACGTTCGTTATACAACCAATTCCAGGAACCAGCAATCATATCGCCGACTACGTTAGTCGAGCCTAGAGGAAGAGTTCAGGAGCTTACACATCGGAGGACAGGAACATTGACAGGATCTTGGTGAACGAGTCGTCGACTTTAAAATATTGACATTATAAATATTATATGAAGAATGGTTGATAGGTTGAGTGATTTTGATTCTGTATTGGGTATTGTGTTTAGTTAGCTATTAATGATGTAATATATATATGCATAGTGCAGGGCAAATTGATCGTCAGGTTTTCCTCTGATTTAGGTATCATATATCATATGTGCTAGGGGCATGAGTAGGTCATTTTTACGTAAATATCGCTCACGCTCACTCGTTGACATTCATCTTGGTGCGATTGGGAAATTAATTGCATTAATTTTTTTGGGGTGGGGGGTGATGTCACGAGTGGAGTGAGCGGGATTCAAAGATTACGGGGGCATGGAAGTGAGGGAATGACTCACGGGATAGTGAGGCTGCTCACCTATATTGACTTCTGTTAGTTAACGTTAAAGCGTGCATGTTGTGAGTTGGGGGGTCGGCATGAGGCGAGAGCGCTGTACTGACAATCATTGCAAGTTAAGAGGTCCCAGGGGACAGACGTGAGATCAGGGCAGTCGGGAGATTGTTGTGTGTTTTCCAGTGATGACTGGTAGGTTGAACTGTGATTTATAATTATGATGATTGATGTATTATATTCGCCTATGACCATGATGTAAATAAGTATATGTGAGGAATGTGGAAGTCAGTGATTACTGTGTATAGAAATGTGCGCCATGAGCGATAGATGTAAGTTAGGTTCATGGATTCGTAGCGAGAGTGAGTGCTGTGTAGTACGGTGGAGGTGTGTTACCGTAAGATGTGTGGTGAGTGAAAGGTGGACTAGTGTGTGTACGCTTCATGGTTCGTAATGAGGGGTGAAGTGGTTAGAAATGGTATGGTGTTATACCAATGTAATGTTCTTCTTGTAGGTGCCGGGGTCGGGCCGAGACGCCACCCACGGTGAGCACAGGGGATAGGCCAGCATAGGGCCGAAGGCTACGCATAGGCCAGTGGAGTGCAGCTGTCGTGCAGGACAGTAGAAGCGCATGAGTCGTGGCAGTCTGGCCACAGACAGGGCTGTGTATAGAATTGTTAATGTGCTCTTAAGATGTACTACTGTGATATTGATGTACTACTGTGCTATTGAGATACTCATGTGAATTGAATTATTAACGGGCTGTGGCCATGTGAGGTGCTATTGGAAGGCTAAGGTGTTATTGCCATAGGGAGGCGCTATTGAGAGACTGTGGTGTGAAAGAATATTAGTGTGTTATTAAGACCTTGAGTGGAGAGGCTGAAGTCGAAGTGTCTTTAAAAGTAATTACCGGGTTGTGGACCGGAGGAAGAGTGCTTGAGGGAAGAAGGCCGTTGGACGGCAGTTGAATTGATTAATATACTGTATGCCATTGCACTGTTATCTTTATCTTTAGGTTTAATAAATGTGTGAGTCTGATGGGTTGTTCTGTTAAGTGTTATACGTGTTCGTTCGTGATTGTTGTCCTGTCATAATCATTACATCTCCCAGTCTGGGATTTGTGACAAGTTACACTAAAATTTCAAAAGTGAATTTCTCGCATCACCGGTTTTGGCGATTCGCACTTACGTCATACAGAGAAGTTAAGTGTTCACCTTCTGGCCGCAGAGCTGTTGATATCGATTCGTCCTCTCACCATGAAACCGACAACCTATACAACATATATCATTACAGACTTTGTCCCATTCGATATTTTCGTACAAACAAGCAGACCAGTTGTTGACGAAATTCATACAGTGACATAATGGTTTCCCTGGAATGGACGATTAAACAGGGAGCTGCCCCCCCCCCCCCATGTCCATTCCTCAAATCTAGAGTTCGAAGATACTCTAAGAAATCCTAACTGTCATATTTTTTCAGGCTTACTGATCAATATCTCAGTGTTTAATTTTCAAGATTATCTTTTTCATATCAACATTGACGCCTATTCCTGCTTGAGCTTCATTACTTTCTTTTCACTGTGCCCTTTCCCTCCCCAAATGAAAGGCCCCCTCAAAATAAACTATTCGGGTGGCCCAACACATACAGGGAAACCATGAACGTCCCATTTATGTATCGCTGCCAAACTAACCAGGGCGCTTACGAAAGCCTGTTTGTATAGCTATGTCGTAGCTCCTAACTCGATAACACTTCCTTTTGTTGTTTTCCATTTTCATGCAACTGTGCCCCGACTCAGGACAAGAGTGAATCCGGTAAGATCGAGGAATTTATTGCAAATTTTATCATAATTTTCTGACCTTTTCAGGTTAGTCGCAAAGTCAAGGTTACTGACATCACAAAGTAGGTTTAGTTAAGCTCGTTTTTGGCCTCCTCAATTCGCCTCTACAAGACATTATAGCTAGACGTGTCCCATATTTTGATTATGTTCCATGCCATGTTACTTCATGTTATAAACCTGTTATTGGGTTATGATATGTTTATCAAAATGAATTTCCCCCATGGGATAATAAAGTGATTCTTTTCTTATCTATCGTATCTTTGACCATGGAAACCAATTTAAAGTCATAATTTACTTTTTTTTTTCAACAAGCCAGAAGTCAATCACAAATAGCTACGTTTATTTGAAACCTTAAGGTTTAGGTGTGGCTTTGAAGGCAAATTTTCCTAAGCAGTCAGTAGACTTTTTATAATCACATTCACATGTACATGTATTTATAATCACTGAAAGCACACAGGCACGCACACAAGCAAAAACTGGTGTGACCGTAAAGTTCTATTTATCGTCGATCCTGTAATTTTGATCTGTTTGTTAAATAAGGAACAAGTTTTATTCTAGTGAAATTTGAATTTCTTGGTCTGTCACAAGAAATACATAGAAAAAAAAATATCCTATGAAGTTCTTAATCTTCAAACGCCCATTGCGCCATATTTGAAACACGTTACATGACACCCAATATTCTATATAATAATATGTGGAAAACTCTTTCAACTCATAATATTTCGTGATAGATATTTTACATTTCTCTTTTGCCAGCAAATGGCTATTTTAGATCAGTCTGGTAAATCAAGACTTTATGGTTGAAGAAATCTGTTTCTGGGCACCAAGAGGTTCGCCTGACAGAGCCGGAGCACTGAACCCTTTTTTACATTACAGGATAGATCCTTTACGCATACTAGCAGCCACACATACCAGTGCAAATACAGGCCATTTGAAGTATCAGTGCCAAGCATGTAAAGTAACAAAAAGGTCTGAAATTATCGATTAGATACAGTGAAAAAAATCAATAACAGTAAATGCCAAAACACGAGAGGTAGCATCTCCATACTCTCCTAAACACAGGAAATATCACAAGCAGAGGTTTTATTTGACAAGAGGGTCCTTCAAACTTTCCTGGTGGCTATTTCTTTATCTCCCTCTCTCTTCCTCTCCTCACATACATGTAACTGGAAAGGCCCGTTACAAATGAATGCACTTCCTTGTCCTGCCCGCACTTTCTGTACTGCTCTAATCGAGACAAAAAATCGGGTGCTTAATCTCCTCAAAAACAAGATTTTATCTGAAGTTCAGTCCATGCCCAGCAATATGTAGCAGAAAACTGAACACTGTAAGGTGTAGGAAATGAAGCAATCTTCATGTTTGTGTACAGCCCGCCTTCGTGCAGATGAATGACGAACCCATGACTCACATAATAACAGGTTTGTTTGGAATGTGACCTGGGACAATTAATCTAGGCACTGGCGTTTCTTATCTGACATTATGATCCTCTCTTTGCAGGCAGCATAAAAACTTTATATATATGACTTTAATTATCCTGATTTTTAGCGCATTATTGATTTGTTTCTTTTCCAAGGAACTGACTCCTGTCGTTCGTTTCGAAGAAATGTAGACAGAAGAGAAAGCTTCAGCTGCAGTGGTATGCATTGTGTTGCTGCATGCAGAAGAACCTTTAAGTAATCAGTCGTACTGTGATCAATTTGTAAATTACAGCGGTAATAAATAAATAAAACTAGAAAGGTTGGCAAGAATGTTTCGTCTGGTCACGGTTCAGAAGTGACAGCAGCTATAAAAATTTCATGATCTTCGTGTCAAGCAAAGACTTACAATGACAGAGCAGTGAAGCGTTGTATCTCACTGCATGTCTTGACATGCCTTAGTGAGAGCTAATTATAAATATTAGTGGCGGGTGCTACGAGATGAAGTGGTGACAGATGAGAACTACATGTATTAAATGACGGTAAACGGGGACAGTAAAAACTAAATCACCCAATGCCTCCTTCAAAATCTCGTTAACAGAAATTATTATGGAAGTTTGTTTTAGAAAACAATATTTAATGAAACTGAAGTCAAACGAAGCCAAGTCGCTCATTATGACTGATAAAGTAATTACTAATAGTGACAAAAACAACAACGGCAACAACAAAATTTACAAAAGCAAAGCAGGATTAAAATAAATACTCTTGACTCTCCCGATGAATGGATAGGCCTGGTTCACGATGGAGTGCTCGCTTGCAGACAGACAGCATCTAGAATGATGCTCTCGCGGTTATAGCAAAGTCGTATAGACAAGCACAACAGCAACAAAAAGAAATGCGGGGGAAAGCCAACGAATGTACCTAACGTATTTCCAGCCCACTCCAAGGGTGTTCAGCTCTTTGTTTACGTAGGATCACTGCGCTTGGCATTTGCACCTCATTCATGCACCCCTTTTATATCTTTAAAGATCGTCCGTTTTAGAAAAGAACATTCATGTATTCTCGGTTCATTTCTTAACCCTATTTTACATTCGGTTGGGGGATGTTGTGATGAAAAGATTGAGTGTCTGGTGTCTGTCGGATCCCCGAGTGTAAAATAAGGTCAACTACGTAGTTCTTGTCCACAAAAGAATGCGAGACATACGAAAACGATGACACAGTAAATTATAAACATTTCAAGAGTGAGAGTTTGACACAAAATAATGACGTCATTTCAGAATAAAACGAGTTATGGCACACATAACACGAACAGTGGGTGATAGTTCAACATACTTGCCTCCCCCATCCGTACAGGACTTGACTGCAATTAATTTATGCTGAGCTGTTACGTTTTGAATTTCTGTTTTCAGTCTCAATCCTATGCAGGTTCGGCTGTGTAGCCTTTTCGTCATTCTCATGTTATCAGTATTATACTCATTATCTTCTACAACCAGTAGTTAATTCCCGTTGTTGTCGTGTTTTCTTCCCCTCATATCAATGGTCTGTTAAGTATTGTACCTTCATCTGGGAACTAGACGGCTAATTCCACTGTTCACTCTATATTTTATTATTGTAATTATATATCTTATTCAGACAAAGCCACTGCCTCCTTTAACCCTCTATTATTTTTTAAAAATAATATGGCGTTTCCTATGTAAAATGACTTTTTAAAATGACTACAGCCAGGAAAAAAGAGTAAACTGCAAGGGAGAGAACAAAATTCAGTATCTGTTGTTGTTTTTTTTTAAAGGGGGGGGGGGGGGAGGCGGGATAGTGCTTCTTACAATCTTACAACCCGATTTTCAACCTGACCTTTGCCTGTTATGAATGCATGTATAATAATATTATTCTTATTGCACCAGTTTAACAGTTGTCAGGTATTTGCTTCATACATTTTCCTCTTTCCAACACAGTGATAATCTATATCGGTACAGGGAACATGTCGTTGTCTGAACGGTGGTTTGTCATCCTTGTATTGATATCGTTTTGCATGCAGCCTGCATCTCTTGAGGGGCTGTGCCACAGAGGATATTACCTGTATACACCAAGCTCTGGACCAGATGACTGCCTGCAATGTACCCTAGGGCAGTTCATGCCAGAAGATCTACACAGCAATAGACAATGTTACCCTTGTTCCGTACTTCAATGGGAGATTTACGTCTCTCCATGTAACGCAACTCACGACACAGAAATTCACTGTAAGAACGGCTACTACCGGGCCCGGCCTTCCTACCATAATGTCAGAGGTCAGTGTCAGAAGTGTACAGAATGTGTGCGCACTTTGCATCCTCGTAAGATGTTTAATGATTCCGTCTGCTGCCCACGAAACGATTTTGGCGTCTATACCGGCAAGACTGGTAGGCCAGAATGTAAAAGGGAATGTGGACCAGGTCAACTCTCTGATGATGCTGAAGGAAACTGTATCACGTGTCCACTTGGCACGTACATGGATGAGAACAGACATATTAATAGCCACTGCAAAGAATGCCAAAAATGCTCTCAGAACACAGAAGGCAACATTTATGAGGGCCGAGCATGTACCAAGTTACGTGACACAGTTTGTTGTCCCAAGCCAAACATGACAGTGGAGGACGCTCGTGATGGTTCAGTATGCAATGCTATTTCTACGATATCTTCAGGTAAGTGATTGTCGCACCTCTCGAAGGCATTTAAAATTGCTAGGTTGGATTGTGCTTTCAGAAGTTACAGTACTGGGAGATTTTTAAATGCTGTAAAACATTGGTTTTCAACGGAGACGATATTGCCCCTCTAAGGTCGATTTTGAGTCTCATGGGAGCGAAAACGACAAAAGGGCCGGGGGGGGGGGGCAGCGGGGGCCGCTAAAACGACGAAGGTGGCTATGGGGGGGGGGGGGTTTGGCGAAAACGTGATGGAACGAGTTAATATTTTTCTACTAGGGATTAACGTTTTCCACAATAACTTGACCATAATTTCGCTTCATTTTGGTGTAGAACCACATTATTTATGCTCATTGTTAGCAAAAAATTCCTGTCACGTACAAGCTGTTCAATTTCCTTGACCATTCAGTCAATTGCAAGTAGATCTAAATGATAGAATGTGAAGAATTACCTTAGAGAGATAGCCGTATGATGACCAATATAATTTCAGTTACAATAGATGGAGTGCCCACCAATGATGGGATGGCATCAGAGTTTCAGAGACTTCATAAAATTAGAAGTTTCTTGCCTTCTCGCTGTCCATATTGAGAAAGCTGAAAGATTTGAGGACTTCTTCTCTAGGTCCGCTACTTGTCAATAAGTAACTGACTTCGGCGCTTTCTGGGGCTGCCTGAATCAGTGCGGAAGTTTGGTTTTTGTTTAATGAGATGCAACAATGAGATCTTTGTGTCCCCGGGTGGATTATGAGCTCTAATGGTTGCGATACTTCGAAGGTCAAGCCATTTTCAAATAAGAGGGCTAAACAGTTTTACCTGAAAAAATACCAGAACATTTATTCATCCCTCTGACGTTCCTTCTCTCTATAGTGCCCTTTTCCCCCAATGTTTTTTTGTATTTTGTAGAGAAAGGATGGATTCCAGCGTAAATGCATCTCAAAATAGGTTTCACATGTGTGATAAAAAATGCCAGAAAGTTTGGGGCCCAATGGGGGGGGGGGGGGGGCTGAAAAATTTGAGAGCTCCTGCTGTAAAACAAGACAAAAAGCACCAAACCCTGTCGGCGGCTCGTTATTTCTGTCATTAATATCATTGGCTGAAATACTTAAATGAGCCGGCTTTCGTTGCTTATTGAAGTATCCCAAGACTAAAACATAACGAAAGGTCAAGAGTCAATGTTTTCAGCAGTTTAACAAAAGTTCAATAACTTGATTGTGTCAGTGCGACCCAGCTGTCACACCCAGCTTTGCTGTCCTGTTTAAAAGTCATTTTTTCCTGTAGAATTTGGTAAGTCCGGACTGAGTCATATTGAGGCCCTATAGATAAAGGTTGAAGGCGGCTGGAAGCAGATTTCTCCCGAGCGCGGCGCCGTCATCCCTGATAGCTGTGAGCTTCATGCTGCACTATACCGTTGACGAGGAGTCGAAATAGGTTTTCTTGGCAAAATGGGTAATGGCAAAATGTATACCGATATAAAAATAAATAAGCAAATCACGTGTATTAGCTACCATTCCAAAATCATGGAAAAGAATTCTCGTTACCCGTATTGGCGCCTGAATACCCGTATTCCCCGTAACATGCAACAAAAATTCATACTCTTTGACCATGTCTCAGTTTATACGAAAACTGGAATACCCAAAAGAGTAATTAAAATCTAGCCCTCTAAATCCTGCCCACGAAACGTTTGTCTATTACATTATAATCGTGTGAAAAGTGGATGACTTTCCTACACTAAATATTATAATTTGGCATTAATTGTCACTGAAGTTCGGGGTTTTCTCCTACTCACATTAGTGACAGCTAGAAATGAGTGTATCAGTTCTTTAATGTGCTGTCCCTGCTGGTTGCGGTTTTAGTTCACGCTATACTGATTAACGTGGTGAGGGTAACCGACGGGTCTGTTACCCTCAGTGAGTAAGGGGGCTTGTCTACCCCATGCATGCGAAGACTGGCTCCGGCGGACTGGGTGGATGAGGCCACCTTGTGGTCCAACGGTCAGAAAGGCGGTTCCAGCAGGCGCTGTGGAGCGCCAAGAGCACGACGGGACACAAAGACGTCGTGGACATCCACTGCAGCAGAAGAGGTCTCCAGGCGTAACGGTTCTCCGTGCCACTGGGTTAAGATTTCTACTGCCGAGAGAATGGGATGGCCCCTGTGCAACGGTTCTCCCACTTAAATCAACCTCATGCAACTCGACTCAGGTCAATTCCCCCCCCCCCCACCTTCAACCCCAAGCCATGCGGCGATGGGGGAGTGGCGAAAGGGACAGGTGGAGGTAACCACTGGAAGTTCTAGCCACAAGACTGCACGTAAGCGGCCTGAAGACCAGTGGTCGTCGTCCTCTGTACAGGGCTGCGGAGAACTTCGGCAGCATCCCAGGCGACTGAGCAGCCTCTTTAGGACAGTACTGCTCACCCTATCAAGGGAGGGGCCTAGAAAAGGTGGCCTAAACAACGCCTGCCCTACACTGTCTGGCCAGACTTATCCATCTGCGGTCGATTAAAAAAAAAAAAAACAACAACAACGAATCCTTGGTACGTGGACTATACGTACCCTCATATATCGAGACAATGTCTCCAGGCCCCAGAGAAGAACAGCCCTTATCGCCAAAGAACTGTCGAGATACAACGTCGACATCGCAGCAATCAGCGAAACCCGGCTTGCTGAGGAAGGATCATTGGCGGAGTCAGGCTGTGGATATACCTTCTTCTGGAAAGGAAAGACCCTGCATGAGGACAGAATACACGGAGTTGGTTTCGCCCTCAAGTCTAGTCTCATGAAGCAGATCCCCTTCCTTCACACTGGCGTCAATGAAAGACTTATGAAGCTCCATCTTCCCATTAGCAACAAGCGCTCTATCACCATCATAAGCGCGTATGCCCCCACCATGACCAACACAGGGGAGATCAGAGAGCCGTTCTGTACTGACTTGGACATTCTGCTGCGTGCCACACCTGCCACTGATAAACTCGTTGTGCTAGGCGACTTCAACGCCCCAGTTGGCAGAGACTGTGACCAATGGAGGGGGAGTGATAGGGAAGCATGGAGTCGGGAAGATGAAAAGCAACGGCCTCCTACTATTGAGCAAATGCGTGGAGCATGACCTGCTGATAACTAATACCATGTTCAGGCAGGCTTATAAATATAAGACGACATGGATACACCCACGATCTAAACAGTGGCATCTCATCGATTACATTATCACCCGCCAACGCGACAGCAGCGATGTCCTCATCACCGAAGCAATGCGTGGTGCAGACTGCTGGACGGATCACAGACTTTTTAGAGCCAAGCTCAACATTCGCGTAGTGCCTCCGCACCACAAGCGCCCAAAGCCCACCAGACCGGCTTTCAACACAGCTAGACTTCTCTCAGCCAGATACCAGCAGGAATTCCAGTCTAGCCTTGACGAGAAGTTTGAGACGATATGACCCCTAACTGGTGGACCAGAGGAAAAGTGGAACCAGTTCAAAGAAGCTGTCTCGGAAACAGCCATGTCAGGACTCGGTCCAAAGAAGAAACTTCACCAAGACTGGTTTAACGACAACAATGAGGCCGTGCAATCACTGCTGGACGAAAAGAGAAAGACCTACGCAGACTGGCAGAATCACCCAAACTGTCTCTCACGGTGCGACAGATCCAAGGACTGTCAGACCAGAGCCCAGAGAGCTCCGCAATATGCAAGACAGATGGTGGGACAGGAAAGCACAGGAGGTGCAGCAGTACGCAGACACCAATAACTTCTGGGGGTGGAATCGCCCCCCTATCGGCTGATGCTTCAACATGATCAAAGACAAAGAAGGAATTAGGGCAAGATGGGAGGAACACTTCCGCCAGCTGCTAAACCGGCAATCTGCAGTCGATCATGAAGTGTTGCAGCAGATACCTCAGAAGCCACTAAAAGATGATCTCGACCTCCCACCTGGTGAGGATGGGGTCGGGACTGCCATCAAACAGATGCATTGCGGCAAAGCTCCAGGAAAAGACGGAATCCCTGCAGAACTGTACAAGACACTTGGAACTAAAGCTGCCAGAGCATTCCACGACGTTCTTTTGACCATCTGGGAGTCAGAATGTATACCTGCAGGCCTCCGAGATGCCATTATAGTGGCATTACACAAGAACAAAGGAACGCAGGCAGACTGTGGAAACTACAGGGGGATATCTTTGCTCTCTATTGCTGGACAGATCTTGGCCCGCATTCTCCTCAACAGACTGATCGCAAGCGTCTCGGAGAGTATCCTGCCTGAGGCACCATGTGGCTTCCGCCCTGGTCGCAGCACCACAGACACGGTGTTTGCTGTAAGACAAGTCCAGGAGAAGTGCATCGAACAACAGATGGATCTATATGCAGCATTTATAGATCTGACCAAAGCATTCGACACCGTCAACAGAGAAGCTCTCTGGACCATCCTCATGAAGATGGGCTGCCCACACAAGTTCACCATGCTGGTACGGCTTCTCCATGACAACATGACTGAACAAGTCCTCTCTAACGGAGACTACACAAACTCCTTTGACATCTCTAATGGAGTTAAACAGGGTTGTGTACTTGCCCCTGTACTGTTCAACGTGTCCTTCACACACATCTTACTTCATGCTATGAAAGACCTGGATCTGGGTGTGTACATCAGGTATCGCTCGGATGGATCCGTCTTTGACCTCCGCCGTCTTTCCGCTCGAACCAAGACAGTGGAGAAACTCATCCTTAAAGCCTTGTTTGTGGATGACTGCGCCCTAATGGCACATAAGGAAAATCACCTTCAGGTGATTGTCGACCGCTTGGCAGAGGCGTCAAGGCTCTTTGGACTGACAATCAGCCTGGACAAAACAGAGGCCCTAGTTCAAGTTGTCCCGAACACAACCCGGCTCCAACCAAACATCACCATAGACGGAGTCCAGCTGAAATGCGTGGAGAATTTCAAGTATCTGGGCAGCATCATTTCAACAGACGGATCATTGGATAAAGAGATCACCTACAGAATCCAAAAGGCCAGCCAAGCACTTGGAAGATTGAGAGTGAAAGTCCTCCAACAGAAAGGCATCAGACTGTCAACATAGGTCAAGCTTTACAAAGCTGTAGTCATTTCTTCACTACTCTATGGGTGTGAAACATGGACCTTATATCGCCGACACATCAAGCAACTAGAACAGTTCCACATGAGATCGCTGAGCAAGATCATGGGCATCCGTTGGCAGGACAGAATTACGAATCAAGAAGTGCTAGACATGGCTGGCTCATCAAGTATCAAGTCAATCCTAACGAAGGCCCAACTATGTTGGACTGGCCATGTCACATGAATGGACGACAGCCGCATCCCCAGACAGCTCATGTATGGCGAGCTGAAGCAGGGCTCACGCAGACAAAGAAGACCCAAACTGAGGTACAAGGACACACCAAAGAGCAACCTCAGATGGAGCGGCATCCAGCCACGTGAGCTCGAAACCACTGCTGCACAGACAGGCATGGGGGTCGCTCATCTACAGAGCGACAGATGGTTTCGAACGGGACATAAAGCAGCAAAGGACAGACGCCATGGAGCAGCGTCTGCCCCAGCTGAAACAACAGATTATCGTTGCTACACCTGCGGGCGCCTGTGTGCATCCAGTCTTGAACTGCGGAGCTACATGCGTTCCCATCGATGAGTTCACAGGCTGCGTCTTCATCGGGATCGATGGACTACCAACATACTGATTAGCCCTGGACAACTAACATAAATTGCAAATAACACAAGGAATTTATATTCATTTAACTGATTATGGTTCCAGGTTGTATGAAAAAACGAAACTAATTTAAAAAAAAAAACCTCATGCATAAATGAGGACTTTCACATTTTGTCATCCTGCTGATATTATATATGGCCTTTAGCGTCTTTACAGACGGTCTTAGCAGCTAGAATATTCACTTTCACTTTGACTGACAGCTTCTCTCGTGGCTTATTCTACCAATGTTTGACCCGAGAGTGCGATGGCACTGATTGCAGGTCAGTCTTTTGGGTTCACTTTGGCGAGTGTTTTCATTCCGCCTCTGTCGTTTTGTCAGGTATGTTTCTTTTGCCTTGAAGTCTATTGCGAGCGTGCCACTGCGCAATTTTTGTCTCCATCTGCTTCGATCACTTGCAAGGTTCTCCCATTCATTGGGGTCGATGTTGAATGCTTTCATCGTGACCTTGCAAGTGTCTTTGAATCGCAGATGTGGCCTACCTCTGGGTCGGTTGCCAGTAGCAAGTTCCCCGTAGAGAATTTGTCTGGGGATGCGATCATTTTCCATACGGTGGAGATGTCCAAGCCACCGCAGTCTTTTTTTGCCTAGGAGAGCCTGAGTTGATGGAATGTTGGCTCGGCTCAGAACTTCGATATTTGAGATCCTGTCTTGCCACTTGATCTTGAGAATTTTGCGTAGGCAGCGCAGGTGGAAGGAGTTGAGGGATCTTTCATGTTTGGAGTAGGTGGTCCATGTCTCTGAGCCATACAGCAGGGTGCTTAGGACGCAAGTTTGGTACACGAGTACCTTTGTTTTGATGGTCAGCTTGCTATTGTTCCACACCCTTTTTGAGAGTTTGCCAAAAGCTGTGGCCGCCTTTCCTATTCTGGCATTTATTTCAGTTGTTATGTCTGTGCTACCACTGATGGTTGAGCCTAGGTAGCAGAATTTTCCCACTTGCTCCAGAGGAGAGCCATTCAGCATGATTGGGTTGGGGTTTCTCAAGCCTTGTGTCAAAACTACAGTTTTTGAGACACTGATCTTTAGCATGAATTTGTCACAGGCTTTGGCAAGGCTATTGATGAGAGCCTGGAGCGTGGTTTCATCGTGGGCCACGATTGCAGCATCATCTGCGAAGAGGAGCTCTTGTAACATAATATGCTCTGTACGAGATTTTGCTTTTAGTCTGGCAACATTAAAAATGGAGCCGTCCACTCTGGTGTTAATAAGTACTCCACCTGAACATTGACCAAAGGCATTCTTGAGTAGGGCTGCAAAATATATACCAAATAAGGTAGGAGCAAGAACACATCCCTGCTTCACACCGCTGTTTACAGCAAATGAATTGGATGTGCAGCCCTCAAAGTTGACACATGCCCTCATGTCAGTGTGGAAGGATGCAATAAGTTTTAGCAATGTTGGTGGACAGCCTATGGATTTAAGGACTGCATACAGGCCAGATCGGCTTACGGTGTCGAAAGCCTTTGTTAGGTCCACAAAGCATGTTATAAGCGGCCTGTTTTGTTCTTTACATTTTTCTTGGATTTGCCGAAGTGCAAATATCATGTCAATAGTTGATCGTTTGCTTCGAAAGCCACATTGTGTTTCTGGTAAGACTTTTTCCGCCAGTTGTTGAAGGCGGCAGAGGATGACGCGAGCAAAAGCCTTTCCAGTAATGCTGAGGAGGGATATGCCTCGATAGTTGTTGCAGTCGCCTTTGTCTCCTTTGTTCTTGTAAAGTGTGACAATTTTGGCGTCTCTCATATCATGTGGTATCACGCCTTCTTTCCAACACTGCAGTAACAGATTATACAGGTGTGGTAATAGTGGGCCTTTTAGGTCTTTTAATACCTCTGCAGGAATGTTGTCACTTCCTGTGGCTTTTCCAGCAGACAGGTGGTCGATTGCATTGGAAAGCTCGACTAAGGAAGGTTCAGCGTCAAGTTCGGCCATTATTGGCAGTTTTTGGAGGTGTTCCTCAAAATCTGGTGGAATATTTTTCTCAGTTGAATACAACAGAGAGTAATGCTCTACCCACCTATTCAGTTGTTCATTTTTATCTGTGATGGGTTCACCATTTACAGACTTAAGTGGGGCGCTTTTGGTGATGATTGGCCCAAGAGCTACTTTCATCTGACTAAAGGCGGTTTTCATATCTCCCTTTTCATTTGCCTCTTGTATGCTGTTACACAAGTCTGTCCAGTATTTGTTGGCGCAACGTCTTACCTCCAGCTGAAGTTTAGCTTTTGCATTTTTCAAACAAGTTTTTGTACTCTGATTGCAATTTTTGTTATACTCATTGAAAGCAGATTTCTTTTGCTCAATGAGAGGTAGGAGAATTTCGCTGTTCTGGGCTACCCAGTCGTTGTTTGAAACTTTATGCTGTCCAAAAGACTTGATGGCACAGTCATGAATTTTTGAACTGAGAGTGTTCCAAGTTTCATCTACCGAGTCACATTGGGTGACATTATCCATGCTTTCAGCAAATAACTTTTCAAATGACTTTCTATTTGATTCATCTCTGATTGCTGTTACATTGATCTTAGAGATTGAAGGGGCTTTTGATCTGTATATTTTCTTGGCCGAAATTTTGATTTTGCTGACTACCAGTGCATGGTCGGTGTCACAGTCAGCACTGTGGAGGGAACGAGTTATTTTTATACAGCCCAAACTCTTCCTCCTTGAGAGAATAAGATCTAATTGATGCCAATGGCCAGACCTGGGATGGCGCCATGATGTTCTTTGACATCTCTTAAGGTCAAAGTACGTGTTTGTAACACATAATGAGTTTACGGAGCACAGCTCCAGAAGGCGCTGCCCGTTTTCGTTGATGTTGCCAATGCCGAAGTGCCCAATGCACTTTGGCCATGCGGAGTGATCTGCTCCCACTCGAGCGTTAAAGTCACCCAGAATTAGCAGGCCTTCGGTGAGAGGGATGTTGTGGAGAGTCCTCTGCAATGCCTCGTAGAAAATGTCTTTGGTTTCGTCAGAGGAGGTAAGTGTTGGGGCATAGACACAGATAATGTTGGTAAAACCAGACCGGGTGTTCAGTCTGAGTGTCATGATGCGTTCTGACACTCCAATTGGAGTTGCGATCGAATTGATAAGGGAGTTTTTTACGGCGAAGCCCACGCCGTGGATTCTCGGCTGTTCGCTGCTAAGGCCCTGCCAGAAGAAGGTGTAGTTTTCTTCTTTGACTGACCCGGAGTCGGGAAGTCGAGTTTCTTGAAGGGCAGCGATGTCGATGTTTAGTAGCTGAAGTTCTCGATCAATAATTTGGGATTTCCTGATGGAGTCAATATCAGTGAGATCTTGCTGTTGCAAGCCTGGGCGCATTGTTCTGACGTTCCAGGTACCAAGTTTTAGTATTTTTCTGTTTTTGCCAGGTGCACACTTTACGTCAGCTTTTTGACTTTTGGTCTAGCTCCAACCACCTTATGAAGCAGGCTGACGTGGCGGAACAACACCCAACTGCCTGGGGGCTGCCCAGGTTACGGCGGGCGGTAGTTGATCAATGCAGCTGAAAAGCCGCTCCCACCGACAGAGGGGACCCCTGGCGCTCATCCGTACGCCAAATGGATTGAGCTTATCACCGGTAACTGCCACCTCCCGTGTTGTGCCCATCCGTAACGGATGGCTGGAGTGTCCTCTCCAAATCGGAAATGGGTGGGCTTATAGAGGAGAGACAGACGCTTGCCAAGCCCGAGCAAACGCCTCCTCGTTTTGCTGCCTTGCCTGGGCTATTTTTAAGAGATGGTGCTTTGCCCAGAGGCACCACCCCTCTCTCTGCCATTCTAGTTAAACCCAAGGGAGAGACCAGGTCAATACATTTGGAACTAGTCCGGCTGCAGGAGATGCTGGAAGCCAGTTTGATGCAGTTCTCCCTGACAACCACCTTCGGGTCTCCACTCCTGATTTTCTGTCTGGGTTTACTCCCATAGCCTTTGCTATCATAGCAACACACAAGGCAGTGTGGTATTTGTATTCAGGGTTACCTTCCCCTAGTCTTCCTCTCTCCCGAGATGACCCACAAGACAGTGGGGGTGACAGTAGCAGGCTGTATTGTGTACTGTCATACAATAGCAGAAAACTCTGGCCTGACCTAAGCTGCTGATATTAGTGCTTAATTAATCTGGATACACTTCGATCCGTGTGTGAACTGTGATAGTAACTTATATTAGAAATTTCCAGAACAATGTATCATAAGGCAGACCATTGAGAGCAGGTGAATGTAGACGTATGTCCTATTTATTGAAGCAGTGATTGATAAAAGGAACGCTTCTATTCTTTTAAGTCACAGGTCAAACTACAGGGACACCGCATATACATGCTTGTGGACAAGGAGAGTATCTGTTGACCAATACCAGAACTCACTCATCCACCTGCCAGCCATGTCCACAGGGAACGTATACAGACGAGACAGAACACATCAGAGGTTCCTGTAGAAGTTGTCAAGAGTTTCCTCATGTAAAGTTTTGTCCCCCGGACACAGCAGATCACAAGTCTAGTGATGACGATGCTCTGACAGCAGGGGAGGTTGCTGGACTGGTGGTTGGTGTAGTTGTGATGAGTGTGATAGTGGTTTTGGTCGTCCTTTGTGTGTGGTGGAAAAGACTCAAGAGGCGGGCGAAGAAGGGAAACACTGGTGAGTATTATTTTATTTCATTGTATTTATATTTCTCGTACTACTGTGACGAAGTCTTTGGTGCCCCGTATTGGACGTTCCCTCGGAACAAATACTCCATAGTAAAAGTTCATTCGGAACAAATAGTTTATAGTAAATGCCCCCCCCCCCCCCCCTTGCTTATTGCCAAAAAGAAGCTCTTTGATAATTTTCCCTTGCAGCCTTGAAAACTCGATGAAATGTCACCACCCAATCCCTCGAATCCTAATTCCGTATCAAGAACGATTTTTGACGGTATTTTGAACCTATCGTGTTTTTTTTTGGGGGGGGGGGGGAGGGGGGGGGGGTGACGTTGCACTTCGTCCGCGAGAACGTTTACTATGAAGTAAAAGATCCCTGGGAACAAATACTTCATAGCACTTCCCCCCCCCCCCCCCCCAACGACCAGGTACTATAAAGTAAACGTTTCCCCCTGGAACTTTTACTTCACAGCAAACATTCCCCCGAGAATAAACACATGTACATCGAAATAAATGTTTCCCCCGACCAAATATATGTACTACAAACGGAATATGTTCATTTCTGAAGCCAATAAATATGGAAATGTATTTTACAGTGCAGCCTAATTACCCATAATTTCAGACTAAGAGAGAAATAATAACGACAAAGGAAGGCTCATGTCACAATACTACTGACATGGTTGTTGTTTGTTCTATTCCTTTTCTCTTTTCCGTTCTGTCTTTCCTTTTCTCCGGCCTTTCAGTAATGCTGAGCATTACTTCTTCATTTGCTGTTCTAATTCACATTTTAAGATATCTGTTTATTTCTGTTGCGGGGGTTGTGTCAAGTTTATACACAAGTACTTTTTATTTTATTCGTTCATTTTTTTTTGTTGTATTTTATTTGCTGATTTACATCTGTTTAGTTGTTGCTTTTATCATAATACATGTATTTACCTATAATTTGTATACTGTGTGTGTGTATGGGCGTGCATGCATAAAAAAAAAATATGTCTTTGTATGTGAAGATAACAGACAGACAAACGGAATGAAATAGCTCGGAATGGTTAATTCCTGTTGGATGTCATAGATTTGGTCCTAACTGGACCAGGAAAGGTAGAGAATGTCATTGGTCGCATGGCCACAGATGATACAATGATGTGAAGAGAAAACAAAAACCGGCATGTTCTTTCTACCATTTGAAATGTGTGTGTGTGTGTGCGTGCATGCGTGTGCGTGTGTGTGTGTGTGTGTGTGTGTGTGTGTGTGTGTGTGTGTGTGTGTGCAAAACGCGTGCCATACTTGGGAAGTTGAGACTGTGGTGATCATCACATCAGCCCCAGTGTCAGTAGTCTTTCTTCTCTTCAGGGGCAGATCTAACGTCTCCACGAAAGGCTTTAGTTTTGAATCATTGAATCATCAGCTTGAGTGTTCCTTTGCCGAGTACATTTTAAAATCTTCTTTGTCCAAATCATTTTGGAGTTTGACTTGTCCACTTCCATGTGTTTTGCCCACTGTTTCCATACATGACTTTGCCTTCAACCTCAAAAGTTCTTTTTGCTTTTGTTGTGCTTTCAACGGATTCCAGTATTCTCAAAGTTTCAGTTACTTTTATCTGTTTTTCTTTGTTATCAGCTGCCAGAGTGACGAATCAAATTATTGTGATATCTCGCTGCCAAAAGTCCTAATATCGCACAGATCAAATCGACAAGTATTTTTGAAAGACACACTTTTCCATGTGGCATTCGAGCAGCAGATGTGGCTTCCAGTGGAAATGCAACAGTGTAGAAATGAGGCTGGACCCATTCTTAACCATGGCCTTGTAGGATGTTAGAATCAAGGAAACACTTGGCAAAGTAAATCAAAAATGATTCTTTGCTGGCCGTGGCCAGTCACTCATCAGATCACTCACAAAATGTCAATTTTTGTATCTACAAACAGGATGATTCCGTTTCAGTTTTAACTTATTTGATGGCTGGGTGCAATTTTAAAGTTTTGCTAATAAATCGCTGCTTTCTTTCATCTTCTTGCCATCGTTGCTAACATATCACCCCTAGACGCACCTACGTCACCGTGAGGTGGTCAATGATTCCAGACCTCCAGGAAGTTGCATTTTCAACCTGTTTCGCCAATGTCCCCATGCGAAGAAAATTGCTTGCACAGTTATTACTGCACTCACAGAAATCAATGACATATCGTGGTAAACTGCAGAAGGCACTCTACAGTCCTGGCCGGCTATTTATACTTTAATAAATAATAAACTTATCCTAGCTGAGATTTAACGGCAATGAAACGGCTCTCTGCTTATCAGCTACTTCAAATCCGAGACCCTATTATTAACAAGCTTACTAGAGTAGGGTAATAACGTTGGTATTAATAAGAAGTGGAAACTTCCTGCTACAATTCTGACCGGCTACTTGGGTCATCAACTTAGAAATTCTTTTAATACAATTTTTCAAAGGTGATAAGACCAACAAAAATCGTCAAACCCACTCTGGATATTTTAGTCAGTTAACATATCATAATTATCTCCGTCACTAACAAAAGTTATCATAAACATCTATATTGTACAGGAAGGGTATTTCATACTCTTAGGAATGAACCCAAGTTTCGATCGTACTGACGGTTACTAGGAAAGAAAACATTCATTCTAAGTATGACTGTGGAATGGGATGCTTGGTTATTACAATTTCTAGCAGGTCAATCAAAGCGCCCGTTTCCCCATAACAATTACTGGCGTACCGCAGGCGTTCACTCTAAGGGCGGACAACTGTCATGAGATAGAAACAAATGGAGTAACTGCAATAATGCAGGAAATAACCATTGACCCGCGCCCTCGCCTAGTCTAAAACATCAGTGCTATCAATTCGCTCAGCCGCAACACAAACCAGCATCACCCTTCCTCTCACAATTAACCTGGAACTCATCTAAATAGTGAATCTTTCACTCTTATCTCTTGGTTGTCTTAGAACAGCAGGCAGCAGATACAAAAAATCATTACTGTGTTGTTGGCTTCATTACAGGTGTTAGCGGGCCTGAGAGCATTCCTCTGGAATCCGGTATGTACTTTTTGCTCTTTGCTTATTAGATAGATAGATAGATAGATAGATAGATAGATAGATAGATAGATAGATAGATAGATAGATAGATAGATGCGTGGGTAGTCAGGTAGGTAGACGGACGGACTGGCGAACAGACGAATGGATGGATGGATGAGTAGGACAGGTATACAGGAAATTCGGTAGACAGACATTCAAAACCTTGACACTGACCGGAGTGAAACAGTGCCTTCCTAAACACAGTGAGAATATAAGCTGATATGAAATACATTCTCAGTAGAACAAATCTTGAAACAAAGTAATTACCAGTACTGAGTTAGTGCGGAAAATAGTAGAAGCTCATCATGGTTGCCGTACTGAATCCCCAATGTGTGTTTAAGAGACTGGAGTTTTATACCCCTTGTAACTGTAAAAGCATTGTCGTCTCAAGCTTTTGGATAATACTGCATAATAATGAACAGTGGTAGTTTTTGATCTTGTTCAAATTGTTCACTAGAATTTAATTGGAAGCAAATATTTATACCTTAGAGAACTCGTCAGAACAAAACGAGAAAAAACCCACAAAAACAGTTTTTATGCAGTAAGAGATCAAAAGTAGCTATGGGAAGCTTCAGTGTTCAACAGGTTGAATAGGTCTATGGTGTAGGTAATTCCCTATCCTTGGCAGCACACCACGAATGATTGCAAACCAAAGCGGGACTGGCGCTGTCTTATGTTGCTTTTTGTGAAGTATGTTATGAAAACTGAAATGAATGTTAGGAAAGACCATTCAGTCAACAACAGATTTCATACGTATCCGAAGAAAGCCCCATGCATGCCCATCCTTGAAAGAATGATTTGCTGGCAATGACCCACAGCGCATCATGTCCTCTCTGAAAGGGACTAAGATCTGCAACTTGATTTAAAACACCTTTATACACATAACAAAGTTCTTTTCACATCCATACAAGAAGATTGTTGAGAATTTTACCAATGTGACAAAGTATATAGCTATTTAATTCTATTTGTGAAATTTAATTTATGAGTTCTAAAAAGCGACAGTCTTACAGAGACCCCCAGTTGCTTCCCCAAAAGATGACACTTGTCAACTGTAACAAATTCACACCACAAACCAGCGGTTACAACGAGTGTACAAGAGAGTATTTCAGCATAGAGATGATACATGTAATTATGTTGGCAAACATGTTATAATAATATTATTTTATTTTCATGAACATAGTGCAAAAAAATGTTTCTAGATGTTGTTTGGTAGCAATTTATTTTCCTTTCCTTGTTTTACTTGTCCTGTGTTTGCCAACAATACCAATAGAGACGGACAATACGGTACTCGTGGAATTGTTGCTTCAGTTTGAGGGTATGATGACGAAACATCTACATTGCTCTTAGTAAATGATAAAATAATTCTCAGTGCCAGTCATGGTAGAATTAAAAAGAATGTTTGATATTTATTAAAATCTGTTGCTTATGACTTAGTGTTGGACCTGTGCCAGTCAGTCATCCCACGACTGATAACACAGACGGACACTGGAGTACATGTCTCTCTGCTAGTTATTTTGATATATTGTACAGTTGGACTGAGTGTTTTTAATCAACAGCTTTGATGTAGTTTTCGCTGACATTTGTGTTCGCTTAAAGTTGGTTTTTATTATGAAAATAAAATAATTGTTATATCTAATTCAGATGATTACACTGCAGGACAAAATGCTGTAGCAAAACAAAAGTCTATATCAAATGACTTTATAGCCCCCAACGACTTCACGGCCGACCAGCTGCCGGATAGATATAAATCTGGTGATTTTGTTAAGCTGATCAATCTGCAAGCTGACCTGACAGTTCTTTTGTGTGTAGAGGAAAATGGGGTCAGACGGAGCAGACCTGCCTCAGTGCCTGTTACAATCCTTAGTCGCAGGTCCCTTGAATCTAAAAAGACCCGACAGCTTACACTGAGCGGATGGGTGGAAATGGTAAAAATGTACAAAGATCAAAGTTGTCCCTGTGTCAGTGGCGAAAGATCTGCTCAGGCAGAGACATCATGTGGAGAAATTGTGATATGTACAACCGCAAAAGGCAGAAACAGCATTTGTTACTTCTTTTATGACAGTGACAGCATGAATCTACAGGACTGTCTCTCAGTTAGTGGAGCGGTGAAGGTAGTAAGTGATGCAGAAAACGATTGGTGTTACATGACATTTATAACACAAAATAAAAACTTGATTGAAAGGCTAACGTGGACATTCACCGAGTACCACAGAATGAGAAATGAAATCAGAAGGAATTATGGTCTTGTTGCAGATAATGTGAAAGATGAAAGTAATTTGGAAATGCTTCGTACCACATACGAGTCCCTCGTAAACCGTCTGAAAAGCTGCCGTGAGAAGATTGGTATTACCCGTAATGTAACCGACAGTGCAGCTACTAACATTCTCATGCCTTTAAAACCTGCACTTGGCATCACATATGAAGGAACACACGAAGGAGTGGCTCTAAACAAAATCATGTCAAAATTACTGGGGAGTTATGAGCAGAGCTATAAAACCGTTTTGAAATGGAACCAAAATCAGCCTGGTTATGAAGATAAGACACCTTCACAAGAGCAATACTGGTTTTTGTACCATAAAGCCAATGAAATAGATAAATATCTTGGACATTTGGAGTCTGAACTATCAAATACCAAAGCTACAAACCATCCATATAACCCATGTTACCATCTGTCACATCCATTCACTGTAGTCGTGTCACATCCTAGAGGAGGCCCAAAGAAAATCTCAATGGGCGAAGTCGTCCACATCGAAAATGAATGCTTTGATCTCGACAGCATCTACAAATACACAAACCTGACCGATCGGGGAAGTGAAGGAGCTCGAGTGTTTATTCTGGGCAAGACAGGGCCTGGGGACCACGGCCATTCTCGTTCAAGGTGTAAACTGAGTAAAAGTAAAAGTGGCAGGTGGTATGACATTGTGCCTTATATTGCAGATCTATCAACTGAGAATGCAAAGTAAACACAATGTGGGAGGGAGGAGTCCTGTTTCTGTCAATCTCCGAACCTTAATAAATTCTTCACGTGTCTCTGATAATAGAGATAACGGATTTTATGCATAATAATACCTGTATCTTTCACTCACGGGGGTTGATCCTGGCATGAACAGTGCAGCTATACAACTTTGTTGGCAGTGTTTCAAAACTGGTGTAATTCTTTCACGTGTGAATAGAAATTAAATTGAGTTTAAATTGATAAGACCCACTGCGTGCCAGGATTGAATTTTAATTGTGGAGGAAATATTTCATATTTACAATTTGTAGTACTAAGAATCTATCAACTTGTTCCTGTCCCAGAGATCGGCAGGTAAATTCCAACTACTGCATCATTATACTGTGATAAGTCTGCATAATCTTTGTCGCCTGGCTTTGGCTGTTTAGATTAATTTCTTACTTTCAATTTGTAAAAAAAAATAAAATAATTTATAGTCAGCTGACATAATAATGCAAATATAAATTCCAGTTGTACTAATTTAGTGAATGTTATATTTTGTTCCCAAAGTGCTCAAATAATTATAACTTCATTCGTCGAGTGTTGCGATTGCAAACTGTGCATTATGCCAATGAGAAAATTACATCCACAGATTTTGATACATTATTCATCATTTCTTGATACTCATTGCAAGGGAGGTTCTCATATTCCAACTTTGGAGACCACCATCGATTTCTGCGAGCTCGTTAATGCAGAATATTCGGCCACAGATTCGGCTATTAACATGTTTGACACTTTTGTTTTCATTTTTGGTTCATTCTTGTACTGCAAATGGGCAGTATGGAGCATGTTACAATATTGTATATTGTATTCGTAGATCCGATGTCAGAGAAAGTGAACTAAAAAAATCAGAAAAGAAGAAATCCCCTGCGTTATTTTTGGTTAACCTTCCCATCTCTCTGATAATATAAACAGACAACAATATGGATGTGTATAATATATATCACTTACAATTTTGTTATTCGACGGCCGTGGAAATCCAAAAATACGGCACTTTCAACATTTTTTGTTGAGGGTCAATTTCAGTATAAGTTACGCACCTTCTGAAAAAAAAAATTGTGGATTGGACTCATGGAAAAAAAAAAAGCATTGATATATACTTATGTGAATAATCAAAAAAGTTATTCACAATTAAATTATTTGTAAAACAAATCTAACATGGCCGAAACCATGGCCACGAAAACATGTCATACTCTTTACACCTTTTCTCTGCATATTTTTTTAACCACTTAGCTCTGGTTAAAATCAGTATCGTTGCTACATAAAAAAAAATAAACATATCTTCAGCTGTAGACTCCCCCCTCCCCCCTCCCAGTTTTTTTTGGGTAAATAATTGTTTGAATTATTTTTTTTCATTTTTCTTCAAAGTCTGCTTCATTGTTGCCACTGTTCTTTTCTTCTATTTTGCCTGACGAAGGTCCATGAGGACCTAAAGCTTGTTTTTTTATTTTCTAATTCATTAATGTGATTTATTGTAATGTTTCTAGGCTGTTTCTAATTAGGGGCTTTGCAATTAGCAATTAACAACAACAATCCCTTTTTTTTTTCTATATTTTTACTTTGATTCAAGGCTTCCTGCGGCCCCACAGATTTTCTTTGTGTATGTGTGTGTGTTTAATTTCTTAATAATATTGCTAACTGTACTGTAATATGCTTTATTGTTTGTTACGTGAATATTGTAACCATTAAAGTAACGTAATACAAAATGAAAGTATCGTAGTTCCCTTGTACCTCAGCCGAATTGTTTTGTGAATTCACAGCTCATTACATTAATGTATATCTCTTCTGGATATTATACAATTTTTTTTTTTTCCACCTCTCTCTCTCTCTCTCTCTCTCACGCACACACCAACACACACACACACACATACACACAATCACACATCCAAACACACACTCCCTCTCTTTCTCTGTGTCCCTTCCTTTTGTCTTTCCTCGGTCAGAGTGATTTTCTTTTTCTCTCTCACACTTGCTGGTTTACGTCTTTGATCCCGAAATTGAAGCTATGTAGGGAAGCACCTTACTACATTATTTTACCTTACCAAAAATGACACTTAGTCTGATCACACGCGAAAACAAAGTAAATAACAGCATTGAAAATTATTCAGCTAACCAAAGCTGTTTGTTGATCTCTCATGAAGTATTGATCTATGCGTTGAATTACTGCCAAATCTTCTGATAACATTGAAATGCTACGGAAAAATAGTTTGCCTGCGAGAAATAAAACATCGGATAAAATACCCGGGCCTGTTCGTCCACTTTCTTGTAAATACTTCCTCTGCACAAAATGCAATCGGTGTAAAAAAGAGTCTTTAAAACAGCCTATCAACAGATATTGATTTTAATGCTTGCCCATTTTACGATTTTTTATCCTGATTTCCTTTAGGTTGAGTAGAAATGTATGATTACCATACTATTCATATGAACTTCGATATAATTCCAGACAGCTGGTATCTACTATTTGTTACTATAAAGTCACGGACGCACAGGTAAAGATCCAGAACGGGACAAGGTTTGAAAAGAACAGAAAAATAGTGTTATATAAAATGTCCCTCAAAAGAAAAGTGGCTGAGTCTAAGTAGTCCAAATTGAATTTTACATAAACGCACAGCAGTAGTAGCCTTGTAATGTGGCATAAAATTATGCAAAAACGTGATTTTGACCCTTGAGCGGGGCAGTTTGGACTACCTATTAAGTCTCACTCTCCTCATTTATGTAGAATGAATAATTTACGGCGATTTTAAGTGCTTTAATCTCAGTGGTAGTAGAACTAGAAGCTGTAAAGTAGAAGTAGAAGTAATGGCTTTTAATCCATTTAACTTCAAATAGTGCTATACTAATATTAACCATCAATCAGTTTTGTGTACACGTGGATTTAATATCTATCTTTTTCTCCTCACCCTCCTTCCACCAGTCTTTGGCTACCCAGTTTCAGACGAGCCATCAAGGTTATGAAAATCTAACCCATTTACCGTAACCAAAGATAACCCTGATATGGAAGGGTATGGTCATTTATTTTAACAATACTAAATTACTATAGATTGTCAGATAACAGCAACGCACTAATCAACCTCGTGCCGCAATCGAAAAGGAGCGGGAATAAAAAAAAACACAACTTCAAATAGTGCCACAGCAGTGCGTCTTCTTTATATCATTATGTTTTCAGTCTTCCTAATCTGTAGTTCTATGACATGTGAACCATATTGAATACAAATGCCGAAATCCCCCAATTGTATAATTAATCAGTCTCTCTTGACACTCCTCAGGCTTTGGGATTTATTCCTCATGTTTGAATCAGAGATATAGTTCGGATTGACAGACGTGTACAGAATTGCTCAGGTTTAAATGCATTCGACTTCCTCTGTATAAAATTATTATTTGCAATGATACCTCATGCCTTTCTTGAACCGCATCATGTCATTCATCATGTGATTTGCTTAGACCGGCTAGTCAGTGATCCCAGTACCACAGTGTGGCTGATTATAAAAATCGTGTAAAATGATGGTCCAATTACATTTTATGACCACAGATACAGGGAACAGGCTTTGCCATTGTCCATACCATCGTATTAACAGAGAAACAGCCCGGCTGATGAAAAACGTACTTTTAGTTGACCTCAAAAAGTCAGAAACTTACAAGGAACGCTTTCACCCCCATTTCTACCATCGTCAGTGCTTTAAGAGATTTTTGCACTGAAATGTTTTGACACCGTCATTAAAAAATATGGTTTTACAAAGGTTCCCATAGACAGGACGTTTCCTTTTAGCTAAAACGCGTTACCGGCCCTTTCATACATCTCATCATAATCGTTGATTGCACATTATTATGATGGTAATGGTGTTTTTTCTAGGCCTTCTACCACACGCATAAACTTTTCCCAGAATATTACAGAGTACAATGGAGAAAGTGCTAGACGAAAACCAATCAAGAGAACAAGATGGCTTCAACAAGAGCAACTGCTATTCGACAACAGACCATCTGCAGGCCCTTAATTAGATAATAGAAAATTGTCAGGAACATAATTTACCACTTTATCGATTGTGAAAACCTTTGAATTCCATTGAACATTTCGCAATTTTTGAGGCCCTCCGAAAAATCCACATCAGCGAAATTTACATAAAGATATTGCAAAATATCTATCAAGAAGCCTCTGCCAGAATCCACATCGATAACCATGTATCAGAAAAGTTTGCCAAAGAAAGAGGAATGGGACAGGGAGACCATGTAATATGATATATTGCCTAAATTATTTTCAGCAGCAATTGAAGAACGAATTTTGTCACAAGTACGAACGCTCCCCAAGTTTCTTTGCGCCAGCGATACGTATTTGAAAGCTTTTTGTGACTCCAGAGCTACAGATCTCCTCTCGAAATGCCCCTAACCACAGTCTTAATTAATCATGATTAATTATTCTTTCAGATAATTATTCTTTTTGTGTTCCTTCTGTTTTTTTTTTTTTTTGGTTGATAGGGTAAGGGACAGGGTAAGGGGTGCGATAAGATTTAGGTAAGAAGATAAGGACAGGGTTAAGGATAGTACGAATAAATACGCACCCCTAGCACAAAACGCTTGGGGTGCGTACGTACTTATAACAACAGCCTTGAATAAATATTTAAGGCGTCAAGCCCAAAAAATGGCATCAACATAGATGGAGAGTACCTGAAAGACCCGAGATTTGCAGACGACTTAGCACTTTGCACAGAAGACGTACAGCAGATGGAAACCAACCTGAATAATTATAATAAACAAACAGAGCAAGATGGTTGGCCAGAAAATCCCACAAAGACAAAACAAAATACATGACGAACTACGAGACAGATGAAAAGGTGACAATTGAAAACAAAACCATTGAAAAAGTCACGGAAGATAAATACACAGGCCAGACAATACATTTGGAACACAGCATAAAACCGAACCAGACACTAGAATAAGAGCAGCAAGGAACTGCTTTGGATATTCCAGTGCATTATTCCAACGATTACCTGTGGTTGCCAAACATGGTCGATTACATCAGTTCTGTCGGACGTCTCACGAACTTACGAACAAACTGAGAACTTCCCGAGGGCTCTGGAAAGAAGAATGCTTAACATCAGATTGCAATATAAAATTCCCCATGTTGAAATACGCAAACAAACAAACAAACAGACAAAGCGAATAAAAGTAAAATTCATTCTACAACAAAAGTGGAATTGGGCCGGACATGTGGGACAGAGGAATGACAATAGATGGACAAAACGCTGCACTGAATGGCAACCATGGATAGGTAAAAAAAGAAACACGAGGACGACCAGGAAGAGGCTGGCAGGATGATATTAAAAAGCGGGGGGGGGGGGGCAGCAACATGAATGAGGAAAACATCAGACAGAAAATAATGGAAGTCATTGTCGGAGGGTTACATTCTGCAGTGGATGTACCATGCTTAGGTGAAAGGTGAAATGCTTTGAAGACTGCTTAAGAAATGGACCTTGGTATATTTAGACATCATGCAATATTCTCTTCCTCAATCACATTTCATTTTTCACTCCTACACATTCTTGGTCAGCATCAGTACAACCGGTAGGCCGTTAAAACCGTATCATAACCACTTCGCATGATTACTAAAGTGTAATACAGTTTGCGTGTCTTCATTACTCTCCCCATGATAAAGCATGGAAGGCCAATACTCAGCCGCACACCGTCAGTAGACAGTAGTTTTTTTATGTTTGTTTTTCTCCAGTCACAAGACTCGTGAATGTTGTTTTAGTAAATTTCAAATATTAGAGAGCTATGGTACAAAATGCAGAATACATTATATAGTGTGTAACGGGTTGAAAGGTAAATGTGCCCTGTCTAGCAGACACAGCTATAACATTGAACATACAGCCCTAGCAAACAAATTACAGGTCAATTCTACATGCAGGTAGAAGCCAGTTATAACATAATCGGCAAACATACTTGAGTTATAGTTAATATATTTAATTACCGACCTCGAAGCACAAGAGTCGTTTAATTTTAAACCTCTCAAAGTGGTTATCTTCCTCAAAACTGAATCATCTGCAACTGGCTTGGTATTAAAATTTTTCAAATCGCCTCAACCATGGATAAGAAATTTCTATTAAAAAATTTACATTAATTCGAGACACAGTTCAGTGACTGAATAATTAAATTATTAATTATTGATCCCTCATATAAAGAGGATTGGGGTCCAACGGCGACAATAAGCTAGATAGCTGTTCTTGCTTCTGACATTCTTTAGTTCATTTCCAGATGTTATGACTGTTTCACTTTTTGGTAGGTGTTTGTTTTTACGAGACTAAGTGTAATGATAACGTTATAACTTTTGAATTTGTTCCATTTTCAATTGTATGGAAGTTATTGTATATATATATTTTTAATTTTGACCATTTAATGTGGTCTGGAACCATGTACACTGCCATACTTAAAATTTCTTGTAGTATATTCAAAAGTTGAATGTCACAGATACCAAATCTGAAACGGATTTACATATTAGCTGGCTCTCTTGCTCCTGTCATTCACTATGTTTTTATGATATACTTTTACACTCGAGATGGTTTCAAGAGGGATTTCAACTTCACTGGTTTCCACCTATGTAGTCGTTGATAGCAATAGGATAATGTTGACTAAAGAGAATAATTCAATGCTGCCTCTATCTCATATTTCCAAATCACCAACGGTGCAACATTAACTCTTACACAAACGTCTATTATGAATCTTTAAGTCATAGCTACATAATGGAAATCATCATTTCTTCCATTCCATGTTGCGGGTTTTCACACCTCTGCAAGTTTCATCTGGAAAAGCAGTTCATCCACTGTGTAAGAATGAAATCCTATGCCATCTTTTGTTAAGCAATGGGCACGATCAAATTTGCCTCCCATGGTCTTAGTATGTAGAATGTAGACCACATCCTCTCGTTGTAATTTTATTTTCCATTTTACTTCGACCTCTTAATTACACGCGCCTCGACCTGAGAGCGTTCACAGTTACTGACTGTTAGCGGGTAAAGGTTGTTGTACTTTTGAGTCTCAGGATTGCAGTTGCATTTCTTTCTAGCTGCTTCATAAATACAATCTGTATGAAAACTTTGACAGGGCTGTCCAGTGGGAAAATGGCTAATTCCAAACTGAATGGGAAGATGAGAAACTCATGGACTGACTTGTGTACGTCCCTCACGCTGATGGTTTTATTACACTCACAACTTGTCCAGAGTGCAGATATGTGTCCCAGAGGATACCTATTGTATACACCACGCATTGGCCCAGATGTTTGTCTAGAGTGTTTTGCAGGACAATTCATGCCAGACAATTTACACACTCACAGGCAATGTTACTTGTGTACGGAACTTCGAGATCCCCAGTTGGAGATTTTTGTCTCTCCATGTAACAAAACTCACGACACAGAAATTCACTGTATTGACGGCTACTACCGGACACAACCTTCTTACCCTGATGTCAGAAGTCAATGTCAGAAATGCACAGAGTGTTTATTTCCTAAATATCCTTGTCAGAAGTTCAGCGACACCGTCTGTTGCCCAGGACACAATTATGGTGTCTATATCAACAGGGAAGGACAACCAGAATGTAGACCACAGTGCGGGCGAGGCCAATACTTTGATTCAAAGACACTCACATGCTTTACTTGTCCAAAAAAGTCCTACATGGATGAAGACAGACACGATATCATTGATCGCTGCAAGTCTTGTGAAGTCCCAGATTCTGTCAATGAAATAATTCTCCGACCTTGTAACAGAACCCGTCCAACAGTCATTGGTTGTGTAGATGGTTTCTATCGACAACGACAGTCTGATAGTGTTTCTACTGGCGTTTGTCTCCCGTGCCGACGTTGCCTTGACAACACAGACGGTAGACCTAATATTTATGAAGGACGACCATGTGACCAGTCACATGACACAGTTTGTTGTTATCAGCCTAACATGACAGTGGCCGACACCCCAAATGGGCCTGAATGCATAACTCAACCGGAACCATCTCCAGGTAACACGTAGTGTTATATTATTATAATAACTGCTATTACAAAAACAACTTTTAATCAGCTGGCAGGGAGAAAAACAAACAGTAACTAATGTATCTATAAAAACGAAGGTAAAATTGTTGAAAATGATTCTGTTTGTAGACCAATCTCTGCTCACCTCCAACAAAATGAAACGTTTTCTATTCATCATGATCAGTTTGCCCTGTCTGGAACAGACTCTCCACTCGGATCTGTCACCGGCCAACCTCAACTTTCTGTTACAATACGATATTAACGGTCTATGGGAGCAATGTTCGCACGTCTTTCTATACATATGGGAAAACCAAAGGGTTGATCAGACTTCCTTGTTTTTATCTTTATTTGAACAAAATCTACGTGACAATTTTCAACAAACATGCCGCAGTGATATAGTGCATTTAAATGAGAATCGGCTATATAGACATTTAATTGTTGGATTTTACTCAGAAAATCATTTACATGATGTAAAGTAGAAGCATTTAAGGATAGCCACAGCAAAGATAAGATTGGGCTCTCACAAATTTATGGTGGAGAGGGGAAGGTGGCATAGGCCTTAACTGGAGTATGTTATGAGATTGTGTGAGAATTGTAATGAATTGGAGGACGAATTTCACGTGTTATTAACTTGCAAAAAATTCAAAGATATAAGGAAAAAGTTTTTACCGTCTTGGCTACTTGGTAGACCAAGCATGTTTAAGTTCATAAATTTTCTGTCCTCGATGCATGATAGAGAACTACATTCGTTTGGACTATTTTGCCATAAAATTCTAAGCGAATATAATAATGTGGATTTGTAATTTCTCCTGGCGAAGTCTGAAAACTGAATTCTTCTATGTGTGAAAAAATAAAATCATAGTGATATGTTCAATTATAGTAAATTCACAACAGATAAAGGTGAGGAAAGACTGGTGGGGGGGGGGGGGGATTGAAAAATGATGACTGTTGCTGGCAATTACAAGTTGTATTTTATTGTATACTACAGTAAGTAAGTGTATACATTGTAGCAGGCAGCAGGGAGCGGAGAGAGTCAACGACCGTGCGTCTTGTCTGTTTGTTTGTTTGTTTTAAATGTTTTCAAAGATTGTTTGCATGATTCTTCTGTGTATTTTGAATTGGCCGCCAGGCTTACAATAAACCAAACTTGAACTTGAAGTCTATAGATGATAATACTGGAAATGGCAATCACAGATTTGCTATGTAATGAGAATAATTTCCACTGATAATCATTTGCTGGTTTTCTTGTATCTGTTATATAATTTGTCTAAAGGGTTTACTGTTTGTGTCACCAGTCTTGTGAATCTACAGATATACCACTAGTAAAGATACATGAACAAAAAGAAACATAGATAAAAAGAACCATTTGAAAAAAAGACTCATTTGATCGCCAATGTGAAGAAATGAATTGGAGGAAAATAAGTATATTTTCCATGTATTTTATTTACTTAAATGAACAGTTTATCCTCCACTTCACCATCTGAATAGACACATAAACTCATGAATGCACATACAACTACTCTTGTGCAACAAATGAACATTTGAACAAAATAACATAATACAACCATGCTTGCATGCATACCATAATTATTCGAGTCATTCGCCTGAAAAATAGACTGAAAAATGTTAACCCAGATCTGTTTTACTGTTTCCTTTTCTGATAGTAAAGACAACTACAGTACAGACGACCACAGTCCTCCGAGCAACAGTTTGTGGGGAAGGAAAGTATATGTTGACCAATGCCACAACTCGCTCAACCACGTGCCAGACGTGTCCACAGGGAACTTATATGGACGAGACAGAACACACTAGAGGTTCCTGTAAAAGTTGTCAAGAGTCTCCTCATTGGAAATTTTGTCCTCCTGACACAACAGATCACACGTCTAGTGATGACGGTGCTCTGACAGAAGGCGAGGTTGCTGGACTGGTGGTTGGTGTAGTTGTGATAATTGTGGTGGTGGTGGTGGTCGTTCTTTGTGTGTGGTGGAAAAGACGCCCGAGGATGGTGAAAAAGGTGAACACCGGTAGGTATTATTTGTGAGCGCCCTAGGAAAGTGGTCCACTCGGCACTTTGGGGAGGGGCCAAAAATGGGTGGATAAGGACGATCCGGTTCTGTATCAGTTTTCGGCATAAATTGATTTCTCAATCATTTCTTTATGCCAGGGCAAAATAATTTTAATGAATTCCGAATATATATATATATATGTATGTGTTTTTTCTAATCCAATCTAATGGCCTTTTTTAAATTTACGTAGACTTTTGTCAAAAGTGAATTTTTCTTCCCTGCCACCTTCTAATAGCCAAAATAGTCAATGTTCAACAATTGTACTGGCATTCTTCTCATGCTCAGGGCAGTTTGTATTTTCACAGTATAAACTTAATTCAATTTTTAAAAGATTGGCAATGCGGACCATTACCCTAGAGCGCCTAACATTTTATTTCATTTTACATAGTATTTATATTTCTAATACATGTACCACCAATTGAGAGTTAGCTCTGTCTCTTCTTAAAATTCGATTGGTTTGATATTCAGTCTTGTCCCAACAGCTTCTTGTCTCAGCGAACTACTTGATCATTAGAGCGTCTCCCATCATGTTGATGCTGTTTATTTGCTTTGTTTCTAAATGTAAATGTATTTTGGGACTAAGAGCTCGGACAAAAGGTGTTTCTCTAACGAGTTATAAGTTTGATCACAGAACCAAGGGTACAAAACTTCTTGCCAACTTTCTGGCACATTCACATGGGCATCTCTTATTCGCCAACGTGCGATCCATGAAAGAATTACAATGTATTATCTGATGTGGAGCCGCATTTCTGAAGGATGCAGGACTCTACACTTTGATTTATGGACTTTTTAAAATCCTGTTTACAAGATTGATAGACATACATTACAGTGCGCACCTTTCTCTGTTAGATTTTTAATTTCACCATTAGTTATCGTGCCGATGAGACGTTAAAACCAACTCAAATTCAAACTAGTCAGTGTGCCAAAAGCTTCTAAACTACAAGAGTTTAATCTTCATGTACTGATTTATATTGTTATTATGTTAATCAACACGGTGCTATAAGAAATACACAAAGTGCATGCAAGAGAGAAAGTGGGAACAAAAACAAAGAGAACAATGTTCAGGTGCCCAAGGCTTTTTTTTATCATTTGCCATTGAATTGGATATGGAAATCTTTTGATTATTAACACTGACATCATGCAATATTGAATCATTCTCACCTACCATTTGGTTGTCTTAGAATAAAAGGCAACAGTGACAAAAATATTACCTTATTGCTGGATTCATTACAGGTGGTCGTTGTACAGAGAGCATTCCTATGAATCCTAGTAAGTATTGCTTGCTTTATCATACGATATACATAAATTCCAAGTTTGGGATGAGCTGTCTGTATGCACAGATAGACAGAAAGACAGACAGACAGACAGACAGACAGACAGAGAGGCAGGCAGGCACAAACGCACACACAGATAGTCATAAATAAGCTGATCTGAAACACATTCTCAGTTGTAGAAACAAATCTTGAACCTAATATCAATAGTTTGTCAGCACAAAGTCGGTGTGTGGAAATAAGGTTGGTTGCTGGCTGCTCTTTTTCTTGTTACTATACAGCTACAAAATAAAGGCGTGTAGAAGTCAATCGGGATGAGTGCTAGCTGTTTCAATACATTATTATGTTGATGTGTTATGAAACATTAAATAAATTACGAGTTTGATGAGCTATAAGAAAAACCATCCCGTTAACAAGATCTGGCAGAACAGAAAGTTAATAGATCGGGTGGAAGGGGGAGCAGGGGGAAGGGAGGTTGACCTATATCAGTTCCAAAAACTTGAACAGTCTGGACATGATAGTAGCACCCAGTTGCCGCCCCTTGTCATGACACTTGTCAACTGGAACCAGTTCACACTATAAACCATCCGATACAACGGGAGTATTACTTGAAAGTATTTCAGTGTAGAAAAAACCATATAATTATGGTTAAATATAATTATGACAGCCCCGATGCTACAATAACATAATTTTACTATAAATATTATTTGATAGAATTTTTTAGTGTTTTTTTTGTTTTTGCTTTGTTTTTTCTTTGGTTTTAACTTTCTTGTGTTTGCCAACAATACCAAACAAGACGGACAATCGAATTTGACGACTGATGTCGAGAATACGATGCTCAAATATATACATTGCTTTGGTTTGATAAATGAGAGATTCTAATCTTCTGTCGTGCACATAAAATAATGAATTTTCTTCCTAGCCTTTCACAATAAAAAGGAAAGAACATTATTTTTATAGTAATTCAGATTTGTTGGTTTTGATTTCCGAATTTCACCCAGTGTTGAACATTACTGTGTCAAACAGACATTCTGCGACCAGTCACATATGGATTTTGATTCACTGTCCACTACATTATGTCTCCATTGGGTAAATTTTGTTGATTTTTCTTTACTCTCCACATAATTATAATGTCTTATGTCATTTTATGAAAATAAATGCTATATTATTTTTTTTCAGGTGGTTCCAGTGCAGTAAGTGGTGATGTCTCAAAACTGAAGTATAAAAAGGGCTTCATAACCCTCAAGGACTTCAAGAAGCACCGCCTGCCAGCTATGTATGCTGATGATGACATGGTTGAGCTGATCGGACTACAAGCTGACCTGACTGTTCTTTTATGTGTGACCATTCAAGGTGGGTCTGGCCCATGGTGTCACGAGTTCTCTGGTAATAAATTAAAAAAAACACTTACACTCAGTGGATGGGTGGAAAGGGTAAACACATTTACAAATCAGAGCTGTCCCTGCATGGACTGCCGAGAATCTGCCGAGCCAGTGACGTCATGGGGAGAAATTGTGATATGTACAACTGCAAGTGTTGTGACAGATACAGGCGAACGTGTTGCCGTCAGTATCACAGAAGGCAGAAACACCCGATGTTACTTTTTTTACGACCATGACAACACTAAACTAAAACTCTGTCCCTCGGTTACAGGAGCCATGAAGGTATCAAGTGATACAGAAAAAGACTGGTGCTACATGACATTTATAACACACAAGGAAAGCTTGATTAAAATGGTACGGAGGATATTCACCACATATCACAGTTTGAGAGGTGAAATCAGAAACAAGTATGGTCTTGCTGCAGAAAATGTGGAAGAGGAAAAGAACTTGCAAACGCTTTGTTGGAAATACAAGTCCCTCGTGAATCGTCTCAAAAACTGTCACATCAAGATTTCTTATGATGACATAAAAGAAGCAAGTACAAACATTCTTAAGGCGTTGAGACCTGCACTTGGCATCGAAGCTGAAGAAACACAGGAAAAAAAGATGTTAAGAAATGTCATGACAAAATTGCTGGAGAGTTATGAGCAGAGCTACCGGATCCTTGCAAACTGGAACAATGATCAGAATGATCCTGAGGATGAGAAATATTTGCAAGAGCAATACTGGTTTTTATACCATAAGGCCAATGAATTGGACAAATATCTTGGACATTTGGAGTCTGAACTACCAAACACCGACGCTACAAACCATCCATATAACCCATATTACAATCCATTGTATCCATTCACTGTAGTCGTGTCACATCCTAAAGGAGACCCCAAGAAAATCTCACTGGGCGAGGTCGTCGACAAGAAAAATGAATGGTTTGGTCTTGGCAGCAACTACAAATACACAAACATGACAGATCGCGGAAGTGAAGGAGCTCGAGTATTTATTCTGGGCAAGACAGGGCCTGGTGACTATGGTCATTCTCGTGGAGAGTGTCAACGGGGTGAAACTGGAACATGGCTTGATATTGTGCCTTACATTGCAGATCTATCGGCAAGTACAGCAAAATGACAAATAAACAGGAGAGAAAACCTGCCATCAGTCATAATTATGTTTGTCAGCCTTCGAATCCACTGGCGTCTCTCTGCTAATAAGACAGATTTAGATTTGAACAGATATATTACTTTTCACTCACTGGAAGGGATCCTAGCATTACAGTGCAGCTGTATAACTATTTTTTAGTGTTTTAATGATTGTGCTGTTCCTTTAAATAATGGGTAGTAATTAAGATGGGATTACGTTTTATTAGATCCACAACCCTGACATTGTTCATTTCTAATTGTTTGGTGAAACATTTCACGACATACTCGCACAAAGAGTCCCTCAGCTTGCCGCATTCCCGGGAAACAAGCAGGTCGAGTTTGGCTACTGCATTATTAAAATGTCCTAAATCTGAATAATAATCGGTGAACGAGATTGATTCCTTTCTAGCCATTACGTTAAGTTAACCCTACTGATTTTTCATCGCCGTTTGAAGAAAACAAAGCATCAAGAAGTCAGTGTTGTACCATTTGAATCAAAGTCAGGCTGGTCACTGATCAGAAACATGGCAATAAATCAGTGCACATTTTGTAGAATTTTTCATATTTTTATTGAGGCATTCACCTTTCGCCTTTCTCCTAGGCGTTGTCCACCCACTGCAGGATGTAGACCTACGACAATGCCTTATATTCTCTTCTGTCTGTTGTTTTCCTCGTCCGTGTTGTTCAGATATTGTTCATCAAACAAAATTAATGCTTGCCATTTTAGCCATACATTTAGAAAGAATTTAATTCCATTGGATACCATCTCACCCAAATTACTTTTCGGTAATGTCATTTGCCAACTCAAGGAGCATTGTATCTTCAGTGTGATTTGTCTGTGACTGATGAAATACTCTTCCTTCTTTATGCTACTTTTTGCATCTATCCAGCAAAGTATTGACTAGAATAGATGACTTCATTGTTTGTTTTCTTTCTTTCTCCTCTTTGTTGTCAGTTGACAAAGGAAAGTGAATTTGAGAACTATTGGGTTATTGAATGTATTTTATTTCCCCATCTTCTCACATGTTACATGTTTCGTGGAATGGAAAGGTTGGTTGCTGTGTATTCCGACAGCAAATGAAACATGATGCTGAGTCGTTGTTGAAAATTCGATCCATAAATTCAAACCAAGCAGGTCATTGACCGAAAGATTGGGAATAAATCATTTTGTAGATTCTTTCATGTTTTTGCATAGGGAATGAGTATATGGCACAAAAGTATTCTATATTTAATTGAATTGGTATTATTTGTACTTGCCATATTTTGGGCCATATTGATATCTGTAATATACACCTTTTTTTTTCTTTTTCAGCAATGTAACTTGCTAGCCGCCTCACATAACTTTTAATATTTTATATTGTCTGTGAATACTGAAGTGCTGTTCCCTTTATTTATCTATTTGCCTGTATAGAAGCAAGCAGCTGACATTTTTTAATCTATGGATAACAATATTGTCTGATTTTTATTGTAATTTGTGGGGAAATCTATATTTTTATAGTCAGCTGACATAATAATACAATGTTAATGCCAGATGTACTGATTTAGTGAATATTATATTTTGTTCCGAATGTGCTCACATAATTATAACTTCATTCATCAAGTGTTGGGGTTGCAAATTGTGCATTCTGCCAATGAGAAAATTGCTTGAACAGATTTTGATGCAGTATTCGTCATTTCTTGATACATATTGCCGGGGAGGTTCTCATGTTCCAACCTTGAAGACTACCATCATTAATGCACAATATTTGGTGGTAGGCTTATATAAACACTTTTATTTTATTTTTGTGTCATTCTCGTGCTGCAGATGGGCGGGGAAATAATGAAACAATGGTATAATATTGCACCCTGTATTTGCAGATCCGTTGACAAAGAAGGTAAACTGGAAAAAGATGAGAAAAGAAAATCCTGTTTGCCTTATCTTTTGTCAATCTTTCCGTCTCTACGATAATACAGATAGATAACCATACGGATATGCATGTTAATTGTTAAATAATAAAGCTGACCTATTATATATATATAAAATTCATAAATTCTCCACCCTTGAACGCAAAAACTATTTATTAGGCCACCTGAAGTAACCAAATTTAGCATGTAGGTTCAAATACCGTGGAGAGTGCAAGGAAGTTTAGATTTTTTTTAAAAATGGTTTTGTTTTTCGTTTTTTCCCCTGAGTTTGCTTTGTGTCGCTGACTGCTCGCCTCCGATCCCTTTTTTTTTCACTAGCACATAACCCGTGACGTAAACATTTCCTGTCGTGTGTAGGTCACTGCCGGGATTGATGTAAACCAGAGCTCGGTATACTAGTCTCGGTTTTAACTATTCGACGTGCTCGCGCTAAAATTAGAACACAGGAATACCCTTTCGGTTTACCGATACATATGTAGAGAGTTTCTACTGTCTGGCGGAGCAGCGGCCGAGTAATCCTGGCGGGATACGACTTTTACTTTTGCTTGTAAAATTAAGATACATTACGTCTACATACTTTTATTTCTTATGTGATAAACGGTATCATTAGATTTGAAATGGCCATTGAAATCCCCAAAATGTGGCACTTTTAACAAGTTTTTTCAATGAGTTATGCATCATAAAAAAATAAAAAATGTCTGCAGTACCTTTAAAAAGAACGTCTCAGAATAGGCTTTTGGATTGGGCTTGGGCATTTCCAGAAATGATAACAATGACAGTAATAATAATAGAAATTCATTGACTTGTGTCAATGATCAAGAAATTCTCAATCAAATTATATGTTAACAAAATCCAGTGTGGAATCATAGCAAGACTAAAGACGTCATACTCTTTTACACCGTTCTTCTGCACACCGTTTGATTACTACTGTTTCTGATTAATACCGACGTCGTAGCTGCTTAAACAAAGAAATGTACCCTCAGCTGTAGTCACTCCCGACCCCTTCCCCTTCAATAATTGTTTGATTTTGATCATTTTTTGTTCAGATCCTGCTTCATTTTTTATTTATTTTTATTTTTTTTACCGCAGGAAGGTCAATGAGAACCGAAATCTTGTTTTTTCCTTTCCAGATCTAATTTGTGTGTGATTTATTGTAACATTTCTGTAGTGTTCCTAGTGAATGGCTGGGGAACAAACAACAACAATTCATTTTTTGTTCCTTATTACAATTTTGTTTCAAGCCTTGCTGAGACTCCCACATTTTTCTGTGTGTGTGTGTTAGGGTGTGTATCTGAGTGTGTGTTTGTGTATGTATGTGTGCGTGTTTAATTCTTTAATATTGTTGAATGTGCTGTTATAATGCTATTGTTGTTATTAGGTACATCACTATAACCATTAGTACAATATACATGTAATACAATAAGGAAAGTATCGCTGTTGCCTTGTATGAATTCATAGGTCATTACATTAAACTATAATCTCTTCTGGGTTTTATGTAACTTTACTCTCTTTCTCTCTCTCTCTCTCTTCCTCTCTCTCCATCTCTCTCTCTCCCCCCCTCTCTCTCTCTCACACGCACACTCTCTCTCAATCTTTCTGTCTCTGTCCCTTGCTCTCTGTCTGTCTGTCTGCCGGTCTCTCTCTGTCTCCCTTCCTTTATCTTTTACATGTATTTCTCTCCTCGCTGTAAATAGCTTCCTTCCGCCAGAGTGACTTTCTCTCTCTTCCTTACACTCTCTGGCTTACGTCATTGGTGTCGAAAGGGTTAAGACCCTTAGTGTGTTTACTTCACTACATAAACGACATTTAATAACAACATTTAAGACATGAGGGCGAAGTCAACAGCAGCACTGAAAATCACTTAGCTAAAAAAAAGGCGTTCGTTGCTTTCATAGACAGTAAGGATCTAAAACTCAGAGGTCATGCTCTGACCCACTGCCAAATTTTCTCAGAACATTGGAATTGTGTGGAAATTGTGTGCCTGCTAGAAATAAAGCAGCCAATAATATAATTTTGGGTCGCCTATTCGCCTTCTTTCTCACAAACATTTTCCCTACACGAAATGGAATCAGCGTAAAAAGACTTTGAACAGCCATTCAAAAGATATTGATTTTAATGCTTGCTGCAATGTTACGAGATCTTGATTTCATGTAAGGTGAGAAGAAATGCATGATTACCATAACAAAACTATTCAAATAAACCTCTGCTATCTCCTATTTGTTACTCTAAAGTCAGTGGTGCACACGTAAACACTCAGAACGGGATATGGCTTAGTAAACAGTGTCGCGATGTGGGTTAGATGGGGAGAATTCGACTGACACTCTTTCGAGGTCCGCTCCCACAATCGACGAACACAAAAAAATACTTGCACTCTAAAAACTAAATAAATCAATTGCTTTGATTTTTAGCAGAACTGTAGGGCAGTTTAATTACAGGAATTAATGTAACAAATATAATTATAAATATAAATATCAATTCAAAGGCAACTGAATCTAACTAATGAAACTACAGCTTTCTATAAAGACTAACTTATTCACTCTAACTACTTGCAGATCATATGAGTTATATGCCAAATAGAATCCGCGCACGTGGCGACTGATATAACAGTTTAAATTCTATTAATTCAATGAGACATGTTATGATATGGACATTTCCTCTAGACACGCCATGGAGAATGCTTGTACAACCATGCGTTGTCTGGCGGTAGTTCTGAAACTGTCTTCAAAAGTAAGTAGAACGGTTCACTTTCATCATTACAAATTAGTATGGACTCTCACCATGCGGCCCTCACTGGGAGTGAGAGCGCTGGATGTAAACGCTGTGGGTTTGTATCAAACCAAGTAGCTTAGGCTCTGGAGCTTTAAATCAGGCTCCTCACAATGGACTGCTCAACTGCGTCTCTATGTCTCTCATCTGGCTGAGGACAATCGCCGTCCACCTCGTAAATGGATTGTCTACATGTGGCATCTATCTAAGCTCTGCACGGGTTTAAATACTAAAGCTATGTCTCGACCTTCCGTCCAGATTCATACATTTGATTGGTGCAACCACCTCTAGCTCAGCTGCCGAACCGAGTTATTTTAAGTAACAGGCCTACGCAACGACCTTGGGTCGACATCAAAGGTCGAATCACTCAAGACAATAAAATGTAATTTTATAGCAATAAATTCTTAACATGTTCAAAACCCCGAGCTTTTACTCTGGATCACGGATTTTCTGTACGTCAACAGACGTCTCAATAACATTTAATTCCTACTCACCCCTTCCCTCTCTACTAAACCTAGTTCAAAACACGAGATATAAAAAGTGCTCAGTCATGCACACCTACGCTGTCCGTCTATCCTTCCCCACACCTTCTGTCTATCTATTAGGAAAAAAACTGTTCAAAACAAATTGTTTACGAGACCAAGTTATGCTGGCTCGCACAATAATTACGTTTGTAAAAATTACTCACTGCTCTCTCACAAACATTTACTCAGTGGAAACATTTATGAATCAAATCTGTTCTTGACAAACAGAGCAGAAAGAAAAAGAAAGTTACAAACGATGTCCTTAAAAAAATAAGGAGTTAAACCTCACTCCCCTCATTTGCGTAGAATGAATGATTTACCACGATTAAAGTTCTGGTAAGTCATGGATCATTGTAATGTGACATTTGATATTGAAAGATACACGATTGTATGTAAAGAACAATGCTGTGAAAATTGTGCGGTATGCTTTAAAAATCTTCTTTTTAGCCTTTATCTTTTCATTTATTCAAAAAATGACCACTGAAAGGGCTCATTGAGTCTGTTAATGGTCGACAGACTTCTTAAGAGTTTCGCTTGTTAGGGATCTGTAAACACAAAAATATCCTTTATATCATATAGCCAGTGTTAGCATAATGCTGTTATTTTAAAACATTGTAACTATTGGCCAGAAGTATCCATGGACCACTGAAAATTTGCTCATCTGTGACTTACATGAAATTTTCATTTTGTGGAATATACGGATTAGACTGGTCCTGCTTAACCAGTGTTATCGGTAGCCATCAGAGTGGTCGGGCAGAAGTAGCACTATTTATAGTGGGAGTAGTAACTGCCATAGCCGAGTAGGAAAGTAGGTGGCTGGTGGCTGGAGAGTAGGCCTATATTATCTGGAAAACTATACTTCTCGTATTGGATGGTAGAGTACCCCCCCCCCCCCCGGGGTTGATTAAGGCATAATTTGGGTGGTAGGCTTATATAAACACTTTTATTTTATTTTTGTGTCATTCTCGTGCTGCTATTATTACCTGAGTTACCCGGCCCTGCCCGGGAGAAATATCTTTATTACTTATAATGATCTAGATCAAAGACACAAAGTAAAGTTCCTTACACAAACAAGATATACAGTGACAGAATCAGTATCGACTCGGATTCCGCGCCAACTCAGGAGTTTATTTACAGGCGATCCATGTTTTCGTTAATCCACAATTTGCTTCCTTCAGCGAATGAACGATGAGGGAAACTGCGTCACGGTACTAAAAATAGATCATAATAGCGTGTCCCTGTTCTAAAAACATGGAGTCGAAAGTGTTTGTTTGCGGATCTTACGTGTGAATTATGCGTAATGAACAAATTACCCAAAGTTTGCAGCATTTTTATATTATCCCCTTAAATCACAATAAGTCGAGTTATAGGCGATGAGACTGCTTCCAGAGTTTTGGAGCTCTCCCAAAAAGGGCCTTTGAGAGCAGAACCTTCACCCTTAGCTCCATTATAGTATGATGATGATCAGTGTATATTTCTCTCTAAGACCTGAGATCAGCACTAGTCTTGCCAACGTGGCATTAATAACACAGTACGAAAATTAAAATTTCCAAGTATCCTCCCCCCCTCCCCCCACCCCTTTTCCTCATTAATCCAATTGTTAGGTCTGATTTAAGATACAAGAAGTTACAATCAAAGTACTATTTATATACAATTACAAATATAAGCTATTCTGTGAAAGTTATTCCAGGTGTTGTGATCACTTGCGTTCGTTTGGGGTGGTGGTTGAGGTGGGGATGGACTGAGGGGATAGCTATGACATGGTATACCACCCTCATCCAATGAACCCCTAGAAAAAAAAGAACACCTGTTATAGAATGTCTACATGGCGCAAGTGAACTGGGAACGGATGAAAAGATTATTTATAATTCTGACTAAAGACAGCACACGTGAAGTTCACGTCATAGCCTCGTTCCGGTTCATATGATTTTTTTTCTAACGCTCATTTCTCATATTGATATGATACAGTTGGGAAGTCTGTAGAAGAAAGCTTGAACAAGGTAGGACTTTCAAATAGGACGTTCGAACTTGTTTATAACTACATACTATTTCACTCTCGATATCAACAATGGAACATAGTCAGGGTGGTATTGCTTGAGGGACGTTTTTGTGTTGTTTTTTTATTGCTAATGTTATGACAAGGTAGTTTTTTTCTTGAGATCATAAAATAAATCATCACTTGAAAATTGCTTCCCCCCGTCAGAAAACAATACAATATTTGTTGCTGACAAATTTTTAATCAACACTCATAGTTGATTAACAAAGCATTATAATTATGTCTACTTTGTTCTTGAGAGGGCGTTCACGCAGCTTTAATCAACTCTTCCACGGTACATTTCGTACAGAGAGCAAGCCTGGTATCATAATTATATGCATGAATGTATTGGAATAGCCAATGGTTGTTTATATAAGATGTTATTTACATGATTCAATGGCGCTAAATAAATTCCACGGCTAATAGTGATAGTAATAGTAGTAAAGTAGTAGTAGTAGTAGTAATGTTAGTAATAGTAGTAGCAGTAACAGTAGTAGTAGTAAAAGTAGTGGCAGTAATAGTAGTAGTAATTGTAGTAGCAGTCGTAGGGTGGGCCAGGTATTATAGACTCAATGGATTTCCAAAGGTCTCCGATGGTGATGATAAAAAGCAATTATAAAATACCGGTATGGCTTTTGCACTTGAAGTTTCTATGTTGATTAGAACTTTATTCAATATCCAAAATTATGCCAAAAACGTTGATATGAAATAATGTGTACAAAATGGGGTATCGGTCTCTAACTGGTTTGAAACAAAAATAATGTGGAGGGCGGCAAGGCTGTTGTGTTAGCCCTCTGCTATTTATTTTGGTGGCACAAATTGTGGTCGTTAAAGTAAGGCATAATCCAAAATATATAAAGTGCATACAACTGAAAAATGCCTTGAATAATAAACTGTTTCAGTATGTGCGCAGATGATGTAACACTGATGTTAAACCATACTGGTGACCCGAGAGAAGCTCTCAGAGACATCGAAACATTTGGAGAATTCTCGGGCTTGAAACTAAATAAAAACAAAACAGTGTAAGGGCATGGAAATAGACAGTAATATCGGAACTTGTGATATAATTATGGACTTTCGTGGCCTGGCAAGGGAGGTAACATGGAAATACTGGGCATCTATTTAAATGCTGAGGAAGAAATATCCTGTGCGGTGGGAAATTGGAATGAAAGGGCAAGGAAACTTGAAGAAATTATACAAAGGTGGAAAAGACGTAATTTATCATATCATGCTATGGTAAAATAAATGTGGTAAAGAGCCTTCTACTGTCACAATGGAGCTATATAAGAGTCCGTAAGTCTATCCCAAATCATGCTACAAAGAATAGCCTCTAAGATATTTAAATTCAATTGGCCGAAAATATATTAATAATAATAATAATAATAATAAATAGAATTTCTATAGCGCATTTCTAATAAAATTATTACTCAATGCGCTGCACATTGCATCAATAATTCATGCATACACTTTCCAAATCTCATACTAAAACACGCACTCTCATCCATACAAACTTTCAGTTTCACACACATAGACACTCTTAGTCATATAACACTAGCTTATATAATCTCAGGCGTCAGCTCGAAAAGTCGCAGGTAGACAGCGATTACGATGGCTTTAACAGTGAGTTTACCCTAGAGGAACTGGAGAGAGCACTTGGCAAGTGTAAAAATCGTAAAGCGCCAGGCCCGGACAAAATCTCCAACGAGATGCTGCTCCAGATGGGCCACACGGCAAAGAAATGGCTCCTAGCCTTAATAAACAGAACGTGGCATGAAGGAAAACTCCTTATTGACTGGAAAAAGGCAGTGGTGTCAGCTATCCCGAAATCAGGCAAAGATGGTACCGAACCATCACATTATAGGCCAATATCCCTTACCTCTTGCATCTGCAAAGTAGGGGAGAGGATGGTTAACTACCGGCTGACCTGGTATCTAGAAGAGCGCGGTCTTCTAGACAGACACCAGGCGGGCTTCCGTAGTGGCAGGCAGACGATGGACCAGCTTATCCGATTGACCCAAGCGGTCAATAATGGTTTCCATAGGCGGGAGCATACTATCGCCGTATTCGTCGATCTCAAACAAGCGTACGATAAGGTGTGTAAAGGTGGGCTACTCCTTAAATTACTCAAGGCGGAGGTCAAAGGAAACTTATATGCATGGGTTAAAGATTTCCTTCACAATCGAACAGTCCGCACCAGAGTAAACGGACAGACCTCAAGCCAACTCACCATGGAGAATGGCCTACCGCAAGGTTCAGCGTTGAGCTGCACGCTCTTTGCGGCTTACACCAGCGACCTTACCCAACACCTGAGATGCGAAAAAGCGATGTATGCCGACGATATGGTAATCTGGAGGACAGGAAAGCATGTCCAATGGTTACAGCGAGACCTTAACCGGGACCTCGCGACGCTTGCCTGCTACTGCCGATTGTGGAAGATGGAGATAAACGTCGATAAGATCGTTTATCAACTCTTCACCAACGGAAAACACGCCCAGAAAGCCACCATCAATCTTAAGATCAATGGCCAGACACTCAAAAGGGAAAGCGCACCACGATACCTGGGAGTTGAACTTGACAGCAGGCTCAACTTGCAGACGCACGTCAGCAAGCTCGAGACTGAGGCTAGGAGGCGATTGACACTGTTAAAAACGCTCGCCAGTACCAACTGGGGTGCCACTGGGAAGGTTCTCAGACAGCTATATCTAGCCTACGTCCGAGCAGGACTAGAATATAGCCTACCACTGCAACCAATGGCCAGCGACCGAACGCTGTCGGCACTGGACCGAGTTCAGAACAGCGCCTTGAGACTCATAACAGGCTGTCTCAAAACCACTCCTACGAATGCTCTCGAAATCATGACCAATGTGGAACCACTGGCAAACAGAAGGGAAGGAAGCGTACTACAGCAGTACGAGAGGTTAAAAAGGCTCGAGCCGGACTACCCGGCGCGGGAGGCGATCGAAATCGAACAGCCACCGAAAATATTCCAGAAGAAGTCGTTCCTGGGCGAGGCCAAACGGCTAACTGAGGAGTATGGACTAGAACAAGACAGAATGCCCCTTCGGTTATGGACGAAAGAGCCACCTCACGCCTCCCTGAACCCCCCAGTGGTCAAAACCACGCTTCTAGACACAAACCTGACTAAGGAGGTCAATCCCACGATCCTGAAAACGGCAGCAGGCGAAACTATTGACTCGTACCCAGCACACATGATTAAGGCTTATACTGACGGTTCGGCAGTACAGGCGACTACGAATGCGGGGTACGGAGCAATAATCTACTACCCTGACGGCACCGACACCGATAAGATCTATGGGCCATGCGGGGCGAATGGCTCCAACTTCGACGCTGAGGCGACAGCGATTTGGAGAACACTGACTACGGTTTTCAACGGCTTTGAAAACGGAACAGTATCGCCAGAAGATATTGTTGTGTTCTCAGACTCAAGGGCCACACTGATGGCCGTCCAATCGCTCAACCATAAGCTCGAGGCACATGGCGCAGATAAAATCAGACATATCTGCCACCAGATCATAAGTGGATACGGTGTCGAGGTCCACCTCCAGTGGATCCCCGCGCACATAGGAATCCGGGGCAACGAGGTTGCGGATAGCCTAGCGAAACAGGGTACCAGAGGCGAACAGCCAAAGCACCCAACGTCTTACCCAGCAGCCCGAGCCAGAATCCGCGCTCACGGACGCAGGAAATGGCTATATCAATGGGCAAACTCGGATAAAGGACGTAGGGTGTATCATAATCAAACCAAACCAGACATCAAAGACCCGATTTTGACACTAGAGCGCAAATACGCGACTATCATACAGCGTATGAGGACGGGACATGTCCAGTTGAACGCACATCTAAATCGTTTCAACCCACTCCGTGAGCCAGTATGCCGGCACTGCGGGTCCCCGCAGGAGACTGTCGAGCACATACTTGCGGAGTGCCAAGGACTGAAACAACTAAGATCCCGCCACCTCCCAGATACCCCGACAGTCTCCAATTGCCTTTATGGGGACGTTAAACAATTAAAGAAAACTGCCATATTCGCCATTGCCGTCACGAGTGAAAACTCGATCGGCCAGGGATGAGCACTCGAGCTTATATAATCAATGGTAACATCAAAGTACAGAATAGAATTTTGATATATATTCAAATAAGGAAAGCATTTGAGAAGGTAAAAAGAACTGTAATCTGCAAGGAACTTTTTAGAGGAAGTTTACGCATGAATAGTATAAAAGACCAACAGACAATATTTCTAGTGGACTGGATGAAACAGGCGACATCGAAAAGTAGTAGGACGGATGATGGCTACAGAGACAGCTCTGAGCACTTCGTCTCACATCCCGGAGGTAGCAAATACTTCGTGGAAATTTCAGCCTCAAACAGGAAAAACATAAATACTATCACATCTTTGTTCTGGCGAACCGTAGCTAGTACAGGGATGTCAACTTCACTGATGGTTCCACCTCTGTAGTCGTTGATAGCAAAATGATAATATTGACACAAAGGACACGAAAGCAATGGATTTTGAGACTGATAACATGTCATTACAGGAACTGTTAAATCAACCCCTGTTTGCTAATAAGGTTTTTCAATATAACTTAATGGGTCCAAATATTATATACATTCATGACGTGTGGAATGACCATAGATACCCACTACTAAACGAGAATGACAGTGGAATAATCGGAAGAGAGGTAACAAATTCTAAGATGACAGGAGTTAAGTCCCATTGTTTACTGTCTAATGAGAAACAACTATCGTATCTTACTGTTTCCTTTTATTTTTGTGGTTGTCTACGATGCAGCAATTTTTACTTATTTTTTTAATCTAACTTGTCACATATTAATATTATTTACAATTTACATACATCATTAAATCAGATTGACAGAATTTAGGAACATGGTCATTTTTTTTTTTCGATTCCAATTTGTTAAAAGAATGTCTTGTTTATTAAATGAGAAATTATTGATGTCGTGTTGGCAACTACCAAAATAGTTCACAGTTACATCCAATTGACCAGTCGCTCTCTCTCTCTCTCTCTCGTCATCATAACTCCTGAAGATGTAGTTTACTGTACCGACCCAAAAGGAACCAAAACTTTGTGTCACAAATCCCAGACTGGGAGATGTAATAGTTTATGACAGGACAACAATCACGAACAAACAAGTTTAACACTTAACAGAACAATCCATCAGACTCACACATTTATTAAACATAATTATACAGATAATAGCGCAATTACATACATTATATTATTGGGATTAACTGCCGTACAACGGCCTTATTCTCACATGCACTCTCCCTCGGATCCACAACCCGGTAGTTACTCCTAAAGGCACTTCGGCCTCAGCCTCTCCCCTCAGGGTCTTAATAGCACATTAATAATTCACTGGCATCGCAGTCTCTCAATATCACCTTCCTATTGTCATACACCTTAGCACTCCCCTAGCACCTCAGCAGGGCAATAACACATTATCATTTCAATAGACATTATCATTTCAATAGTACATTATTAGTTCACTAGCCCCTCAACATGGCAATAGTACATTATCACATTCACGCTCATATCTACGTCCCTGTCCGTGGCCTGTCTGCCACGACTTTATGTGCCTCTACTGTCCTGCACTGACAGCCTCACTTCTGGCCTATGTGTGGCCTCCGGCCCTATGCTGGCCTATCCCCTGTGCTCATCGAGGTGGCTCTGCGGCCCGTCCCCGACACCTACAAGAATAACATTACATTGGTATAATGCCATACCATTTCTATTCACTCCACCTCTCCTTACAACCCATGAAGCGTACACACAATAGTTCACCTTTCACTCACCACACATCTTACGGTAACACACCTCCATCGGAGTACACACTACTCACTCGCGCTACAAATCCCTGAACTCACTTTCATCTATCGCTCATGGCGCACATTGCTATATCCAATATCAAGGACTTCCACATTCCTCACATATACTTATTTACATCATGGTAATAGACGAATATAATATAATACATCAATCATAATTATCAATCAACGTTCTACCTACCAGTCATCACTGGAAAGACTCTCTCACTAGTCTTCTGAATGCTCCCCTTATGTTCGCCCGCTGGGCTCTTACTAGCGTCCGTTCAGTAGGACCTTCTAACTTGCAGTGATAGTAATACAGCGCTTTCGCCTCATTCAGACCCCCACCACTCATAACATGCACGCTTTCCTTACTTGTCTTCGTGCGTTAATTTTACTCTCTTCCTTTCACGTCTTTCCCTACTTGTCTGCCGTGAGCCCTTCTTACTCTACACCCGCTCTGTAGCAATCCCCTTAATTGCACTCACTCCACTGTGACACTTTGGACAGACAGACGCGTATGGCACTGCTCACATCTAAATGCATCAGATTTTCTCTGCATGAAAATTAATTCCAGTTATGGACATAGTCCCACATGAAGTGCATAATGTCAGTCCTTCGTGTGGTTTGCTTAGGTCAGCTGCTCAGCGACCCTTCCATCATGTGTAGCTGTCAAAATAGGCAGGGATAATGGTGAGGCTGAGGTGAGGGTGGTTGGGTGGGATGGGAAAGTTCCGACTATAATTTTCGTTATTTCAAAGCGTGCTAGCTAGACATTATGCAATAATCTCGCCCTCGTTCACGTTTCATTTTCCACCCTCTACACTTTCTTGGTCAGCTTCAGCACAAAAGGTAGGACGTTAAAGCTCTATCATAAATACCTCACATAATTAATAAAGAATCAAACGCCTGCACACCCTCCCAGTTCCTTAATTGGCACGAAAGAATAAACATTTTATAACTGCTGTGTTTCCACGTACCTCGTTATTTATGCACTCTATGAGACAAACCCATGCCAACATCTTGACCAGGATAAATTGCAAACAGTTCATGAATGGAAGCCAACCGAATTTCGAAGCTGGAATTTTTACTACATGTAAATCTGTTCAGCTGTACAGCTCTACGTAGTTAATATATGTTTTAGTCTGATAAAATGGTTATCTTCTTCAAAACTTAAAACCATCTACAACTGCCTTAGCATTTTTTTCAAATCGCCTCAACCATCAATAAAAAAAAAAATGTCTATTCAAATATTTGCTTTAATTCGAGTGAAAGACAGAAGTGAATAGATACCGACTCCCATCTACACTGTCGGTGCCGTTCTAGCAGGATGGCTGATTGGGAGCAAAATGTTCGCACATTTCCAATGCAGGCCAATGTGCAGCTCTGGTCTGTTGTAGAAACAAACAAAAAATTTTGTTTAGAAATCTGAGTCAACTAAATGCTGGTCTGGGGCAAAAAATAAAGTATTAATTATTGAACCGTCATCTAAAGAGAATTGGGATCCAACAGTGACAATAAGCTAAATAGCCGTTCTAGCTTCTGACATTCTTTAGTTCATTTCTAGATATAACTGTTTCACATTTTGGTAGTTGTTTGCTTTTACGACCCAAAGTACAATGATAACACTACAACGTTTGAATTTGTTCCATTTTCAATAAAATTGTTATGGAAGTTATTGTTTTTTTTTGTTGTTTTTTTCTACATTTAATATGGTCTGGAACCATGTACACTTCCATAATTTAAAAATTGCTTGTAGCGTACTCAAATGTTCAAATGTCATAGATACCAAAATCTTCAACTTATTTACTTATTAGTCGGCCCTCTTGCTCCTGTCATTTGCTATGTTTTTTACAATCTACTTTTACAATCGAGATGGTTTCAAGAGGAATTTCAGCTTTCCTGAAGTTTCCACCTATGTAGTCGTTGATAGCAATCGGATAATGTTGACTAAAGAGAATAATTCCCTGCTGCCTCTATCTCATAATTATTTCCAAATCACCAAACAAGCGTCTCTTATGACTCTTTAAATCACAGCTACATACTGGAAATCATCATTTCTTCATTCCATGTTGTGGGTTTTCACACCTCCGCTAGTTTCATAATGGAAGATAGTTCATCCATTATGTCATAATGATATCCCAAGCCATCTTTTGTTAAACAATGGGCACTATCAAATTTGCCTTCCATCATCTTAGAAACCTCCTCCCGTTGTAATTTTATTTTCCATTTTACTTTAACCTCTTAATTTCACGCACATGGCCCTGAGAGAGTTCACAGTTACTGACTGTTTGCAGGTAAAGGTTTGACAATATTACTTCACTCTCTGTAACATAAGCCTGACGAAGATTATGGAGGCATTTCTAGACAAGGATAATTGGCGAAAATAATGGGCACCATTGCCTCACATTTGTGTTTCTTCGTTATTGCTGCTGTTGCGTTTTGTCCTGTTTAACTTTTTTTCCGTAAAAAAGCACGAGGTAAGTTAATTGTCGTACTTTTGAGTCTCAGGATTGCAGTTGCATTTTTTTCTAGCTGCTTCATAAATACAATCTGTATCAAAACTTTGACAGGGCTGTCCAATAGGAGAATGGCTAATTCCAAACTGAATGGGAAGATGAGAAACTCATGGACTGACTTGTGTATGTGCTTCACGTTGATGTTTTTACTGCACTCACAACCTGTCCAAAGTGCACGTAGGTGTTCCAGAGGAAACCGATTGCATACACCACGTTCTGGCCCAGATGTTTGTCTAGAGTGTGATCAAGGACAATTCATGCCACATGATATTCACCCTCACAGACAATGTTACTTGTGTACAAAAGTTCGAGATCCCCAATTGGAGATTTTTGTCTCTCCATGTAACAGCACTCACGACACAGAAATTCACTGTATTGACGGCTACTATCGGACACAACCTTCTTACCCTGATGTCAGAGGTCAGTGCCAGAAATGCGCAGAATGTTCATTCCCTAAGTATCCTTGTCAGAAGTACAGCGACACCGTCTGTTGTCCAGGACATAATTATGATGTCTATATCAACAAGGAAGGACAACCAGAATGTAGACTACAGTGCGGACGAGGCCAATACTTTGATTCAAAGACACGTACATGTTCTACTTGTCTAAAAAACTCCTACATGGATGAAGACAAACACGATATCAATGATCGCTGCAAAACTTGTGAAGTCCCAGATTCTGTCAATGAAATAATTCTCCGACCCTGTAACAGCACCCATCCAACAGTCATTGGTTGTGTAGATGGTTTCTATCGACAACGACAGTCTGATAGTGTTTCTACTGGCGTTTGTCTCCCGTGCCGACGCTGTCTTAACAACACAGACGGTAGATCTAATATTTATGAGGGACGAGCATGTGACCTGTCACATGACACAGTTTGTTGTTATCAGCCTAACATGACAGTGGCCGACACCCCAAATGGGCCTGAATGCATAACCCAACCGGAACCATCTACAGGTAACACGTAGTGTTATATTATTATAACAACTGCTATTACAAAAACAACTTTTAGTCAGCTGGCAGGGAGAAAAACAAACAAAAACTAATGTGTCTATAAAAACGGTGGTAAAATTGTTGAAAATGATTTTGTTTGTAGACCAATCTCTGCTCACCTCCAACAAAATGAAACGTTTTCTATTCATCATGATCAGTTGCCGTGTCTGGAACAGACTCTCCACTCGGATCTGTCATCGGCCAACCTCAACTTTCTGTTACAATACGATATTAACGGTCTATGGGAGCAATGTTCGCACGTCTTTCTATACATATGGGAAAACCAAAGGGTTGATCAGACTTCCTTGTTTTTATCTTTATTTAAACAAGGTCTGCGTGACAATTTTCAACAAACATGCCGCAGTGACATAGAGCATTTAAGTGAGAATCGGCTATATAGACATTTAATTGTTGAATTTTACTCAGAAAATCATTTACTTGAAGTAAAGCAGAAGCATTTAAGGATAGCCATAGCAAAGATAAGATTGGGCTCTCACAACTTTATGGTCGAGATAGGAAGGTGGCAGAGGCCTTAACTGGAGTATGTTATGAGATTGTGTGAGAATTGTAATGAATTTGAGGACGAATTTCACGTGTTATGAACTTGCAAAAAATTCAAAGATATAAGGAAAAAGTTTTTACCGTCTTGCCTACTTGGTAGACCAAGCATGTTTAAGTTCATAAATTTTCTGTCGTCGATGCATGATAGAGAACTACATTCGTTTCGACTGTTTTGCCATAAAGTTCTAAGCGAATATAATAATGTCGCTTTGTAACTTCTCCTGGCGAAGTCTGAAAACTGAATTCTTCTATGTGTGAAAAAATAAATCATAGTGATATGTTCAATTAAATTCACAACAGATAAAGGTGAGGAAAGATTGGTTGTGGTGGGAGGGGGGGGGGGATTGAAAAATGATGACTGTTGCTGGCAATTACAAGTTGTATTTTATTGTATACTACAGTAAGTAAGTGTATACATTGTAGCAGGCAGCAGGGAGCGGAGAGAGTCAACGACCGTGCGTTTTGTCGGTTTGTTTGTTTGTTTTTAATGCTTTCAAAGATTGTTTGCATGATTCTTCTGTGTATTTTGAATTGGCCGCCAGGCTCACAATAAACCGAACTTGAACTTGAACTTGAAGCCTATAGATGATAATACTGGAAATGGCAATCACAGATTTGCTATGTAATGAGAATAATTTCCACTGATAATCATTTGCTGGTTTTCTTGTATCTGTTATATAATTTGTCTAAAGGGTTTACTGTTTGTGTCACCAGTCTTGTGAATCTACAGATATACCACTAGTAAAGATACATGAACAAAAAGAAACATAGATAAAAATAACCATTTGAAAAAAAGACTCATTTGATCGCCAATATGAAGAAATGAATTGGAGGAAAATAAGTATATTTTCCATGTATTTTATTTACTTAAATGAACAGTTTATCCTCCACTTCACCATCTGAATAGATACATAAACTCATGAATGCACATACAACTACTCTTGTGCAACAAATGAACATTTGAACAAAATAACATAATACAACCATGCTTGCATGCATACCATAATTATTCGAGTCATTCGCCTGAAAAATAGACTGAAAAATGTTAACCCAGTTCTGTTTTACTGTTTCCTTTTCTGATAGTAAAGACAACTACAGTACAGACGACCACAGTCCTCCGTGCAACAGTTTGTGGGGAAGGAAAGTATATGTTGACCAATGCCATAACTCGCTCAACCACCTGCCAGACATGTCCACAGGGAACTTATATGGACGAGACAGAACACATGAGAGGTTCCTGTAAAAGTTGTCAAGAGTTTCCTCATTGGAAATTTTGTCCTCCTGACACAACAGATCACACGTCTAGTGATGACGGTGCTCTGACAGAAGGCGAGGTTGCTGGACTTGTGGTTGGTGTAGTTGTGATAATTGTGGTGGTGGTGGTGGTCGTTCTTTGTGTGTGGTGGAAAAGACGCAAGAGGATGGTGAAAAAGGTGAACACCGGTAGGTATTATTTGTGAGCGCCCTAGGAAAGTGGTCCATTCGGCATTTTGGGGAGGGGCCAAAAATGGGTGGATAAGGACGATCCGGTTCTGTATCAGTTTTCGGCATAAATTGATTTCTCAATCATTTCTTTATGCCAGGGCAAAATAATTTTAATGAATACCGAATATAAATGTGTTTTTTCTAATCCAATCTAATGGCCTTTTTTAAATTTACGTAGAATTTTGTCAAAAGTGAATTTTTCTTCCCTCCCACCTTCAAATAGCCACAATAGTCTATGTTCAACAACTGTACTGGCATTCTTCTCATGCTCAGGGCAGTTTGTATTTTCACAGTATAACCTTAATTCAATTTTTAAAAGATTGGCAATGCGGACCATTACCCTAGAGCGCCTAACGTTTTATTTCATTTTACATAGTATTTATATTTCTAATACATGTACCACCAATTGAGAGTTAGCTCTGTCTCTTCTTAAAATTTGATTGGTTTGATATTCAGTCTTGTCCCAACAGTTTTTTGTCTCAGCGAACTACTTGATCATTATAGCGTCTCCCATCATGTTGATGCTGTTTATTTGCTTTGTTTCTAAATGTAAATGTATTTTGGGACTAAGAGCTCGGACAAAAGGTGTTTCTCTAACGAGTTATAAGTTTGATCACAGAACCAAGGGTACAAAACTTCTTGCCAACTTTCTGGCACATTCACATGGGCATCTCTTATTCGCCAACGTGCGATCCTTGAAAGAATTACAATGTATTATCTGATGTGGAGCCGCATTTCGGAAGGATGCAGGACTCTACACTTTGATTTATGGACTTTTTTAAAATCCTGTTTACAAGATTGATAGACATACATTACAGTGCGCACCTTTCTCTGTTAGATTTTTAATTTCACCTTTACTTAATCTGACATCTTAGGGCTGAAGGCTCGCCCAAAGTGACATAACCATAAAACGGTGAACGGCGCAAAGTGGCCGTTGTCGTGCCGACGAGCCGTTAAAACCAAATCATTTTCAAACTAGTCAGTGTGCCAAAAGCTTCTAAACTACAAGAGTTTAATCTTCATGTACTGATTTATATTGTTATTATGTTAATCAACACGGTGCTATAAGAAATACACAAAGTGCATGCAAGAGAGAAAGTGGGAACAAAAACAAAGAGAACAATGTTCAGGTGCCCAAGGCTTTTTTTTATCATTTGCCATTGAATTGGATATGGAAATCTTTTGATTATTAACACTGACATCATGCAATATTGAATCATTCTCACCTACCATTTGGTTGTCTTAGAATAAAAGGCAACAGTGACAAAAATATTACCTTATTGCTGGATTCATTACAGGTGGTCGTTGTACAGAGAGCATTCCTATGAATCCTAGTAAGTATTGCTTGCTTTATCATACGATATACATAAATTCCAAGTTTGGGATGAGCTGTCTGTATGCACAGATAGACAGAAAGACAGACAGACAGACAGACAGACAGACAGAGAGGCAGGCAGGCACAAACGCACACACAGATAGTCATAAATAAGCTGATCTGAAACACATTCTCAGTTGTAGAAACAAATCTTGAACCTAATATCAATAGTTTGTCAGCACAAAGTCGGTGTGTGGAAATAAGGTTGGTTGCTGGCTGCTCTTTTTCTTGTTACTATACAGCTACAAAACAAAGGCGTGTAGAAGTCAATCGGGATGAGTGCTAGATGTTTCAATACAGTATTATGTTGATGTGTTATGAAACGTTAAATAAATTACGAGTTTGATGAGCTATAAGAAAAACCATCCCGTCAACAAGATCTGGCAGAACAGAAAGTTAATAGATCGGGTGGAAGGGGGAGCAGGGGGAAGGGAGGTTGACCTATATCAGTTCCAAAAACTTGAACAGTCTGGACATGATAGTAGCACCCAGTTGCCGCCCCTTGTCATGACACTTGTCAACTGGAACCTGTTCACACTATAAACCATCCGATACAACGGGAGTATTACTTGAAAGTATTTCAGTGTAGAAAAAACCATATAATTATGGTTAAATATAATTATGACAGCCCCGATGCTACAATAACATAATTTTACTATAAATATTATTTGATAGAATTTTTTAGTGTTTTTTTTTGTTTTTGCTTTGTTTTTTCTTTGGTTTTAACTTTCTTGTGTTTGCCAACAATACCAAACAAGACGGACAATCGAATTTGACGACTGATGTCGAGAATACGATGCTCAAATATATACATTGCTTTGGTTTGATAAATGAGAGATTCTAATCTTCTGTCGTGCACATAAAATAATGAATTTTCTTCCTAGCCTTTCACAGTAAAAAGGAAAGAACATTATTTTTATAGTAATTCAGATTTGTTGGTTTTGATTTCCGAATTTCACCCAGTGTTGAACATTACTGTGTCAAACAGACATTCTGCGACCAGTCACATATGAATTTTGATTCACTGTCCACTACATTATGTCTCCACTGGGTAAATTTTGTTGATTTTTCTTTACTCTCCACATAATTATAATGTCTTATGTCATTTTATGAAAATAAATGCTATATTTTTTTTTTTCAGGTGGTTCCAGTGCAGTAAGTGGTGATGTCTCAAAACTGAAGTATAAAAAGGGCTTCATAACCCTCAAGGACTTCGAGAAGCACCGCCTGCCAGCTATGTATGCTGATGATGACATGGTTGAGCTGATCGGACTACAAGCTGGCCTGACTGTTCTTTTATGTGTGACCATTCAAGGTGGGTCTGGTCCATGGTGTCACGAGTTCTCTGGTAATAAATTTAAAAAAACACTTACACTCAGTGGATGGGTGGAAAGGGTAAACACATTTACAAATCAGAGCTGTCCCTGCATGGACTGCCGAGAATCTGCCGAGCCAATGACGTCATGGGGAGAAATTGTGATATGTACAGCTGCAAGTGTTGTGACAGATACAGGCGAACGTGTTGCCGTCAGTATCACAGAAGGCAGAAACACCCGATGTTACTTTTTTTACAACCATGACAACACTAAACTAAAACTCTGTCCCTCGGTTACAGGAGCCATGAAGGTATCAAGTGATACAGAAAAAGACTGGTGCTACATGACATTTATAACACACAAGGAAAGCTTGATTAAAATGGTACGGAGGATATTCACCAAATATCACAGTTTGAGAGGTGAAATCAGAAACAAGTATGGTCTTGCTGCAGAAAATGTGGAAGAGGAAAAGAACTTGCAAACGCTTTGTTGGAAATACAAGTCCCTCGTGAATCGTCTCAAAAACTGTCACATCAAGATTTCTTATGATGACATAAAAGAAGCAAGTACAAACATTCTTAAGGCGTTGAGACCTGCACTTGGCATCGAAGCTGAAGAAACACAGGAAAAAAAGATGTTAAGAAATGTCATGACAAAATTGCTGGAGAGTTATGAGCAGAGCTACCGGATCCTTGCAAACTGGAACAATGATCAGAATGATCCTGAGGATGAGAAATATTTGCAAGAGCAATACTGGTTTTTATACCATAAGGCCAATGAATTGGACAAATATCTTGGACATTTGGAGTCTGAACTACCAAACACCGACGCTACAAACCATCCATATAACCCATATTACAATCCATTGTATCCATTCACTGTAGTCGTGTCACATCCTAAAGGAGACCCCAAGAAAATCTCACTGGGCGAGGTCGTCGACAAGAAAAATGAATGGTTTGGTCTTGGCAGCAACTACAAATACACAAACATGACAGATCGCGGAAGTGAAGGAGCTCGAGTATTTATTCTGGGCAAGACAGGGCCTGGTGACTATGGTCATTCTCGTGGAGAGTGTCAACGGGGTGAAACTGGAACATGGCTTGATATTGTGCCTTACATTGCAGATCTATCGGCAAGTACAGCAAAATGACAAATAAACAGGAGAGAAAACCTGCCATCAGTCATAATTATGTTTGTCAGCCTTCGAATCCACTGGCGTCTCTCTGCTAATAAGACAGATTTAGATTTGAACAGATATATTACTTTTCACTCACTGGAAGGGATCCTAGCATTACAGTGCAGCTGTATAACTATTTTTTAGTGTTTTAATGATTGTGCTGTTCCTTTAAATAATGGGTAGTAATTAAGATGGGATTACGTTTTATTAGATCCACAACCCTGACATTGTTCATTTCTAATTGTTTGGTGAAACATTTCACGACATACTCGCACAAAGAGTCCCTCAGCTTGCTGCATTCCCGGGAAACAAGCAGGTCGAGTCTGGCTACTGCATTATTAAAATGTTCTAAATCTGAATAATAATCGGTGAACGAGATTGGTTCCTTTCTAGCCATTACGTTAAGTTAACCCTACTGATTTTTCATCGCCGTTTGAAGAAAACAAAGCATGAAGAACTCAGTGTTGTACCATTTGAATCAAAGTCAGGCTGGTCACTGATCAGAAACATGGCAATAAATCAGTGCACATTTTGTAGAATTTTTTATATTTTTATTGAGGCATTCACCTTTCGCCTTTCTCCTAGGCGTTGTCCACCCACTGCAGGATGTAGACCTACGACAATGCCTTATATTCTCTTCTGTCTGTTGTTTTCCTCGTCCGTGTTGTTCAGATATTGTTCATCAAACAAAATTAATGCTTGCCATTTTTAGCCATACATTTAGAAAGAATTTAATTCCATTGAATAGCATCTCACCCAAATTACTTTTTGATAATGTCACCTCCTAACTCAAGGAGCATTGTATCTTTAGTGTGATTTGTCTGTGACTGATGGAATACTCTTGCTTTTTTATGTTACCTGTTGCATCTATCCAGCAAAGTATTGACTAGAATAGATGACTTCATTGTTTGTTTTCTTTCTTTCTCCTCTTTGTTGTCAGTTGACAAAGGAAAGTGAATTTGGGAACTATTGGGTTATTGAATGTATTTTATTTCCCCATCTTCTCACACGTTACTTGTTTCGCGGAATGGTAAAGTTGGTTGCTGTGTATTTCGACAGCAAATGGAACATGGTGTTGAGTCTTTGTTGAAAATTCGATCCATAAATTCAAACCAAGCAGGGCATTGGTCGAAATGTTGTGAATAAATCAGACTATGAATATTATGTAGATTCTTTCATGTTATTTTCCTAGGGAATAGGTTAACAGAGAATGTCTAGGATACAAAAGTATTCTATGTAATTGAATTGATGTTATTTCTACTTGCCATATTTGGTGCCACACTGATATCTGTAATATATATATCCCATTTGCCTTATTTTTTGTCAGTCCTTCCATCTCTATGATAATACAGATTGTTAATCATATGGATATGTATGTTAATTGTTATACAATATATCTGACCGATATATATCATATAATAATGGAGCTTGGGCCCAACTTTGTTCCCGCAAAGGCTTTTTTACTACGCAACGCAGAGAAATGAAACTTGGCACATGTATGTTAGATTTATTAAGCCTGTACGTGTCGTGCTCATTTTTTCCCGAAACTCTTTACTTTTTCCAGAAATTCACTTATAATTATCAGTTATCAATTCATGATTGCGAATACGACGTGATAATGTACTTCCGTCAATTTCGTCATTTCCGCCTCTTACCGGAAATGTAAACTCTCGAACTAGAGTTCACTTGAGATCCAGCCACGCCAAGAAAATTTTGATACCCAGTATAATGTTATACAGATGAGGTGAGTGCCATTCATTCATACCAAGAAAACTGTGTAGAAACATTTATAGTGTGCTTCAAGCTTGAAATGAAATATTTTTATTATAGATCTAGATCTCGGAGTGTCAGTCATGCCAAGAAAACTTTGTCGAAAGGCTAGGCCTCTCACGCCTCGAACTCTAGAGCTAATGATCAAAGAAAGGAAAATGTAATAATAATATAAAAAAAAGAATCACGGGATTTTGAACAAGATCTGCTGCCGCTCACACAGCTCGGATTTGCGTGAAATTTTACATGTGCCCGCCCTGCCACCCGCAAAAGGTTCTTTTTTAGATTTGGAGTCTTGAAAAGGTGGGGAAGTATTTTTTGAGTTTGCTCTATGCCGCTAATTGTCTACTTTTGATCCTTCATTTTTTACGAACACATGAGCCCATGACGTCATCATTTCCTGAAAAATTCTCCTATCTATCTATTAATAGCCAATTTTTTTGTGGATGACCCAAAGTGTCTCGACATCAATGTCTTTGTGCTGATTCCTTTCGGTCTGGAGTGCTGTGCTTAACCATTCGAAGAATGGGGCCATTACTAGTATATATAATTCATATATTCTCCACCCTTGAGCGCAAAAGCTATTTATTACGCCACCAGAAGTAACCAAATTTAGCATGTAGGTTTGAAATACCGTGGAGAGTGCACGGAAGTTTGGATTTTTTTTACCGGTTTTGTTTTTCAATTTTTTCCGAGTTTGCTTTGGTGTCGCTGATTGCTCGCCTCCGATCACTTTTTTTCACGAGCACACCAGTCGTGCCGTGAACATTTCCTGTCGTAGGTAAGCCACTGCCAGGTTGATTGATTTAAGCCAGAGTTCGGTATATTAGAATCGGTTTAAACCACTCGACATGCTCGCGGCTAAAATTAGAACACAAGAATACCCTTCTGCTTGCTTTGAGAATTATTCTGGTTTGCAAAGACATATATATAGAGAGTAGAAAGGGACTGGCTTGGCAGCGGTTGAGGGATCCTGGAGGGGCGCGACTTTTCAGCTTGTAATATAAAGATATGGTATATCTACATACTTTTATTTTTGTTTCATACACGGTATCATTAGATTTTAAATGGCCATTGAAATCTCAAAAATGTGGCACTTTTAACAATTTTTATCAATGAGGTATGCGTCTTAAAAAAAAAAAAGTGTATGTCTCCGGTACTTTTATAGAGCACTTATCATAATAGGCCTTTGGATTGGATTCGGGCAATTCCAGAAATGATAGTAATAAAAATAGAAATTTACACCGTTTTTCTGCATATCCTTTCATCTCCGTTGTTTCTGGTTAATATCAGCATAGCAGCTGCTTAAACAAAGAAATTTACCCTCAGCTGATTTATTGTAATATTTTTGTAGTTTTCCTAGTGTATGGCTGGGGAATAAACAATTACATTTTTTTTATATTACGACTTTGTTTCAAGCCTTGCTGAGACTCCATATTTTTCTGTGTATGTGTGTTTGGATGTGTACGTCTGTGTGTGTGTGTGTTTGGGCGTGCTTGTGTATGAAATTGTATGGAAAAGAACAAGACAGAACCCAGTCAGAGAGGAAATTGGTAGGAGGCGATGGAGATGGATCGGCCACACTCTCAGGAGGCCAGGAAACAGCATCACGAAGAAGGTATTGGACTGGAATCCCCAGGGCAAGAGATCAAGAGGAAGGCCGCGCGGAACGTGGAGAAGAGCCAGAGAAAATGATGTGCAACGAAGCGGAAAGACTTGGAATAATGTAAAGAGGCTGGCCCATGATAGAGAGGGATGGAAGGTGTTTGTTGGTGGCCTATACCCTGATCCAGGGTGAGAAAGGCAATGATGATGATGATGATGTAACAGCACCCATCCAACAGTTATTGGTTGTGTAGATGGTTTCTACCGACAACGACAGTCTGATAGTTTTTCTACTGGCGTTTGTCTCCCGTGCCGACGTTGCCTTGACAACACAGACGGTAGACCTAATATTTATGAAGGACGAGCATGTGACCTGTCACATGACACAGTTTGTTGTTCTCAACCTAACATGACAGTGGCCGACACCCCGAATGGGCCAGAATGCCTAACTCAACCGGAACCATCCACAGGTAAAACTGGTGTTATTTTATACTAACTATTATTACAAAAACAACTTTTAATCACTGGCAGGAAGAAAAATAAACAGAAACTAATGTATCTATAAAAACGGTGGTAACAAAAGGAAGCGCTTTCTATGACCATATGAACCGTCTGTGGGAGCAATGTTCACGCGTCTTTCCACAGACGATAATAGAGAGTCCGCGCATAGACGTGACGTCGGCGAAAGTTACCCAACGCGGAGGAATTTGTCCATTTTCGCACTATCTTGGGTCGCGCTTAGTTGCGATTCGGCTGTGAGAGTTACGAAAGTAACTTTGCAACTTTGTCGGTACGGAGCTTCTGTTTGTGAACTTTTCACCTGGAAACAAGCTTTTTTTCACAATATGAATGGATTTTTATGACATATTAACCTTTTTTCGTGCGAATTTGATGGCCATTTTTTTCCTCCCATGACTGTTGTGTTCACTAATCTTCATTTTTTAACATGTGGTAAAACCCGATTTCGCTGTGGTAGCGTAGCATCCTTGTGGTAGTGTAGCGCCCTACTTTTTCATGTTCGCATGGCCTTTATCGAAGTGGTGCTGCCTTCCCGATTCAGAACTTTAAAATCAGATTAATCTTCGTTCCGTAACCCTGTTGGTACAACACTATTGTGAACAAGACTTTATTCTGACAACCTATGAACATTTATCTTTTTTCTTTTACAAATATATGAATTTCCCGGCATTATCCGGGATAAAACTGTGAACCCACCCTTCCATCTCTCTCTCTCTCTTTTTGGTCTAGAAAGCTTCCCATATTTTCCAGTCGTACTGCAGATTTCATGCGCACCAGAGCATTATGCACTCATTTCTGGTAGGGAAATGGCGCGCACTGAATAGAACGCATATTAATACATCGTTTCCGGTGCGGTGAGCTTACTACAGGGAGCCAAAACAAAGATCATTGTATTTTACTTTTTTACGACTTTTAATTTAAAAATACCTGAAACTTGAATTAACACAATCAGTCGATAGAAAAGGGATTGAACTGGATTTACTGACACATAAGAAAATTAATTTTATAACTTTTGAAACTGTCATTTAGGTTGTAAAGTCGAGCAAAAAATGGGGCAAAACTGCACCACAATGAATACCGAACAGCACGTAGGTGCGCGGAGTGTCCTTCGCTACGATAAGGTGTGCATTACGATGCGCTTCGGGTGGCTTTTGATAAGTAACTTTAGGCCAACGTGATGCCCCGGCGCGGACTCTCTAATACTGGAAGTGGCAATCACTGATTTACTATGCAGTGAGAAGTTTCACTGACAAAAATGTTTTTGTTATAAAACTAGCCTAAAGGCTTTGTTACTGTTTGTGTGACCAGCCCTCTGAATCTAAAGGTATACTAGTGGTAAAGATACATGAAAAACAACAACCCATTTGATCGCCAATATGAAGAAATAAATAGGCAGAAACTAAATATTCTCCTTTATTGTATTTACATGAATGAATATTATCCTCCATTACACCGCCTAAACACACCAACTCGTGACAGCACACGCAACTACGCTTGTGCAATAATGAACATTTGAACAAAAATAACGCAACACATTCATACCTGCATGCACACGCTGGTTTCGAGTAGTTCACCTCAAAAACGTATATTGAAGAAAATGTTTATCCAGTTCTGTTCTACTGTTTCCTTTTCTCAACTGCAGTACAGACGACCACAGTCTTGCATTCAACAGTTTGTGGAAAAGGAGAGTATCTGTTGACCAATGCTACAACTCACTCAGCCACCTGTCAGCCATGTCCACAGGGAACTTATATGGACGAGACGGAACATACCAGAGGTTACTGTAAAAGTTGTCAAGAGCTTCCTCAAGTGAAGCTTTGTCCCCCAGACACAACCGAGCACACGTCCAGACATGATGATGCTCTGACAAAGGGTGGCGTTACTGGTGTAGTTGTGGGTACAGTTCTTCCAGTCATCTTAGTACATGTAGTGGTGTTTCTCTTTACCGTCAAGTTGTGGTGGAAAAGGCCTAAGACGAGAGACACGACAAGAACTGATGACACAGCTGAAGTCGGAGTGAAACTGATCCCTTTGTCTACTGCGGGTATGTGTGGTTCAAGATTATTAGGAGGTTGTACAATTAAAATAATGGCTGGAAGTTTGAAAATTTAAACTCCACTTTTCTTGTAGACGTTCGTTTCGAAGGCGGTCCATTTCACTGTCAAAAAGGAGCAGTCGACGATCATTGTAAGTATATTAAAGACAATCAGCCCTGGAGGGAGATCCAGTTCATCTTCACTATTGCCAGAAATTCCCACAACAGTCTCTCTTTGTGCTTTGTCTGTCTCTCCCGATGCCACTCACTGTTTCTCCTTCTCTCTCTCTCTCTCTCTCTCTCTCTCTCTCTCTCTCTCTCTCTCTCTGTGTGTGTGTGTCTGTCTGTCTGTCTCTCTTATTTATTCTCCCAGTGTTATTCATGTTTTTTCTGCTTTTCGGTTTCATTGGATGTAATGATTACTCTCTGCACATTCGATGGGGAGAAGGTGGTCTTGAGGCAAGGTGTTCGCCTCTCATACCTCTCATACCAAGGGAAAGGTACCGGGTTCGAATCCTGGTCGATGCAGGCATGTTGGAATTTTGGGATTTTTCTCATATTTTCCTGTCCCTAATCCTATGGGAAAAAGATACCTTGGCAGTTGGAAATCGAGAAGGGCAGGCCGAACAGGCCGTTTCCCGGGCAAAATTGAAATGAAATTTATCCCTACCACTCCCTCCCCCCCCTACCACTCCCTCCCCCCCCTCCTCCCCCCCCCCCCCAAAAGCCTTGACAGCAACATGTCTGCTTCGGTTGTAAATAGGCTGCAATGACACTAAGGCAAATTTCCCAACATGGAATTAAAGAAGTATACAGAATACAAAAAGGTATCTGTTGTTCTCACCGTAGGAACTTGATTTTTCAGGACTGGCAAGCTGTCTGTGCCTATAACATGTAAGCTGATTGAAAGATTCTAATCTTAATGTTTTAAATTAGAGCTTAACAGGCAGTACTGACCAATAGCTGCTTCTTCTCTAACAGAACATTCACAAGCATGTCTGGAGGCAAGTTCACAGACGTCCAGTAGCGGTGGACCAGACTGTTGAAACTTGTCAATTTACAAAGACTTCATATCTGTCAAAGAATTCTGTCGTGATCATCTTCCAGAACAGTACAGTGAAGACCAAATAGTTGACCTGGTCAAGCTTCAAGCTCATTTGACAGTTCTCGTGGAAGTAGACGGCAGTGGTGAATACAGACCTAAGATTTTCCTAGATACAGACAAACCTTACCCGTACTCTGGAGATGATTGGAGAAATAAACCACATAAAGGTAGTGGATGGGTGAGAAAAGCATGGATGAACACAGAGCAGCATTGCCCTTGTATGACTTGCCAACAATCTGCTCAGCCAGTGACGCCATGGGGAGAAGTTGTGATATGTACAGCTGCAAGAGTTGTCTATGATAGCACAGAAGGCAAAAACAGCCGGTGTTATTTCTTTTATGACACACCTGACACTGATGTACAGTCCTGTTCTTCAGTTAGTGGAGCAATGAAAGTGTGGAGTGACACGGAGAGGGACTAGTGTTATATGACATTTGTAACACACGACTTGGACTTGGTAAAGCAGTTACAGGAGATCTACGCCACATATCACAGCCTGAGGCGTGAAATCAGGTGCAAGTACCGAGTTGTCTCTGATGGTGGACTGAATGAAAGTTTTCCAGACAAGTTATCAAAACTTCATAGCCATTACACCTCTTCGATGAATCTGTTGGATACACTCCTCAAGAAATTCGAGGCTGCCCCTGAAAGCGACATTCCATTGACGGCGCCAGATTCCAATACTAATTATGGCCGTAAACTCGGCCATAGCTGGTCTGATTTACGAGCTTTACTTGTCAGTGCAGGGGGAGATGGTGACATGAAGCAGAGTTTCCCGATGATGATAAAAAAATCCGAGGTTTACAGAAGCTGTAAGAACAACGTAGATGCTATAATGAAATTGTCTCATAAATATCATGATGTCGTCGCTGGGTCTGAGAGAGAGACATTTGCCCTTGATTATTACAGAATGTGGAACTTGGAATTGAATAGTTTAAACAGATGCCTTCATCTCTTGAAGCTCATGTTCGCTGACAAAACTGATGATTTTGGAGTCGATGAATTCCCCGATTACAAATCACGATTCAACACTTCACATCCTTTTAGTATTGTCGTATCACATCCTCATGGAGATTGCAAAATGATCTCTCTTGGTAAGGTCATTGACAGAAAAAGTTTGTGGGGTGATCACAACAGCATCTATAGATACACCAACATGACCACAGAGGGAAGTGAAGGAGCTCTTTTGTTTATAATGGGCAATGTTGGACGTGGTGACCACGGACATAGCGGACGTGTGGGCATAGATGGGGAGAGTGGAGCTTGGTCTGATATTATTCATTACCTGACCGACCTGTCTTGTAAAACGATTGAGGTTTGAAGTACATGCAGCTAGGACTCAAAGTGAACTAACCCGACGGAGGTCGAGTGGGGGGGGGGGGTCGGCTAAGCTTTTCTTGGGGGTAGAAGGTAACGAGAACATAACAGTTCATGTCGCGACACATATTTCCATTTGGAAGTGATCTTGTGGACGGATTAAGTATGTCTCACACCTTGTCCTAATTCAGCGTGCCGGGTATGTTATTCTAACATTTCAAAATGAAAAGAACCATAAAAAAGAATATGCGTTATTTTCTTTATTGAAATATTGCTTGGAGGCAGATAAAACATCGTAAAAAGGGGGTCAACACTTTAAACAATTTGGGAACCCCTCAGCTAAGTCATTGAACAACATCTTGTTGTAGGAGATGGCGAGCTACAAGTTGTGTGCTGTTCTAAGTGCCTCGGATAATTATAATGAAGTTTGTTTATTCCAGCAGTTGAGACGGCAGTCTCGGTTTAAAATGGAATAATACAAGCATGTACACTAACAGCCAGACAAATATCTCACAGACAACTGAACATCAAACAGAGAAACGTTCTTTGTTTTTACATAGCCTACGGCTGTTGGCCCTCAATCTGAATATTCAAATATCTAGGTCAAGGCCATTTCATATAGCTGGCCAGTGGAGACTCTGAAAGCATTATCTTTGTTAGGAACTGACCTGAATGACCATCGGGGCCGTGGACTTCTGTTTGCTGGGCGAGACTGTAAAACAGGTAATGAGATCCCAGCGCTCTCTCCAGTTAGATATGACCACAAAGTTAACGTGTCAAACTTCATACTTGATAGATGTACAGACGTAAATACCAAGAGCAGCGATAGTCCGAAAATAAAGCTCCTCAAAAATTCTTACAGGTGTATAGGGATTAACCTGGAATCGAATTACCATACAGGAAGGTCCACATTGGTCATGAGTATTACAAATTTTAGCTTATGGTTGCGACAATAATGAGGCAGGAAAGTTAATTTTTACAGGATAGAATGGGCGTTTTCTGTTCATGTTTCAAAAATCAGCTGTTCTTCCCAAGGTATTAACATGCGATGGGAGATCACAGTACCTGTTATTATGTTACTGCCATGTAGACAAGGTGCCTGGTCTTATTCTTGTACTTTAAGAAATTAACAGGAGAAAATTACAGGGTATAATATGCATGAGGTGGCTTGCACAATGACACAAAGCAGAGACGTTAAGAAGTATCAAATATAGGATAAATGTAGGAAGATTTCATTGACAGCAAAGATTGTATTGCGGATAGAAAATGTATGGTATTTGATTACACTGCTTGGCATAAAACTGCCCCCAAAAGCCATTTATTTACGAATGTTGAGAATAGAAATTTGCCTGCAACTCAACTTGTTTTTTTTTAAAGTTCTTATTTTATGTTTTTTTTTGATGAGATGTAAACGATCTAATTTAGTGTGCTTTGCTCCTGGTTTTATCCTTGCAATCATGTAATAATGTTTACGTATCAGCCTGTTGTGTATTATGCTAAGAAACTTATTCTGAATACCTAATTTCATCATTATATTTTTTCTCCTTTTTTTTTGCCCCATTTCATTCATATTTTATAAAGATAAGTCGAAGATTTGGGCAAAGATAGTTATTTTGGTATTTGGCGTTACATGATGCCTTTGATGTGTGCTGCACCACTTAGAAAGTTTGGATAGACCAATAACTCAGTACCAGTCTCTATGACTGCGCATTTTTCTTAAGATTAAAAAAACAAACGCTCCCACATATCTTGCATATTTTCCATTTTATAACTTCACACATGAATTAGCTTAAAACGATAATAATGTAATAATTCATTGATAAGAATGTGACTGAGACACAAGTTATTGGGTTTTCCTTAATGATAAACTATGAAAAATCTAACCATGCATTTGGGGTTGTGTGTACTCATGTGTGTACGTTAGTTATTATAATATTTTTTATAAATATTATGAGTATATTTTAATTGTTACTATAATACAAGACGAGAACATAATACTAAGATAGAAGTTTCATATTTTATATATTTATATATATAGCATAATTATGTTATTTACAAAGTTCCTCAGTATCTGTTATCTACCGCTATGCTATTCCCTGGATATAATAAGGCCAGGAAAAGACCAAGGAAGACCTGGATAAGCTGCGTCAAAGAAGCGACCCACAGTATTACACCAAGACATACTTCCCAGATGGCTGTAGACCGAAAACTCTTTCCTTTTGCGACGCCCTAGAAGTCAAATGAAAACCAACACCAACAACCGCTATGCTTCGATCGCGTGTTAGAAATGTTTTGGGGTGATCCAACTGAAAACTCTCAAACTGTCTTTAACGCCAGGTCTACTGAATCGTCCGTCATTGTTTGGCAAAGAGAAATATCACCATTATTATTTTTCTTCTTTTTGTAACAAATTATCTACACATTGTGACAAATCAGAGCACTGCTGGACAATTATGTGTCAAGGTTAATATCCATAATTATGATCTTTAATTTCTAGAATACAAAATTCATGTGGACATAGCAGTAAGCATATTACCATTTTGAAAAAATGATAATGGACATTTATTACCATTGTCCACATTTCAATACTGAATCAATTCCGACTGACTAGACATTGCCCATGTCCCTCTGCCTTTCTGATCAGTTTCTTCATCAATTATTGGTTGTCGTTGTTGTAGTTTTATCTGTTTTTTTTAATTAACTTTTTTTTTCAAGTTGTTTTGGCTTAACGATGGTCATGGTGACCGGAAGACCCATTTTTCTCGTACAAGTTATAAAATGATTTTTTTTTTTATTTACTGATTTTTTTATTCTTGTTCTGTACTAGGTCTAGTGATTTCCAAGATTCAACTTTTTTGGTACCACAATTCAATTTTTGTCCATGTCCCGGCCACAAAGCGTTTTTGTTTTTTTTTTTTTTTTGTCTGTACTTTGCTTATTAATCACTGCAGTGTTCACTCTTTTTCAATTAAGTTTTTTTTTAAATTATAAAATCAAGGTACTTTAGGTTTATGATGGTCTTTAAGTGACAAGAGATTCTTTTACTTTTGTGACGTATTTTTCTTGTGTAATTCATAGTGTAGTTTCCTTTTCATTTATTAGTAAAGTAGGGCCCTGCACTGTAGAAAATATTCAGTACATTAATTGACAAATACATGCCGCATTTCATGCCTGTCCTAAATGGGGCCATCCATTTCTTTTTTCTTGTTCTTCTTCAAACACGCATGGAGTATCAACAGAAAAAGTAAAAGCAATAAGTTGAGAATATAATTTGTAATTATTTTTTTTAACAAATCAAAACATAATAATTTCAGGTAACACTGACTTTGTGAAGCAGATTCCTTAACCCATTTAGAAGTGAAATGTTACATGTATTTTGGTATACAACACAAAATGAAACATTACTTTAGTTTCTTGACCATCACCATGTTGCCAAATATTTTCCATTTTCAAAGGGTTTTTCATTTGTCCAGCCTTCTGTACCTGCAATTTTGCAACTGTCATAAAGAAAAGAAATGAAGTTAATGGATTCATGTTTCTTAAATTTTGTTCATCCAATTGTGTACTTCGGGAAAGATTATACAAATGAAAACTTTCACTTTAATATTCTGAATTGTTTCAACGTCTTCTCTGTTGTATGCAGTCCCCGTCCCGTTCGTGTTATACTCTATTGCTCCAGCAATTTCCTGCCTGTTTATAACTTGTAAAAATTTGTCCATGTCTTTCTTAAAGGTCTTCTATCACGAAGTTTAAAATGGATTTCTTTTCCATCTCTTGGAGTGTCTGATCTTTATAAAGTTCGTTTTCATAAAATCTTTCTTTTCTTCTTCCTTTCCAGTTTTCTGTTTTACTTTCTTTTAGACGTGCATAAATTATCATGTGATTACCAAACGCTCATCTGACCCATGTGCCTGCATTGGATTGGTGTTATCTCTAACATATCCGCCAGTCAATTTGAACTGTCTGTCTTCTTCATCAGCAAACGACAAACATCAATGTTCGTCATGATACAACTACAATACTGCAGCGTACCATACACCCACACAGTTCAGCCTGGAAAAACCAAAAATGATTATGATTGCAATTTGGAAGTCGCCCAGATAACATTTTAAAATAGCCCTTAAGTCACTTAAATAAAAATAAATAAAAAAGATAGCAAGCTCAAAAGAGATAATAATTAGGAGGTAAAAATTATTTATAACTGGTGTTCAAAGACAGTCCTGAATGGTATTTTTCAATTATTTTAAATACTTTAAGAAGAGATTTTTTTTATATTTTAGGGGGCTGTCTTCGAGTTTTATAATAGACTGTTTTCTTTGTTATTGTTCCACTTATTATGTCACGATAACAAATCAGCCGCGACACTGAGCCTGTTTACTTGTTGTTGTTTGTTGTTGTTTTTTTTTAAATGTCTGCGCACGTTGCCTGCCCTGACAAGGACTTTGTACTAATTATTTATAATGGGTTACGATAATTTTTAGTGTGAGGGTCAAATGCTAAATAATGATTCTGTACCGTCACTGCCAATTTACTTCTACAGTTTAAGTGGAGGGAGATGAGTTATATATCTACATGTATATAATATGATGGTGAAATGATGCAAAAAGACCCAACGCGGAATGAAAATACGGGAAAAAAAAGAAAGTTAAGGCCCGGGGGAGCAAAACTGAGTTCCCCTATTGACCACACGGAACTTCTTTTTATTTGTCACGGCTGTTATTTTCCATTTAAAGCCTTTTTTTTTTTTTTAAATTTCCAGATTCAAGGTGTCCTTCCAAATCTTTAATTCTTATAATCCCTCAAGCAAAGTAGATTAGCCTAGAAACTACTGATTACATGAGACATCATCCCATAATAATTCATTGTTCAGAATGTAGTATAGAGTTTACTTTGCGTAATATATTGGGTCCTGATGCACAGTAATGAAGAGTGTTTTTATTTCCTAAATTTTTAATGAAAATTAGCCATTCAAATAATTCCTGTCTGCTTTGTTACTGTGAATGTAATATTAGGGGACCGTATTGTAATTACAAAGCCAAATATGAGAAAATACTGAGTTGTGCTCACTGTCCAAGAATGGCTTATAATGTAAATACCACACGCCTCTAACAACAGCTTTTGTCTATTGCTGTTTCTTTATCTGTGGAAGTACAATACATGATTGTAGTGTGTAACTCAGTTCAGCCAGAAAATGGAGATAGAACGATGTCATTCTAAGGGGATGATACAGTGTATACACCTGGACTGGTTTTTTTCATACTCACTAAGTATGATGTAGTTTTCGCTAGCATTTATGTTCGTTTAAAGTTGGTTCTTATTAATAATTATGTTATAGGCCTACGTGTATTTAATTCAGACGATTTTAGATTACATTGCAGGAAAACATGCTGTACCAAAACCAAAGTATGTAGAAGACTACTTATAGCCGTCAACGTCTTCAAGGCTAACCATCCCACGTTCCGAAAAACCCGATTTTTTAAAAACTTTTTTTTTCTTACCGTTGGCTCCTTCAATAGCCCTCTGATCAAGGCAGACGATTTTCAATGGCAACATTAACCATAACTCTTAAAGTATTGTCGTCTAGCTTGTTTTCATGGTTAATTCCCTTAGACCTGCCTGCGAAATGTATAAATTCATTCACATGCTCAGACCGAGTCTCCGATGAAGTGGGTGTACACAAATTAAGGTTCTTGTCGTCTCCTTATTTGCAAACCTGGCTCAAGCCCAGCATCCTTTGTTTTTTTTTTAAATTCCGAAATTTGACACTTTATTTTTCACAAACGTAATAAATAGTAACTGCTTATAATTAATATGTCCATTGCTTCATTTATTGCATGGCAGTGCGGATTTGATTATTGATAAAAGCTTGGTGTCCATCCATTCTTTCTTTATCATTGGTGTGCTCTACTGTTTTCAATGAAACACTTTTATACACTACTGAGACAGTGCTGTGTGCTTTGGTTAGAAGCAGTCAGTCCATTAGAAGGACAAAGGAGAGAGAGACAGAGTGAAGAGACAGACAAACAGAAATCATTTACAGTACATGCCATTCTACCATTTCCAGCAGCACAACACTTAACAACTGACACAACTTCTTGATCAACACATTCATACTAAACATTATTATAACAGACAATTCATGTGGATATTTTGTTTTATTATTTGGATCATAAAATATAGTGAAGCATTTCAGTAATTTACACTACCTTCCAACTATGGTCTAGCAGAGTTCTGGAACCAATGTTCATGTCTGTCAGTGACTTTACTCAAGTGCTGATTATAACTATTGCCTGCAGACAAAATTTGAGAGAAATTTTAGTGAGTGTTTAGTTAACATCACATTAGGACTGGGCTCAAACTTTATTAAACTCCATACCTTCGGAAGAAAACGTTTAAGTTCTGTATCAGAATGGCATTCTTCTTCATCATGTTATGAACAAATACAGTCTACATGTTCTTCATACAGAATCTCCTACAGCTGTCCTTTAGGTATGTTTATAAAATGGTTTATTAGAATATGTGAATCAAGACCTTTTATTATTAGACCATAGCACAGATTGAAACCACCCAACATTTCTCAAACAGAGCATTCAAGCTTTGCTGCTAGTGAACACAGAAATCATTTTACACACCAACAGACAAAATAAAATAATAGGCAATCATGTATGTATTTTCTGTCAGTGAATGTTGGTAGCTTTCCTACCAATCAGCCAGACTGTGTTTCCACAACTGCAATTTTAATTTTTCATGTCACCAGAAAGGACGGACAAAAAGAACATTATTTTCAAGCATCATTCCCAAATGGGAGTGGCTTTTGAAATGTCTCAACATTCTCTGCCATCCTGTAGAAATGAAAATATTTGATAAATGTCCTGAATTTGATATAATTTTGGACAATGATTTGAACACTTTGAAATAAAAGCATCTCATGATAGGCTGTTCACATGCAAACTGCAGGTTAAGCTGAACCAAAGCAGATTTTTTTTTTTTTTTTTAAATTTTAGATCTTTTGTGTGTCATTTAGATCTATCTTCAGCTCCAGCTGTTACACTTTAAAGAACAAAGATAACACAAAATTATGAGATTTAAAAGATCAGTTTACACTTGGACATGAACTTCTTTCCTCCTGCTTTGGCATGTTTTAAAGATAGTGGTGCACACAGTACTATAGCTTGTGACACCCCCATAGTGATCCACGCTAATTTATGCAAATTACATGCACGCCTAGTACGAGGAGATGGACTGAGGCAGTTTGGAGGAAAATTCTGTCTGTCTGTTACTGTACTTTTTTTTTTATAAAAGGGATTTAGTTCACATCTGTCTTTATCATAAAATACTGATTTTCTTAAAGAATTCTGCCCTGTTCAGACAAAACATGATCACAATCTCTTGAATATTCCAAAATAATTACCCTCAAACTTTGAATCTAGGTAGGATAGATTGATGGTGCATATAATTATCTAGGTCAGAAAATTATTTCACAAAAAATGAAATCAAAGCGACAGTTTGGAAAAATGTTCTAACTTCTTGCAGCCCTATCTCACCAAAGACAGCTTTTGGTATGCCACAATTACAGAAAACGACATACTTCCACTTCCCAACAGGATAAAGCAGACGTGAGACAACAGGTTTATGTGGTTGTCAGCAGCAGTAAATAGTTTACATGATACAACTTTCTCTTGGCTTCATTCTCACAGACTACCACTGGTGAATTGAGCAAATAAAATAAAATGGTCTGTTCAATTACTGCAGTAAAGCTGAAACAAAGATAAGGCAGGGCAGCAGGCAGGGTAGGTAAGAACTTCACACTTGCCAATGAACTGGAACTGGCAGGTGACATAATAAATATCTTCGTTCCTAAAAAGTTTCATACAATAAAATGAAAGCTTAAGTTAATAAACTTCACTTGGACTGATACTGATCTAGATCTAGAACTTTGATTGTTTTCATAGATCTACACTGTAACACTTATATGTGTTTATTCATTGGAATCTGTGACTACCATCATGCAACCCATCTGTTCTCAGCTCTTTTTCCAGTGGAATAAATAAGATTGTTTATCAGATTAACTACATATTTGATCAACTCCAGGGGAACATTCTGTTGAAGAAGAATAATGACAACCAAATGAAAAATGAATTCATGGATAACCACAAGTCTCCCCTAGAGTACCAAGTTCAAAAATTCATCACATAAACTAAAGAGGAACTTCAAACAAAAAACATAATGACAGCATTAATTTAATGAGATATAAAAAAAACTGCTGAAAGAAGGAGATGAAGAAAAGAGAAACATGATAAGTAGGGAGGCATGTACAGAATCTATTAAAATACATTTGTCTCTCAGTCACTGCATGCAGGTATTACTGAATCTGTTCTTATAGATTCTTGGAAATAACTCTATAATTGTTGAAATGCATGGAATTGTGTACAGGAAAAATAGAATACATTCATGTTTCTGCCAGCATTCTGCATTAACATCAATCAAGCAAAAATCTTCAACCACAGAAACAAATGCACAAGAAATTGGTTGCAAGCATCTCAAGGCTGCACTCAGACAAGCTCTTTAAAAAGGCATCAACTTTACAGGGTACTGTGGACAACAAAAACACCTCTCTGTACAGAGTGCATACAATTGTATGATTAGATATTTACACTAAAACACATGGGAATACATAGATATCTTGGAATTATTACTGAAATGCTGGCTCTGTTCACTGTCACGAAAAGAAAAGTGATGTAATTTCTGTTAACTTCTTGTAACCTCCGTTCAAATGATCAACAGATAAAAAGATAAATTTTATACTGTGGCTTCCTGTTTACTGTGAAACAAATATTTTGATTCTTAATATTGATGTCTTATGTGCAAAGATCATGTGTATCTGAAAGACAAGAAATTTTCTTGCAATGATACAAAATGAAGCCACTGATGTCATTGCACACAAACAGTCCAACACTTCTAACATATGTTTTAATCTTCGTACTGATGCTGTATAAATTGATATTTAACAGCTCTCGGAAGTGTGATTGTGAAAAGCATAAAAATACAATAGTCTACTTGGCTGAAGATCTACAGATTACTATCACTACAGCCGCACAGCTTGGTCCTTCATTCAAATATCTGCTTCCAAACAATACTTATAACAGCAAAACTGGTGGAAGTTGACGTTTCTCCAGAAAACATCTCATACACTATTTTTCTCATGTTACAGAAGGAAATATTTTTTGGACACACACCACACATATACATATAAAAAGTAATATTTGCATATGCTTGTCTTGAAGACAAAACAAAGTATTTAAAAGTTTCATTTGACCTTTTGGGCTGCAGACAAAAATAACTTAATTATAATATGCAAGAACATTCCCAAACTGTTCACAAACTTAGTCTTTTGATGTATTCATGCAACAAATCTTATTTGAACAGGTTCTCAATCTACACCTGAATGAAATGTTAATCATGTCAACAATAACCTATGAATACTTTGAAATACTGTATGGGTCATGAAATTTCATGTAATTACATCAGTCACTGAATTCCTACAGTGAAGTTTATTTTAAACATGCATCAGAGCTGAATGCATTGATGATCCCCCAGTTTGCCTAATTTAAGTTTGAAGTATCTAACATTATAGCATTTTGTAGCTTCCTAAGGGAGTACTTTTCTCAAACGCATTTCTTTCTACAACATCAAGGTAAAGGGCCTCCACTCCACTGTTTTTCCCACCACTGATTCCCCCATCCCCCCCTTTTTTTTGTTTTTCCAGAGTGTGAAAGCTTACATTTTATTTCTCACACATACCTTCCTGCCTCTCAAAGATTGATGGATAAACTGTGTCCAATATTTACGTGATGAACAGTTCATTAATTCACTTTACAACTACCAGCAAACCCAATTATTCCTATTCATTCACACCACAATACAGGAAGCTTGGATACAAAGACAACAACAACTGCAGCACCACCCACACTAGCATTAACACTATCACTGAGCCTGGGTTCTTTGTGAAAGAGCTTGGAACAGGTCCTTCTTGAAGGCAGCTTGCTGTTTGGGGTCTTGCAAAGGCTCAATGGCGCGAAGGCTGTTGACAATATCTTTGGTCTTGCCAAAATAAATGTTATTCAGAGTGCTGCGAATTTTGTTCTCCATTTCCTACAAACAAGATCAAAGAAATTCAAGAAATTCAAAGTATACTATAAAAACAAATGTACATTATCAGGTCACTTCAATCATGCTTGAAAGTTATTTACTGATGCATCACATAACAATGATACAAATGACTTTTTAAAACAATTGTGTTCTCCATATTTGATGTCCCCATGAACTCACTACAAGTGCTTCAGTTAGCTTTAAAGTTACCCCCCTGCTGAAGTGCCCACAAAAACCATTTGACGAAAACAAACCTTAAAACTCTAAAACAGTACTGTAAAAGGCAGCCTTAACTCTTTGACTACCGCCCGCCGATACATTGGCTCAGTATCCGCACAGGAATCTACCGGGAGCCGACGTGTTAGCTCAGTTTGTTTCCCCACTATTTCCAATTCATGTTTCCATACTGCCCGGTCTTAATCCAATCCACGTTTTCATTCAAGCGTTTGGAGCGAATTACGAGCGCCATATTGATACCTGTTTCGGCTGTCTGCTAGGCGAATAAAAGACGTTTTTTGAAGCGATTCCAGGCGACTGGTTGTTTTTTTTGTTTACATTTTCGTGAGGAGCTATGGCGGCAGGGCCTTCAGGAACTCGCCCTCCAAAGCGAAAAAGTGCTACTGCAGCACATGAAATGATTGTTACATGAATTGAAGACGATGATGATGAATTTTCGATTCTTTCGGAAAGTGACGGTGACAGCAGTGGTTCAGTGTCCTGTGACAGTGACAGCAGTGACAGTGATTCCTTTGTAGGAGGTGGGAGTATCAGGGGGCTGTGTCCCTCAGCAGTGGGAAAGGGGAGAAGTAGGAATGGTGCAAAAGGCAAGGCTCTGACTCAGAGGCCTAGACCCACAAGTAGACAGGTCCCTACTGATAGTAATAATGGCAATGGAGAATCAAGACCATGGTCTTGTTCTCCTGTGGACAGAGGCAATCAGATGATTGCATGGAGACAAGTGCAGGAAGGCAAGAGAGAAAACGCTTTTTGCTTCACACCACAGAGAGCACCAGTGGTGAACACTGATACTGCCAATGTCAGCTCTTGATTGTTTGAATGCATTTCTTTCTGCAGATGTCAGTGACCTGTTGTTACAAAACATCAACAGCTATGCAGAAAAAATTGAAACAGCAGAACAACCCTCCAATGAGGCACTCAGTATTTGCGTCGTTCCAACCTCAGGGATGGAACCACACCACAAAAAAATTTCCTGAACTTTTTTCGTCAAGCGCTTGTCACGCGCGAATGAAAAAGATGACTCAACAATACATAAAGGCATGTCAATATCACCATCAGGAATTTGTCCTAGAGATATTTTATATGAATAAATAAGTATGAATGACATGAGGTGCCACCTTCATCCCATGTCATTTCTCACTAGTTGTCTCTTAATTAGGATCACACAATCTTAGATCTAGATGGGTTACACTACAAGTTTACATGTTAACTAAAACATATAACTCTTACCAGTGATTTTATCCAAGTATTTGTTGAACTAATCCCTACTCAATGCAAGGTAGATCTATCTTTGTTTGCTAATCCCCACACCTTTCTTTTCTTTTTTTAACAAGCCAAGATCAAGACAAGCTCTGTTCCAAGTCTAATAATAAAAATATTCTAACTAACACAGCCCATATAATCTTTAACCTGCCAAGTCACATTTCATCCTGAATGAAACACTAAAACGAAAGGTAGGCCTACATATGCTAGATGTGATCTTTTTCTTCTTCTAGATCTAGCCATCTAGTCTAGGTCTCAGCTAGATTTTGAAAAACGTGACTCTGACATTACACCTTGTTGTCATTGTTGACAAAGTGTCTCGGGAGGAGTACCTTACTCGAGCGCCAGATTGTCAGATTGATAAGTAACGACGTGAGGCAGATTGATAAGTAACGACGTGAGGGTCTAGTCAGTTTGTATCATCGAGGCCATAGGCCGATGTTCGCCTGGGCAGTAGTCAGATTGACATATCAGGGAAAGCCCCCGGGGTAGCTATGTATCATCTCTTTTAGTTAATTTCTGGTCTTTGGCGCTCGAGTACGGAACTCCTTCCGTGTCTCTGTGCCTGGTTCTAGATTTAGTGTAGACCTAGATCTAGATCTACAGGCTGGTTCTCTACTTTTATCTGAACGATGCCATGAAAAGTTAACTCTTTCCATACTGCAATTCAGCCCAAATTAGTCCAAATGCGTCAGTCGGGGGGACCGATACATCGGCAAAAAGTACTCTCCTTGTTACCCCTGGGCATTTCAACGATACTGTGTCCATCTAGCTTCCCAGTGTTTTTGTTGTTTGTGGTACAACCGATGCCACTATTACTGCACTTCAGCAGAAATTAGTCCAAATGCGTCAGTCGGAGGAACCGATGTATCGGTGAAAAGTACGGAAAGAGTTAAAGACTAGATCCTAGATCTTCTATTACAGTAATAAGTACTTGCCGTGAAAATTAAAGACTGGCACGTCTTCACTAGATCTACTATTACTATCACTGACACTAGATCTACCTTGAAATATCATCTTACAGGCTTCACCAGTTATAAATCCAACAGAAAATCACTCACGAGTCACGAAAACGATCACACTCGATGCTTCATCACGTTATCTCTCTTTGAGGATGCTGGATCTATCACTCGAACGCAAAGGAAAGAGCTGAACTGACAGACTGTAGGGTGGCCAAGACCTACACAACGAAAAGTACCCGGGGCTAAAGACCGGAAGTGCCAACATGCTTATTTCCGGTCATAGTTGTTTTCCGGCAACCGCTCTTTTCGCATTTTAACTTTTTTGCCGGCCCAAATATCAATAGCGCGGGGATAAATGACGGCGGAAAAAAAATTTCTAAACCAAACAAATACCATATAAAAACATTCGGATTGTGTGATAGCAGAACAGGATATGTGGCGAATGTCTTTACCTATTACGGCGCCAACACCTCATACAATCCAGATATGGATTCAGATTCTACACAACGGAGAAAATCTTTGAAAAGTTAATATCTCCTCTGGACCGAGATCATCACATCTTCGCCGACCGGTTTTATTCATCTATACCTCTCCTGGAGTTCCTCTCGGCCAGGAGCCATTATTATACTGGAACAACTGACAAACACAGAAACACACTCCTCCCCAACTCAGCACCTTGCAACTCCAGCACAGAGAGATGAGATGGTTCTTATCAACAGATGATAAGTATCTCTGTGTTGCCTTTAGAGACAAGAAGGCTAAAAAGTTTTTGTGCTGTAATTTCCAGCTGTGCCTCTGTTGAAACCACTCTCTTAAGGAGTAGGACAGGAGATGTCGAGAAGCCGACAGTCACTGATACATACAATCAAAATATGAATGGCTGCGACCGCCTTAATCAAAATGTATCATACTATGGAGCATTTAGCAGAAAAACACGTAAGTGGTGGAAAAAAGTCTTCCATTGGATGCTGGAAGTGTCCCAGGTCAAGGCGTACATAATTTACACGGAGTCACGATGCGATGGCACCAGAAAGCCAAAGCTGTTGCAGTTCAAAAATGAACTCATCAGACAGCTGACAGGCAGCTGAAGCCACAACCCCACAACCTTTGCCACCACCAGTGCTTCACACACCCCCACATACCAACCCAGTAGAAAGACTGCAGGTGGGTGCACACCTAATTTCAAAAGTGGATAAGGATAGAAACTGCAGAGTGTGCAGTAAGCCAGGAGCTCGGAAAAGAACAACATTCATATGCCCACAACGCACTGACAAGCCACATCTGTGCTGTTTCAGGATCTGGCACACCAGACTTCATTCGTGAAAAATGACTTCTTGACGAACACTGTACATAATTGATGAGATCCTTTTATTTTCTGTTTAATTTTTCAATTTCCGGACACGTTCATTATGTAATTATAACTTGCAACTCTATTCTGTTGACCTTCATAAAACTTACCCCAAGTAACAATGATTGGATGTTCTTTAGCTTGTGCAAATTTCATGTTCATTGGATTTAGCAGCCAGAAGTTCCATCATTGTTAAGTTGAATTTACCTTCTCATTTTTTGCATCATATTTTTCTTCCTTCTTCTTCCCAACCTTATAAAACTATTTTTTTCTGGTTTTTTTACCTATTTTTGTCTATGAATTCTTTTTCTGCATTCATTTCCCATTCCAATGATATATCATATGACCATATTTTATGTAAAACAAATCTGGAAAATGGGAATTCAAAAATACCCTTATGGCTGAAAAATTCACCCCCCAAAATGGCTTGGTCAAAATGTGGAAAACAACCCGGTAGTGAAAGAGTTAATATGTAAATCTTATATTTGGTGTTGTTGGTTTGCCCTGTTAAAAAAGTAAAGTATAATGTCCATTTAATCTGAATAACCATTACCAAGTCTTTTCAATAGCAGTAGTGAAGAGATTTTGCCCCCTCTGAGATATCTATGACTTACCTCTACCATTTTTCCAATGTTGACTATATGTGGTGAGTTATCATTGACTGCAGCATCATTTTCCACCTGGAAAGGGCAATGGAAACAATCTTAAACATAACATTCTCTTTCTATATTTATGTGCAAACAAACCATATCAAGGACAATTCAAAAAAAAAAAAGCAAAAGTCTCCCATAATTTAAAAAAAAAAAGGCAAATGAAAAGCAAAATTATCTGAGTCTAAGCATGAGATTTTCCTTGTAAATGCTTCGTTCAACAGATTGTCTTCACAAGGTTGGAAGTTTATGTGGAGTAACAGATGAGTAACTTTTATGTGGCAATTCAAAAAACTAAGTGATAAAAATCTTTCAGGCTAGAGACTTATTTCCACAGCTATAATAGCACCTATAATATCACCTAGCCCGGATACTGCAAGCTTGTGAATTAGGATAACTTGTTCTGTCAACTCTAAATAATACAGGGATGGAACCACGCCACAAAAAAATATCCTGAACTTTTTCCGGCAAGAGCTTGTCGCGCGCGATTGTAAAAGATGACACCACAATACATTAAGGCATGTCAACAATACCATCTGGAATCTGTCCTAAAGATATAGCCTAATATGATAAGTATGAATTGAATGACATGAGGTGCCATCTTCATCCCAGGTCATTTCTCACTTGTCTCTTCAGACCACACTATCTTAGATCTAGGTCTAGATAGGTTACACTGCAAGTTTACATGCTAACCAAAACACATAGAGTCTAGCTTCTTACCAGTGATTTTATCCAAATTAGCAAATATCTGTTGAACTAATCCCTAGCCAATGCAAGGTAGGCTAGACCTAACTTTGTTTGGTAGGCTAATCCTCCCATCCCTTTTTTTCTTCACAAACAAGTTCTACTTCAAGTCTAATATTCTAACTAACACAGATGATCATCTTTAACCTTCCAAGTCACAATTCATCCTAAATGAAACACTGAAATGAAAGGTACGTGTGCTTCGATGTGGTCTTTTTCTATTTCTAGATCTAGATCTAGGTCTAACTCTAAGCTACATTTTGAAAAACATGTGACTCTGACACTTCGCCATGTTGACAAAGTCTCGTTGTGCCTGGTTCTAGATTTAGAGTATACCTAGACCTAGATCTAGGTCTAGAGTCTAGTTCTCTACTTTTATTCAAACCATGCCGTGAAAATTCAAGACTAGATCTACTATGACTAGACTATCACTGACATTACCTTAAAATTTTATCTCACAGGTTTCACCAGTTATAAATCCAACAGAAAATCACTCATGAGTCATGCAAACGATCACACTCAATGTTTCATTACGTTATCTCTTTTTGTGGGTGCTGGATCTATCAATCGAACGCAAAGGAAAGAGCTGAACTAACAGACTGTAGGTTTTTGGTTAGCCTAGACGACCTACACACCGAAAAGTACCCGGGGCGGAAGACGGGAAGTGTCAACTTGCTTATTTCCGGTTATCGGTGTTTTCTGGCAATCGCTCTTTTAATGCTTTTTTCGCCGTTTAACTTTTTTGCCGGACAAACTATCGATAGCACGGGGATAAATGACGGCGCAAAAAAAATTTCAGGACCTCCAGAATTTCCATCCCTATAATACCATCACTGCAACCACTTTGCATCCCACTAATATACTCTGAATAGTCCACTTGCTGGAACAGATGTCAGAAACTCTGCTTAGACTGTTGTGCTCTATTCTCCTCCCCTTCTTCCTTACACCACTTTCATAAGTGGCCGTCACGATGGATGGCCATCTCAAATCTGAAGTACTGCTCTAAACTGATAGTTAATAACTGTGGTCATGCTCTTCGCCGTCATTCATGAAAGTATTATACACACCTGTTGTTCTTTACATCTGTGTTTCCTGCTCAGAAACAGCAGTGTCACGAGTGAGTGAGCGAGGATCAGTAGTTACGAGAAGAGAGTTAGAATAAAGTTAACCCACGGCCACGGGGTAAGGGAAAGCGTGCATGTTGAGAGAGGGGGAGGGGTCTGAATGAGGCGAGAGCGCTGTATTACTATCACTGCACACTAAGACGTCCTAAAGAGCGGACGCAAGAGAAGGCCCAGAGGGCGAACATAAGGAGAGCAGTCGGAAGACTTGGGAGTAGTGTTTTTCCAGTGATGACTGGTAGGTGATTGATAGTTATGATTGATGTATTATATTTGTCTATGACCATGATGTAAATAAGTATATGTGAGGAATGTGGAAGTCCTTGATACTGTATATATAGCAATGTGCGCCATGAGCGATAGATGAAAGTTAGCTTCATGGATTTGTAGCGAGAGTGAGTATTGTGTACTACGGTGGAGGTGTGTTACCGTAAGATGTTGGTGAGTGAAATGTGAACTATTGTGTGTACGCTTCATGAGTTGTAATGAGGGGTGAAGTGATTAGAAATGGTATGGTATTATACCAATGTAATGTTATTCTTGTAGGTGTCGGGGACGGGCCGAAGAGCCGCGTCGGTGAGCACAGGGGATAGGCCAGCATAGGGCCGAAGGCCACACATAGGCCAGGAGTGACGCTGTCGTGTAGGACAGTCGCAGCACATGAGTCGTGGCAGTCTGGCCACCGACAGGGACGTATATGTGATCGTGAATGTGCTATTGAAATGCTAATGTGCTATTGCCATGTTGATGTGCTATTGAAATGCTAATGTGCTATTGCCATGTTGATGTGCTATTGAAATGCTAATGTGCTATTGCCATGTTGATGTGCTATTGGAATGCTAATGTGTTATGGCAATAGGAAGGGGCTATTGGGAGACTGCGGTGCCAGTGAAATATTAATGTGCTATTAAGACATGGAGAGGAGAAGCTGAGACCGAAGTGTCTTTAGAAAGTAACTACCGGGTTGTGGACCCGAGGAAGATTGCATGTGGGAATAAGGCCGTTGGACGGCAGTAACTTGAATAATATAATGTATGTCTGTAATTGCACTGTTATCCTTATCTTTATATTTATGTTAATAAATGTGTGAGTCTGATGGGTTGTTCTGTTAAGTGTTATACTTGTTCGTTCGTGATTGTTGTCCTGTTATAACCATCGCATCTCCCAGTCTGGGATTTGTGACAAGCAGAAAGCAGTATGGGTTTGAGAATCAGAAAGTCCATAATCTATTTTATTTCATTTGACCACGCCCAAAGCAATCATCAAGCCTCCTTCTCTGCATTCCTTTCATTGCAACAGTCCGCTGCATAAACAAATACCCACGGGCTTGAAAATATCACCAAAGAGATTGAATTCACCTTTGAAAATTTGATTAATTTTGAATTACTGACAAAAGACAAAGTTGATGCAGGTCCTTTGCAGCTGGAAATCAGGGTAGGAACAGCTTCATCAAGCCTAGATTGCTACATTTCAATGGTGAATGGATACCATGTTTCGAGAGTGCATCCAGCTGGGGCTTGAGTTCTATGGAAGAGCTCATGGGGAAGTCTGCAAATGTAGAGGGAATAAAGACTCACTTGTCTTGTCAAACTGCCTCCCAAGTTCATGGTACCTGAACCCTCTTTATTTGTCTGAAGCCACAGCATGACAGTAGAGGTGAGCTTGTAATGGGCGTTCTTGCCACTGGATTTTTCCTGTGTGAAAAATCACATAGACAATTGCTCATAAATGTGTAAACCGGAATGAAAAAAAAACCCAGTAAACTTTAGAATATTTTCAAAGCTAGAACAGACACAAAACATGGGGGCAGCAATGGCAAGTAGAGAGAAGTTACTGAAATGTCACCATTACTATTTCACAGTGACACTATCTTACATGATAACTGTACTTCACAATTTGCATAATAGGCCAGACTGTAACACAATGAAACTTTGCAAAGTCTTCAAAACATCAAAGTCATATGGTCAGTTGCCAAAAGGTGCTCTTCTTTTCAATGGGTTGGGTGAAATACATTAAAAAGGAAACCATAGATACTTTTTAACATAATCTTATGCTTAATGTGCTCAGAAATGGATAAGGTACCTACAGGAGCAGTTTTGAAGCAATTGGACCATAAACAAAAAAAATTATGAGAAAAAATATTCCAAAGTATGTGTATTTCTGGCGGTAAAAAATGGACGTTTTTATAGTGATTACTGAGAATGGTGTGTATTTTAACACATGGTAACCATACAGCAAAACTCACTGTCCACTGATCAAGACAAATGGATGAGCTTACTAAATGCTAAATTGGAGGTCTCTGGCAACCTAAATTTAAAAAATAATGGGTGATTTCAAAATGCGTTCCGTACATGAATTTTCGTGTCAAGGGAAAGGGGCCGAAAGGATGAACACTTTGAAGTCGATGAATATAGAATTACTGCAAGCATCAAGCTCTTTTGTGTGTGGTAAGGTCTTCCCTTCAAAATCTCAGAGTTTCTGTACCATAGGGGTAAAGAAGGCTGTGAGGTCACACAATGTTAGACAGGCAAGTTTGCCCCTTCGAGAAGCGTGTGTAAAAATTTGAGAACTCCATGTTTGTTTGTTTTTTCACAGTAAATCCAAACGTTTTGGTGTCATCACATTTTCATGTTTCATGTATGGAACGAAATGCCCGTTAACGATCATGTCACCTCACCTGTCGGCTTCATCGTCATCGATGTTAGCTGCTACAGTGGATGTCACGACAAAATCTCCTCCACCCAATCCTGTCCTTAGCTTTCCTAGTTAGTTCACTTATTTCCAGCTGGCTGACTTTCTTGATGTTATCGTGATATGTAATGGGTGGTCTTCCTTGTTTTCTCTTTGTTTCTGTCTTTCCTTGAAGGATTGATATCATAAGGGCCGTGCTTTTGTTTCGGGCCGCGTGGCCGATGTATGCAAGTCTTCTTTTATTTATTTCAGGTGTTATTCTTCTGGTGGTGCCAAGCTGTTCTAAGATGCTTGTATTTGTTCTCCTTTCTGTCCAACTTATTCTGAGTAGCCTTCTGTAAAGCCACATTTCAGCTGCCTCCAATCTTGTTATGTCTGCCTTTTTGAGTGTCCAGGCTTCACAACCATATAGTAGGACTGGCCAGATCAAGCACTTAAGTATGTTCACTTTGAGGTCCGTTGGTGTGCCTCTATCCTTCCAAATGTTGTTTAGTTGAACCATTTTGTGTTTTGCCATTCCTATCCTTGTTTTTATGTCCTTTGAGCAGCTTCCATCTTGCGATTTATGTGATCCTAGGTATTTGAAATCAGTCACTTTTTCTAGTGCTGTTTTGTTTACTAGTATCTCCTGGTGTTCATGGTGCCCTGTTCCAGTATGCATGACTTTCGTTTTCTTAGCATTTAGGTGTAGGCCTGCTGTCTTGCCCGCTTCATCCACTCTGTGCAACACTCTTTTCATGCTGGTGATGTTATCTGACATAAGAGCTGTGTCATCAGCGTAGCGAAGGTTTGTGATGTTTCGGCCTCCGATCTTTATTCCCATATCTTCTATGTCTGCGTTTCTCATGATCTGCTCAGTATAAATATTGAAAAGATGAGGTGAAAGTATGCAACCCTGTCTGACTCCTTTCTCGATGTTGAAATATGGACAGTTCTCATTGTTCCATCTAATCGTTGCCTTTTGTTCGTGGTATAGTGCAGCGATGAGGGTCACAAGGTGTTTCGGGAATCCCATCTTAATCATTATATCGAACAGGTGATGGTGCCTAACGCTGTCGAACGCTTTGCTGTAGTCTATGAACGTGATGAAGGCTTCGTTTCCATTGCTTCTTATCTGTTCAATCATTATTTGTAGTATGAAGAGCATGTCAGCGGTTCCTCTGTTGGTCCTGTAACCAGCTTGACATTCTGATAGTTCCTCTTCTACCTTAGATTTCATTCTGTTGAGTATGATGATGAGCAGGATTTTGCTGGTGTGACTGATGAGGGCGATGGTTCTATAATTTCCACAGTCTTTGACATTGCCGCTTTTGTATAGCATGACGAATTCTTGTAGCTTCCAGTCTGTTGGCCATTCATTTGTCTGCCAAATTTTGCATATCATTTGGTGGAGTGCTTTTATTCCTGATTCGCTGGTATGTTTCAGGAGTTCACCTGGTATGTTGTCTAATCCAGGGGATTTTCCATTCTTTATTTGTTTTATTGCAGCCTGTACTTCCTCCAAGAGAGGTTCTGGTTCTTTATCTATCTGTTGTGAGTCTGGTTGTTGGAGGTCCTTCGGGTCTGGTCTGGTCTGATGTTGTCCGCAAACAGCATCTTGCCGTATTCGTGCCATCTTGAGAGCACATCTTTTGTGTTTGTCAGTGTTGTGCCTTCTTTGTTGTTCAGACTCAAGTTCTGTGGTTGGAAATCCCTCTTTTTTACTTTTCTTATTTGTTCAAACATTTCTTTTGACTTTCTTTGTGTATTACATTCTGTTATGTTTGCACACTCTCTTTCTAACCATGCATTCTTGTCTCTTCTGATCTTTGTTTGGATTTCCTTCTTCAGTGCATGATATTCATCTTGTTTACTAAGTTTTCTGGCTTTGCTCTTTCTTTTTGCAAGCTCTATCACCTCTTCACTGATGTATGGTTTGGGAGTTTTCCTCGTTCTTTTCCCGAGTTTCGATTCAGCTGTTTCACTCCAAATTCTTTTCATGTCTTTCCACAAGCTTATTCTCCCGCAACGGTATGGAACCGGCATGGTGACCCGTTTTCGATATCAACTGCATTTCAGTGCGTCGTTTTTACACACGAGAGTGTATTTGTTGGTGTGTTGTAATACAAAATACATTATCAGGACACCAACGGCGGTTGCGTAATATCATGTACGGAACGCTGGATCTAGATCTAGATCTAGTTTACTGTCGTCGTTACGATGTTTGTGCATTGTTGTTGGTGTTGTGAGTCTGCATTTTGTTGTAGCCGATAAGATTATTCATGTCAACATTGTTTTTGGCAGCAGGGAGCGGAGAACGGGTTATTTTTCACGCAAGAAAGTACTGCGTCATATTCATGTACGGAACACTTTATGTGAGCTGTACAGACCGCTGCTTCGTTTTACACACAGAGAGTATAAATAAAAAAAATAAAAAAGAAAGCCATAGTTGGGTGAATATTGCATTGCACTTAAAATCAAAGCTCTTATACGGGTATAGGAGAAGAAGAGGAATGTGGAGAGTTGCTCTTTGTTCCGTACATGAAATTACACCAAACATGTCACCAAATGTTATAGAAATCGCAGGAGTTTTCATGATTTAATATATGTACACGGCAAATAATGCTAATATTGAGCTTAAATGTCAACTGAAGTGGAACACTTTGCAATAGTTGGCCATTTATAAGCCTTTCATGGTGTCATGTTTCATGTACGGAACGCTGTGGAAGGTGACCTTTTTACCCTTCTATAGCAAAAACTATGCCTCGAACTGCTTTGAAAGTACAAAAAATCATAAAAACACTATATTATTCACAAGACAAACACAAAACAGAACATTTGGGGTAAAATTTAATTTTTACTCATTTTGTCCTAGATCTGGGGGCACCTTTTGGCAACTGACCATATATTGTTAATTTTTAAAGCACGAGAAAAATGTCTGTCATAATAATAAACATTATTCTTAAATAAGTGTGTGCACATTGCTGTCGACGATAGTCATCAAAACATTTTTTATCATGCAAGCAAGAAGACAGCACCATGAAAGCACACTTGACTTCCCTCCCCCTCTCCAAAAAAACGCCGACCTGTGGCGACAACATGCCTGCTCCAGTTGTAACTGGCAAATTTCCCAAAATGGGATTAAATAATATACAAATACTTGAATACAATGCACAGAAGCAATGAAAATGGGACTGTGCAGTATATAATGTACATATGAGTAAAGCTAGGTAGGTCTCAGTTCTCAACACAGCGTGACAGGATATCTGACAGACTCGGGCATACACAGGTATAGTATGCAATATTACCTGGACCTCAATAACATGGATAGAATCCCAACATCCTTTGATCTTCTTGGAGCCATCACCTGCTTTCTTTATGAGGATGACCCCGGCAAAACCATGGTTCAGGTCCCATAAGTAGACAGAGGAGACCCCACCCTCAAAGTACATTTCTCTATACTGGTCAAATGCATTGTTGGCTTCAACCTCTAGCTTGCGTAGAGATTCTGAAGGCATAGTCCCATCATCGAGGGGGGGATCGTAACTGTTACTCCATGGCGATCTGCGGAGATTTATTTGATTAATAAAATATTTTTATGCAAAATTGTGAACACAGGACGAAGAGCTAAAAGTATCTTGATCAATAGATTTATAAAATTTCTGAGAATGCCTGAAACTAATAAAAATCATACACAGCTATAAAAATGCTCCTCACAGGACCTTCACAACTTACATAAAAATGTAAATCTCGTCAACTAAGATCATCATCTGACACTACAAAATTGAAAGTACCTAAAATGAATCTGTCCACTGTAGGAGAAAAGTCCTTTTCATTTCTTGGCCCTACCATCTGGAACACTCTTCCAAAGACAACCAGGGAAATTAATGACATTGGTTCTTTCAAACGCCATCTGAAGACCCATTTCTTTCAGACAAACTAGGCTAGGTGTTTTTCGGCAGCAACAATAGTAAATATTTTTGAAATTCTTTTGTGTATGCGTGTGTGTATGTGTGTGTAAGAGTTTGTTAAAGCGCCCAGAGCTTGTCATCTGGGCGCTATATAAATGCAATATATTATTATATTATTATTATTATTATTATTACTGTAGAGATAAAATGGGATGCACTCCACAACAATTATGCATGAAGACAAGTGCTGATCAGATGACTTTCTTGATATGTACAGTATCTATTCTCAAAAATAAAATGACCAGGGTTAACCTCAGCTTTATCCAGTCTCATGCTGCACAGATATTAAGTCTGCAGTGGATCACATCCAGCTTTAACATAGAGCAGACATCACAGTAACATATAAAATTAAATTTATAATAGCTGTAACATTCTATCAAAGTACAATATGTGACAATTTTTTTTTTCTTTTTGCAGCATCCTGTCAATAGTCTCTAGTTTAACTCATGTCTCCTGGGGCACCTGTTCGGAACTGTGCCACAGAAACTGGTCTAAAAATCAGCCACTGACCACTGGTCAGCTTGAGTTGGGAAATTATGAGGTTACTCCAGGAAAACCAAGATAGCTCAGTTGTTTGACACACAAACACCACAACCCCATGTATATTTGAAAAGATCTTTGAATTCCCTAATCATTCAAACAAGTTTTGAGATAATCTGATGGAATTTTCATTAAAATTTAGTGTGTTGAAAACTGACCATTTTTAGCACAAAAATGTCAAATTTTGCACAACTTGAGCTCATAATTACTCAAAGATTTTCCCATTTTAGGGCGCATAGCATATGACAGAAAGTTGTATCATTCATTTTCCTTTCATTTGCAAAAAAAATCATCAAAATACATCAACAATGAAAGAACTTAAGAAAATTTGAAAATCCATACCTTTATTTTTGTATAAAAAATTTGATGGCAGTGAGTAGCTGTTGCCATATAACATGCATACATTGATCTGTTAAGCGAAGGGGTAGGGTGAGATCACCTTCAGGAGACAATGGGTTAAAGATGTTAAGTACCGTCGTGATTTTGGTTATATAAAAGAACACAAGTCTTTCTACAATTAGAATGGACTCGGTAGGCATGTGCAAAAAAAATTTTTTTGTTTGTTTAGGCAGCACTAAGAATAACTGTTTCACAACCTCCACCAAAAACCGAAGTGTCTGGTACTTTCATCGTACTCTCAACAAAAATGACAAAAATGGTAGGCGAAAGAATAATGGAGATAAATATTTCCCATTTTATGTTCTCACCTGTAGGAGTCTCCATCTCTGTTGTAGTCACATAACAAGTAATCTTTGCCTACTGTTTTGTCTCGAACAATCTTCAAAGGCTGGTCTACTGATGACAAGAGGTCTTCACACAGAGGAGGCACCTGAATCAGAAAAACACATGTTTATTCATTAAACAAATTAATGAACACAGTTTCTGTCTCTTTGAACAGAACTACTGAACACAAATTTCACCACTATGCTGATCTGAGATCTCTAAACTTTAATAAATATTACTGAGACTGCAAGACATGTGATGTAACACTAGCTTCAATTGCATCATACACATTTAGCAAGTTCTATAGTCTTAAATACTTTTAATTTTAAATGTATACAATATATCGGTGATATCAGTTACTTATTGAACTGTTTTGTGGCCAATAATTTGCTTGATGCTGACACAAAATTCAAACAATCAATGCTGTGAGGGGACCCAACAAAGTACCTATTTAGTGGGGCTTTATTCTGTACAGCTTTACCATGCAGATAAATTTTATTATGTCACACTGACTATGAATAAAAAACAAAAACAAAAAACTAATACAAAAACACGCAATAACAAAAAATATATAGAAAAGGTTATCCATGGTTTCACAGGCTCATAAAGTAGGCAACAGCACAGACTGATTATGGCTCAATTCTGCACAGGCCAAAGTGATTAATATCACAGTTTCAGCAAGACTCTTGAATGGATTATGAAGATGATCACATGCATGACTTCTTACATAATGTGGAAAACAATTGAAGGATACTCACTAAATCAATGAGGTCGCATAAATTCTTCTCAATCTGTTGGGGAGGCAAGCGCCTCATCAAATCTAAAGCACAGTCGAGCTGCTGTTCTGTCTGCAAGATCCACAAAAATAGAAGACATTGTCACCAAACTTCTTACTGCATTACATCTGCTTTTAATTAAACATTACTTAACAGTCGATCAAATGAAAATTCCTGGGTTACTGAATGTCAATGATTGGGCCATGTTACAGCTGCCTCATCACTGAAATAATCTATTTTTGTTGTTGTTTTTTTTTTAAATCCATTTTAAACAGCTCATCTGGAACTGTTGTTCCATTCTTTGACTCTTTGATGAACATATTGAAAGCCTAATGCAAAACTGCAACTAAATGATGACACTCATAAAGATCTTTTCGGACTGTCACACAATTTTTAATGTGAGAATGTGTAGAAAAAGTGAAGTTCAAGAGATCAGATTATCATGTGGGTCAAAACTCAGTCATAATTAATTAGATCTAAAAATCTTTCTTGTCAAGTCACTCACGGGACAGAAATTCATGTCCCCTAAAGTGATCACTGGATAACTGATTTAAAACGGAACATAAAAACTCCTGGCTGCAGTTATCAATATTCTTCAGTCAACGTCTCAACTAAAATCAAGTGACACAATAATTAAAAATTGGTTTGGCATGTGTTTGTAATCCAAAGTTTTTGAAGTGAAAAAAGCTTACGCCACAGTAGATAGAATTCAAATCCTGACAATACTGATATTCCTCTAACTCTAACAAAATCTGTGCATGCTAAGTAGCCTTATATCTGAGTTCAAGAATATTTTATATCAAAACACTATCAGTATCACTCAGTGCCTAGGACAACAGCATTTGATTTATGTGATGTAAAATTTCAGTACAATCTGGTAGTGCACAGAGTTACTAATTAATTAAGCTGGTTATTTGGTTTTGATGGCAACTCAAGGACATTTTTTAAGAGTACCGGGATGGGGATGGAGGAGGGGGGGCTTGTTGGCCCTCGAGGTGCATAATTTTATGTTTTAAAAAAAAAAAAAAGAAAAAGACAATCGCTCAGAGTCAGAACCTAAAACAATCCCCACTGGAACAGACACAACCAGCCCTAGTGATTTTTCCCATAAATGTATTAAACTATTACACTTTATCATATGCCCTACAGCATACATCATGTAATTTTACCCCAGCTGTGAGTAGTTTCAACAAGGTAAAAATACAATGATAATGTTGTTAATAGAAAGTTCGAAGTGTTTATCCGCCAATACTGTTGGATAAAATTTCCCCTAGGATTTTTTTTATCCGCTAACATAAATTCTGTGAATTTGCGAGTCATCTCCCCTGATTCGAACCCTTTCTCCGTCTTCCTCCCTTGTTCCGTTGGTCCCGACGCGATCAACGTTCATATTGGGCAAGTGCTGAAAATGATATTGAAACTGGGGAGGCTTTTCTGAATAAAAATGGAATTTTATTGATTAAATGGATACATGTGAAGGTTCAGGTCTAATCCGTAGATCAGATAGGTTTCTTGGTTTGGTCGTGTTTATTCAGTAAGAATTCTTTCACAATTACTGAGGGTAGCATAGTGGGTAGCATCTCTGCCCGTCTGTCAGGGGGCCGTGGTTCGTCTGTCAGGGGGCCGTGGTTCGATTCTCAGTGGTGCAGATTTTTTTCTTCTTTTGTCTTTTTTATTGGGAATCAATTTTTTTTTTCAATCCAAGTAAATAACGAATAAATCCAGTTTTTTTTTTTTTTAACTTCACCTGTCAATCGGAGGACTGTGGTTCGATTCTCAGCATGGTAGTTTTTCTTTAGATCTCTATCTTTTCTAAATAAGTCTTTTCTTCAGTAATCAATCTGTTTGGTAATTTTTTTTTATCCAGCAACTTTAGGAATAAATTCAGTTTGCTTTAATGTTTGTTTCTTTCTTTTTTTGTCATTAGACAACACCAATAGGCCTACCTGCGGATAAGCTGGAGCTTTACCCGCTGATACTGTTGGCGGCCGAAGATCTGCCGATAGTGAACCGGATAAACCCAAGCATCCGCTGATAAGGTTGGCGGATAAACCTGGGCAGTATCCGCGAACATTATTGGCAGATAAACCTGGGCAGTATCCAAAACGTTGTAGCAAGTAGGCCCTAGTTGGGGAATAGGATTTGCTGAAGTGGGGAATGGGAGTGGAAGTAAAAAGATCTAAACATATTTTTGGTCACCACTCAGTCAGGACGTTGTTGGGTGCAGCCTAAATAATTATTTATATGAATTTGCTGCAGTTGGCTCTAGACTAGATCTAGTCTACTCTAGATCTAGATATATATCTAGATCTAGATTTGGCTTCCTAATCTACGGGAATAGATCGATCTTGATCTATCATCACCATGAGCGCGAGATAGGCTACTCGTCAGTAAACTGTTTCTAAGGCTTATAGTGCAGAATCCCCCAAACCGTTCTTTGTTTCTGTTCGCACAAATCCATAGATCTGCAGCCAACTAATTTCAAACGATTTCAATTCAGGCAATAGGCCTACCGGCCCCCGCCCCCTTTCGTTTCTTGTTGAAATATTTCTAACTTCAGGCCTGTATTTCTGTGGAAGTATCATTTTGTGACATCATCGCAAATGACTATATTGATGCTGTTTTGATTCATAGATGAACTAAATTGCTCAGTGCTCAGCAAATTGTATACTTTCACGATAAACCATGCAAAATGACTTACCATCTTTCGGTTTTGCTCAGTTGACACACACTAGTTCCGTTCCAGGAAGTGTTCTAAACACAAAATGGCTACAACATCCGGGTGGTTGCAAATTTCGCAAACGGAAGTAGATGTCCAATTCGTTTGCAGATCATCTAATATCTTTTCGAGTCGTGTCGCATAACTTTGGTCCCGCTTATATCGTTCAGATGAAGACAAATCAAAAGAGTGAGATTTTGTCCCAATGTTAAAAATAATAAGTTGTGTACATCCTTGTGTATAGTTAGAATGACGGTAAAGACAAACACATTGATGGTTAGAAGATTTTGAAATTGAAGACCTCCGAAAAAGAAGTATCGCCTCACAGACGAGTGATCGATAGCCCTGTTGAAGCATTGCCTTTTTAGGAAGTACTGAATGATTGTGTACAGCCAATGAACCGAAGTGTCCACTGCTTAAAAACTGTCACTGAGTTATCGAACTAAATATTATTATGTGTGTATCCAATAATATGCAATAAGTGAGATCAAAAATGGGGGCCTGTGCCTATAATAAATCCTATCCATTTTTTTTTAACCCCACACGGTATTACTTACACAGGCTACATATTAGTTAAATGTTACACGCTTTGCCGGGATAAACCTGCTGCCAGCCCCCCCCCCCTCTCTCTCTCTCTCGCTCTCACACACACACACACGCACGCACACATACTCACACAGAGGTTCTATAAAGACAGATAAATATGTCCATATTTTTCTTACTCGCCGAGGGTTTCCTTTCATATAGGAAAACTGCAACTGATTGAACGTGTGTCAATATACAGTCTCTTCAGTCTGAAAGTATAATCATGTCGAAAATTTCAACTGAATCGATGCAGAAATGAGACTTCCAAGCATGACAGCAGTTGGGAGTTGTCGTTTTACTACATTGGATTAGATCATGAATTTGAAAATTAAATTCCTTTTGTCCCCAGTTAAAGCATAATATTTGGAATGTATGTTATTATTTTTTTGTTTTGTTTTGTTTGAGCTAAAATAATGAATAAATAAAACATATGGTATGTGATGTCTGTGCAGAAAATTACACGTATGTCGTTTTTGCTGTGGTTGTTGTTGTTGTTTTTTGTCAGTATAAATTAATGCATAAGCGTGCCCGTTGTCCACATACAGTGAGGATTGTGTCCAACAAAAGAATGATATTCCTGGTAATTTGGAGAAATTTCTGAGGTGTTCTTATCTTTGTGAAAGAAGATTTGCCAGTAACGATACAGAGACTGTCATCGACGCCCAGACGGTGATAGGTGGAATAAAGACTTGTGGTGAAGCTCAGAGAAGAGAATGTTTTTGAATCGAAATTTCTGTGCAGACTAGTATGACCCATTTGTATCTGGGACATGAATGACTTGCTGATGTAACTTGAAATGTTGAAATGATGGAATGGTACAGCTGGTACATGTACTTTTAAAATAAAAAGAATACTAACATAAAAGAGAATTTTTCTGAGCTAATTTTGTAATTGAACAATTTCTCTTTAATCATATTGCATTTGGATGGAATTGTATGTTTGTCGTGTCTGAGCCCATGTATGTTTCCCAGGGAAGCCAGTGTGTTCTCACAAAATGCGAATAATACAGTTGATAAGTTTAGTTAGACTATATAGTAAGTTCGATTTGCAAATAATACAAATGACAGTTTACTGAAAGAATAATCAGTACAAGTATAATGAAGACGCAATTTTTTGTATTATTATTACATGTACTATTATAGTAGGAATGGAAACCTGTGATTATAATGAAATAAAACAAAAGGCATCAATTTAATTAAATATTTTCAAGGAAAGAAAAATATCTTGGTAAGATATATTCCATCGTCAATTGAAGTGATTCTAAAATTATGAAATTGATACCATATTGCGGTTTAGAAGTATGATAATGAGATGGTTGGTCATCAGTTCCACAGGACTAAGCAACACAGTGTGAAAAATGTGAATGTATAACTTGTCATAAAAATAATAACAATTAAATAAACAAAAAAGCAACAATCAGGCGAGCACATTATTATGACAACACAAATGGCTAGGAAGACAACAGATAAAACAAAATGTATTGTTGTATTTTGAAAACCTGAGAGGGGGAGTGGGGGGGAGGGGGAGAAGACAGACATGCAGACAGGGTAAGAAAGAGACATGTCGACAGACAATATGGTCTGACAAACAAACAGGCAAACAGATAGAAATTTTGATGAATGAATTGAAAGGCAAAAATTGATGATTAGCTCATTTCCTGATACACCAGAAGGTACCATTCCCAAATTAAAATTGTTGGAGTGATACCATCCAGATGAAAAACACAAAGAAAATAACTCCTGGCTTATTATTAGAGAAACCAGTGTAAATTTGCTTTGAACAGACACCATTGTACCATATAATACAGTGTAGTAACAAACACAGAACAGTGCATGTATAATATTATTTCTGACTCTCTAGGTGCTGTATTGCGGCCGCCTCCACTATTTGCCGTACGCGTTCAAAATTACACACTGTCATTCTGTCGCCATAGCAGGTGTTTAGATTATTGATTTTCATTATTCAGGTTTATACAGCTCTTATAGCTATACATGTATATATAATTATAATTATATATAGCTCATATAGCAGAAAAAAAAGGGGATTTAAAAATTTATTTTCTCGCTATCGGAGAGGTCTCATTATTAGCAGTGTCGTTAAATAATAATAATAAATAAAACTCTTGATAATATTGTATATTAATGATTATTTTGATTATATAATATACTAATCCATTTCTTGACACATAAATTGCAAAACAACACAAAACAAAATCCTAGTTTAACCATGAGAAAACAATACATTATTTGCTGCTGCATTAATTAACTTAAAGAAAAATTCATTATATAACAATGTGAATTGAGAATGGCGATTCAATAGTCCGATCCTACACTTATGACATTTGAATAAAATACATAGATTTTAAGAAAAAAAAACAAAAAACGGTGAGACAAACAAAGCCATATGTGGACGGGCAGAAAAACCTAGTGACAATGGGTACTTAAACTTGAAACTCAAACTGGGAGGGGGGGATTGAGTTAGAGAAATGGGAATAGATGAAAAAAGAATGAAACAAATTGAGTGGAAAACAGATTTATAAACAAGCTAACACCCGGAGGTCAAATCTAACAGTAACAAATTAGTAATTTATGTAACACACTATGTAGATTTAAAGACATTCAACAGTACGGTTCTATTTATTCACTAATGTAATAAAATATTATTAGACACAATTTTATTTAAAATCTTAACACAGTGTTGTGTAATAGCACTGCTATGGATTATCTTCTGTTGGTTTCAGCAAGTAGGCCTACATTAAATTTTCTCGCAACCCTTACTTTTTGTTTCAAACTTGCCAGTTCATTTTTTCTTCATGGTTTGTATAGGAAATGAGTGCTCCATGAGTACGCTGAGAACTGTTTTTGTATATCAGTTAAATAAGAAGAAATATTTGCGTTAGCTATCAAAAATGATGAAAATTTAAATGAAAAAACAGACTAGCTGAATTTAATCACACACCTACGTGAATAATTACATTAATATAATATTCCTTTTCTAAGTGATGGCGTTTCGTGGCATGAGATTACTAAATTAATGTTTACTATTTCTTCATTTTGTTCTCTAGTCGTTGGATCAAATCACACACAATGTACATAAAGGTCATTGTTTCTCTATTTCCAAGTGTTCATATGCCTAAGTCTTCAAACTACCATAATGGTCAAAAGATGACAATTGGCATTCAGCTGTGTTAGTACCTGCCATTTTACAATAAAAGATATAGAAATCTTTCGTACTCCAAACTGTCATCAAATCTTTTGATATCTTCAGTTCTGTTAATTTCAAAGTCTCGTTTGAGTACAGTATAGTGATTCACAAATTCATCGCCGAATGCATTCCGAAGGCTGTCGTCTTTCTCCAGAGCTTGAAGTGCGTCTTCAAGTGTACATGGAGTTTGTTGGTTAGCTTGGGTGGTCTCTGGAACCTGAAAAGTTATTACATGTATTATATCAGAACTGATGATTGAAAAATAATAATAAATAAAGACTGATTCTGATGGCACTGTAATGTGTCTTTGTGTAGGAATTTTAAAACATTTTTTCAAAGAAAAATGTAAAGACATTGGCATGTTGATGATTGTGTCCTGAAGTCGTCGATTGTGTTAATAATGATGATGATGAGGGTATTACTGATGGTCTCAGAAGTGCTGTATACAAGATGTCTGTACTGACAGGGACCCCCAACCCCCTATATACCCTGGTGACATTTGAGCTTTATTAAATTATTACTACAAAAAGATCGAAAAAAGACTTCTGGTCTTTCAGTATATTGTGCTATATCCAGTACAATACTTTGATTCCCTACACAGTTGTGAAAGAAATCAACTGAAGTCTAAAATCTGCCATGGACTAGGAATTAAAATTTGTAGGAAAAAACAATATATTTTTATAATACCATTATTAATTTTGACAAAGACTGCTGTAAACTGCCAAAAGAGGCTTCTTCGTCTGGTGGAATGACATAGCAATTAGCATCTGACTGTGCATAGTCAAATTCTAATGGGTTCACCACATAATAATTGTGTTCATCATAATCCTCCACTGGGTTAACGGTTTAAACAATAATGACATGAAAAAATGTATATTGTTATGAGACAAACCATCAGTGAGAATGGTGACAACAAAATGCTGTACCTTTCCCTGGCCAGGTGTATCTAATTTCCTGACAATACCATCCATACCAGCAGCCACGGTGGCTGCTAGGACCAAGTATGGATTGCTGGCTGTTGATGGAAGCACATCTAGGATGGATATCCCAGCATCACCGACTTGAACTTTCAGTCTGCTTGCCCTGACATGAGGCAAAAATAATACCTGTAATGCATCGCCGGTATTGCAGAAAATACAAAACTTGTGGATTCAAGGTTATCTCGCATAATTATGGTTATGTCCCTCGCAGTTTTTTATCCTCATAATAAAAAATACACAGTCCAATTCTAGTGCAGCATGTCGCCCGATGTATCCGGATTGTGTAAGATTGAAAAGTGATGAGATTTAACTTTTATGATCAGCAATAGGGTTAGGTTTACCATTGGGTTTGACTGGTGTGAGATTCCTTTGAGAAGATTCATGTGATTGTTACTTTCACTGATTATGAAAGTAAGGTCTCTCAACACCTAACTGCAAAGCAGAGAAAATGTTTCACATAGCCAATGCCTGAATGACAACTCGGTAAGCCTATCATAATACATGTAACACAAACCATGCAAAAGTATAACTTCATAACGATGTCGATAATATAACATTATTATAAATAAAAGAGTTGCAAAATGAATTCAGACCTGTCTGTTTCATCAGACGTCCAAGTACTTGACAGGCTTTCTCTGTAGCAGTTCAACGTCGGACGTCCCAGTGCACACATAGCCCCCTGATGACTTAAACATCCAGCAAGCCAGCAGTAACCAACAGATGACAGTTGTGATTGATTCTCGTCTTCACTGAATGCATTTCTGGTGGTACAACAAAATTAACCAAATGCATACTGTATCCACTGCAACTTACAATTAATGATCAAAACCAGAATCAATTGTTTGCTTAATTTTGCCCATATGTATATATTTGTTTGCATTTTCAACTCTTTGTTCTGTCTTACATCTTAATGTCCACTCTACAGACTCTTCTCCTTGTCTTCAAAAACCAACAATACTCGCTGCACAACACTATGGGATGTCTTTTGTACATTTTTAAAGAATCCGTTCTTAAATTAAATAACAGACCTGCCATCCTTTGTCACCAAGGTGACTTTGTAACGAATGTTATTTCCTCTGACATCAGCCATTGGTGCCGTCATGAATGTGATGTCATATCCTTGTCCATCACATACACTTCTCACAGCATTACGTAAACGATGGAGGTTATCAGCTACTTCCATGCCATGTTGAACACCCAAGGAGATCTAAAAACACAATGTTATCTCTCAAGATTGAATCTTTCAGTACAATGAAACACTATTATACTTTTGGTAAGCAACTTTACCAAATTCAGGCCATTTTTATTTAAATATTGTTATCAAACATAGAAGCATAGTTTTCTTACTTTCCAAAACCAATATAGGGTAAAAAAGTTTACCGATAAGTGTTAAAGGCATCAAGCAAAAAAAAAAAAAAAAGCTCAACCTACCAACATCGATTTGGATACTACATGTAGATCTATTGTTAAGTGTAAATCCTGCAAAAACGACAAACATAGCAAAGCCAAACAATATTCTATGAATAAGCAACTTCGACAGCCGATGTAAATTGTGTTTATCCACATGGCAGATTTCGTGGTGAGGTTAGGTAACATCTGTACAAACTCAGTCGCGAGATCTCTTATTTATTTTGTGCACACACTTCGAAAGATTATTATTATTACTATAGGCTAAGCTTGCCCATTTCTCCATCTCTTCTCAAGGACTTCTCGCTCATCTTCCTTCTCATTCTCCCCCCCCCCCCCCCCCCCATGATGAGTGTGTGTTCAACTTGGAAAGGGAAAAATGTCCAGTGACTACTCGGCGGAAGCAACTCCAGGCACGGATCAAGGTGACGATGTTTCCCCTATTATAATTGACAAAAATGTCAAAGTATCAAACAGTAATGACACTGTGTCTTCTCACATAAAATGTCCAAGTAAACCCTCAAGCTAACCTGTTCCTTAAAGTTTCATACAGCTGACGTATTTTTTCGGTGAGTAGTTTCAGGGCCTTTTCGCTAAACACATAATTTATAGACCTTGCTCCACTGTATTATGATTATTATTATTATCATTATTACTATAAGTATGATTATTGCTGTTATTTTTTTAAATTTGTCATTAATTAACATTTTGGTCATTGCTAAAATATTCATTGATAACATTCAGGTCAAGCCCATAGCATTACTCGTGTGACTTATAACCGTTTCCACTCTCCCCAAACTTTCAACAATAGCTTTGTATTATTTATCTGCCTACATTATCTTTCTATCTATTAGTGTGAAATATTTCATCAGTTGTTTTTGTGTTTAACGATTTGATGGCTTTCACCTGTAGTTTCCCAGCTTCCGAAGTTTGACTAACATCCGTAACTGGGATGCCCATGGTCTGCAGTGACGTTTTAAGTAGAGCCACAAGTTGTGAGATGTCTTCCTGTAAAGTGAAACATTGAAACAAGATTGGTGAATAAGTGTACAGATGAATGGATTGGCGAATGGATAGATTAGTGCATTTGTGACACTTATTTCAGTGAAAGTTTAATGGATGGAAGGGTAATGTTTAGATGTATAGGTGGTTCACAAAAAGGATAGCTGTTTGGTTGAGTGATTGAATAATGGTTAGATGAGTGAAAGGGTGGCTATATGTTACATACGAAATGTGAATGTGATCCAAAACATTGAAAAGTATGTCACAAATTTAACTTGTACCAGAAGTAATGTTAACGGAACTTACATGTATGCCAACTGGACATGTGCTTTCCTGGTGGAAAATGGAACATTCCAGAACTGTTGACATCACAATGACATAACCCAAGTTTTCCAGTGCTTTCAACTGTCTATGCACTACTTCTCGTGGTGACGACTCATCAACGTTTAGTTTGTTGTCATATATGTCACATAGAATTTCACCAACCTTTAGATGAAAGTGAAAGAACAGTTGAATCTGCTGATAACAGTATGAACATAAAACTTACTTCATTTCCGTACTTAATCACCAAAGTAATTGCTCAAACTTCTCACATAAATACAAATAGAACTGTTTCCAGGTGAGATCAAGTAAAAAAAAAAAAATTAATTATTTCCCTTTTTAAATCAAGTCAAAATTTGGCTCTGAAAGTTTAATTATTCAAAGAGCCTACCGGAATTTGAATAATTTTAGAGGTATAAGTAAGTAACAGAGGGGATTGCTAATTATTGTGGTGATGAGTTCAAGTGGTGACAACCTTTCTGTTTCCATAGGACAGCCATGGCAGTGGTCGAAGTGTTGCAAGATCTGGCAGAAGGTTGCAATTTGAAAAACCGGACTCTGTAAATTTGGTCAGCTGCATTGGCGTGTCAATCTTAATTCCAGCAAAGAAGTCCGCTGTAAACAAAGTCAGTGCCCTTCTTAAAAAGAAATAACACTTTGAGATCCTGAATACAATTTTAAAGTCTTCTGATACCAGTATTTTAGTCCTCTATATTTGGACTTGTTGCTAATTTCTATATAACACAGCCTATAGATATAATTTATATTGTGACATTCCTTTCACAATTTTAAATCAGATGGATACATTGAAGATTTCTTGATAATGCCATTTGTGTTTTGTCACTGCTCTGGGTTTAAGCAAAATGCTGGCTCTCCAAGGTATTTCGGAAACAAAGAATCTATCTTTGCTATTAATTAAAGCTGACTGTTATTCTGCAATAAATGTTCAAAAGATCAATTTTCACGATCTTGATGATTCAGAAATGAACACAAGCTTAGGTCTTTGCAATTCGTAAATTTAGAGTTACTTTATTTAATTGTTTAAAGTGAAACTTACCATGATCCATTCCCAGGCCGTTCTTGATAACACTTGGGATAGCTGCCCTGGAGACGAATCGGCCACGAGCTATACCATGCAGGTCACATGACGACACTGCCACAAGACCAAAGTCCTCCAAAATGTATTTCGTTGGCTTAGAGGCTTTCTTTCTTGAACCAAACATAGTGTAGGGTGGTGCAGGACTAACCTTCAGATTATTGAAATTGAAACTGATCAGGTCATGTAAACAGTCGCACTATAATGGAGCTGGACGGTGAACATGTAAGCATCTAAAACTTCTTGATACCAATTCAGATCCAAGTTTACCGCTCATTATGCACTGACATTATCACTGAAGGAAAGAACGTTTTGTTAGGAATTTGTGTAGAAGGAGGAAACATTATTGAATGAGTTAGGTTAGAATGTTCCTTTTATAATGTTTCAGTCCGGTGATGAATTGGGAAAGACATCGGAATGTGTCTCATGCCAGTATTGCCGGATTGCAGCTTTCAGTGTGTTCAGCATTAGTCGCCGAGCGGTGCATTAACTGTAAAAACATGCCTACCGGTATAGAATTTGGAATATTTCATTCCAGTAAGAAAACATGGCAACGAGACATATTGAAGTCCTCCCTTGAATTGATCCTCAATAATAATATTTTAAGAGTTGCCTAACAGAGTGTGGTAGAGCATTGTGAATCTACTCCGAAATCTTAGTTTTCATATTCAAAACACCTGGGTATATAATTATAACATATGAAAATGATCGTGTGCGATGGACCATACAATCACCTACCTTAGATCACACATGCTTCTTTTGGTGTATTTGACAAGGAACCAGTAACAGAACCCTATAAAAGTTTCACAGAAAAGTGGTATCACATGAATTTTTATGTCACATCCACTGATCGATGCCATATTGTTATGAATAGTTGCAAATGACATTTTAAATGACATCTACCTGATGAAAAGAAACAACTAAATCAGTTTTTTCGACTGAAGCGAACCAATAAACCAGGCTTGCGCGTGACAATAATAAGTCAGTAGTTTAACATGCCAAGCCACACATCGTAATGCTCCAGAACTCCAGTAAAACCTACCAATGAAGAACTTGATGCTAGCTTATAGAACTATAAACTGCCACAATGAAGTTTTTTTTTTAATGAATTTTTCGACCTGTAAGGCACTATGAAGACCTGTTGACTACAGGTAAGAAGAGGAAGCTCAGATGGTATGGGCATGTGACAAGATCAGATGGGCTCTCCAAGACCATGCTACAAGGAACAGTGCAGGAGAAGAGAAGGTGAGGCAGACCGAGGAAGAGATCGATGGGCAGACAACATTTCGGAATGGATCAAGATGAGCCTTCTCACAACCCAGGCATTCGCCCACAATCGCCACAAGTGGAGCCAACTGGTGCAGCGTTCGTCACTGCAGACCCCCCACGCCCCCGGCGGGTTATGGGGTCAGTGACCGTGACAGTGATACTAGACTCCGGCACTTTGAACTCTGATTCTGAACTGTTCTCAGCACCGGTTTGAATTTGATTCAAACACAGCATGATAAGAATATTGTTAGGGGCGCGCATCTAAAGCCAAATAGAGAAAATATTGAGTGCAGCAATGGCTTATATAATATAATGTAAAATACCACATGCAACTAACAACAGCTGTATAATAATACCAATTTAATGTCATAATTTTCTGGTTTATGTTGTTGTTGGTAATGTAGAATACCATGGTTCCCCCTCTTTCCCCCGAAGAAAAAAAAAACAGTCAGTATTCTAACTACAAAGCCAACTAGAAAAAATACTGACTTGTGTTGGCCCGAGACACAGGATGATAAATAATAATAGATAGATCTGGATCTATCATCACGATAAGTGAGAGATTCTCGTCGGTAAACAGTTTAGGTTGCTAGAGCTACAAAATCCCCCAAGCCATTCTTTGTTTCTGCTCGCGCAAATCCATAGATCTGCTGCCAACCGTAAATTTCAAACGATTTCAATTTAGGCAATACCAGTCCCCGCACCCTTTCATTTCTTGTCAAAATATTTCTAACTTCAGGCCTATATTTCTGTAAAAAGTATTCTTTTGTGACATCATCGCAATTGACAATATTGGTGTAGATTCAATACATATGGTCGCAAACCTTATAAACTCAGATTGACTTACATGAGAGGGAAAAAAAAACCAACAACTTTTGTGAGCTTGCTGCTTGAAAAAGTTATACTGTTGTTGTTCCATTTTACCCATTATTCCATACTGAAGCCTGATATATATAAATTTCCATCGACATTTATTTACGCAGTAATAAATAATGTACAGTCCAATTCATCTTATCTCGACATGGCTTTTGTCGACATTCTGCGTAAAGACACAATTTTTAAGTCCCAACCTGTTCCTCCTTTAATGCTACTAAATATTTCCCCGTAACTCGACGTTATTCCCTTTTTTCCTCTTATATCGACACATTTCTCCCAGATTGCGGCAAAACAAGTGCACTAGATAATTATATTACCGTGCTACCAAAAATGCCCACGCAACTCCCCGCATGTAAAATCTCTTTACTTCTTTTTGCGGTGCTGGTCGGGAGGGGTAGGAGAGGGGGTGTGAGGACACAGAGGATGACCCTTGGCTTCAGTAACGCGAGTGAGGAGTGCCATGCATAAGCGTACACTGCAGTAAAAGTACAGAGTCGGCCTAATACAGATTGCGTAATTTTTTCCCCACAAAACATTCGTGCGCTGTTGATACTAGGCCTTGACCTAGATATCTTGGTTAACAGTCGTACTGTGTGTGTATCAGTATCATCACTGAAAAAAGTAAAGCACTGCGTATTTGATAGCTACCGCATTTCGCCGACATCGGCAAATGCTCCGCACAACAATGATATTGGAGGAACGGGTGACAATATGCTGATAATTAAAAGAAAAAGGACATAATTGCGTTATTTATTGGACACTTCCCATTATGGTGATGTTTGATTCCCCCTTCCCCCCTTTTTTTTCTCTTCCACTACTAATCTGCTATTTCGACTATCTCTTTACTCGACACAAGTCAGACGGTCCCATTGATGTCGAGATATTAGGATTGCACTGTAGGTAAAAAGTTTGGCTTTTTAGCTTTGAAACTCATTTACGAGGATTGCATCCATTTCTGAAGACGCAAGGTTTGCAGTTGCAGTTGTAGTACTGTAACAAGGTTTTCTCCCCGTGCATTTAATTTTTTTTAATCTCATAACTGGTAGGAAACACAGGCAGACATAAATTTAAAAAACAGATATTTGTTTAAGAAAACACTAAACAGAGATGCACACTGGGATAGGCAGAGAGAGAAAAAAAAAAGAGAAGATAAGCACGGCGACATAAGAGAGAGAGGGAGGGGGGGAGAGAGAAAGAGAGGTGGGGGGGGGGGAGGGAAAGAGAGAAGGCGAGGGAGAGAGAGAGAGAACATACAGACACGATTATGGACAGATGGATGGCAAGGATAAAAATCAACAAAACAAATGGAGTTAGCAAAGTGTAAATGTTTATTCTGCCTTGCGCTCCCTTAAATGGATCTAAAACAGAAAAATAACAATAATTAAAAATCGGAGTCCCCAGTAAGTTAGCACGAGAAGAAATATAATTCTATAATCAATGTGACCATGGTATAGCATTATTTTATGCTAAATTTAATTAGAATTTGATATGGGTACACATGAATTAAATTTATTGAATGATAATGTTACTCAGTAATGAACAATAAAACCAAAACATTTCCCTCCGAGGTGACACCTGTCACTCCCTCATTTACAATTTGACTAAGAACACATCTCTCTGAGGTAACAACTGCCACTCCCTCATTTACTTCAAGAACACCTCTTTCTGAGATAACACCTGTCACTCAATCACTTACTTCAAGAACACATTCTTCTGAGGTAACAACTATCACTTCCTCATTGGAAGTAGACGAAAACCTCCCCCTCAGAAGCCTCTCCTGCAAAATGCATCGCCTTGGCTTACAATATGTTTGGGAGATTCCAACAGAAACAAGAAACAGTGGTGGCTGCTAGTGACTTTTAGGATACGCACAATAGGGTGGACTACATTCATTACTCTACTCTATCTCCTTTTGCACCGCGAGCTTGATGTACGGCTGGTACGGTGGATTGCAGCCGCCTTGATGGGAGGAAAGTCATGCTGCGGGGTGGGAGCATGGTTGTCGGAGCCCCAAGAGATTGCACAAGGCCTCCCATGAGGGTCATCATTGTTTCCAGTGATGTTCAACATACACAGGTAAAGTAGCCACATTACAAACACATGGCACAGGACTAGTTCCCACTTTTGCAGATGACACCATGGCCTACCATCTTGGTCGTGATAGAAATGACATGGGTGACAAACTTTCAAGAGACACTGCAAATGATCACAACTTGGTGTCAGGAGAGCCAGGCTCCCTAAACAACCGTATTGTCCAAAGTCCTGTCCCTGATGTTGGTGTCCATGGCATCACCTTTGATCGAAAGCTCTCCTTCAGCAAACATGTCGATAATGTGATCAAGAGGGCTAGGAAAGGAATCAGTGCTGTCAGAGTCATGGCAAATGCCAATATACAGCAGAGTTTTTGTTGTCATGATGCAGCTAGTGGTCCTCTCCACACTCGTCTATGGTTTAGGATGCCTTACACTTTCACAGATTCAGATTGACAAATTGGAACAGGTGCGGAATGAGGTGATGCGAGCAGTCTTTGTGTGCATGGAGGACATGCCGATTGTATAATATGCGTTTTCTCTTGGACTTGCCGAGCGTCAGAGTGCATCACAAACTCGCCCAGATGGGGATAGACCTTCGGGTCACTGGAAATTTTGGGGTGAAAAAGCACCCTCTACATCATGCCCTGGGGTCTCTAAGGTCGCAACAATCGAACATGGGAAATCTTGGATGGCGACAGCTGAAGAATCTCTCAGTCTGGTGTGTGCAATACTGTGGTCGTGGATATCAATGAGGAAGACGGATATGTTCAGCTTTGCCAAGACAATGACAAGCTTTACCAAGGTGATCGTCACTCTGGGACATGCATGCCGGGAATGGTGCCACTGAGTTGGAGGTCAGGGAGCTAATAAATGGGGGGGGGGGGGGGAGGGGAGTCGAATCTCCGCAAGAGCTGTTGTTACTATTTCCCCCCTGCTTCTCCCTCCACTGATCAACGTTGCTTTGCTCCAGATGAATTATTAACCAATTCTGTCGTGTGTCAAGTCACAGAGAAAGTCAGGCAGAGCAGATAAAAATGAACTTAATTATTCCCATGCAAACAAAAAAGTAATAAAACAAAACATGACAAATAGCTGAAGCAGAAGACCCCCAAAAATATATTTTCAGTATACTTGAACCCATAAATCTCTGACTGATAACCACAGACGCTGGTCATTGCGCCACCGCAGACCATGATAGGGTGGAGGAATTTTTCCATATGAACCAAGAATCCCCCATCTGCGAATGATCTTATTCGCACATCGCTTTGCCCTGCGAGTGCGAGACACGGGAGCCGCCGCGAAGCCACTTATTGTTAGCACATGGAGGAAAGTAGGTCGCTGTGGTAAACAATATATCGTTTGTGCATTTCCACGGGTCGTAAGAGCCTACAAACGGCTCTAAATAGTTTCAATCAGCCCAAATATATGAACAAACCACAGTAAACAGATATGCACACTATCTTTGGTGTGAAGGCGGTCTCTTTCAATTCCTGTTTACCAAAGCGACCTCGTTTCCCGATTTGACGGAAGTGAGATCTCTCTATAAATATACTCTCTGCTTTTGCTTTTTTGGCTCATAGATTGAAAGGTCTAGATCAATGTTTGACCATAACATTATTTCCCAAAATGTTGTGGTTATTATTACGACTTACGTCGACGATATGAACTAAATTTTAATTGCTCAATGCTCGGGCAAGTTGTATACTTTCACGATAAACCATGCAAAATGACTTACCTTTTTTCGGTTTTGCTCAGCTGTCACACACAAGTTCCGTCCCAGGAAGTGTTCTAACCACAAAATGGCTACAACAACAGGGTGGTTGCAAGCATAGATGTACTACATGGCCTAGATAGTCAGGTAGGCCACGGCTGACTGACTCACTGGGGCCGCTATGCGATCACGCAGTCATGATTTTGTAAGGCAACATCACTCGCGGTGCAACGGGGGACCGATGAATGAGAAAAGACGTGTACAGAAACTTAAATCGTTGCGTGCTCTAGACTTGTATACGGGTGGTAAAACCCATTAAAAAAAAAGGTCTGGTCAGCATAACCCATTTCTGAACTTCATTTGTCTTTACATAATTTATTGATTAGTCAACATAATAGGTAAGCTCTAGCTAGTAAAAATTAGGCTTAAAGTTAATGGTCTCCTACAGTGAATCATTCACGCTTGGACTTTTTTTCCTTTTGGTAATTTCGGAATGACAGTACTATGGAATTGACATGTATTTAAGAATTGATAATAATAATAATAATAATAATTTTTTTAAGGGGGAGGGATTTGGGCGGGGGGGGGGGGATATCAATGTGATTCAATACATGATGACCTGGTGAAAGTTATGAGGACTTCATTTAAGGCAACAATGCTTAGTGCAAAATGCCTGATCACATTTATATAACGACCTGAAGAAATGTTTTACACAGCTTGGAAATAGAAGCAGGATAGTCCTACAGTGGATACCATCACATTGTGGAGTCCCAGGCAATGAGAAGGCAGACCAACTGGCCAAGGAGGGCTCCGGCCTGGAGCAGCCACAGTGCCTCCTAAACTACTATGAGAAGAAAAACCTCATCAAAAACAACAGCAAATAAACCAACAGGATAAATATCATCTCCTGAACAGAGAGGATCAAGTACTATTGTTCAGACTAAGAACTGGTCACAATAGGCTCCACCACCACATGTTCACCAAGTTCAAAATAGGAACATCTGCCATATGCGAGTGCAGCCAGTCTCCTCAAAACACGGAGCATATATTGCAGAACTGCACACTCCTCTCAGCACTGCGAGAAACATATTGGCCCCAACCCACCGACCTGAATATCAAACTCTATGGTGCTCTGCCAGAACTGCAGAAAACCGTAGATTTTATTAAAAGAACAAATCTGCAGATTTAGATTGGTGAACGAAAGAAGAAGAAGAAGAATATAAATGTATTTGAAGGCTCTTTCCAAATTAAAATGCCCTCATAATGCATACAGTTATCACTGCTTTAACATACAAAGTACTATTTTTTGGTAAGCTCTTGAAGTTAGCTTTTCAATTAAATTCAACCCAAACAACAACATTCAGTTATCATCAAGCATTGTCATATTTCCATTAAATATCAGTATCTCTGAAAACTTAGCCTATGACATTGGCCTGAGCCTAAGAGCCCGAAATTACGAGGCTTTGAAAATGACAAAGTGACGTATATTTTGTGAGAGGCACAATGTGATACGTGGATTATTACAGAAAATGACGGCAGTCGAGCTCCTCGGCCTGAACAGTTGAAAATATCAAAGTTGAGCTGAAAAAAAAAAATCACTTTTGCTAAACATTCAAAATTCTTATCTTGTTCCACAATGGTTATCAAAAAATTCGGCACATTATGTGATCCTTTCTGCAGCATTAATCTTTCAAGGTAACAGAACACATGTTCCACCAGGTTACACTATTGTTCACATTATAAATCAAGTCCATAACGGTGGCACCTAATCAAACATCGCCACAAATCAAGAACATAGTCTCTGAAATCACCAAATCCTTGACTACACTGCAATGTTTAAAAAACTGGTTCACGTCAGAGTAAATCGCAACCAGGACGTCAGTGTTAGGGGCTTCGGTCAAGTCTGGACGTAAAAAATTAATTTTTTCCACTTCGGGAAAAAACAGCATGGTTCAGAAAAACGCTTACAGAGAAAAAAGTATTGATAGTAATGTAAAATGTTAGACATCGATCAAATAAAAGAGAATTGAATGTAGAATACAATATAAATCGGCGATATGTTCCAAACGCGTTTTTCCCTGGAGGCGATAAATTGGGGATAAGTCCCGAAAGAGTTAAACAACTTGTACACCTCTACATATGTATATATATCAAAGTACCGGTGTTCAAGGTCTGGTGAAAGATCACTTTCGTTTTTCAATCTCACCGCTTTCCACCACAGTGTTTACACTCGGGGAGTCACTTCCGCCGTACAAAGTCAATGCCGCGGAATATGGTGGTCTCACTCTGCGCGAGGGCGAACCACTGCACCTGACTATTACTGTATCAGGTCATGTACTACATCTATGGTTGCAAGCAGAGATATCTTACACTTAACTAACTAGATCGCTCACTCAATGCGCCGCTCGCACGACCAGTGTGTAAAATCGGCCACCATGTTCTCAAGCCATGGCTGAGCGAGCGGCAGACAGGCCCACACCTCTACTAGGGAGGGAGGGACGGACAGACGGACAGACAGACAGGCAGACAGGCAGGCAGGCAGGCAGGCAGGCATAGGCAGATGGAAATTCTGATGAATGAAAGGCAAAATGATTGGCTGGTTTGCTGATTGCCTGATGCGCCAGAAGGTATTCGTTTTTGAATGAAGGTTTTTAGAGCGATCACATCTGGACAGAATACACAAAGTAAATAACTCCTGGTTTTTAATAGTAGAGAAACCAATGTATTTGTTTTGTACCATGTAATAATAATAATGATAATAATAGCGATAATAATAATAATAAATAAAACTCTTGATACAATTGTACAATTATGATTATATACTATCCATTTCTTGACATATAAATTGCAAAACAACGCAAAACAAAATCCTTGTTTAACCACGAGAAAACAATTCATTATTTGCCGGGGCGTTAATTAACTCAAAGAAAAATTCATTGTTTGAACTTGAACTCAAACTGGGAAGGGGGGGGGGGATTGAGTTAGGGAGATGGGAATAAACAGAAAAGGAATGATACAGCCTTGAGCGGAAAACAGATTTATAAAAAGGCTAACCCTCTGGGGTCAAATCTAACAAATTAGTAGTACATGTAACACACTATGCAGATGTAAAGACTTTCACCAGTGTTGAATAAAGTACGGTTCCGTTTATTCACTCACGTATTAAGATATTATTAAGCACTATCTTATTTAAAGCTTAACACTGCGTTGTTATATATCAGCAGTGCCATGGATTATCCTTTGTTACTTTCAGTTATTTAATAATTCCGGGTGCATTAAATTTTCTCGTCAACGCTTACTGTGTTTTTTCCAACTTGCCAGTTCATTTCTTCATGGTTTAATAAGATGAGTGCCTCATGACTACGTGGAGAAGAGTTTTGTGTTCAAGTCAAGTTAGGAGAAATATTTGCCTTAGCAAACAAAATATGATGAAAATTTAAATGAAAGAACAAAATGGCTGAATTTAAATACAGGCCATAATGTGAACATAAGATATGACAATTTGGCATTCAGTCGTGTCAGTATAATTATGCCATTTTACAATAAAAGATATAGAAATCTTTCATACTCCAGGCTGTCATCAAATCTTTTGATATCTTCAGTTCTGTTAATTTCAAAGTCTCGTTTGACTACAGTATAGCGATTCACAAATGTATTGCCGAATGCATTCCGAAGGGTGTCGTCTTTCTCCAGAGCTTGAAGTGCATCTTCAAGTGTACGTGGAGTTTGTTGGTCAGCTTGGGTGGTCTCTGGAACCTGAAAGGTGATTATATCAGAACTGATGATTAAAAAATAATAATAAGTATTTATATACAATGACTGATGCTGATGGCACGGTCGTGTCTTTGTGTGGGAATTTTAAAACTTTTTTTCAAAGAAAAGTTTAAAGACCTTTATGGCATGTTGATAATTACGTCTCAGGTTGTCGATGATGTTAATAATGATAATGAGGGTATTACTGATAGTCTCAGAAGCATTGTATACAAGGTGTCTGTACTGATAGCAACCCCCAACCCCTATACCTATCTACCGGTGACATTCGAGCTTTCATCACTACACAAAGATCTAAAAAAGACCCCTAGTCTTTCAGTATTATCATGTTGTATCCAGTACAATACTTTGATCCCCTACACAGTCGTGAAAGAAATCAACTAAACTCTAAAATCTGTCGTGACTAGAGATTATCATGTGCACGGAAAAATTATATATTTAAACATATGTAATACCATTATTTGCTAAAGACTTTTGTAAACTGTCGAAAGAGGCTGCTTCGTCTGAGTTCACCACATAATAATTGTGTCCACCATAATCCTTCACTGGGTTAACAGTTTAAACAATAATGACACGAAAAAATTTATAATGACATGAGACAAACCATCTAATGAAAATGATGACAACAAAATAATGTACCTTTCCCTGGCCAGGTGACTCTAATTTCCTGACAATACCATCCATAACAGCGGCTACAGTGGCTGCCAGGACCAAGTACGGATTGCTAGCTGTTGTTGGAAGCCTATCTAGGATGGAAATCCCAGCATCACTGACTTGAACTTTCAGTCTGCTTGACCTGACATTGAAGCAAAAATAACACCTTTAATGCATTGCTAGTATTTACAGAAAATACAAGTAGATTCGAGGTTATCCCGCATCATTACGGTTATGTCCCTTCGTGGTTATCTGTGCTCATAATAAAAAAAAATGAAAGTTCAATTCTATTATTAACCAGCATCCATTGGTGATCTAGTGTAGGATCTCGCCCGATGTATTCCGGATTGTGTAAGATTGAAATATGATGAGATTTAACTTTTATCGTGAGCAGTAATGTTCGGGTTTACCATTGGGTTTCATTGGTGTGAGATTCCTTTGAGAAGATTCATCTGATTGTTACTTTCACTGATTACGAAAGTAGGATCTCTCAACACCTAACTGCAAAGCAGTGAAAATGTTTCACATAGCCAATGCCTGAATGATAACCTAGTAGGCCTATCATAAAAGCACAAATCTTCCAAAAGTATAACTTCATAACGGTGTCGATAATAATCTAACATTGTTATAAAAGATTTGCAAAAAGAATTCAGACCTGTCTGTTTCATCAGACGTCCAAGTACTTGACAGGCTTTCTCTATAGCAGTTCAAAGTCGGACGTCCCAGTGCACACATAGCCCGATGATGACTTAAACATCCAGCAAGCCAGCAGTAAGCAATCGATGACAGCTGTGATTGCTTCTCATCTTCAGTGAACGCATTTCTGGTGGTACAGCAAAAATGACAAAATTCTTACCGTATTGATTGCAACTCACAATTAATGATCAAAACTAGAATCCATTTTTTGCTTAATTTTGCCCATGACGTATATTTGTTTGCATTTTCCCCTCTTTGTTCTGTCTTTCACTCTACAGACTCTTCTCCTCATCTTCAAAAACCAACAATATTCCCTGTACAACATTACGGGATGTCTTTCGTACAATCCGATATTAAATTAAATGACTGTACAGACCTGCCATCCTTTGTCAACAAAGTGACCTTGTAATGAATATTATTTCCGCTGACTTCAGCCATTGGTGCTGTCATGAATGTGACGTCATATCCTTGTCCATCACATACACTTCTCACAGCATTACGTAAACGATGGAGGTTATCTGCTGCTTCCATGCCATGTCGATCACCCAAGGAGATCTAAAAGCACAATGTTATAATTCAAACTGACAAGACTAAATCTTTCAGTGCACTGAAACACTACCGCAAGTGGTAAGAAACTCCTCAGGTGGAGCTAGGCAGATGACGATCAGAGGAAGCAAGTAACTTTAACAAATTCAGGCCATTTTTGTTTAAATATTGTTATCAAACATAGAAGCATAGTTTTCTGACTTTTAAAAACCAGTACACTATCAGAAAGGTTACAAAAAGTTTTAAAGATATAATATATATATATTAAAAAAAAAGGACAACCGACCAACATCAGTTTGGATATTAATGCTAAGTGCAAACCAAAATTGACAAAATAAGCAAAGTGAAACAGAATATTCTATGAAAATGCAACTTCGTCAGCTTATTGTGTTTATATATCCGCACCGCCAAGGGCGAGGTGAGATTGTCCACATTCGAACATTGTGTCTTATTTATTTTGAGCACTTCGAAAGATTATTATTATTATAATCTACCTAAGTACCCGGGAACAGGGGTGAAAAGAAAATGAAACAACTATAGCTAGATGAGGGAGCCAGCACTGCTTGGGATAATTCACTCTCTGTGTCTCCCTTATCCATCTCTGTCTCATCCCCCCTTTTCTCCATTTCTCTATCTCTTCCCAACCACTTCTCGCTTCCTTCCCCTCTCCCCCCTCCCCCTCTCTCTCTGCCTGTGACACGAGTTAAAGTCAGGTCTGCCCACATTTTCCCCACATTTAATGTGATATATACACGGGCTCTTGTCTGTTTTATTCTCCTTCTTATCTCGTTTTATTCATCTCTCTTTCATACTTATTATCTCACTCATCAGCCATAACAGCAGACCTTGAGACAACTGAATGATCGGTTTCATAATTTATGCATCTGAAGCCTTTCTTAAATAGACTGATGTGGTCACAGCCATACGTGTTCATTGTTTTATAGTTTTTAGTGTCTTTTTTTTTATACCGGAAGCGGAAAGAACATCGATTTTCTCGTTAACTGTCCTTTACATTTGAATTTTTTTTTTCGTTGAGCAATTTCGTAGCCTTTTCGCTAAAAAGATTTACCGGTCCAGCTATACTGTAATACGATTATTAATATTATCATTATTACTATAAGTTATTTTTTAAATTTGTTATTAATTAACATTTTTGTCATTGCTAAATATTCATAGATAATATTCAGGTCAAGCCCATAGCATTTCCAACGTTATATCTTCCTCGTGAGATTATCACAGTTTTCACCCTCCCCAAACTTTCAACAATAGCTTTGTGTTAATCTGCCTTCACTATCTTTCCGTTTACTAGTGTAAACTATTTCATTAGCAGTTTCTGCATTTAACGAGTTGATAGCTGTCACCTGTAGTTTCCCAGCTTCCGAAGTTTGACTAACATCCGTAACTGGGATGCCCATGGTTTGCAGTGACGTTATAAGTAGAGCCACAAGTTGTGAGATGTCTTCCTGTAAAGTGAAACATTGAAACAAGATTCACAAAAGGTTAGCTGTTTGGTTGGGTGATTGAATAATGGTTAGATGAGTGAAAGGGTGGCTATATGTTACATACGAAATGTGAATGTGATCAAAAACGTTGAAAAGTATGTCACAAATTTAACTTGTACCCACAATATTGTTAACGGAACTTACATGTATGCCAACTGGACATGTGATATCCTGCTGGAAAATGGAACATTCCAGAACTGTTGACATCACAATGATGTAACCCAAGTTTTCCAGTGCTTTCAACTGTCTATGCGCTACTTGTCGTGATGACGACCCTTCAACGTTTAGTTTGTTGTCATATATGTCACATAGAATGTTAGCAACCTTTAGATGAAAGTGAAGGAACAGTTGAATTTGCTGTTAACAGTATGAACATAAAACTCACTTCATTTCCGTACTTAATCACCAAAGTATCCGCTCAAACTTCTCACATAAATACAAATAGAACTGTTTCCAGGTGAGACCAAGTAAAAAAAAAAAAAATTTAATTATTTCCCTTTTTAAATCAAGTCAAAATTTGGCTCTGAAAGTTTAATTATTCAAAGAGCCTACCGGAATTTGAATAATTTTAGAGGTATAGGTAAGTAACAGAGGGGATTGCTAATTATTGTGGTGATGAGTTCAAGTGGTGACAACCTTTCTGTTTCCATAGGACAGCCATGGCAGTGGTCTAAGTGTTGCAAGATCTGGCAGAAGGCTGCAATTTGAAAAACCGGACTCTACAAATTCGGCAAGCTGCGTTGGCATGTCAGTCTTAACTCCAGCAAATAAGTCCGCTGTGAACAAAGTCAATGCCCTTCTTAAAAAGAAATAACACTTCAAGGTCCTGAATACAATTTTAAAAGACTTTTACTGCCAGTATGTTAATCTTCTACATTTGGACTAGTTCCTAGTTTATCAATATAAACGTGGCTGATGGATATTTATACATGTAGTGTGATATTCCCTTCACAGATGGATACATTGATGATTTTTTCGATAAGGCCATCTGTGTTTTGTCACTGCTGTAGATTTAAACAAAATGCTGGCTCCTCGAGGATTTCGGAAACAAAGAATCTATCTTTGGCATTATAAGTAAAGCTTACTGTTGTTCGGCAATAAATCTTTCAAAGATCAATTTTCGCGATGTTGATTCAGAAATGAACACAGGCTTAGGTCTTTGCAGTTCACAAATTTACAGAGTTACTTCATTTGACTATTTAGTTTAATGTGAATCTTACCATAGGGCACTCCCAGGCCATTCTTGATAACACTTGGGATAGCTGCCATGGAGACGAATCGGCCACGAGCTATGCCATGCAGGTCACATATCGATACTGCTACAAGACCAAAGTCCTCCAAATTGAAATTCGTTTGCTGAGAGTCTTTCTTTCTTGAACCAAACATAGTGTAGGGTGGTGCAGGGCTAACCTTCAAATCATTCAAATTGAAACTGATCAGATCATGTAAACAGTCGCACTATAATGGAGCTGGGTGGTGAACGTGTAAGCACCTAAAACTTCTTGATACTAACTCAGATCCAAGTTTACCACCGATTACTGACATTATCAATGCAGGAAAGAACATATTCCTTGGAACTTGTGTAGAAGGGGGAAAGATTATTGAATGAGTTAGGTTAGAATGTTCCTTTTATAATATTGCAGTCCGCTGAATTGGGAAAGACATCGGAATGTGTCTCATGCCAGTATTGCCGGATTGCAACTTTCAGTGTGTTCAGCATTAATTGCCATGCCGTGCATTAACTGTAAAAAACATCCCTGGGCGATAGAATTTGGATTATTTCATTCCTGTAGTAAGAAATCATGGCCATGAAACGTATTGGAAGTCTTTTTAAGAGTTGCCGCACAGTTTGGCACAGAGCATTGTGACTCTACTCCGAAATCTCAGTTTTCATATTCAAAACACTGTAGTAATATAAAATATAACATATGAAAATGACCGTGTGCGATGGACCACACAATCACCTACCTTAGACCACATATGCTTCTTTTGGTGTATTTGACGATGAAACAGTATCAGAACCCTATAAAACTTTCACAGAAAAGTAGTATCACATGAATTTTTATGTCACATCCAGGCCATATTGTTATGAACAGCTGCAAATGACATTTAACATTGTAGGTACCTGATGAAAAAAAAAAAGAAACATCATTAAGCGCTCTATTTTAAACATGTTTGATAACAAAGAGCTAATTACCATGAAAAATTTGAGAATTAAACTCAGAAATGAGTATTCCGCGAGGACTGCAGCCCCTAAATCGCTTGCCCTGGTCAAAGGAACTTGAACAGGCGGTCCGACAGCGTAAGAGGGCGAGAAGAAAAGCAAAAACGAGCACGGCGGCCAGAATCGAATATAACAGATTGACCGCCAAAGTCAAGCTTACCACCAGCGACCTTACACAATACCTGAGATGCGAAAAAGCGATGTATGCCGATGATATGGTAATCTGGAGGACAGGAAAGCATGTCCAATGGCTACAGCGAGACCTTAACCGGGACCTCGCGACGCTTGCCTGCTACTGCCGATTGTGGAAGATGGAGATAAACGTCGATAAGACCGTTTATCAACTCTTCACCAACGGCAAACACGCCCAGAAAGCCACCATCAATCTTAAGATCAATGGCCAGACACTCCAAAGGGAAAGCGCACCACGATACCTGGGAGTTGAACTTGACAGCAGGCTCAACTTGCAGACGCACGTCAGCAAGCTCGAGACTGAGGCTAGGAGGCGATTGGCACTGTTGAAAATGCTCGCCAGTACCAATTGGGGTGCCACTGGGAAGGTTCTCAGACAGCTATATCTAGCCTACGTCCGAGCAGGACTAGAATATAGCCTACCACTGCAACCAATGGCCAGCGACCGAACGCTGTCGGCACTGGACCGAGTTCAGAACAGCGCCTTGAGACTCATAACAGGCTGCCTCAAAACCACTCCTACGGATGCTCTCGAAATCATGACCAATGTGGAACCACTGGCAACCAGAAGGGAAGGAAGCGTACTACAGCTGTACGAGAGGTTAAAAAGGCTCGAGCCGGACTACCCGGCGCGGGAGGCGATCGAAATCGACCCGCCACCGAAAATACTTCAGAAGAAGTCGTTCCTGGGCGAGGCCAAACGGCTAACTGAGGAGTATGGGCTAGAACAAGACAGAATGCCCCTTCGGTTATGGACGAAAGAGCCACCTCACGCCTCCCTGAAACCCCCAGTGGTCAAAACCACGCTTCTAGACACAAACGTGACTAAGGAGGTCAATCCCACGATTCTGAAAACGGCCGCTGGCGAAACTATTGACTCGTACCCAGCACACAATATGATTAAGGCTTATACTGACGGTTCGGCAGTACAGGCGACTACGAATGCGGGGTACGGAGCAATTATATACTACTCTGACGGCACCGTCACCGATAAGATCTATGGGCCATGCGGGGCGAACGGCTCCAACTTCGACGCTGAGGCGACAGCGATTTGGAGGACACTGTCTACGGTTTTCAACGGCTTTGAAAACGGAACAGTATCGCCAGAAGATATTGTTGTGTTCTCAGACTCAAGGGCCACACTGATGGCCGTCCAATCGCTCAACCATAAGCTCGAGGCACATGGCGCAGACAAAATCAGACATATCTGCCACCAGATCATAAGTGGATACGGTGTCGAGGTCCACCTCCAGTGGATCCCCGCGCCCATAGGAATCCGGGGCAATTCAACGAGGTTGCAGATAGCCTAGCGAAACAGGGGACCAGAGGCGAACAGCCAAAGCACCCAACGTCTTACCCAGCAGCCCGAGCCAGAATCCGCGCTCACGGACGCAGGAAATGGTTAGATCAGTGGGCAAACTCGGATAAAGGACGTAGGGTGTATCATAACCAAACCAAACCAGACATCAAAGACCCGATATTGACACTAGAGCGTAAATACGCGACTATTATACAGCGTATGAGGTCGGGACATGTCCAGTTGAACGCACATCTAAATCGTTTCAACCCACTCCGTGAGCCAGTATGCCGGCACTGCGGGTCCCCGCAGGAGACAGTCGAGCACATCCTGGCGGAGTGCCAAGGACTAAAACATCTCAGATCCCGCTACCTCCCAGATACCCCGACAGTCTCCAACTGCCTTTATGGGGCCGTATCACAACTAAAGAGTACTGCCATATTCGCCATCGCCGTCACGAGTGAAAACTCGATCGGCCAGGGATGAGCAAAACTCAGAAATGAAAATGATATTGATATAAAACAAACTTTATGGAAAATAGTAAGGAAACTTGGTTTTACTTTCAGAAAAATTTTGGTGGTAAGAATGTGTTGTGTGACAAACCTCACCCAATTGCAAGCAGAAAAATAATCACAAAATAAGGAAAATAATTATGTCAAGATGGCTATGACGTTATATCTTGACGAATCCTGGATAAATGCACACCACACAAAAGAGAAAGAATGGATGTCACTTGACCGCCAAAAACGATGCCATGTCCAAAGCAGCAAAGGTAAAAGATTAATAATAGTACATGCTGGTAGTTGTAAGGTTGGATTTATCCCAGGTGTTGAAATGATTTTCCAATCCAAGTCAACCGACAACCGTGACTACCATACCCAGATGAATGGTAAAAATATTCAGAGAGTGGGTTTCGAATGCTCTACTGCCAGGTTTAGACAGACCATCTGGCATTGTGATGGATAATGCTGCTTATCATAATGTTGTCCATGTGAATGATAAAATTCTGATATCATCCACTAAAAAGGCTGACATTCAAGCGTGGCCGAAAAAAGAGCATATACCATTTTCTGAAACAAGCTTGAAGCCAGAACTGTTGACAATTGTCAAACAACAAAGAAGAACAAAAACATTTCAGATGTATACACAAAATAATTCAAGAGGCTGGACATACAAGCTTAATTAGGACTTTCACCTTAGCACTCTCATTTGAACCCAAGTGAAATGATTTGGGCAAAAATTAAACGGACTGTTGCCAACAAAAACATGACAGTCAAACTCCAAATTCGCTGATGTGAAACAACTGGCCAAAGAGGCAATGGCAGTCACTGATACGAACTACTGGGAAAAATGTACTGTGTCCAGCATGTGATTGAGGAACAAAACAAATTCTGCCAGAATGACAGCTTGACCCATCCTGTTCAACCCATCACCATTGTGAACTTGCGTGCCCCCCCCCCCCCCTCAATATTTCTGATTTGGAAGATTTTTAAAATTGGTTGTGTTTTGTGAATTGTCACTTTTATTGTGCAAACAGCTTTTATCGGACGGCATGAGGAAAAACATTTAGTTTAGACATTAAAATGCACCCAGAATCAGATGATGTATCAGCATCATATCTCTCTTCCCGTTAGGCAATATTGTGAATCGGAGTACACATAGATCTAACAGCAGTGTAAACTGTAATGATGTCGTGACGTAAGTAAAATGTAAGTAATATTAAACTGCATAGCAGTATAAATTATTTTGCTTGAAATAATGGTTACTTTTTTACTTTTCTTTTCTATATTTCCCATTTTTGTGGTCTGTTTACTCGAATGCATTCATAAAATGGGCCCTGTCAACACTTCGAGCTTTCTGGATATTCCTACTAAAATGGGGTACGCCTCTTTACATGCATATTTTAATAATTTATGTTGATTTTATCGTTTCCTTTAAACACAATTCTATTTTCTTGGACTCAATATCAAAGGTCGTGGTTTTAATTTTTATTAAGCGCAAATAAAGGATTTTGCGATCGTGATGATTTATAACTTCAAAAAAATTGATTATGAACATTTTTTCAAATAAATATTATAGGGTCGCATACAAAATTTTACAGAAATTGATGTACTGGAAGTTGTCAAAATTTTCACTCAAAGTGTAGCACTTCAAAGTTCACAAGCTATAGAAATATTTTTCCATGTTGTCAGTGACTAGATCTAGTGTGAACAACAAATTTAAGGTCAACAAAATTTGGTAGATCTAGTGCGTAAAAAATATCCCGAAGTGTTTATCCGTCGATACCGACAGATAAAATTTCCCCTAAGATTTTTTTTATTTGTCAACATATATTCTGTATTTGCGAGTCATCTCCCCTGATTCGAACCCTTCTCCGTCTTCCTCCCACCCCCCCCCCTTTGTTCCATTCATCCCGAGGCGATCAACGTTCGTATTGGGCGAGTGTTTAGAAGAGAGGAGAGCAAAAAACAAAGTAAAAATATTTTATAAAGGCAGGGAAGGAAATATCCATATCCCACTGAACCACCTCACCATTAATACCAGAGGCAACAGAAGGAATAATATAAAATATAACATCCCAAGCTCACGGGTTAACAGCCATCTTTATTCTTTTTACCCTAATGTCATCAGGATGTGGAACAACCTCCCGGCAGAAGTCCAAACACTATCGTCTGCAACGACTTTCGGCAATGAATTTAAGAACATAATTATCCGTTGCAGCTACCATTGTAACTAAAGTGCGGGTTGTATTTCTGTGCACAATCTGGAAACCAAGAGATATTTATACCAGAGTTATATATACAAAAGACTTTATACAACTAATATATTTTTTAATGGTCTTAACATCTATGTAAGATTTTACCCTGTTTTTAGCCTCAGAGGAGCGACGTTGAGTCGCATATACTATAGTGCAGTTGGGGAATCGTCTTATAGACGAACCAACTATAAAAGAAGAAGAAGAAGAAGAAGTGTTGAAAACGATATTGAAATTGGGGAGACTTGGAAATTTAGTGATTAAATGGATACATAGGAAGGTTCAGGTCTAATCCGTTGAACTTGATATGGGTTAATTTTCTTGGTTTGGTCATGCTTATTTAGTAAGACTTTCCTCACAACTAGTCAGGTTCCTCAGTAGCGTAGTGGTTGGCACCTCTGCCTGTCAATCAGGAGGTCATGGTTCGATTCTAAGCACGGCGGTTTATTTTTTTTTCAAGTCTTCTTATAAGGCATCAATATTTTTTTTTTTTTTAAACCCAAGAACAATAACGGATGAAATCCAGTTTCTTTTTTTTTCTTGTATCTACACCTGTCAATCGGGGGACAGTGGTTCGATTCTCAGCAGGGTAGGGTATTTTTATTCTTTCTTCTTTTCTTATAAAAGTCTTTTTATCTGTAATCAATCTGTTTGGTAATTTTAAAAAAATCCAGTTTGCTTGTTTGTTTGTTGTTGTTTTTTGTCATTAGCTAACCCGAGCTTTATCCACCGATACTGTTGGCGGCCCAAGATCTGCCGATAGTGTTGCCGGATAAACCCAAGTATCGGCCGATAGTATTGACGGATAAAGCTGTGCAGTATCCGTCGATAATGTTGACGGGTAAAGCTGGGCAGTATCCGTCGATAATGTTGACGGATAAAGCTGGGCAGTATCCTTCGATAATGTTGACGGATAAGGGCGGCCAAAATTAAAATATCCAAACGTCAATGACAACATTCTTCTTCTACTTTGTTTATTGTGGGTCCAGTTCTCTCTTGTTTGAAACAAATTTCATGACAATCCATGACGTGATACGGAAGATGAAGGGGATTTGCTACACTGGTATCAGAATCACGATCCGACCCGATCTCTGAACTTGACATATCTAGATCTAGACTCTAGATCTAGCACTATGGGACAGCTCATTTTTGGAAGCTTCTAGATCCAGATCTTGAATTTCCTCGTGATCGGAACCCTCATCTGAACTATATCTAGTCTAGAGCTATCGATTAAACTCTCCTCAATCATTTGTCCTGCTTTTCCTCATATCAAACGCCGAGGTCGAGCCATCCTGGCACTCTACAAAATGTAAACAAACGTCAGCTGTTCGCGTGCTTGACTGATCGCATTCTGTTTGAACGAAGGATACATGCGAAAATATCCTCTTAACTACAACACTGTTGATTGGGATAATATAATTATTATTAAGGCAAACAAAAAAAAAAAAAGGTGGCCAGCCCTTTAACTTTTTTCCGTACGTCCCGGATACAAAATGTAGACAGAGGGGTATAAAAATTTCAGCCAAAATTAGCACCCCAACCCTTAAATTTTCTGTATTCCTCAAATTACATACCGGTACCAGCAAATCTCTGGGTGTCATTAAAATTTTGTTCTGGGAAATTTTCTTCTCTTTATTTATGTTTACTTTTTAATACCCCTAGCCGTAGGTCCTGGGTACAAAAGTTATATTCCCTGAGTAAAGATGTAGGCAGTCAATGAATCTCTGTAATCTGTAATCAGATACTTTTACAAAAATGTCCTAATCTCTATGTGCCATCCACTGTGAGGTAAAGTGCTATTAAAGTATCGATTACATGTGGTGGGACATATGGTAATGTGTACTTGTACCCTGCCTCTAGACCACCTTGTCCCCTTGTATGTGTAGGGAGTCCTGAGGTGGGTGACAGTATTTCAAAAACCGTGCAGTTTAAACAATTTAAACCATAGACTCATCACCATTGTGAACCTTCTTGCCCCCCCCCCCCCCAAATATTTCTGATTCGGAAGATTTTTAAAATCCAGTCTGGACAGTGACCTTGCAGGTTGGCACTGTCCTGACAATTAGTGGCAGAAATCTTGGCATCTGTACATGTAATTGACCAAAACATTATTATTTCCTCGACAGGAAATGTTTTAGATAAAAGGTTGGCATATAGTTTTTATGCGGGAAATTTAGTATGTAAAGAAAAAAGCCAGGAAAAAGGCAAAAAGCTAAATGTATTTTCTGACGCCGGCCGTATCTTTAAAAAAGCCAACCTGGTAAACTTGGTACAAGCGTGCAATTCGAGACTTCCTTTCATTCCTTCGTTCGTGAATTTGTAGTCCCGTGCTTTTCGTTCAGTAAATCTATGAAAACCGCTCTTAAAATAGACCGGTCGCTCGCAAATCCTGAATTACTTCCTACCGCTGGCAGCGGTCGATTGCCCTGGACGAGTTAATTTGATAATGAAAAGATTTTTTTTAAAGATCTGCATTTAAATTAATTGTGATCATTATAAACAAGTCATTCCAATGAAAGTGCAAAACACGTAAAGCTTATCTACAGATCTGATGTACGCAAAACTCGGATCGACAGCAGTTTCCTAAAGCTATGTAAGCGCACATCAATCAATTCCAATTTCATCCAATTATTTCATTATCTATGTCAATACGGAGTAGTTATCCGCCGATAATTGGTTTAGTGATGTTTATTTGGGAAAAAGTTCTTCACAGTTATACAGGGCCCGTTATACTAATAGCGTAGTGGTCAGCATCTTCATCTGGTTCGATTCTCAGGCTTTTTTTTTTTTTTTTTAATAAAAGTTTTTTCTATTTGGAATCTATCTGTTTACTTTTTTTTTTTTTTTATCCAATAAAAATGATGGGGAATAAATCCAGTTGTTTCTTGTTCAGTCAACACCAATACTGGCGGGTAAAGCTGGGCCGATACTGTTGGCGGATAAAACTGAGCAGTATCCTCCGATAATGTTGGCAGGTAGTGGCAGACATGACAATAATGCAAAATTTGAGTTAAAATTTACTTGGTTTAATTTTCAGTTATGTTTTAGAATGAAGTTGTGAAAAATTTACTTACCTTATCCATTTGCTGTCACTCGATGCTGATTTATCACCAATATATTATATATATATATGTCAGTTGCGAAGTTTGCTCTTTCAGACTAGTGAACCACATCGAAAGGCTTCGTGGTTTCGTGGCATTTAAAGCCACATCCGGTTTATAAAACCTGCTTTTCCTTTTTTTGGCGTATGCATTGAAAGATCTATTTTTGCTATTATAGTCTTTCCATATATTGACAGATTTCTTTTGGACCATCTACGAATCAGATTTTTAATGCTGTTTATTTTTTCCATCCAATTTTGTGAAATATTAGATGCCTCGACCGTAGCATTAAAGTGTATCCCAAGTATTTTTATGTCACCTCCCTTTTCTACCCACGTTATTCCTTCCCCTCTTTCCTCCCTATGTTTATTACTTCCCACCCACATTCCCACTGATTTATTTCTCTTAAACTTTAGCCCCGAGATGTCTGAAAACTGCTCAATAATTTTCAATGCGTTGGATAGATCTGTTTTATCTTTTATCAGTAGCGTCATGTCATCTGCGTACTGCAAAAGTTTAAGCGTATCTGTTACCACTCCTTCACTCATAATTCCCTTTACCTCTTCATTGTTTCTAAGTTTTATTGCTGGTAATTCTACCACTAAGATAAAAAGCAGAGGACTAACACAACATCCCTGTCGGACGCCTCGCTCTACCTCAAACCGTTTAGATAACCACCCACCATTCTTTACTGAGCTCTGCGTGTTTGTTAAGATCGTTTGTATGTTATGGATGAATTTTGGACCAAAATTAAATCTTTCAAGGGCTACCAATATTGTTTCCTTATCCACCGTATCGAAGGCTTTTTGGTAGTCCAATGATACAACCAGGCCTCCTACATCCTCTTTATTTACGTAATTTATGACGTCATCTATTATTCTAATATGTGACGTAATTGTTCTCTCTTTAACAAATCCACTTTGATTTTCATGTACGATACTTTTTATAACTTTTTGCAACCTCAAAGCCAAAACCTTTGTAAAGATTTTATAGTCAACATTTGTTAGTGTTATTGCTCGCCAATTGTTTAGATCTTCCCTATTGCTGTTGTTGCCTTTGTGTATCATAGTGATTATACCGCGTCTCTGACTAACTGACAATTCTCCCTGCTCTATCGATTCTATATAACTATCATATAACGGTTTTTTTAAGAGCCGCCAGAACACCTTATAAAAGCAAGCCGTAAGCCCATCGGATCCGGGAGCTGAGTCATTATTAAGTCCTTTCAATGCGTTTCCCATTTCCTCCACGCTAATGTTCTGATCACACATTTCCTTGTCTTCCTCAGCTAATCTGTCATACACTAAACCATCTAGGAAATTGTCTAATTTATCGCCCACCGCCGTCAACGATGCTTCTTTAGTGTAGAGATTTTCATAATATTTTTGTGCTTCCCGAAGAATATTTAACGGTTCCCTTGTTATTACACTATCCCCATTTTTAACTTGTTTTATTGTATTACATATTCCCCTGGCCTTTTCCAGATTTAAAAAGAATTTGGTGTTTTTTTCTCCCTCTTCGGTCCATTTCACTCTGGATCTAATTATTGCTCCTTTCGTTTTTGCTAATAGTTCAATTTCTAATTGTTTTTTCATATTTTCATATTTCTCCTGCAGTTTTTTTCCATCCGGGAACTGAGCAATAAGCTTTGAGATGGCATTTACCTCTGCTTCCAGTTTATCTGTTCTGTGATTTTTTATAGGATTGCTGTTACTGTATTGCATACATTCTGTCTGAATTGCTGCTTTCAACAGTTCCCATATTGTTCGGTGATCCAGATTGTTCTTTTCCTCATCTGCTATGAAATTGGATATAAATACATTCATATGGTTTATAAAATCGACATTATTAATGTATGACGCGTTGAATTGCCACCTGGAGGGGCCTCTCGGAAAGTCATGTTCTAAAATTTCTACCATCTCTGCACGATTATCTGTGGACGGAAAATGTTTAATTGCCACATTTGTTACACATGATACTAATTCTTTATCGCAAAAAATGTAATCTAGTCTTCTAGGCACAAAAGGTTCTTTCCTAGACCATGTAAATTCTTTTGTACCTTTGTTTAATTCCCTCCAACAGTCATCTAGGTTCCATGTCTGCACAAACTTTGAAAACATTTCTAGTTCTTTTTTTCCATGCGGTGCACCCGAAATTATATGTAAATCACTGTTTAAGATCATATTAAAATCTCCACGGACTATTAGATTGCTCTGGCCTATCTCACTGATGATATGACTCTGCCGCTCTATAAAGCTTTCCCGTTCCCGCGGCTTTGCTGGACCATAATAGTTTAAAATCGTGTACAATTTATTTTGTCTTTCAAACTCAATTCCTATACATCGAGTATCCAATGTCAGGAATTTTAACTTGTCAACATGATACATTCTGTTCACTAGTATGATCTGACCTTTGCTCCTATTAGTATCAGGGCAGGAAAAAAATTCACCAGTCCATTCTCTCATCCATTCAGTCGCTTTCACTTCAGATACATAGGTTTCTTGTAGACAGACAATGTCATACTGCTGAAATGTCTTAAATAGTAACCGGCGTTTTAATTGTCCGTGAAGGCCCCAACAATTAAGGGACACTACTTTCATGGACAATGTCTAAGAAAGAGATAGATAAAGAGAAAGGGGAAGAAAGATAGAAAGAAAGAGCGCTAGAGAGAGAGAAAGACAAAACACCTACACCGGTAGGCGTGGGTAGCCAGTTTTCACGATAATCCATGCAAAATAACTTACCATCTTTCGGTTTTGCTCGGCTGACATACACAAGTTCCGTTCCAGGAAGTGTTCTAAACAAAAACTGGCTACAGCAACCGGATGGTTGCAAGTTTTGCAAATGGAAGTAGATATTATCCAATCCGTTTGCAGATCATCAACATTGAACAGCTTTTCGAGTCGCATCGCATAACTTTGGTTACGCTTGCATCGTTTAGATGAAGAAAAAAATATCAAAAGAGTGAGATTTTATCCCAACCTTAACAATCATATTATGTTGTCTAACATCCTTATGTATATTTAGAATGGCTATAAAAACACAAACACATTGATGGTTAGAAGATTTTGAAATTGAAGGCCCCTGAAAAAGAAGAGACGTCCCATCGCAATAGGGCTGTTGAAGCAATGTCTTTTTAGGATGTACTGAATGATTGTACAGCCAATGAATGGAAGTGTCCACCGCTTAAAAATGTCACAAATTCATCGAACTAAATATTATTACGTGAGTATCCCATGATAATATGTGCGATCAAAAAAGATCGAGGGTGGGTGCCTATGATAAATCCTACCCATTTTAAGCCTGTTAGTGTTAGTTGAGTTACCCGCTTCGCCGGGGATAAACTGCTTCCAGCCCGCTCCCCGTTTCTCTCTCTCTCTCTCTCACACACACACACACACACACACACACAGGTTCTACAAAGTCAGATTTTCCTTGAATACTCAGGATTTCCTTTCACGTAGGAAAATTGCAACAAATTGAACTTGTGTCAACTACAGTCTCTTCAGTCTGAAAGTTAATCATGTTGAAAAATTCAAATGAATTTGACCATAATTCTACGGGTCGGATTTCTGTCGGTTTGCTGGAGGAGGGGACGGGGAGTTGTTGAATGACTTTCTGCTCTAAACTGAAATGTTGGAATGAGAGAATGGCACAGCTGATGTGTACTTAAAAAAAAAAAAAATACTAAGGTAACAGAGAATTTTTGTTAGCTAATTGAACAATTTCTTTTTCATTATTTACTTTGGGATAGAATTGTATGTTTTGTCATATCTGAGCCCTTGTATGTTTCCCAAGGACGCTAGTGTGTACTCAAGAAATGCGTAAAATACAGTTGATAGGTTAGGACTGCAGGAGATAACTTTGCAAATAATACAAATGAGAGTTTAGTGAAAGAGTTCGTGTATACTGAAAACGCCTTTTTTTTTTTACTGTTACCTTTATTGTAAGAATTGAAACCTGTGATTATAGTGAAATGAAAAAAAAAAAAAGACATCAATTTAATGAAATATTTCAAGGAAAGAAAAAATATCTTAGTAACAAGTAGTCCGTCGTCAAGTGAAGCGATTCGAAAATTGTGATACCGCACTGCAGTTTAGAAGTATGACAACGAGATTAAGCAACACAGTGTGAAAAAGGTAAATGCAATAATTTGCAATGATAATATTTTTTTTTAAAAAGCGACAATCGGGCAAACACATTAACACACAAATGGATAGGCAGTCAATAGACAAAACGAATGTACTGGTGAGTTAATTTTAAAAACCTGAAGAGGGGTGGGGGGGGGAGTAGGGGGGGAGTAGGGGAGGGAGGGACGGACGGACGGACAGACAGACAGACAGACAGACAGACAGACAGGCAGGCAGGCAGGCAGGCAGAAATAGGCAGATGGAGATTCTGATGAATGAAAGGCAAAATGATTAGCTGGTTTGCTGATTGCCTGATGCACCAGAAGGTATTCGTTTTTGTCTGAAGGTTTTTAGAGCGATCACATCTGGACAGAATACACAAAGTAAATAACTCCTGGTTTTTAATAGTAGAGAAACCAATGTATTTGTTTTGTACCATGTAATAATAATGATGATAATAATAGTGATAATAATAATAAATAAAACTCTTGATACAATATTGCACAATTATGATTATATACTAATCCATTTCTTGACACATAAATTGCAAAACAACGCAAAACAAAATCCTTGTTTAACCACGAGGAAACAATTCATTATTTGCTGGGGTATTAATTAACTCAAAGAAAAATTCATTGTTTAACAATGTGACATACTGACACATGAATGGAGAAATGTGATTCAGAAGTACGGCCCATCAGTTATGGCATTTGAATAAAATACAATGTAGATTTTAAGAAAGGCAGAAAGTCGGTGAGACAAACAAAGTTATATAAAGGTGGATGGGCAGAAAAACCTAATAACGCCGGATACTTAAACTTGAACTCAAACTAGGAGGGGGGGGGGGGATTCAGTTAGGGAGATGGGAATAAATAGAAAAGGAATGATACAGCCTTGAGCGGAAAACAGATTTATAAAAAGGCTAACCCTCTGGGGTCAAATCTAACAAATAATTAGTAGTACATGTAACACATTAGGCAGGTGTAAAGACTTTCACCAGTGTTGAATAAAGTATGGTTCCGTTTATTCACTAACGTATAAAGATATTATTAAGCACCATCTTATTTAAAGCTTGACACTGCGTTGTTATATATCAGCACTGCCATGGATTATCCTTTGTTACTTTCAGTTATTTAATCATTCCAGGTGCATTAAATTTTCTCGTCAACGCTTACTGTGTTTTTTCAAACTTGCCAGTTCATTTCTTCATGGTTTAATAAGATGAGTGCCTCATGATTATATGGAGAAGAGTTTTGTGTTCAAGTCAGGTTAGGAGAAATATTTGCCTTAGCAAACAAAATATGATGAAAATTTAAATGAAAGAACAAACTGGCTGAATTTAAATACAGGCCTACTTGAATCATTATATATATATTCCTTTTCTAAGTTTCGTGACACGGGATATCTAAAAATGAATGTCTACTATCTCTTAATTTTGTTCTCTAGTCGATGGATCAATTCACGTACAATAGACAAAAAGGCCATTGTTTCTGTTTTTCGAAGTCTTCACATGCCTTCTTCAAACTACCATAGTGTGAACATAAGATATGACAATTTGGCATTCAGTCGTGTCAGTATAATTATGCAATTTTACAATAAAAGATATAGAAATCTTTCATACTCCAGGCTGTCATCAAATCTTTTGATATCTTCAGTTCTGTTAATTTCAAAGTCTCGTTTGACTACAGTATAGCGATTCACAAATGTATTGCCGAATGCATTCCGAAGGGTGTCGTCTTTCTCCAGAGCTTGAAGCGCATCTTCAAGTGTACGTGGAGTTTGTTGGTCAGCTTGGGTGGTCTCTGGAACCTGAAAGGTGATTATATCAGAACTGATGATTGAAAAATAATAATAAGTATTTATATACAATGACTGATGCTGATGGCACGGTCGTGTCTTTGTGTGGGAATTTTAAAACTTTTTTTCAAAGAAAAGTCTAAAGACCTTTATGGCATGTTGATAATTGCGTCTCAGGTTGTCGATGATGTTAATAATGATAATGAGGGTATTACTGATAGCCTCAGAAGCACTGTATACAAGGTGTCTGTACTGATAGCAACCCCCAACCCCTATACTTATTTACCGGTGACATTCGAGCTTTCATCACTACACAAAGATCTAAAAAAGACCCCTAGTCTTTCAGTATTATCTTGTTGTATCCAGTACAATACTTTGATCCCCTACACAGTCGTGAAAGAAATCAACTAAACTCTAAAATCTGTCATGACTAGAGATTATCATGTGCACGGAAAAATGATATATTTAAACATAATTTTATGTAATACCATTATTTGCCAAAGACTTTTGTAAACTGTCGAAAGAGGCTGCTTCGTCTGATGGAATGACATAGCAATTAACATCTGACCGTGCATAGTCAAATTTTAATGAGTTCACTACCTAATAATTGTGTCCGTCATAATCCTTCACTGGGTTAACAGTTTAAACAATAATGACACGAAAAAATTTATAACGACATGAGACAAACCATCTAATGAAAATGATGACGACAAAATAATGTACCTTTCCCTGGCCAGGTGACTCTAATTTCCTGACAATACCATCCATACCAGCGGCTACAGTGGCTGCCAGGACCAAGTACGGATTGCTAGCTGTTGTTGGAAGCCTATCTAGGATGGAAATCCCAGCATCACTGACTTGAACTTTCAGTCTGCTTGACCTGACATTGAGGCAAAAATAATACCTTTAATGCATTGCTAGTATTTACAGAAAATACAAGTAGATTCAAGATTATCTCGCATCATTACGGTTATGAGCAATAGTATTAGGTTTACCGCTGGGTTTCATTGGTGCGAGATTCCTTTAAGAAGATTCATCTGATTGTTACTTTCACTGATTACGAAAGTAAGATCTCTCAACACCTAATTGCAAAGCAGTGAAAATATTTCACATAGCCAATGCCTGAATGATAACCTAGTAAGCCTATCATAAATGCACAAACCTTCCAAAAGTATAACTTCATAACGGTGTCGATAATAATCTAACATTGTTATAAAAGATTTGCAAAAAGAATTCAGACCTGTCTGTTTCATCAGACGTCCAAGTACTTGACAGGCTTTCTCTATAGCAGTTCAAAGTCGGACGTCCCAGTGCACACATAGCCCGATGATGACTTAAACATCCAGCAAGCCAGCAGTAAGCAATCGATGACAGCTGTGATTGGTTCTCATCTTCAGTGAACGCATTTCTGGTGGTACAGCAAAAATGACAAAATTCTTACCGTATTGATTGCCATTCACAATTAATGATCAAAACTAGAATCCATTTTTTGCTTAATTTTGCCCATGACGTATATTTGTTTGCATTTTCCCCTCTTAGTTCTGTCTTTCACGCTACAGACTCTTCTCCTTATCTTCAAAAACCAACAATATTCCCTGTACAACATTACGGGATGTCTTTCGTACACTTTTAACGAATCTGATATTAAATTAAATGACTGTACAGACCTGTCATCCTTTGTCAACAAAGTGACCTTGTAATGAATATTATTTCCGCTGACTTCAGCCATTGGTGCCGTCATGAATGTGACGTCATATCCTTGTCCATCACATACACTTCTCACAGCATTACGTAAACGATGGAGGTTATCTGCTGCTTCCATGCCATGTTGATCACCCAAGGAGATCTAAAAGCATAATGTTATCATTCAAACTGACAAGACTAAATCTTTCAGTGCACTGAAACACTACCGCAAGTGGTATTAAACTCCTCAGGTGGAGCTAGGCAGATGACGATCAGAGGCAGCAAGTAACTTTAACAAATTCAGGCCATTTTTGTTTAAATATTTTTTATCAAACACAGAAGCATAGTTTTCTGATTTTTAAAAACCAGTACACTATCAGAAAGGTTACCAAACGTTTTAAAGATATAATATATATATTTAAAAAAAAGGGCAACCGACCAACATCAGTTTGGATATTAATGCTAAGTGCAAACAAAAATTGACAAAATAAGAAAAGTGAAATAGAATATTCTATGAAAATGCAACTTCGTCAGCTTATTGTGTTTATATATCCGCACCGCCAAGGGCGAGGTGAGATTGTCCACATTCGAACATTGTGTCTTATTTATTTTGAGCACTTCGAAAGATTATTATTATTATAATCTATCTAAGTACCCGTTTTAGGAACAGGGGTGAAAAGAAAATGAAACAACTATAGCTAGATGAGGGACCCAGCACTGCTTGGGATAATTCACTCTCTGCGTCTCCCTTATCCATCTCTGTCTCGTCCCCGTTTTCTCCAGTTCTCTATCTCTTCCCAACCACTTCTCGCTTCCTTCCCCTCTCCCCCCTCCCCCTCTCTCTCTGTCTGTGACACGAGTTAAAGTCAGGTCTGCCCACATTTTCCCCACACTTAATGTGATATATACACGGGCTCTTGTCTGTTTTATTCTCATCCTTATCTCGTTTTATTCATCTCTCTTTCATACTTTATCTCACTCATCAGCCATAACAGCACACCTTGAGACAACTGAATGATCGGTTTCATAATTTATGCATCTGAAGCCTTTCTTAAATAGACTGATGTGGTCACAGCCACACGTGTTCATTGTTTTGTAGTTTTTATAGTGTCTTTTTTTTTTTATACCGGAAGCGGAAAGAACTTCAATTTTCTCGTTAACTGTCCTTTACATTTGAATTTTTTTTTTCGTTGAGCAATTTCACAGCCTTTTCGCTAAAAAGATTTACCGGTCCAGCTATACTGTAATACGATTATTAATATTATCATTATTACTATAAGTTATTTTTTAAATTTGTTATTAATTAACATTTTTGTCATTGCTAAATATTCATAGATAATATTCAGGTCAAGCCCATAGCATTTCCAACGTTATATCTTCCTCGTGAGATTATCACAGTTTTCACCCTCCCCAAACTTTCAACAATAGCTTTGTATTAATCTGCCTTCACTATCTTTCCGTTTACTAGTGTAAACTATTTCATTAGCAGTTTCTGCATTTAACGAGTTGATAGCTGTCACCTGTAGTTTCCCAGCTTCCGAAGTTTGACTAACATCCGTAACTGGGATGCCCATGGTTTGCAGTGGCGTTATAAGTAGAGCCACAAGTTGTGAGATGTCTTCCTGTAAAGTGAAACATTGAAACAAGATTCACAAAAAGGTTAGCTGTTTGGTTGGGTGATTAAATAATGGTTAGATGAGTGAAAGGGTGGCTATATGTTACATACGAAATGTGAATGTGATCAAAAACGTTGAAAAGTATGTCACAAATTTAACTTGTACCCACAATATTGTTAACGGAACTTACATGTATGCCAACTGGACATGTGATATCCTGCTGGAAAATGGAACATTCCAGAACTGTTGACATCACAATGATGTAACCCAAGTTTTCCAGTGCTTTCAACTGTCTATGCGCTACTTGTCGTGATGACGACTCTTCAACGTTTAGTTTGTTGTCATACATGTCACATAGAATGTTACCAACCTTTAGATGAAAGTGAAGGAACAGTTGAATCTGCTGTTAACAGTATGAACATAAAACTCACTTCATTTCCGTACTTAATCACCAAAGTATCCGCTCAAACTTCTCACATAAATACAAATAGAACCGTTTCCAGGTGAGGCCAAGTAAAAAGAAAAAAACATAATTAAATTATTTCTCTTTTTAAATCAAGACAAAATTTGGCTCTGAAAGTTTAATTGTTCAAAATCCCTCATAAAATTTGAATCCTTTAAAGAGGTATAAGTCACAGAGGGGGTTGCTATTACTGTGGTGATGAGTTCAAGTGGTGACAACCTTTCTATTTCCATAGGACAGCCATGGCAGTGGTCTAAGTGTTGCAAGATCTGGCAGAAGGCTGCAATTTGAAAAACCGGACTCTACAAATTCAGCTAGCTGCGTTGGCATGTCAGTCTTAACTCCAGCAAATAAGTCCGCTGTGAACAAAGTCAATGCCCTTCTTAAAAAGAAATAACACTTCAAGGTCCTGAATACAATTTTAAAAGACTTTTACTGCCAGTATGTTAATCTTCTACATTTGGACTAGTTCCTAGTTTATCAATATATAAATGAGGCTGATGGATATTTATACATGTAGTGTGATATTCCCTTCACAGATGGATACATTGATGATTTTTTGATAAGGCCATCTGTGTTTTGTCACTGCTGTAGATTTAAACAAAAATGCTGGCTCCTCGAGGTATTTCGGAAACAAAGAATCTATCTTTGGCATTAAGTAAAGCTTACTGTTGTTCTGCAATAAATCTTTCAAAGATCAATTTTCGCGATGTTGATTCAGAAATGAACACTGGCTTAGGTTTTTGCAGTTCACAAATTTACAGATTTACTTCATTTGACTATTTAGTTTAATGTGGATCTTACCACAGGGCACTCCCAGGCCATTCTTGATAACACTTGGGATAGCTGCCATGGAGACGAATCGGCCACGAGCTATGCCATGCAGGTCACATAATGTCAATGCTACAAGACCAAAGTCCTCCAAATTGAAATTCGTTTGCTGAGAGTCTTTCTTTCTTGAACCAAACATAGTGTAGGGTGGTGCAGGGCTAACCTTCAAATCATTCAAATTGAAACTGATCAGATTATGTAAACAGTCGCACTATAATGGAGCTGGATGGTGAACATGTAAGCACCTAAAACTTCTTGATACTAACTCAGATCCAAGTTTACCACTGATTACTGACATTATCAATGCAGGAAAGGACATATTCCTCGGAACTTGTGTAGAAGGGGGAAACATTATTGAATGAGTTAGGTTAGAATATTCCTTTTATAATATTGCAGTCCGCTGAATTGGGAAAGACATCGGAATGTGTCTCATGCCAGTATTGCCGGATTGCAACTTTCAGTGTGTTCAGCATTAATTGCCATGCCGTGTAACTGTAAAAACATCCCTGGGTGATAGAATTTGGATTATTTCATTCCTGTAGTAAGAAATCATGGCCATGAAACGTATTGGAAGTCTTTTTAAGAGTTGCCGAACAGTTTGGCACAGAGCATTATGACTCTACTCCGAAATCTCAGTTTTCATATTCAAAACACTGGAGTAATATAAAATATAACATATGAAAATGACCGTGTGCGATGGACCACACAATCACCTACCTTAGACCACATATGCTTCTTTTGGTGTATTTGACGATGAAACAGTATCAGAACCCTATAAAACTTTCACAGAAAAGTGGTATCACATGAATTTTTATGTCACATCCAGGCCATATTGTTATGAACAGCTGCAAATGACATTTAACATTGTACGTACCTGATAAAAAAAAAAAAGAAACATCATTAAACGCTCTATTTTAAACATGTTTGATAACAAAGAGCTAATTACCATGAAAAATTTGAGAATTAAACTCAGAAATGAAAATGATATTGATATAAAACAAACTTTATGGAAAATAGTAAGGAAACTTGGTTTTACTTTCAGAAAAATTTTGGTGGTAAGAATGTGTCGACTGTTGTGTGACAAACCTCACCCAATTGCAAGCAGAAAAATAATCACAAAATAAGGAAAATAATTATGTCAAGATGGCTCTGACGTTATATCTTGACGAAGCTTGGATAAAGGCACACTACACAAAAGAGAAAGAATGGATGTCACTTGACCGCCAAAAACGATGCCATGTCCAAAGCAGCAAAGCTAAAAGATTAATAATAGTACATGCTGGTAGTTGTCAGGTTGGATTTATGCCAGGTGTTGAAATGATTTTCCAATCCAAATCAACCGACAACCGTGACTACCATACCCAGATGAATGGTAAAAATATTCAGAGAGTGGATTTCGAATGCTCTACTGCCAGGTTTAGACAGACCATCTGGCATTGTGATGGATAATGCTGCTTATCATAATGTTGTCCATGTGAATGATAAAATTCCGATATCCACTAAAAAGGCTGACATTCAAGCGTGGCCGAAAAAAGAGCATATACCATTTTCTGAAACAAGCTTGAAGCCAGAACTGTTGACAATTGTCAAACAACAAAGAAGAACAAAAACATTTCAGATGTATACACAAAATAATTCAAGAGGCTGGACATACAAGCTTAATTAGGACTTTCACCTTAGCACTCTCATTTGAACCCAAGTGAAATGATTTGGGCAAAAATTAAACAGACTGTTGCCCAAAAACATGACAGTCAAACTCCAAACTCGCTGATGTGAAACAACTGGCCAAAGAGGCAATGGCAGTCACTGATACGAACTACTGGGAAAAATGTACTGTGTCCAGCATGTGATTGAGGAACAAAACAAATTCTGGCAGAATGACGGCTTGACCCATCCTGTTCAACCCATCACCATTGTGAACTTGCTTGCCCCCAACCCCCCCCCCCCCCTCAATATTTCTGAATTGGAAGATTTTTAAAATTGGTTGTGTTTTGTGAATTGTCACTTTTATTGTGCAAACAGCTTTTATCGGACGGCATGAGGAAAAACATTTAGTTTAGACATTAAAATGCACACAGAATCAGATGATGTATCAGCATCATATCTCTCTTCCCGTTAGCCAATATTGTGGATCGGAGTACACATAGATCTAACAGCAGTGTAAACTGTAATGATGTCGTGACGTAAGTAAAATGTAAGTAATATTAAACTGCATAGCAGTATAAATTATTTTGCTTGAAATAATGGTTACTTTTTTACTTTTCTTTTCTATATTTCCCATTTTTGTGGTCTGTTTACTCGAATGCATTCATAAAATGGGCCCTATCAACACTTCGAGCTTTCTGGATATTCCTACTAAAATGGGGTACGCCTCTTTACATGCATATTTTAATAATTTATGTTGATTTTATCGTTTCCTTTAAACACAATTCTATTTTCTTGGACTCAATATCAAAGGTCGTGGTTTTAATTTTTATTAAGCGCAAATAAAGGATTTTGCGATCATGATGATTTATAACTTCAAAAAAATTGATTATGAACATTTTTCCAAATAAATATTATAGGGTCGCATAGAAAATTTTACAGAAATTGATGTACTGGAAGTTGTCAAAATTTTCACTCAAAGTGTAGCACTTCAAAGTTCACAAGCTATAGAAATATTTTTCCATGTTGTTAGTGACTAGATCTAGTGTGAACAAAAAATTTAAGGTCAACAAAATTTGGTAGATCTAGTGCGTAAAAAATATCCCGAAGTGTTTATCCGTCGATACCGACAGATAAAATTTCCCTTAAGATTTTTTTTATCTGTCAACATATATTCTGTATTTGCGAGTCATCTCCCCTGATTCGAACCTTTCTCCGTCTTCCTCTCCCCTTGTTCCATTCATCCCGACGCGATCAACGTTCATATTGGGTGAGTGTTGAAAACGATATTGAAATTGGGGAGACTTGGAAATTTATTGATCAAATGGATACATAGGAAGGTTCAGGTCTAATCCGTTGAACTTGATATGGGTTAATTTTCTTGGTTTGGTCATGCTTATTTAGTAAGACTTTCCGTCAGGGTCCTCAGTAGCGCAGTGGTTAGCATCTCTGCCTGTCAATCAGGAGGTCGTTGTTCGATTCTAAGCACGGCGGTTTATTTTTTTTTCAAGTCTTTTTATTAGGCATCAATATTTCTTTTTTTTTTAACCCAAGAACAATAACGGATGAAATCCAGTTTGTTTTTTTCTTGTATCTACACCTCTGTCAATCGGGGGACAGAGGTTCGATTCTCAGCAGGGTAGGGTATTTTTATTTTTTCTTCTTTTCTTATAAAAGTCTTTTTATCTGTAATCAATCTGTTTGGTAATTTTAAAACAATCCACTTTGCTGGTTTGTTTGTTGTTGTTTTTGGTCATTAGTCAACCCGAGCTTTATCCACCGATACTGTTGGCGGCCCAAGATCTGCCGATAGTGTTGCCGGATAAACCCAAGTATCGGCCGATAATATCTATACTAATAAAAGAGAAACTTTACGACATTGCGCGCGCCTCTGTCGCTACTCCTCCGTTAATGTTGATTCTATGGCCTTCAAATTTTACACAGTGCTTAGTATAGTCTGTGGTCGTGTCGCCGGCACATAAAATTTAAATATATTTGAGAAATAACAGAACGTTTGTTTCCGTTTTTGTGTTGCGACACATTAAATTTTCGGCAAATTTGCGGCAATTTTTTGTCATCGATTATAGTATTCTGTGCGCAAATTGCTTGAGCGATTACAGTCGCCGATTTTGTTGAATCGCCTCGCAATATAGCCGATTGTGCTAAACTGCCTCGGAATAGACCCCCAAATTACATGTCTTATCATGAGGACGCAGATCTACATGTCTTATCATGAGGACGCAGATCTAATGATTTGCGTGCACTGTACCTTCAAGAATGCATTTTCTCATAATATTTCATCGACTGAAGTAATCAGACCTATTTAACTCATGATGTTTTGCGCCAACGATTACCGCCAACTTCCGCCGTCACACATTTTAAAACAGTGCACAACTGTGGTTAAGTTTCAACTTTGTTCTGATTAGTTTACATCTAGACTAGGTCTATATATCTGTGTTTTAGAATGTGTTTTCAATAGCCTATGCCTACATTCTAGACTAGATCTAGGAAAGGAAAGATTCTGGATTAGGTCGGGAGATTGACGCCACAGTACAGGGCCAACGTTTCAAGCGGCAACGATTGTTGTACGTGGGTGGCCATCACACATTTTAACTGTTTAAAGCAGCGCCCAACAGCAGGACTTTCATTTCGTTGCTCAACAGCAAACCTTTTTGGCTTTGGTTAGGTTTCAGCTTTGTTCTAATTAGTCTAGACCAGATCTAAGCTTTTAATATGCCTAGGAAAAGGAAAGGGTCTGGATTAGGGAGATTGACGCCGGTATGTCACAATAGTTAACCCATTGTCATCATCTGTCACTGTCACACTGCCTTTTCTTTCTTTCCTATTCCGTTCGTAGAACGGGTAATCAGGCTTGTTAACGGATAATGCTGTGCAGTATCCGTCGATAATGTTGACGGGTAAAGCTGGGCAGTATCCGTCGATAATGTTGACGGATAAAGCTGGGCAGTATCCTTCGATAATGTTGACGGATAAGGGCGGCCAAAATTAAAATATCCAAACATCAATGACAACATTCTTCTTCTACTTTGTTTATTGTGGGTCCAGTTCTCTCTTGTTTGAAACAAATTTCATGACAATCCATGACGTGATAAGGAAGATAAAGGGGATTTGCTACACTGGTATCAGAATCACGACCCGACCCGACCCGATCTCTGAACTTGACATATCTAGATCTAGATCTAGATCTAGCACCATCTGACCGCTCATTTTTGGAAGCTTCTAGATCCAGATCTTGATTTTCCTCGTGATCGGAACCCTCATCTGAACTAGATCTAGTCTAGAGCTATCTGTAGCCTAAAGTTGATGTTTGATGCGCCTATGCGGCAGCTCGCCACTGCTCTTATCTTTTGTTCTTATTTTCCGTGGATGCAAAGTTTCCCATAAAAGTTATATGACGTTATTTGTGAAGTGCTGGTGAATCCTGTGATATCCAAATTATGCCAAATTTCAAAGTTTTAGTGATGTTTTCGGCGATTGTGGGTATCCCTGTGTTCTACATTCTTGTCGTTCACATGCTGAGGTCTACCACCATTAAACCCGGCAGTAACAACAATGTGAACAACTCATCGAATGTAAACAAACAGAACCGTGGCGGTGTGCCGCCTAGAGGTCATTTAGTGCAACACGTTTGTCATTCAAAGGTGCAAAATGTAAACATTCCTACGTCTGCTCCTGTCACTTACAGCAGACAAGACTTACTAGCCCTTGCTCAAAAGTGTAAACAACCACCAACACTTTGGGCGCTTTCACACATCAAGTGGCTTCAGTTAAACCGCCCACCTCTTACGGAACATCTAGACTCGGGGACGAAGAGAAAGGGTACGAGGCGGGGCAAGCGTGGTGGTCAGTTTCTGAGACACCACATAATGACCATTGTCCGCTCAAGGCTTACAAACAGCAATGAGATCATCGGAACTAAGCCTGATACTGTAAGACGCTCAAACTTGATTCCCATCTGTACGAAACCCTTCCTTTGTGAGACCTCGTTTAAACTCAAAGTATTTCACCTGAACACACAGTCGGCTCGTAACAAAACATTAGACGTCCATGATGTAATTTTAGAAACAAATAGTGATCTTGTTATCCTTACTGAGACATGGTTCAGGGATTTTGGCGACGAACCACTTTTACACGAAATAACCCCAGATGGCTTCGACATCATGCCAACACCATGCTTATCAAGATCTGGCGGTGGCATTGCCATCGTCCACAAAAAAGGCTTGAAACTTTCTGCGTTTCCACTAACAGCGACTCCAATTTCTTTCGAGGTGTGCGCAGTAAATGTCCACACATCAGATGGTATGTTCCTCTGTGTGTGCATCTATCGACCTCCACGGACAAAGAAGAACATGTGCTCAAATGCAACATTCTTGACTGAGTTTTCCAACCTTCTTGAAAATGTTAATCATATGCAAAATGTCATTATTACTGGCGATTTTAACATACATATAGACAAGGGGACAAGGTGGTCTAGAGGCAAGGTGCTCGCCTCTCATGCCAAGGGTCCCGGGTTCTAAACCCGGGCAGTGCAGGCATGTTGGAAATTGGATTTTTCTCATATTTTCAAGTCCCTGGTCCTATTGGGGGGTAAGATCGAGTACCTAGTCTTCTCGGATAAGGACGAAAAAATTCGGAGGGCCCGTGTGCACGTTGCGCACGTTAAAGATACCTTGGCAGTTGGAAATCGTAAAGAGCAGGCCGAAAGGCCGCTGCCCGGGCAAAATTGAAAATTGAAATTAACAGATTAAAATTTGTCCATATCACCCCCGCCCCCCCCCCCCCACCAGCAACAACAAAATTTATTATTTATTATTAAATATATATTGTTATTAATAAATATTCAAATATTATTTGAGTTGTATGTTGTGTGAACTGCTGTGAGTTGTGGACTGTTGTGAGTTGTGAACTGCGCCTAACAGGCTGCGTTACAATTTGCTCTGAGATAGAGAGAGAGAGAGTGAGCGAGACAAGGAGAGAGAAAGAAGCAGTGCAGTGTGTTGAGCGCTTCGCAGGCAGCTCCATTCTGCTCTGTGGTTGACATGTTGTTTCTGTAAAGCGCATAGAGCATTTTAAATGGATATGCGCTATATAAATGCTATACATTATTATTATTATTATTATATAGATAATATGGAAGATCCTTTTGGCTACAAATTTAGAGTTTTACTTCAAGAGCATGATATGCATCAAATCGTTCAAGGACCTACACATAAAAAGGGACATACTTTAGACTTAGTAATCGTTAGATCTGAAACTGTTAACTCGGTCCTGAATCTTAAAATATCTGATCATTGCTTATCAGACCATTACTCTACTACTTTTGAACTGGACATCAAGAAACCTTCATCAACGAAAACTAAAATAATGTGTCGAAATACCAAGAGCATCAACGTTGATGAACTTAAGAAAGATCTGGCATCGACTCTGTCTGCCCAAGAAACAGTCAGTGCGGAAGACCCATACAATAAGTTCTCTGACGTCCTCGATGTCCACGCACCCTTACGAGAAAGGGAAATCACCTGCAGGCCATGTGCGCCGTGGTTCACTTTGAAAGTGAAAGCGGCTAAGAAAGAAAAAAGGAAAGCAGAACGTGTTTGGAAAAAATCTGGTTTGACAATTCATAGAGACATGTATAACCAGCGTAAAAAAGATGCTGTAGATGTTATTAAAGAAGAGAAAATAATATACATTAATAATAAGTTAACAAACACTTCCTCTTGTAAGGAGCTATTTAAAATCTGTAATGAAATGTTAGGAAAATCTAATTGTAATTCTTTACCAACCAACTATAATGCTTCTGAGATACCATGTTTGTTCAATGATTTTTTTGTCACCAAAGTTGAAAAAATGAGGAATGAGCTTGATTTAAGTAATGAAGAGCCATGTTATGCTTTGTTTAATGGGTCACCTTTTGGAGAGTTTCAGTCTGTTGATGACGATGTTGTGAAAAGTATTATTTTGAAGTCACCTAAAAGTTTTTGTCAACTTGATGTATTACCAGTTTCACTATTTTTACAATGTATTGACATCCTTGTGCCTTGTATGACAAACATAATAAATGATTCTTTAAGGAATGGTGTGGTCCCGTGCTCTTTCAAAAGAGCCCTCATAAAGCCATTGATAAAAAAAACCAAGCCAAGACAAAAATATATATAATAACTACAGACCTGTATCAAATCTTACGTTTTTACCCAAGATTTTAGAGAAAGTTGTTTTACACAAGCTTGAAAGTCATTTGTGTACAAACTCGCTGAGAGAAGTATACCAGTCAGCGTATAGACAAAAACACAGTACGGAAACGGCCCTTGTACAAGTAACATCAGATTTGTTAACAGCTTGTGATGAAGGCAAAGTGTCAGTGCAGTAGATCTTTCAGCAGCCTTCGACACGATTGACCACACTATTCTTATAAAGAGATTAGAACTTTCATATGGTATATCTGGGACTGTCCTGAAATGGTTTAGCTCCTACATGAATGAAAGAAAACAGAATGTATCAATTGGAGCACACAAATCAACAACAAAAGTGCTCACAACAGGTATTCCGCAAGGGTCAGTTTTAGGTCCAGTTTTATTTTCCCTATATATACAACCAGTGACGCAAGTTATTAAAGATCATAATTTTGCTTTTCATATGTACGCTGACGATACTCAGCTGCGTCAATCTGTAAATGTTAACAACGTTGACCAAATGATGAATGACCTAGTTATTTGTGTTCAATCTATTAATGCATGGATGACTGTTAACAAATTGAAAATGAACAATGAGAAAACTGAAGTAATGTTAGTTGGAACACCTGGAAAACTGAAGTCCGTACAGCGGTCCACTATCGAGTTCGATGACACTAAGATACCTATATCCCATTGTGTGAAAAATCTAGGGGTTTACCTGGACTGCAATCTATCCATGGAGAAGGCCATTTCGCATGTTAGAAAAATTTGCTATCTTGAGTTAAGGAAAATTAGGCTTGAAACTTTCTGCGTTTCCACTAACAGCGACTCCAATTTCTTTCGAGGTGTGCGCAGTAAATGTCCACACATCAGATGGTATGTTCCTGGACTGCAATCTATCCATGGAGAAGGCCATTTCGCATGTTAGAAAAATTTGCTATCTTGAGTTAAGGAAAATTAGTCAAATTAGGCATCTTATTTCAGAGGAAGCAGCCATTAAACTTGTTCTATCTTTTGTTATATCTAAATTAGACTATTGTAACGCTTTGTTTGCTGGAATTTCGGAGGATAAAATGAATAAGCTGCAGCAAGTACAAAATCACGCTGCTAGGTTGGTAAAGAAAGTTTCTATGAAAGAGCACATTACCCCTGTACTGAAGGAACTTCATTGGCTGCCAGTAAGATCTAGAATCAATTACAAAATTTCGTCCTTGACCTATCAGTGTCTGAATGATCATCAGTTCCCGACTTATCTGTCAGAGAAAATAAAGATGTATGAACCACCACGCTCATTGCGGTCAGCCAAACAAAATTTGATAGTGAAACCAAAAGCCAACAAGAAATTTTATGGTGAACGTTCTTTTGATTTCTATGGCCCTTCTCTTTGGAATGATATGCCAGAAGATGTCAAAGCATCTGATTCATTACCTTCTTTTAAATCTAAATTAAAGACATTTTTATTTCAGGCACATTTTAATTGAACAAAATTATGTCCATATTTTTATTTCTATGTAATATTTTATATGCATGTATATTATGTACTGTGGTTTTCTAATGCATGCTTTATTTCGAGGGTGAGGGAGACGGAAAGGGGAGGGGGGGGGGTGGGGGGGAGAGGGAGAGATATGAATGTAATGTTTTGATGTCTATATTTTTATTCCCAATTTTATATGCATGTATTTACGTATACACTATTTAACGCCTTCATTCGCACAGACACTAAGCTGAAAGTGTACAATGCTGTGGTCCTTCCCACCCTACTCTATGGGGCTGAAACCTGGACAGTGTACCAATCGCATGCCAGAAAGCTAAATCACTTTCATCTGGCCTGCCTTAGAAAGATCCTAAGGATCAAATGGCAGGATAAAATTCCAGACACTGAGGTCCTCAATCGTGCCAAGGAATTGAGCATCTTCTGCCACCTGAAAAAAATTCAGCTACGTTGGGCAGGACACGTTGTCAGAATGCCCGACTCCAGACTCCCTAAGCAAATCTTCTTCTCTGAGCTCTCCAATGGAACGAGGAATGGTGGGGCCCCAAAGAGACGTTACAAAGACACTCTCAAACAATCACTGAAGGCCTTTGCCATTGATGTGAGTGAGTGGGAAAAGCTCTCGCTTGATCGTGCAAATTGGAGGGCGGCCCTTACCAGAGGCAGCAAAGCATGGGAAGCTGACAGAGTCCAGCAGGCTATCAAAAAAAGAGAACGGCGCAAGAAAAGGCCCAGTGGTACTGAACCAACGGAGCACTCTTGTCATTTATGCGGAAGGGTCTGCAAGGCAAAAATAGGACTTATCAGTCACATGAGAAGCCATAAGTCATGAAAGAACAGTCTTTCCATTCTGTCCTCTGTGTCCTTTAGTTCTCTTTATTGTCCATGTGTTGAAATTCTCAACAATTTCTGTTCTTTATTCCTCTGGTGTTGTTAAGGTCATCATCATACCTGATGGACGAACTATTATTATTATTTAACGCCTTCTACGTAATGTTTTATAGCATTTTATGTCTTTTGTAAAGCGCTTTGAGTTTATAAGGAAAGCGCTATATAAATAAACTTATTATTATTATTATCCATTAAACTCTCCTCAATCATTTGTCCTGCTTTTCCTCATATCAAACGCCGATGTCGAGCCATCCTCGCACTCTACAAAATGTAAACAAACGTCAGCTGTTCGCGTGCTTGACTGATCGCAGTCAAATCTCCCGGTTGACGCAATAAATTCAACCCCTCTAGGTACAAACCAGGGTTGCCAGACTGAACTTTAAATTTAAGCCAAACAATACTAGAAAAAAGCCAGAAAAAAAAACCAAACAAATTTCAGTACAGTTTTCATACTAAAGGCACACTAAAAGCTCCAGAACCAGGTTAATACCCCCCCCCCCCGCACGCACACACACACACACACTAGAATGAGTGGAACATCTGGCTTAAATCTTGTCTGTTGTGATTATTTTTTTCCCCAGAAATTCTGGAGATGCAGTGAAAGTCCATGCAACATTTATGTACATTTATATATTTATTGCAATAATAGTATTAATACTGTCGCGATTCTCAAAAAGCATCAAAAAGATTTAGCTGCATTCTGTTTGAACGAAGGATACATGCGAAAATACCCTCTTAATTACAACACTGTTGATTGGGATAATATAATTATTATTAAGGCAAACAAAAAAAAAAAAAAGGTGGCCAGCCCTTTAACTTTTTCCCGTACGTCCCGGGTACAAAATGTAGACAGAGGGGTATAAAAATTTCAGCCAAAATTAGCACAGTTACACCCCAACCCTTAAATTTTCTGTATTCCTCAAATTACATACCGGTATCAGCAAATCTCTGGGTGTCATTAAAATTTTGTTCTGGGAAATTTTCTTCTCTTTATTTTAGTTTACTTTTTAATACCCCTAGCCGTAGGTCCTGGGTACAAAAGTTATATTCCCTGAGTAAAGATGTAGGCAGTCAACGAATCTCTGTAATCTGTAATCAGATACTTTTACAAAAATGTTCTAATCTCTATGTGCCATCCACTGTGATAGGTAAAGTGCTATTAAAGTATCGATTACATGTGGTGGGACATTATGGTAATGTGTACTTGTACCCTGCCTCTAGACCACCTTGTCCCCTTTTATGTGTAGGGAGTCCTGAGGTGGGTGACAGTATTTCAATAACCGTGCAGTTTAAACAATTTAAACCATAGACTCATCACCATTGTGAACCTTCTTGCCCCCCCCCCCCTAAATATTTCTGATTCGGAAGATTTTTAAAATCCAGTCTGTCCAGTGTCAACTGGACAGTGACCTTGCAGGTTGGCACTGTCTTGACAATTAGTGGCAGCAATCTTGGCATCTGTACATGTAATTGACCAAAGCATTATTATTTCCTCGGCAGGAAATGTTTTAGATAAAAGGTTGGCATATAGTTTTTATGCGGGAAATTTAGTATGTAAAGAAAAGAGCCAGGAAAAAGGCAAAAAGCTAAATGTATTTTCTGACGCCGGCCGTATCTTTAAAAAAGCCAACCTGGTAACCTTGGTACAAGCGTGCAATTCATTAATAGCTCCATGGTGCAATTCGAGACTTCCTTTCATTCCTTCGTTCGTGAATTTGTAGTCTCGTGCTTTTCGTTCAGTAAATCTATGAAAACCGCTCTTAAAATAGACCGGTGGCTCGCAAATCCTGAATTACTTCCTACCGCTGGCAGCGGTCGATTGCCCTGGACGAGTTAATTTGATAATGAAAAGATTTTTTTTCAAAGATCTGCATTTAAATTAATTGTGATCATTATAAACAAGTCATTCCAATGAAAGTGCAAAACACGTAAAGCTTATCTACAGATCTGATGTACGCAAAACTCGGATCGACAGCCGTTTCCTAAAGCTATGTAAGCGCACATCAATCAAGTCCAATTTCATCCAATTATTTCATTATCTATGTCAATACGGAGTAGTTATCCGCCGATAATTGGTTTAGTGATGTTTATTTAGGAAAAAGTTCTTCACAGTTATACAGGGCCCGCTATATTAATAGCGTAGTGGTCAGCATCTTCATCTATTTCGATTCTCAGGCTTTTTTTTTTTTTTTTTAATAAGTTTTTTCTATTAGGAATCTATCTGTTTACTTTTTTTTTTTTTAAATCCAACAAAAATGATGGGGAATAAATCCAGTTGTTTCTTGTTCAGTCAACACCAATACTGGCGGGTAAAGCTGGGCCGATGCTGTTGGCGGATAAAACTGAGCAGTATCCTCCGATAATGTTGGCAGGTAGTGGCAGACATGACAATAATGCAAAATTTGAATTAAAATTTACTTGGTTTAATTTTCAGTTATGTTTTAGAATAAAGTTGTGAAAAATTTACTTACCTTATCCATTTGCTGTCACTCGATGCTGATTTATCACCAATATATTATATATATATATATGTCAGTTGCGAAGTTTGCTCTTTCAGACTAGTGAACCACATCGAAAGGCTCCGTGGTTTCGTGGCATTTAAAGCCACATCCGGTTTATAAAACCTGCTTTTCCTTTTTTTGGCGTATGCATTGAAAGATCTATTTTTGCTATTATAGTCTTTCCATATATTGACAGATTTCTTTTGGACCATCTACGAATCAGATTTTTAATGCTGTTTATTTTTTCCATCCAATTTTGTGAAATATTAGATGCCTCGACCGTAGCATTAAAGTGTATCCCAAGTAGTTTTATGTTACCTCCCTTTTCTACCCACGTTATTCCTTCCCCTCTTTCCTCCCTTTGTTTATTACTTCCCACCAACATTCCCACTGATTTATTTCTATTAAACTTTAGCCCCGAGATGTCTGAAAACTGCTCAATAATTTTCAATGCGTTGGATAGATCTGTTTTATCTTTTATCAGTAGCGTCATGTCATCTGCGTACTGCAAAAGTTTAAGCGTTTCTGTTACCACTCCTTCACTCATAATTCCCTTTTCCTCTTCATTGTTTCTAAGTTTTATTGCTAGTAATTCTACCACTAAGATAAAAAGCAGAGGACTAACACAACATCCCTGTCGGACGCCTCGCTCTACCTTAAACCATTTAGATAACCACCCACCATTCTTTACTGAGCTCTGCGTGTTTGTTGAGATCGTTTGTATGTTATGGATGAATTTTGGACCAAAATTAAATCTTTCAAGGGCTACCAATATTGTTTCCTTATCCACCGTATCGAAGGCTTTTTGGTAGTCCAATGATACAACCAGACCTCCTACATCCTCTTTATTTACGTAATTTATGACGTCATCTATTATTCTAATATGTGACGTAATTGTTCTCTCTTTAACAAATCCACTTTGATTTTCATGTACGATACTTTTTATAACTTTTTGCAACCTCAAAGCCAAAACCTTTGTAAAGATTTTATAGTCAACATTTGTTAGTGTTATTGGTCGCCAATTGTTTAGATCTTCCCTATTGCTGTTGTTGCCTTTGTGTATCATAGTGATTATACCGCGTCTCTGACTAACTGACAATTCTCCCTGCTCTATCGATTCTATATAACTATCATATAACGGTTTTTTTAAGAGCCGCCAGAACACCTTATAAAGCAAGCCGTAAGGCCATCGGATCCGGGAGCTGAGTCATTATTAAGTCCTTTCAATGCTTTTCCCATTTCCTCCACGCTAATGTTCTGATCACACATTTCCTTGTCTTCCTCAGCTAATCTGTCATACACTAAACCATCTAGGAAATTGTCTAATTTATCGCCCACCGCCGTCACCGATGCTTCTTTAGTGTAGAGATTTTCATATTTTTGTGCTTCCCGAAGAATATTTAACGGTTCCCTTGTTATTTCACCATCCCCATTTTTAACTTGTTTTATTGTATTACATATTCCCCTGGCCTTTTCCAGATTTAAAAAGAATTTGGTGTTTTTTTCTCCCTCTTCGGTCCATTTCACTCTGGATCTAATTATTGCTCCTTTCGTTTTTGCTAATAGTTCAATTTCTAATTGTTTTTTCATATTTTCATATTTCTCCTGCAGTTTTTTTCCATCCGGGAACTGAGCAATAAGCTTTGAGATGGCATTTACCTCTGCTTCCAGTTTATCTGTTCTGTGATTTTTTATAGGATTGCTGTTACTGTATTGCATACATTCTGTCTGAATTGCTGCTTTCAAGAGTCCCATATTGTTCGGTGATCCAGATTGTTCTTTTCCTTATCTGCTATGAAATTGGATATAAATACATTCATATGGTTTATAAAATCGACATTATTAATGTATGACGCGTTGAATTGCCACCTGGAGGGGCCTCTCGGAAAGTCATGTTCTAAAATTTCTACCATCACTGCACATGATCTGTGGACGGAAAATGTTTAATTTCCACATTTGTTACACATGATACTAATTCTTTATCGCAAAAAATGTAATCTAGTCTTCTAGGCACAAAAGGTTCTTTCCTAGACCATGTAAATTCTTTTGTGCCTTTGTTTAATTCCCTCCAACAGTCATTTAGGTTCCATGTCTGCACAAACTTTGAAAACATTTCTAGTTCTCTTTTTCCATGCGGTGCACCCGAAATTATATCTAAATCATTGTTTAAGATCATATTAAAATCTCCACAGACTATTAGATTGCTCTGGCCTATCTCACTGATGATATCACTCAGCCGCTCTATAAAGCTTTCCCGTTCCTGCGGCTTTGCTGGACCATAACAGTTTAAAATCGTGTACAATTTATTTTGTCTTTCAAATTCAATTCCTGCACATCGAGTATCAAATGTCAGGAATTTTAACTTGTCAACATGATACATTCTGTTTACTAGTATGATCTGACCTTTGCTCCTATTAGTATCAGGGCAGGAAAAAAATTCACCCGTCCATTCTCTCATCCATTCAGTCGCTTTCACTTCAGATACATAGGTTTCTTGTAGACAGACAATGTCATACTGCTGAAATGTCTTAAATAGTAACCGGCGTTTTAATTGTCGGCGAAGGCCCCGACAATTAAGGGACACTACTTTCATGGACAATGTCTAAGAAAGAGATAGATAAAGAGACAGGGGAAGAAAGATAGAAAGAAAGAGCGCTAGAGAGAGAGAAAGACAAAACACCTACACCGGTAGGCGTGGGTAGAGATCAGAGTCCAAAAAACGAAGTCCGTGAACAGGCCAATTCCGTGAATCGAAACACTCCACTATAGTGACTGACTAAGTTTCACTGTTTCCCTGTTCAAACCAGTCGACGGGGGTTTGTTGTTGTTGCTTTTCAGCTTGTTCTTCTCCTGCCCCAGTCATTTTCCTGCCCCCCCCCCTCCCGATCACTCCCTCCATCACTTCCCCTATCACCACGTACTCTCTCGCCCTCTTTTCTTTTTTCGTCTGCTCTCTCCGAACTGGCAGTTCGCTGCCTCTTGGTGTGACCGTCCGCTGATCTTGGCCTTCTTACTCCTGCTCTAAAAAGATCCAGGGTATTCTTTTTTTTTTGTGTGAGCACATTTCTTGCCCTCTCTATTGCCTTATCTATTCTCTCTCACTCACCCTCAGGCTCGACCTCGACGTTCTTTTGCTTTGTTTGTGTTTCATTTATTTGCACGTTTTCTGAGTTTTCTGTGTCACACGTTCTTTCCATCTCCTCCTCTACCTGTTTAGTATCTGCTACTTTTGTTTTCACCCCCCGCTCTTGCTCTCTATAGTAGAGAAAGGCCAAGAAATGACTCCCCACCTTAGCTGTTTTTGGTAGGGACGAGGCTGGGAGGTCAATATAAAACAAGGCAGTGGCTACGTTTATAAACAAACCTCCTGCCGGTTTTAAAACGGGTCAAGCCGCCCTGTTCGTCCCTATAGTTTTCTTCTTTCAGCTGGGATCGTGTAGTTACCCCCAGCCTTTTCAATGTGCTTTCAATTTCGCTGTTTGCGACTGAAATTGGCACATTACCGATTATCAGTTTCGTTGTCGGCTTCTCTCCTCCACCAGACACGATGAAGGGATTTTTGTCCATGACAGTTAAAGATTGTCCCCTCAGTACAATCCCTTCAATAATCAGTAATCTCCTCGCGTCTATAGACAGAGGGTAAATTCTCCACAGCCCCGATATTTTTTGGGCCCCATGAATTGATCCTTCCCCGGCGACACCCTCGCATGCCTGACAAATTTCTAGGCCCCCGACCGGTTTGTTGGTATCCGGGATTATTGCCTTATCGAGAATAAAGGAGGCTGATACAATACTTGCGGTCGCCATATTTTTTAACAGAGCTGTGGGTTAACGAACACGGGTTCATGTCGCACGAAAAAAATGAATAAGAAGAGTAAAGACTTACCTTATATTTCACCAAAAACCTTACCAACTGCTATTTCAGTCCAATCTAACACCACCACGCGTACACAGGACACATAGATTGCCAAACAATCCAATTGTCTTGCAGCAGCAAAATCAGCGTGACCGACCTCGATCCGCCATTTGGGATACGACTATCTATATATATATATATATATATGTCAGTTGCGAAGTTTATTCTTTCAGACTAGTGAACCACATCGAACGGCTTCGTGGTTTCGTGGCATTTAAAGCCACATCCGGTTTATAAAACCTGCTTTTCCTTTTTTGGCGTATGCATTGAAAGATCTATTCAATGTTTTACCATAACATTATTTTCCAAAATTTTGTAGTCACGAAGTTTGCGACTTACAGCGACGATATATGAACTTTTTCACGATAATCCATGCAAAATAACTTACCATCTTTCGGTTTTGCTCGGCTGACATACACAAGTTCCGTTCCAGGAAGTGTTCTAAACACAAACTGGCTACAGCAACCGGATGGTAGCAAGTTTCGCAAATGGAAGTAGATATTATCCAATCCGTTTGCAGATCATCAACATTGAACAGCTTTTCGAGTCGCATCGCATAACTTTGGTTACGCTTGCATCATTTAGATGAAGAAAAAAATATCAAAAGAGTGAGATTTTATCCCAACCTTAACAATCATATTATGTTGTCTAACATCCTTATGTATATTTAGAATGGCTATAAAAACACAAACACATTGATGGTTAGAAGATTTTGAAATTGAAGGCCCCTGAAAAAGAAGAGACGTCCCATCACAATAGGGCTGTTGAAGCAATGTCTTTTTAGGATGTACTGAATGATTGTACAGCCAATGAATGGAAGACTTAGTGTCCACCGCTTAAAAATTGTCACAAATTCATCGAACTAAATATTATTACGTGAGTATCCCATGATAAATATGTGCGATCCAAAAAGATCGAGGGTGGGTGCCTATGATAAATCCTACCCATTTTAAGCCTGTTAGTATTAGTTGAGTTACTCGCTTCACCGGGGATAAAACTGCTTCCAGCCCGCTCCCCGTTTCTCTCTCTCTCTCTCTCTCTCTCTCTCTCTCTCTCTCTCTCCCTCTCTCTCTCTCACACTCCCTCACACACACACACACACACGCACGTACACACACACACACAGGTTCTACAAAGTCAGATTTTCCTTGAATACTCAGGGTTTCCTTTCATGTAGGAAAATTGCAACAAATTGAACGTGTGTCAACTACAGTCTCTTCAGTCTGAAAGTTAATCATGTTGAAAAATTCAAGTGAATTTGACCATAATTCTATGGGTCGGATTTCCGTCGGCTTGCTGGAGGAGGGGACGGGGAGTTGGTGAATGACTTTCTGCTCTGAACTGAAATGTTGGAATGAGAGAATAGTGTACTTTAAAAAAAAAAAATAATACTAAGGTAACAGAGAATTTTTGTTAGCTAATTGAACAATTTCTCTTTCATTATTTACTTTTGGATAGAATTGTACGTTTTGTCATATCTGAGCCCTTGTGTGTTTCCCAAGGACGCCAGTGTGTACTCACGAAATGCGTAAAATACAGTTGATAGGGTCGGACTGCAGGAGATAACTTTGCAAATAATACAAATGAGAGTTTAGTGAAAGAGTTCATGTATAGGCCTACTGAAAACGCCGTTTTTTTTGTTTTTTTTACTGTTACCTTTATTGTAAGAATTGAAACCTGTGATTATAGTGAAATGAAAAAAAAAAAAAAGACAATTTAATGAAATATTTCAAGGAAAGAAAAAATATCTTAGTAACAAGTAGTCCGTCGTCAATTGAAGCGATTCGAAAATTGTGATACCGCACTGCAATTTAGAAGTATGACAACGACAGTGTGAAAAAGGTAAATGCAATAATTTGCAATGATAATAATTTTTTTTTTAAAAGCGACAATCGGGCAAACACATTAACACACAAATAGATAGGCAGTCAACAGACAAAACGAATGTACTGGTGAGTTAATTTTAAAAACCTGAAGAGGGGTGGGGGGGGAGTAGGGGAGGGAGGGACGGACGGTCGGACAGACAGACGGACAGACAGACAGATAGACAGACAGGCAGGCAGGCAGGCAGGCAGGCAGGCAAACAGAAATAGGCAGATGGAGATTCTGATGAATGAAAGGCAACATGATTAGCTGGTTTGCTGATTGCCTGATGCACCAGAAGGTATTCGTTTTTGAATGAAGGTTTTTAGAGCGATCACATCTGGACAGAATACACAAAGTAAATAACTCCTGGTTTTTAATAGTAGAGAAACCAATGTATTTGTTTTGTACCATGTAATAATAATGATGATAATAATGGTGATAATAATAATAAATAAAACTCTTGATACAATATTGCACAATTGCACAATTATGATTATATACCAATCCATTTCTTGACACATAAATTGCAAAACAACGCAAAACAAAATCCTGGTTTAACCACGAGAAAACAATTCATTATTTGCTGGGGCATTAATTAACTCAAAGAAAAATTCATTGTTTAACAATGTGACATGCTGACACATGAATGGAGAAATGTGATTCAAAAGTACAGCCCATCAGTTATGGCATTTGAATAAAATACAATGTAGATTTTAAGAAAGGCAGAAAGTCGGTGAGACAAACAAAGTTATATAAAGGTGGATGGGCAGAAAAACCTAATAACGCCGGATACTTAAACTTGAACTCAAACTGGGAGGGGGGGGGGATTGAGTTAGGGAGATGGGAATAAATAGAAAAGGAATGATACAGCCTTGAGCGGAAAACAGCGGGTCAAATCTAACAAATAATTAGTAGTACATGTAACACAGTGTTGAATAAAGTATGGTTCCGTTTATTCACTAACGTATAAAGATATTATTAAGCACCATCTTATTTAAAGCTTGACACTGCGTTGTTATATATCAGCACTGCCATGGATTATCCTTTGTTACTTTCAGTTATTTAATAATTCCAGGTGCATTAAATTTTCTCGTCAACGCTTACTGTGTTTTTTCAAACTTGCCAGTTCATTTCTTCATGGTTGAATAAGATGAGTGCCTCATGATTATGTGGAGAAAAGTTTTGTGTTCAAGTCAGGTTAGGAGAAATATTTGCCTTAGCAAACAAAATATGATGAAAATTTAAATGAAAGAACAAAATGGCTGAATTTAAATACAAGCCTACTTGAATCATTATATATTCCTTTTCTAAGTTTCGTGACACGGGATGTCTAAAAACGAATGTCTACTATCTCTTAATTTTGTTCTCTAGTCGTTGGATCAATTCAGGTACAACAGACAAAAAGGCCATTGTTTCTGTTTTTCGAAGTCTTCACATGCCTTCTTCAAACTACCATAGTGTCACGATTAAGGTTGATGACCTTGTACGCCACGAGTATAGAGGGGGTAAACTTAATAGGAGAGAAGGGGAGTTTTTAAGTTGTTGACTAGCATGAAAGATTACTATCACGAGGAAGGTCGGTGGCCTTGTGCGCCACGAGTCTAGGGGGGTGAGTTTAGCAGGGGAAAACACGGTTTTTAACATTGTTGACGAGCGTGAATAGATACACACGACTCGCTTTAAACTAGTCGCGTGTGCAAAAACCTCGGGAGTATAAGTAGAGGAGAAGCTCGACACACGTGGTTCCCAAGTTATTCATTCCTAAAGGAAGACGCAGAATTTATCGGTCCGGCGACAAGTGGAAGGTCGTGCCAGTGGGGACCAGAAGTGTTAGGTGTGTGAGGGATCCATGATGTTCACATTTATTTCCCAATAAGAAGAATTAATCGGTCCGGGCGACCAGTGGAAGGTCGTGCCATGGGGACCAGAAGTTGAGGAGTTCTGATGATAGGATGGGAACCCATCAGAAGCTCGTGAATCTACGATGGCGGGTGTGAACCGTCGGTGTGCTGTGTGTTTGCAAGTTGAAGAGTCTTGAGGACGGGATGTCGAGAACCCCTCAAGGAACAAGTAATCTACGATGGCGGGTGTGAACTGTGTGTTCTTATTTGTGTGAAGCCAGGGGCGTCTGTTTCCCCTTTTATCGTCGAAATTAAAGATCTAGAAAGGATTGTGTGAACTCTGGAGAAGTGAAACTGCATCAACGAGGAGGGCAGCTGTTGACAGAGACTATTAAGTATACGTAGTTAAGTTTATACAGAGGGATTAGATCTAGATGTGAAACGGGGAATAGATAATAGCCATGATCCCCAAGAGTAAATTTGAAGTATCTCTGTTTTTGTGATTATGTATGTGATTATCATGAGTTGAATGTTTTGACATAAGTTTTGTCATGCATTTATAATTAAATATCGTTTAATTTAAATCTCACTCCATGTGTCCGTTGATCGCTGGTCTGCTTGCTTGGCTTGTTAGCTGGGTTTGAAAGGTAGATAAGTTAGGTACTCATCACACACGTGGTCGTGACCATCTTCACGCACGTGATCGTGACAATAGTGTGAACATAAGGTATGACAATTTGGCATTCAGTCGTGTCAGTATAATTATGCCATTTTACAATAAAAGATATAGAAATCTTTCATACTCCAGGCTGTCATCAAATCTTTTGATATCTTCAGTTCTGTTAATTTCAAAGTCTCGTTTGAGTACAGTATAGCGATTCACAAATGTATTGCCGAATGCATTCCGAAGGGTGTCGTCTTGCTCCAGAGCTTGAAGTGCATCTTCAAGTGTACGTGGAGTTTGTTGGTCAGCTTGGATGGTCTCTGGAACCTGAAAGGTTATTATATCAGAACTGATGATTGAAAAATAATAAGTATTTATATACAATGACTGATGCTGATGGCACGCTCGTGTGTTTGTGTGGGAATTTTAAAACTTTTTTTCAAAGAAAAGTCTAAAGACCTTTATGGCATGTTGATAATTGCGTCTCAGGTTGTCGATGATGTTAATAATGATAATGAGGGTATTACTGATAGTCTCAGAAGCACTGTATACAAGGTGTCTGTACTGATAGCAACCCCCAACCACTATACCTATCTACCGGTGACATTCGAGCTTTCATCACTACACAAAGATCTAAAAAAGACCCCTAGTCTTTCAGTATCATCATGTTGTATCCAGTACAATACTTTGATCCCCCACACAGTCGTGAAAGAAATCAACTAAAATCTAAAATCTGTCGTGACTAGAGATTATCATGTGCACGGAAAAATGGTATATTTAAACATACTTTTATGTAATACCATTATTTGCCAAAGACTTTTGTAAACTGTCGAAAGAGACTGCTTCGTCTGATGGAATGACATAGCAATTAACATCTGACCGTGCATAGTCAAATTTTAATGAGTTCACTACCTAATAATTGTGTCCGTCATAATCCTTCACTGGGTTAACAGTTTAAACAATAATGACACGAAAAAATTTATAATGACATGAGACAAACCATCTAATGAAAATGATGACAACAAAATAATGTACCTTTCCCTGGCCAGGTGACTCTAATTTCCTGACAATACCATCCATACCAGCGGCTACAGTGGCTGCCAGGACCAAGTACGGATTGCTAGCTGTTGTTGGAAGCCTATCTAGGATGGAAATCCCAGCATCACTGACTTGAACTTTCAGTCTGCTTGACCTGACATTGAAGCAAAAATAATACCTTTAATGCATTGCTAGTATTTACAGAAAATACAAGTAGATTCAAGATTATCTCGCATCATTACGGTTATGAGCAATAGTGTTAGGTTTACCGCTGGGTTTCATTGGTGCGAGATTCCTTTAAGAAGATTCATCTGATTGTTACTTTCACTGATTACGAAAGTAAGATCTCTCAACACCTAATTGCAAAGCAGTGAAAATATTTCACATAGCCAATGCCTGAATGATAACCTAGTAAGCCTATCATAAATGCACAAACCTTCCAAAAGTATAACTTCATAACGGTGTCGATAATAATCTAACATTGTTATAAAAGATTTGCAAAAAGAATTCAGACCTGTCTGTTTCATCAGACGTCCAAGTACTTGACAGGCTTTCTCTATAGCAGTTCAAAGTCGGACGTCCCAGTGCACACATAGCCCGATGATGACTTAAACATCCAGCAAGCCAGCAGTAAGCAATCGATGACAGCTGTGATTGCTTCTCATCTTCAGTGAACGCATTTCTGGTGGTACAGCAAAAATGACAAAATTCTTAACGTATTGATTGCCATTCACAATTAATGATCAAAACTAGAATCCATTTTTTGCTCAATTTTGCCCATGTCGTGTATTTGTTTGCATTTTCCCCTCTTTGTTCTGTCTTTCACGCTACAGACTCTTCTCCTTATCTTCAAAAACCAACAATATTCCCTGTAAAACATTACGGGATGTCTTTCGTACACTTTTAACGAATCTGATATTAAATTAAATGACTGTACAGACCTGCCATCCTTTGTCAACAAAGTGACCTTGTAATGAATATTATTTCCGCTGACTTCAGCCATTGGTGCCGTCATGAATGTGACGTCATATCCTTGTCCATCACATACACTTCTCACAGCATTACGTAAACGATGGAGGTTATCAGCTGCTTCCATGCCATGTTGATCACCCAAGGAGATCTAAAAGCATAATGTTATCATTCAACTGACAAGACTAAATCTTTCAGTGCACTGAAACACTACCGCAAGTGGTAAGAAACTCCTCAGGTGGAGCTAGGCAGATGACGGCCATTTTTGTTTAAATATTGCTATCAAACATAGAAGCATAGTTTTCTGACTTTTAAAAACCAGTACACTATCAGAAAGGTTACCAAACGTTTTAAAGATATAATATATAAATTTAAAAAAAGGACAACCGACCAACATCAGTTTGGATATTAATGCTAAGTGCAAACCAAAATTGACAAAATAAGCAAAGTGAAACAGAATATTCTATGAAAATGCAACTTCGTCAGCTTATTGTGTTTATATATCCGCACCGCCAAGGGCGAGGTGAGATTGTCCACATTCGAACATTGTGTCTTATTTATTTTGAGCACTTCGAAAGATTATTATTATTATATTCTAAGTACCCGTTTTAGGAACAGGGGTGAAAAGAAATTAAAACAACTATACCTAGATGAGGGACCCAGCACTGCTTGGGATAATTCACTCTCTGCGTCTCCCTTAAATCCATCTCTGTCTCATCCCCCTTTTCTCCATTTCTCTATCTCTTCCCAACGTCTTCTCGCTTCCTTCCCCTTCCTTCCCCTCTCCCCCTCTCTCTGTCTGTGACACGAGTTACAAAGTCAGGTCTGCCCACATTTTCCCCACATTTAATGTGATATATACACGGGCTCTTGTCTGTTTTATTCTCATCCTTATCTCGTTTTATTCATCTCTCTTTCATACTTTATCTCACTCATCAGCCATAACAGCAGACCTTGAGACACCTGACTGATCGGTTTCATAATTTATGCATCTGAAGCCTTTCTTAAATAGACTGATGTGGTCACAGCCACACGTGTTCATTGTTTTATAGTTTTTAGTGTCTTTTTTTTTTATACCGGAAGCGGAAAGAACATCGATTTTCTCGTTAACTGTCCTTTACATTTGAATTTTTTTTTTTCGTTGAGCAGTTTCGCAGCCTTTTCGCTAAAAACATTTACCGGTCTAGCTCTTCTGTAGTACGATTATTAATATCATTACTATAAGTTATTTTTTAAATTTGTTATTAATTAACATTTTTGTCATATTCATAGATAATATTCAGGTCAAGCCCATAGCATTTCCAACGTTATATCTTCCTCGTGAGATTATCACAGTTTCCACCCTCCCCAAACTTTCAACAATAGCTTTGTATTATTCATCTGCCTTCACTATCTTTCCGTTTATTAGTGTAAACTATTTCATTAGCAGTTTCTGCATTTAAGGAGTTGATAGCTGTCACCTGTAGTTTCCCAGCTTCCGAAGTTTGACTAACATCCGTAACTGGGATGCCCATGGTCTGCAGTGACGTTATAAGTAGAGCCACAAGTTGTGAGATGTCGTCCTGTAAAGTGAAACATTGAAACAAGATTCACAAAAAGGTTAGCTGTTTGGTTGGGTGATTGAATAATGGTTAGATGAGTGAAAGGGTGGCTATATGTTACATACGAAATGTGAATGTGATCCAAAACGTTGAAAAGTATGTCACAAATATAACTTGTACCCACAATATTGTTAACGGAACTTACATGTATGCCAACTGGACATGTGATATCCTGCTGGAAAATGGAACATTCCAGAACTGTTGACATCACAATGATGTAACCCAAGTTTTCCAGTGCTTTCAACTGTCTATGCGCTACTTGTCGTGATGACGACTCTTCAACGTTTAGTTTGTTGTCATACATGTCACATAGAATGTCACCAACCTTTAGATGAAAGTGAAGGAACAGTTGAATCTGCTGATAACAGTATGAACATAAAACTCACTTCATTTCTGTACTTAATCACTAAAGTATCCAGTCACTAACTTGTCACATAAATACAAATAGAAATGTTTCTAGATGAGGTCAAGTAAAAAAAAAAGGCCAAAACAAACATAATTGAATTATTTCTCTTTTAAAATCAAGCCAAAATTTGGCTCCGAAAGTTTAATTATTCAGTGCCCCCTGAAATTTGAGTCCTTTTAGAGGTATAAGTAAGTAACAGAGGAGGTTGCTAATTATTGTGGTAATGAGTTCAAGTGGTGACAACCTTTCTGTTTCCATAGGACAGCCATGGCACTGGTCTAAGTGTTGCAAGATCTGGTAGAAGGTTGCAATTTGAAAAACCGTCCTCAGCAAATTCGGTCAGCTGCGTTGGCGTGTCAGTCTTAACTCCAGCAAATAAGTCCGCTGTGAACAAAGTCAATGCCCTTCTTAAAAAGAAATAACACTTCAAGGTCCTGAATACAATTTTAAAAGACTTTTACTGCCAGTATTTTAATCTTCGACATTTGGACTAGTTCCTAGTCTATCAATATATAGACTCGCCCGAAAGATATTTATATTGTGATATTCCTTCACAATTTTAAGTCGGATACATAAAATTTTTTTTTTTTTTAAGGTCATCTGTGTTTGTTCACTGCTGTTGGCTTAAACAAAATGCTGGCTCTCCAAGGTAATTCACAAACAAAGAATCTATCTTTGCCATTAATTAAAGCTGTTATTCTGCAATAAATCTTCAAAAGATCAATTTTCACGATGTTGCTGATTCAGAAATGAACACAGGCTTTGGTCTTTGCAATTCATTAATTTGCGGAGTTACTTTATTTAATTGTTTAATGTGAATCTTACCATGTTCCATTCCCAGGCCGTTCTTGACAACACTTGGGATAGCTGCCATGGAGACGAATCGGCCACGAGCTATGCCATGCAGGTCACATATCGACACTGCTACAAGACCAAAGTCCTCCAAATTGAAATTCGTTTGCTGAGAGTCTTTCTTTCTTGTACCAAACATAGTGTAGGGTGGTGCAGGACTAACCTTCAGATCATTGAAATTGAAACTGATCAGATCATGTAAACAGTCGCACAACTGGAGCTGGATGGTGTGTGTGAACATGTAAGCACCTACAACTTCTTGATATTAACTCAGATCCAAGTTTACCACTGATTATGCACTGACATTATCACTGAGGGAAAGAACATATTGTTCGGAATTTGTGTAGAAGGGAAAAACATTATCGAATGAGTAAGGTTAGAATGTTACTTTTATAATATTGCAGTCCGCTGAATTGGGCAAGACGTCGGAATGTGTCTCATGCCAGTATTGCCGGATTGCAACTTTCAGTGTGTTCAGCATTAATTGATATGCTGTGCAATAACTGTAAACATATCCCTGGGCGATAGAATTTGGAATATTTCATTCCTGTAAGAAAACATGGCAATGAAACATATTGAAGTCCTCCCTTGAATTGATCCTCAATAATAATATTTTAAGAGTTGGCTAACAGAGTTTGGCAAAGCATTGTGAATCTGCTCCGAAATCTGTTTTCATATTCAAAACACTTGAGTACAATGGAAAGACTTTAGGTATGAAAACATCTGTGTACAAAGGACCACACAATCACCTACCTCAGATCAAGTCTGCACACGCTTCTTTCGGGGTATCTGACAAGGAACAAATGAGAGAACCGCACGTAAAACTCTCTGTATATAAGCGCAATATTTGAACGTTTTACAGAAGAGTTATATCATGAAATTATAACATTACGACTATATCGTTGTGAAACGCTACAAATGACATTTTGAACTGATCTAGAAATCCACATCAATTATTTCTACTGGAGCGAACTAGTTTAGGCCACAAACCAATGTCACGCATAACAATTATGTCCACAGTTTGACACACATAGCCACAAAACGTAATGGTTCAACCTGAAGCAAGACTTACTAATGAAGAACTTGACGGTAGCTTTAAAACTGGCAGTGAAGGGTGGTTTTATGCATTTATCGACATTGATACTGGACACGGGCGCTTTGAATTCTGAACTGTTCTCAGCACCAAGTTGAATTTGGTTCAAACACAGCATAGTAAAGACAGTTTGATGTAATAGTTTTCTGGTTGATGTTGTTGTTTCTATTTCTAATGTAAAATACCTTGGTCCCTTAACAACAGCCAGACGTCTAATTACAAAGCTAAGTAGGGAAATACTGAGGTGTGTTCACTTTTCAAGTATAGTTTATAATGACAATACCACCGCTCCTTTGAGGCGAGTGAGTCAGTGACAACACTCACGACAGAGAGAGAGAGAGAGAGTGTGAGTGAGAGAGAGAGAGAGAGAGAGAGAGAGAGAGAGAGAGACTTAACACTGGAAATGTTAGCACGGACTTAGCCGGAACGTTATATGTACATGTTTTATTTAGCACTGAGAACCACATTAATGAAAATAAGAAGAAATTATTAATAATAACATCTGTGTCAACAATAATAATAACAATGATAATAATTACACCATGATAGAGCCGGGCCCATAATGTTTTTAGCGGAAAGGCCCCATAACTAACCAAAGAAAAAAAAAACGACATTTATAGATTAAATGTAAATTACATTTTGACACCCGTTATCGGCTCTCAGAGATATTTCAGAAACAAAGAATTTATCTTTCTCATTAATTAAAACTAATCGCCTTTTTTGCGATAAATTTTAAGATATAAATATTAATGTTAATGACGGTGAAGATTCACAGTTGCAGGCGGCCCGTGTTTTTGGCCTTTCACGTATTTACAGAATACTTCATATGGCCTTTCAATTAATGTGAATCATACTTGCAAACAATACCAGGCAAGTCTTGATAACACTTGGCATAGCTGCCCTGGAGAAGTATCTACCACGAGCTATGCCATGCACTTCACATGTCGTCGCAGCAACAAGATCAAAGTCCTTCATTTGCTTGGGGTCCTTCTTTCTTGAACCACATATAGTGTAGGGAGGTATAGGACAAATCTTCAGACCACTCACATGAAACTGATGTAGCAATGTGAATATTTTAGAGTGTGCATGTGTTGTATATTATGTGAAAACTATTCGAAGAACCACAGTTTCACCTATCTCAGATTGCTCAAATGTAATTCAATGTATCTACAGCAAACCTACAACAGAAACATATTAATATGATACCCTGCTGTAGCCTTGTGAAGATTTCTGAATTATAATTCTCATACACAGAGCTACACGTCCGACTTCAAACACTAATCCATTTCTCATTAAACCCTTCTTTCTATCCCACTGCACCAGATGACGGCACTATCAGAGAGTCATTAAGATGCACGTCCGCAGCTTAATATTCAAAATGTCTGGTTCAAAGCTAGGCCAAACGGGATCAGCTAACATTCTGGCACAGTTTGAAGACCAAAAACCAAAAACCTTGATGCACAGCCACGCCAGAACTCATCAATTATCACCCTGTCATGGTATGAAGACCAAAAACCAAAAACCTTGATGCACAGCCACGCCAGAACTCATCAATTATCACCCTGTCATGGTATGAAGACCAAAAACCAAAAACCTTGATGCACAGCCACGCCAGAACTCATCAATTATCACCCTGTCATGGTATGAAGACCGAAAGCTTTTTTTTCCTCCCTTCATTCTATGTCTTTTGTGATTTCATATTGTAATAGTATGATTTCTCGGTTGTTGTGGTTGTTGTTGTAATTGTTGATCAACAACGGAGCCTTGAAACATTATCTTTTTCTTCACTTTAACCCCCTTTGCCATATTTTAACTTTGACTCATTTTTTGGTTTTATGAATTTTATTAACGAACCTTGATATTAAAAGTGGACGTGACTTGTGAATTGTTCCCGCCATCGGTACCAGACCAAGTACCGTTACATTATATTGGGCGATAAAATCCTCAATGTGTCAATAATTATTTTTGTTGGTAGATATTAAGCAGGCACCGATACACCATTAAGCAGATCCATAAGAACTGATTTTGGGGTGGATCGGCTACTAGACAGTTTTTAGAATGACAAAGTACCTGGTCAGATGTTTTGTGGTTGTTTTTTTCGGTATCACTCTCATTTCCTTTTTTTTCCTTTTTTTAAAATTTTCCTTATTTGCCCTTACCGGTACTTATTAATTTTTTTCTCATCATTTATTTCCCCTCTTTGCGGGTTAGACAATGATATTCCAGCTTGTTTTGTCCTTCATCCTATTATCATAGCCATCATTGGTGTGGTCAAACCGTAATGGAGTCACACATCATTTCTTTCAGTTTCCATCGGTTTCAGAGCAATAATTATTCTTATCATATCCCCCCGCCCCCCGCCCCCCTCCACCCCCACCCCTCCCCTTCCCCCTAAGCGTTAAATAATTCACTCCTGTGGCCGTATGCATAATCAATGCGTAAACTAAAGTAAATACGTTGACTGGTGTTAACACGAGAAATTGTATTCATTTCTTGCGTTAACACCAGTCAACGTATTTACTTTAGTTTACGCATTGATTATGCACACGGCCACTGAGAGCACACATGACAACACTATAATACAATTTCTAAATAGATATAAGACTTTCTACATTATTCCTAACTGGTATTGATACACACACATTGCTCCTTATATATTCCAGAATGATTTGTAGGCCTACACTCGTTTCTACGCTCCCTCTTTATAGGAGTATCTTTGTATTATTCCAAGATGATGATGATGATGGTGATTCTGATATTGATATTTTTCTTTATTTCAAGTGTAAATAAGACTGGGTGTTCTTATTGTTATTACCGTACATTGCTGGTTAGCATTCTGTAACATTTCAAGTGGATCTGGACAGATGGAGTTCATCATGTGAAAAAATTGAGTGTGTATTTGTGAAGTATTCAATTTCTACTGGATGATGGAATGGCACCAACTGCCAGTTGGGTTATTAAAATGTTGTTGCTGTTTTCTATGTGTGTTCTTTTCCGACCTTTTCTCTCTGCATCATTGTAACTTTGTAGGTAGATCTGATTGTTCTGACATATCAAGCACATTTCTGATTTTCAAAAATTAAAATAAAATTCAGATGACTTTACATTTATGAGTCTTATCATTATTTCATACCTTGCCACAAAGTGCATGTCAGTGGTGCCAAACAAAAAATACAATGCATGTTTAATTCATGGACAACTAATTATAAGAAAAATATTTTTAAAAAAAACAATAATACCAACGGACTCAAGTAGAGTTAATGTTAAAGTCTAGTCATAATACATTAATTTGAATGGATTTTCAATCCTTTTGTATATCAATGCTTTTTAATGCATGTTTATGTCCTTTTAAATGTATCTCAGTTTACAAGAGTCAAGAAAATAAGCCTCGATATGATACCTGATGACAGTGATAGTGAACAATTTAAACTAAGGTTGAAATAGACCGTGGTCTTGACTTGTTTAAAGAAAAGAACAAGGGGTATAATCTGGGCGGGGGGGGGGGGGTGGTATAGTCTGGCCTAGCCCAACCCGGGGTATAAACTGGCTTAGCCCAGAATATACCCCGGGGTGTATTCTGGGCTGGGCCAGTTTACCCCGTGTATAGTCTGACCTGCTACATCGGCATTACTGGGTACCTCAGCTGGTGTAGAATAAAGAAAAAAGTTGCAAAAGAGATAAAGAGCAAAATACTGTGAAGGCAGCCAAGACATTCGACTGTGATGTATTACAGTGCATTCCAAGACCCGCACACAATAATGCACACTTTAATGAGAGTGGATCAGACATGGTGGGAGATTAATGAGAAGCTGTATGCGCTTTCATTAATGGCGACAAAAGCAGGTTATTGAAAAGAAAAAAGAGTGAAGTCTCAATGAAATAGTAAAGGATTGGCCCTCCAAATCATTCCTAGAGTTGGTCCAGAGAGTTTTAGTGAAGTAGATTGAATCCAGGCAAAAAGCGCAAAACAATTGAGTTTAACAGAAATAGTTTAGATAATTATATTAATCGTATTTACTTTATATTTAATTGGTATGTGTTGTATATATTCGAAATGACAGTTTCACCTGCCTCGGATAGTTCAAGTCTAATTCAAAACAGCAAAACAGCCACAGAAACGTTAGTAATAAAATTATAATAGGTATTCGATGTACATGTGAAATCTGTATTTGAAGAACCACAGTTTCACGCACGTCAATATCTCAAGTCTAATTCAATGTATCTGCAACAAACCGGCCACAGAATCGTTATTGACGTAATATTATCCTGCTGTTACGTCGTGCAGCAGTGTTTGAACTTGTGCTCCCTATTAATAAGATTATTATGTATATCAGTAGCTTATCGCCCAAAGTCACAAAATACATAGTTCAAAGCTACGGACATACTTATCAATTATCATACTGACACAGTTTGATGACCGAAGGCCAGAAAAACTTTATGCACAGCAACGGCAGAACTCATCAATTATCATGCTGTCACCGTGCGAAGACCAGGAGCTTATTTTTTCCCTTTCATTTCTAATTCTTTTGTGATTTAATGTTTGATTTCTGTGTTGTTGTTGTTGTTTTTCTAAAACTGGGCCTTGAAACATACAAACTTTTTCCTTTTTACAACCTTTCTGTCACATTTTAACTTTTTTTTTTTGTTTTGGTTGTATGAATTTTATTTAGAAACTTTGATAATAAAGGAGCGTGTGACTTGTGAATTGTTCTCGACACCAGTGCCAGACCGGTTCTGAGCAATAGACTCATCAATATACCAGTAAAATTCTTGGCAGTTACTAAGCAGGCACCCGTAAATAATTGCGTAATCGATCTCAGGATATCCACAGTCACAATAACTAGATCCAGATCGCACTGAAACCAAATATCTGGATATCCGGATCCACAAGATAAGAACTGGTTCTGGAACAGGTCTGCCCAATCATACTTGGCATTTATTTCGATCGTTTTCAGAATTACACAGAAGCCTACCTGACCAGATGTTCGGTTCTTTTCGGTATCACTCCCAATTTTTTTTCATTATATCTTTCTTTGCTGCTTCTATCTTTCTAATTCTCATCCTCTTGTTTCTTTTTGTTATATAATTCTGTTACTGCCTTTGGTTTGTCTTTCATCAAATTATCACGAACATATTGCCGTGGTTCAATTATGACCGAGAACAAATGGTGTTTTCACCCGGTTTCCGTTGGTTTCAGGGCAATATTCTTATCATATTTCCTTTTACTCCCCCCCCCCCCCCCCCAATTCTCCTCTCCGCTTCTAGTCACTAGTACCGGTTCACCATCTATGACTGTCAGAACCACAACAAACAATGGTCCAGAATAATTATGACAGAAATAAATTATAATTGTTTTTACGAGTAAGTTAATTAAAAAAGTTTACAAGTTTTAGTAATAGTTTATTTAATAATAATCCGTAGACTACAGTAAGTTGTACATAATAAATTGGGATCCCGCATTTCAGGTCGCTACCAACACGTGGCTTTGTGGTGCTCACCATTATATTCAATTCCAATTCCCATTTCCATTTAAGCGTTCTTTACTGAAAGTTTTATTATCAATTATATTTGTCTCGGTTTTTGGAACACTGTTGGCGTTACGATCCATTATTTATAATGACCACTATACCTAGGCTGTGGGAGCTGTCGAGAGACAAGGAGAGCAATGGCCGTGAATAAACATTTTATGAAAATACATAATAAATATTTGGCCGTTTAAGCTTTGCATCAAACTTTTCAACAAATACAACGTTTGAACGGCTGGAGATAATTGGATGAAATAAAAACCCTGTCATCTTTAATTCAATTTCTATTGCTCCCATAAATGAACTAGATCTAGATCTAAATGACCATTTCATGCAGGCAAGATAAAAGGGATAATAAATTGGACTCATAAATTATGAACTGGAATTCAGAAGTGGTTATAATACACGGAGATCACATTTGTAGTCTCTTTCTGTGACACTTTTACTAGTGTTCGTTAATGTATGGTTTTAATTATTTACCGACCGAATAGAAAATGGTACTGGACTTAATAAACTTAAGTTTAACACAGTGAGTTGTTCTTTTTGTCTAATTGCACTGGAACAAATTGTCTTTCTGTTATTTCCAGTTATATAACAGCTCCAATAACATTCAAGTTTCTAGCAAGCATCTTTGGCTGCATTTGTCAAATCTCCCAGTTCATTCTTTTTTAACATGGTTAACATAGGTTATTGTTGTCCTGGGACTTTGTGGAAAGGTTTATCTGTGTTAATTATAGGAAAAGAAGTATTTATAGTTATTGTCAAAAACAATGCATTTTGTACAATACAACTTTTCGTGGCTCAAAGTTACTAAATTGCGACCAAATGGAAGTTACTTTAATGGTTAGTGCGTCTTCATTCGTTCTCTAGTCATGACATGAACTCATCTCCAATAGACAATAGAAAACACAACGCTTTGGTTCCCTGCCTGAAAGTGTTCATGTTTACTTCTACAAACCACCTAATTCACAGAAAAGGGAACTCAGTCTCGTCTGTTTGCAATTTTACTATAAATGGAGATAAAGGAATCTTTCATACTCCAAGCTGTCATCAAAATTCTGTCTATCTTCAGTTCTGTTAATTTCATAGTCTCGTTTGAGTACAGTATAGCGATTCATAAATCTATCGCCGAGCGCGTTCCGAATGGTTTCGTCTTTCTCCAGAGCTCGAAGTGCATCTTCAAGTGTAGATGGAGTTTGTTGGGTGGTCTCGGGTATCTGAAAAGTTTGATATATGAGAGCTGATGATTGGAAAATTGTAAAGACGACTGATAAACATGGCAGTGGCTTGGATTTATTTGTGGGAGTCCTACTTGGTAATGTAGAAGAACGTAGCAATGAGTACGTATCTGGATTTGCATAGCCAAGTGGCAAGTTACAAATGTCCATCAACATGGGTTCAATGTTTAAACATTCCTGAGACGAGAAAATTTACAATGGCTGAGACAAACAATCAGATGAGACTGGTGACAATTTTCCTGACAATTACCTTTCCCTGGCCAGGTGACTCTAATTTCCTGACAATACCATCCATACCAGCGGCCACAGTGGCTGCCAGGACCAAGTACGGATTGCTAGCTACTGTTGGAAGCCTATCTAGGATGGAAATCCCAGCATCACTGACTTGAACTTTCAGCCTGCTTGTCCTGACAAATGACAAAAACAGGCTGATTTTTTTTTTCTGAATTGTTTATAGCAGGTAAAGATTCAATTTTCACACCATCAAATAATGTGGTTTTATCTTTTCGTGCTTTTGTTTTCATGATATTGAAATGGGATTAAAGAGTTATACAAATACAAATACAAATACAAATACAATTTGCTTTAGTATTGTTTTATATTTGCGAGATGCAAATTCCCAATTCCAACAGCATCTGCGGTCCGGACTGAGTATGGTTCAAACATGGCAAAGTTTATGATTAGAACTGCGGCTAGGCTTTGTTAATGCGTCTTAGTAAAGGATGAGTTAAAAAGAAAAAGTACATTTTATCTTTTTCTGTCAATGAATATGGAAATAAAGGCTCTTTGCAGCTGAAAAGCAGTGAATGTTATATTTCACATACTTAAGGCCTCAGTGATAACTTGGTTAGTCTACCATAACAACACAAGACCTGCCAAAGGGCGGTTCTATAACAGCGTCGATAATAACAGAACCTTAAATATAACATATTTAAAAAAGAATTCAGACCTGTCTTTTCCATCAACCCCCCAAGTGTTTGGCACGTTCTCTCTATAGCAGTTTAGAGTCGGACGTCCCAGTGCGCACATAGCCCCCTGATGACTTAAACATCCAGCAAGCCAGCTGTAACCAACAGATGACAGCTGTAATTGGTTCTCGTCTTCACTGAACGCATTTCTGGTGGTACAGCAAAAATGACAACATTCTTACAGAAACAAGTGCATGGATTGCAGCCAAAAACCTACGAAGAAAACTTTTATTTATTTTGCCTTAATTTTGGGTGTGTGTGTGTTTGTGTATTTATCTGGGTGGTTTTAGTTTTCTTTTGGCTCTTAGTCCTGCCTTCCACATGAATGTTCACGTTATTCTTCCCTTTATCTTGCAAAGACCCACAGTATTCACAGTACACCACCGTGGAATGTCTTTGGTCCACTTTTTAAAAGAATCCGGTATTAAATTAACTGACTATAACAGACCTGCCATCCTTTGTCAACAAGGTGACCTTGTAGAGAATGTTATTTCCACTAACGTCAGCCATAGGTGCCGTCATGAATGTGACGTCATATCCGTGTCCAGCACATACACTTCTCACAGCATTACGTAAACGATGGAGGTCATCAGCTGCTTCCATGCCACGTAGATCAGCCAGGGAGATCTATGCAAAAACAACAATATTGTCATTCAACCTACAAGACTACATCTTTCAAAGCATTGAAACACTGTCTCCGGCTCCAGTAACTAACGTTACCAAATTCAGGCCATTTTTATTTAAATATTCTTATCAAACACTGTAGCACATTTTGTGTACTTTTAAAAAACAGTACAGTATTAAGGGGACAAGGTGGTCTAGAGGCAAGGTGCTCGCCTCTCGTGCCAAGGGTCCCGGGTTCGAAATCCGGGCTGTGCAGGCATGTTGGAAATTGGGATTTTTCTCATATTTTCGTGTCCCTGATCCTATTGGGGCGTAGGATCGAGTACCTAGTCTTCTCTGATAAGGGCGAAAAATTCGGAGGGTCCGTGTGCACGTTGCGCACGTTGAAGAAACCTTGGCAGTTGGAAATCGTAAAGAGTAGGCCGTACAGGCCGCTGCCCGGGCAAAATTGAAAATAGGGGGAACCCCTAAAGGCAGACTACACGAAGGAATGCACCTCTTGCAACACTGTTGATTCCATGCGTATCGACCATGTCGTTCCAATGGATCAAATCAACACTGTCCATACCCACAGCCCAGGCATGCAGCACAAAAACTATTTAGCTGCTGACCGTCTGCCAAGACGAAAAGAGCCAATTATTATTACAGTATCAAGAAGTTGACTAGATAGATTACCAATGATACATTTTACCAAGCCGTCTGCCCACATATCCCCCATACTTAGTGTGAAACATGTAGGCTCTTGTCTGTTTTAATCTTTTACTTTCTCGTTTTACTGGTCTTTCTTTCACATTCTATCTCTACTCACCTGCCATTATTGTGACCGGTCGAGATCATAAATTCATGCACCCCTTTCTCTCCTTCCCACCCCGTCTCTCTCCCTCCCACTCCAGGCTGTCCCCTCCCCTAAGCCCTTCTCTGTCCCTCCTCATCTGCCTCATCTCCCCCCATCTCCCCCTCTTGCTTGTCTCTCTCCTTGCCTCTCTCTCACCGATAAAGCCAGATCACTGAGTCCACATTCCCTTACACTTTGCGTGAAATATGCGGGCGCCTGTCTTCTTCAGACTTTTTATTATCTCGTTTTAGTGGTTTCCCTTTGTCGTTTTATCTCGCTTACTTCAGCTCCTCTTCAGACAATTGACCGATCAATATTATAATTTATGCATCTGTAGTCTTGTACATAGACTGGTATGAACAAAGCCACACTTGTTCATTATTTTATACTAGTCTGAATTTCTTTTTTTTATCCTGAGCCTAAAGGATAACGTTTGGGAACAGTTCTGTACATTTATTTTGTTTGACATTTAGCTCAGGCTCACAGAACTATTTCACCCCAAACCGTAATTTAATATGCATCTTGGTCTGTCAGACTCTCGCCTGGTTTGCAGTCTGTTACTTTGGTCTAGGTAAAACATGATGAGTAGACTAAAGTATGAAAACAACAACATTTCCACAGAACTAAACTGTGCGAAACAATGGCATGAGTGTCCATCTTGGAATGGGAAAACGACTGGTGAACACGCAGCCAAAGCACTACTACATATCATAATATTATCATAGAGTATAGATATATATAGAGAGGTTTTACCATTGGTCCGTTTGCACTGCGAGACATTGACGGCTCTGCGAAACCATTGTTAGCATGGAGCGGAAAGTAGGTCGCTGCAGTGAACGATACCAGTTTGTGCATTTCCAAAGGGCGTAAGAACTTACAAACGGCTCTAAATAGTTTCAGCCAGCCCAAAAAATATGAACAAACCACACTAAACAGATGTGCACACTATCTTTGGTGAAGGCGGTCACTTTCAATTCTTCAATTTCTTGTTTACCGCAGCGACCTAGTTTCGCGATTTGGCTGAATTGAGGTCTCTCTATACATCTATACTCTCTGATATTATCTAGAACACTACAGTTTTTAATAGCCGATCAAGGTGACGATGTGTTCCCGATTGTCAATGACAAAGGTGCATAACTATCAAATTAAGAGCTCTTCTCTTTGCCCTGTGCCCACGTAAACAAGCAAGGCAACTTACATCTTTTCTATTAATTTTGTTGTTTCTGTTGTGGTTGTTGAGTAGTTCGGGACCTTTACACTAAACAAATTATGGGCCTAGCTTCAGTATAGTATAATTATTACTGACATTATTATCATTATTAACACTACTATTGTTACTATTATTATTAATTTCCTGTTACATCACTTAAATGTGTTTGTCGGTACTAAATACATTCACAGATAACATTCAGATTAAGCATAGCATTTCCAGCGTTCTCTCTGTCTCTCTATCCATCCATCCATCCATCTATCCACCCACCCACCCACCCATCTATCTACATCCATCCATCCATCCATCCATCCATCCATCCATCCATCCATCCATCCATCCATCCACCTACCCACCCACCCAACTACCTATCTATCTATCTATCTACCTATCTACCTATCTATCTATCTATCTATCTATCTATCTATCTATCTATCTATCTATCTATCTATCTATCTATCTATCTATCTATCTATCTATCTATCTATCTATCTATCTATCTATCTATCTATCTATCTATCTATCTATCTATCTATCTATCGCCAGTGTGCGCACTGACTCACTCTCCCCAAAGTTTGAACGCTAGTATTTTATCTGCCTACATTATCTTCCAGTCTTTTAGAATAAAATCTTTCGGTTGCAGTTTCTGTACTTAACACGACAGTCACCTGAAGTTTCCCAGCTTCCGAAGCCTGACAAACATCAGTAACTGGGATGCCCATTGTCTGCAGTGATGTCATCAGAGTAGACAGAAGTTGTGAGATGTCTTCCTTTAAAATCAAACATTGAAACGAAGACAGATGAATGAATAGATTAGTACATTTGTTACATTTATTTTAGTGAAAGATTAATGGATGGAAGGACAAATGTTTAGATGTATAGGTGGTTCGCATCAAAGGCATTGCTGCCGAATAAACAAATTTCACTATTTCTTCATATAATATTGCATATTTTACCCCATTGGTTTGCTAGGACATGATAAATGGACAGACTTTTTTTTTTTCATTTATTATATAATACTAGCGGCGACCGTCTTGGATTTTTACCATACATTTCTATTTTTCCTATAACTTCAATGTCTTTTATTAGTTGCCCTGAAACTTGGCATATGGTAACTTAGGACATACATATATCTTTGTATAGAAGGGTTTTGAAATCCACTCTCTCATAAATCTCTGCTGATCCTTTATGATTCATTTTTTATTAATTTTTCTTCATTCAAATAATAATAAAACAAAAAATGGATAGAGATGTTACAGTTTTGCTACATTCAATTCGGGACATACACCGACAAAACATCTGTGCAACGTTCAGTTTATATGGACAGAAAATAAAAATGTTATACGAATTTTTCTGTTGAAAATATCAATTTTTGAGAAAATCGCTGAAGAGTTCACACAATTCCTATTACGACAGTAAAAAAAATGATATATCTATACCAATTTGAACCCTAAAAGCGCAAAGTTTCGTCGCTTTTGCACATTGTGCCAGATACAAAAAAATGGATTAGAAAGCCAAAATCGAAGTTTTTCAAAATTTACCAAAAATTTAATATTTTGATATTATTTAGGAGCACACGCCCTTAAGGTTGGTTGTTTGGTTGGGCGAATGAATGATGGTTAGATGAGTGAAAGAGTAGCTGGATGTGAATGTGATCCGAGCATTGAAAAGTATACAGCAAATTTAACTTGTACTCACAGCAATATTAACGGAACTTACACGTATGCCAACTGGACGTGTGGTATCCCGCTGGAAAATGGAACATTCCAGATCCAGTGACGTCAGAATGTCGTAACCCAAGTTTTCCAGTAATTCCAATTGTTTTCGCGCTACTTGTCGTGGTACCGATTCTTCAAAATTATTTAGTTTCAGGTCATACATGTCACATAGAATTTCACCAACCTTTAGATGGAGGAATGGTCAAATCTGATGATAACAGTATGAACACCAAAGATTATTTCATTTCCGTAATTAATCATAAATGTACCAGTCAGTAACCTCAAATAAAGTCAAACAGGATCGACTTGTTAGCAGTTGAGGCCATGTCAAGAAAAAAAAGACGAATAAATAAATTAATTGGCTGTAATAATAATATTAAGTCAAAATTTAGCTCGAAAAGTATAATTATTATTCAAAGTGCCTATTGGAATTTGAATTCTTTTTTAGGGGCATAAGAAGATCATAAAGAAAATATTTATGATTATAGCGATGATTTCAAGTAAGAACAACCTTTTTGTTCTCACAGAACAGCCATGGCAGTGGTCTGAGTGTCGTCATATCTGGTAGAAAGTTGCCATTTGAAAACCAGAACTCTTCAATATCAGGCAGCCGGCTTGATCTGTCAAACCTAATTCCAGCAAACATGCAGGCTGTGAAGAAAGTCAGTACTTTTCGCATTCAAAAAAGAACACCCTCAGCCCAAATTAATTATTTTTTTTAACTCCTGTAATACTCAACAAATATTCTTTAATTGAACCATTTTCCTAAATGTATCAGTAAATAAGCTTCTTTTTAAAAAAAATATAATATTCAAGTTGTGGCATTCCTTTCACTGTTTTCATTTTTAAATGTGTACATTGAAAAAGTCTTTTTTGACAAGGCGATCTGTATTTCGACAACCTGGGGGTTGTACAATACACCGGCTTTCCAAGGTATTTCAGAAGCCAAGAATCTATACTTCTTACTGCCTTTCTGCGATACATTTAAAGAGATAAATGTTAATGATGGTGAAGATTCACAATTGAAGACAGATTGCTCTTGGCATTTGGAGAATTTACAGAGTTACTTTATATGATTGTGAATAATACCTCCTAACATTCCCAGACCATTCTTGATAACTCCTGGGATAGCTGCCCTGGAGATGTATCGACCACGAGCTATGCCGTGCACGTCGCATGACGTCACTGCTACAATATCGAACTCCTCCAGACTGTATTTTATATGGTTAGAGTCCATCTTTCTTGAACCAAACATAGTGTGGGGAGGTGCAGAACAAACCTTGAATAAATAAAATTGTGCCTTTTGATATGCCAGGGCCCATGAAACAAATTGGGTGTGTTCTGTGTTACTTTAACTTTAGAGGTCTTCGTGTTTGAGCGGTCTAATGTTTTGTTTGGCTGTGATCGTGAGTGCGATATGGTAATCCAAAATTGCCATATTGCTCAATTGTGAAAATAAATCCCAATTAAAAAAAAAATAATATGGAAGACTCAACATATTGACATGTACTTAGTTCTATCACATAAACAAAAACCAAGTGAGAACATTTACTTTTGAGTACAGACTACGATACATGATTGCATCCATTCTTTGTTAAGTGTTGCTGTTGTCCGTATCCAGTTTTTAGCACATTAGAAAGATTGTATTGACAGTGACATAACAACATAGTTGGAATTTGAACAAATTTCTGTCACACTCTGGGCAAGGCTTGGTCCATGGAGGTCTATGGAATAATTAAAATTTCACTCCATAATAAAGTTGATGACCAACAGACTCCTTGAGATCATAAAATAGTATGGCAATAAAAATACAGGGGTAGGGCCGGGGGAAAGGGGGGGGGGGGGGCGAGGGGAATATATCATAAAAAAACTATTACTTCGCCTAGGAGAATCTAGGCTCAGTTTCAGTGATATCTCGAAATATCTACAAATAAATAGTATGCAAAAATAGAAAAAAGATGCAACCAAGCAAGAAAATGATTATGCACATACATTTTAAGTAATATTCATGTAAAACTAAGTGTATAGTTTATATAGGTGTAGCCATAGTGGTATGTTTGTCTTATTGTCCACCCCATTTTATGTTTTCATTGCTTTTTTTCCAATGACAATTGGATAAACTAACAAAATTAATAAGTACCGAAAAAATATATAGGGTTTTTTTTATCAAAAAGTGGCGCTCGAGTAAGGTACTCCTCCCCCATTTCATATATTGGGTAAGTTGGCATAAGGATTCTATAGGTAGTACATGTACTTAGTAATTTAATGTGCTTTTCATTGTCGTAGTTTAAGTTGAGATATTGTTTTAATGTCTGATGTGTAGATACTGTACTAAATTATTTTGTGACCTTGTGCACTGATCACAGAGTGGAAGTATCGTGTGATTCCGGTAAAGGCCTATTGTGTGTCCGCGTATATTTACCATTAATAATGCGTTTCAATTTAGTATTCTTAACCAGGCCTCGCTTTATTTTAGTGCCATGCATTCCTTCCAGTCCAGTTAAGCTACAATGCTGTTCTGTGCAGGTGTTATCATCTGTATCTGCTTGCGTGCACGTGTCGTGCCACGCGCTCTTTTATAAAATGCATTTCAAACTAGCGTCATACCAAAGTGATTGTCCAGTTGCCTGGTACATAGTAATTGCCTAATTTAGCCAGCTTTAAGCCTAGGTCCATACTGTGTAATACTATTGGATTGGAGTCCCCATAAATAAGCTTTCATTATTGTATGATGTGTTCCCATTTAATATATTCTGGACACTGTTCATACCCTTGGACCCGCCTTGATCTCGTCACTAGATCCACGTGATTACCCCCTTTGTTAGGTTAAGCTGCAGCTATGGTCTGCTTGGCATCATCATTGGGTTTGGCCATGTACTAGCAACCTAGATTCTAAGTAACCTCTACGGTGGGATGGTCGTCCACCCTGTTTAATACCTGTAAGGTCCGTGCTTCGATTATTATTTATCGATTGTTGTAGGCTATCAAGCGGACTTAGCCACCTTATTTGCTTCGTATGGTTTGGTTCTGTGCTCTAGGGCTGTATGTACATGTATGTATATTAATTTGCATGTTATCTATGCATATATGTTTGTAGGTTTTTATGTATGCTTTTACAGTAATTATAATCAAGCTGTTGGATTTAGCTATATCGACCACGTGACAATGGCATTGTTGCCATGGTGTTGGGGTATCCAGCTTATAATACATACATTAGTTATGTTGGAGTTCGGATCCAATGCCTCTGGCTTGAGATCTATGGGCCTCCACATGATCATAGATACTTCGGTGTATTTTCTTACGATCTGAGTAAATTCTTGCATTTATTGATTATATTCTAGTTCTGGAACTTTGTATTGATTTTGATGATTAACGATGGTCTTATAGATTCTTATATGGTCACCAGCCTAGCTGTTTATATGATTAAGAAGGATTCAGACGACACTTCCAGGGGGACTTATGAATTATCATATGGTGGTCATCCTTGTGTGGCCCACGTAAAATAGTAATGCTTGTAAATAATATTGGCTACATAATCCATAGCCTGGGTCGTGCTTAATTGCCATGAGGCCTGTTAAGTATTACTTTAGAACAGTCCCTGTGTTTTGGTTGATAATCTAAGCAGTAATATATATGCTTCTAGGGGCAGTTCCCTGTGCATATGGCGTCGGGATAGCACTCGGTTGGAATTTGTCATCGGGCCGTAAAGGGCGCCCTGATACTTGTTTAGGACGCCGGGGAAGCTACTGCTGGGTTACGTTCCCTTGCTATTTGTCATTTTTATTCTTATTAAGCCTTGGGTGTTCATTATTTTCTGTATACAATGTGTTCATGCTGTATATCTATAATATTATGACGTGTGCTTATGATGCTTTATTCTTTTTGTCCCTACAGCCTGAGCCGCTGTGTTGGTTCGCTTGGGTTTCTTGGTTGTGTTGGTTTGCTTGGTTTCTTGGTTGTGTTGGTTTGCTTGGTTTCTTGGTTGTGTTGGTTTGCTTGGTTTGCTTGGTTGTGTTGGTTTGCTTGGGTTTCTTGGTTGTGTTGGTTTGCTTGGGTTTCTTGGTTGTGTTGGTTTGCTTGGGTTTCTTGGTTGTGTTGGTTTGCTTGGTTTGCTTGGTTGTGTTGGTTTGCTTGGGTTTCTTGGTTGTGTTGGTTTGCTTGGTTTGCTTGGTTGTGTTGGTTCGCTTGGGTTTCTTGGTTGTGTTGGTTTGCTTGGTTTCTTGGTTTTCTGTTTGGTTTCTGTTCCTTTTTTTTTTCTGTGCTCTGAAATAAACGATAATACGTTTACGACCATAGCAGAGTTAGTATTTTTGCTTTTGTCCTGACGACCACCAACCCATCATCGTCGTCTGCTAACACAGGTGGCAGTCCTAGTAGATCTAGATCTATAACTAGCTATTCACATTCAACACAAGATTTACGCAATTTGCAACTGCATGTAATTCCTTTTTTTTTCAAGCTTTTAAAAACTTAACTAGATCACTTCTATCCCAGAAGCACGGATATGAATATGTTTCATTATAAAATATGTGCACTATGTAAGGTAGAGTTGCATTATGTGAAAACAGTATTCACCTACCTGGGATTGCTCGTCTAAGTCAGTGTATCTGCAGCAAACCAGCGACGGAAACGTATTATTATAGTAAGTAGGTAAGCAAGTAATTCCTCCGTGGGTCGTGAAACGATCATGCATGTGCATCCAATTTATTGGAACTGGATGTAGGCCTGGGCAGTATGACATGGAGGACAAACTGTTGCGTATTAATATAACACCTCATATAGCATTGTAAAAAGCAGCATTTACATTTTTGAACTGCGCTGCGCATATGCATGCGGGCAGCTTAATGCTTAAAGTCATAAAACAACTGGTTCAAAGCTAGTGCAAAAACTTATCAATTAACAATCTAGCAAATTTTCAAGACCGAAAGCCACAAAACTTATGATTCAGAGCCACATGAAAAATTATCAGTAAAATCATCCTGACACAGCGTGAAGACCGAAAGCTTGTTTCTACCCTTTCACTTTCATTTCTAATTCTTTTGTGATTCAGTGTATGGTTTCTCTGTCATTGTGGTTGTTATTGTTATTGTTATTGTTGTTTTCTAAACTGGGGCTTTGAAACATAAGGCGTTTCTTGTCTTTAACCCTTTTGACACAATTTAAATTTTGTCAATTCATTGGTCCTATCAATTTTAAACTTTGGTGAGCTTTTTTTTCTTACTCATATCAAAAGTGGGCGTAACTTGTGAATTGTTCTCATTAACCCAAATTTCCGGATATCCGGATCCACAAGATTTGGTTCTGGGATGAATCCGCCCTATCCTACTTGATATTTATTTCAGCAGTTTTTAGAATGGCAAAGTTCACAGCGATGTACATGTTCTGTTAATTTCTGTATCATTCCCATATCTTTTCTCAGTATACCTTTCTGTGCGACTTCTACCTCTCTCATCATTTGGTTTCTTCTGTTACGTAATTTTATAAGTAGAATGCACATGACGTCACAGCATGTTTACATTTTGGTCGTCCGCCATCTTGTGTGACCGGTGGATCAGCTGATTTGTGTAACTTTGAAATAGGTGTGATAATTTTAATGCCTTCCAGTTGCAGTATAGTTGGTTGCTACTACAGGGGTGGTAAGGATGGATGCAAGTTGTTCAGATTCCCCATCATCCATGTAAACAAGAGAAAGGAAATGAAAGGCTTTTGTGTGTTTTCTCGAAGTTACCAGATTCGACAAATCCCCGATCTAGTAGGCGTCGCTCATTTTCAGTGGGGTCAATAGGTTATCCATTCAGACAGTAAAGGCCTCATATAATATTAGGAAATTTGATTTTAAAATCACAAGATAAAACTGTGCTTTCACATAGGAGGATGGGTTTTTTCCCATTATTTCCAGCGATTAGCCAGTGAAGACAGGGCTACCCTGACAGAGAGGAAATCCACTGTCAGCTATAAGGACTAACTCCCCGAGTCCGGAGATCTCGTTCGACAGGATTGATCGTGTAGACATCTGAGGAAACTTTACCCGAGTGTAGTGGATGAAGGCAGTAGCCATAGTGTTGTGATTAATAGGGTAGCAAGGAATGTGAGGAATTGTTAAATATCCATGTCGAGTAGTTCGACATAAATACTAGTAAGGAATTGTGCTGTATAAGTAGAAGGCCATAACGGCTACAAGTTCAGCTGTATAACATATTTGCTTGAATTTATATGTGTGGTTGCGAGTTATACTTAGAAAAGTGCTAGTTAGTTAATTGGAATCATACCCTGGATGCTATATGATTACTATTATGTATTATACAGTCAGAATTGTCATATTGTAATAATAAGGCCCCTCAGGCCTGACTAAATATATAACTTGTGTTATTTGAGTGTTTATGGTATGCCTGTGCGAGTATGAGTTGTTGGCCTCTTGAACAGTCGAAGGGCTATCTTCCCCATATCCCGACTCACCTTGCTCTTGACACTGAGGCTTAGAACAGTAGTACATCACAAAGATAACCGATAACCTGTGAAACTGGCAAATAGTTAGAGGATTTCACTTTTGATGTGCTGTAGTAAGATGTAAATTTAACCTTGATGACAAACTTGAACACTTCTTGGTCTGCTCTGCATTGAGTAATTTTTTTTTTCCTGTCTTCCAGAATGATGTTACTGATGACAAAATTATCAATAGATTGTGTATTTTCTGATCACTATTCAAGTTCCTATGCTTTATTTTGACGCAATGAATTATTAGAAAGGCTTTAGAATATAATGTGTTTGCTTCGTGTGCATGAATTTCCATTTGCATTTCTAGTTTTATTGTCAAATTTGCCACCTAATGTTATACACTGACACAACAGTTTTGTGTCATTGTAACATCTGGAAGACATTAAACCCGTGGGGAAAAAAAAGACTTCTAAAGTGAAGGGATCGCATTATGTTTTCAGGTAGAAAGGTAGCCAACAACCATTTGTGTAAGAAACAGTTTTGTTTCATCTTCAATAGTTTCAGTCATTCTTCCCGATGTTATAAAGTGAAGCCGATGTCATGAAAATGTAAGCGCCTGCCAGAGCAAAGTGACCTCGTCTCTTGCGGGGTCGATGTATTTATGCACATGATGGACACTTACAATTTCTTACTAAAATGTTGAAATATGCGCAATCTAAGGAACTGAACTATAAAATCACAGATATTCCCGATGTTACGAACTGACACAAATTTAAAATGACTCATGAATTTACTTCATGCATCAGGCTATACTCTCTATTTAACAATAATAGGTCATATATGAGGGAAAAACACTTGAGTTTTTCACAAAAGCCAATCTGGATTAGTTACATTTTTAAAACTACCGATAACTGGCGTTCAGCCATTTTGAGGACGTGATGATACAAATCGTGACGTCGGGAACGTCTCTTTCAAAGTTAATGTTCATTCTGATAACAGCGTTTCATATGGTTCAAGTGTACTGAAAATAAAATTTAAGTCCTTTCTGAACACAGATAACACATACTCTTTTCATAAAACATACAAAATACAAACTGTCAAACAATGTTTCGTATAACGTTTTTAATGCATGAAAATGTACAGATAGGAATGTAAAATCTAGTAAAGAGTGACCATATCAATACAAAGACATCTTATACTATCTGCATTGTCTCTTCATTTAGTTTTTGTCATTTCCTACCAAAATTTAGGCTTGGTACATTTTTTATTTGAACGATATTGACTGGGAAAATATGCCATGTCACGCTGGAGAACGTTTTGAGAATGGCTCAGATCTGGGACACGGCTGTTTCTCTTCTCTGAAAATTTGCCAATTTAGTTTGGCTCGTACGCTATACACCTGACCGCACTCTCACCCGGGAGGACCGCGGCACCCCTTTTGTATCTTGACAGCAGCAATAGATCTCTCGTCTCAGGCGCGCAGTTCAGTGACTTCAGTCCATTACCTGTTTAATGCATAGGCAACGGGGATTAAAGGCTTGAAGAATCAATTTTTGTCATTCAATAACTATCTGCACTTTGTCTTCACGATTTTCGGAGAAAAAAAATATCAGTTCAAGCATCCTTTGCTGATTGCAGCGATACAATTTTCATACCGGACAAATCACAATGAGACTTATTACTATTGAATTTGTCTGTTTCTAACCCTATAATCAATATTATCAATACAAACAATGGACAGCTTTTAGATAAAATAAATCCCATTTGGCAAGTTTATTGGGACATCTAATTTGCAGGCTCTTGGTCCTGAATATCTCCTGCACACAGTCATAATTATGTGTTTCATTTCGAGTCATATGCGGATGATTTTTAAATAGCATTTTATCAAGGAAGAAGCCCTGAAAGATTCATCATTCTTGCTTATTGTGAAAGGAAAACATTGTATTGCATATTATATTTAAATGGAGTGATCTTCCATTCTGGGTAGCTATATAACTATCTAGCATGCCACTCTACTCAAAGGCAAATGAGGTCATTAATGATGACTCTCTCTCTCTCTCTCTCTCTCTCTCTCTCTCTCTCTCTCTCTCTCTCTCTCTCTCTCTCTCTCTCTCTCTCTCTCTCTCTCTCTCTCTCTCTCTCTCTCTCTCTCTCTCGCTCTTCGATGGATGCAAAGATGCACAATTATTACTCCCACCACGGCAACTGCTGAAATGAAAATTGTGTTGTGCTTTACGGTGTTCCATTCACGCGTATTTTTTCATGTATTATATAATGTTCTCAATTCAATATTTTCCAATAATTCACTGTAAAGAGTATTTACAAAAGAATGTCCATACTTACTTAACCAAGGGCATTGTCCGACAACGGTAACCAGAGCACCGACGGAAAATCTTCATCTTAAAGAGAGAGAATGAGTTGCAGATGGAGACAATAAACCTTTCTGTAAAGGGTCTATAGCAATTTTTAGCACAGGGCGCTACATAAATGATCTTCATTATTATTATTATTATCATTAAAGCAACATGCACTGCCCAAACCTTGGAGGGTCTAAACCCCTGAATGCATCTTTCCAGAAATTGATTTCACACAGCCAAAAACAATCCCACCATCATCAATTGGCGGTATAGATTTGGTAGTAAAATTTATGCAAGATTCGATAGACGTATACTGAAGTACATCTTTACCCAAAGATCCATTTCTTGCAGTACCATTGTCTGTCACTGATAAAGCAGTACGGGTCTGGACTAGGTCTACATGGAGAACATGGGGCAGAACAAGTATACAAAACACTTGCAATCTTGGAAAGGCAGTCGGTGGGGATTAAAGGAAAATATAGACTAACTGAAACCGTGATGAGAAAGCACCTTGCTCAAGTTTTCCCTATCTGTTACTATCTGAAGTCCCACCAGCAAAATGGAAGAAAATTCAAAACAATTTTTTTTTGTGAATTTACACTTTTATAAAAGTAGATTCAAGTCAGATAAATAACAGGTGGCTGTTCGTCTGTTCCACGGAACAAATAAAGTATATTTTAAAAATATTGGATGTTACAAAGCACAGGCGCAGACAATGGTACTGCAAATGCGGTTTGCAACCTTGGGGTGTTTCGGCCTACCTGGGACTACAACACGCCAGTGGAACCAAGTGCTTTATAGTTATGCACACAATAAACTTTATTGGGACACGTAGGATGGGGGCTTAATGTACGTTGGTAAAACAGTCTAAAATAACTTGAAGTAGATATCAGTTAATCAGTTTTGAAAGCAAGATACGTGACTGAAAAGATGGACAGATATATCACACAGATAAGGTCTAAGATAATACACGTAACAACAATAAACTGAACAAACTACCCTGAAATAAAGGCTTTTTGGTCAAGGCAGTGAAATGGCCATCACCTATGCATGCAAGGACAAGAAAAGTAAATTATAGTATGATACACTAGAACACAGATAAAAACCTTTATGTACATCTCACTGACTCTGCACTTAATGAAAATTCCACACTCCACATTCTTCCAATAACTAGTCGTCTAACTAAAATGTTATTTGTCCTAATTCCGAATTTGTGGTCTTGACGGTGGTGGTCCTAAACAGAAAAATGTCTGGTCTCTTGAGAAACTGGGATCCACGAAAATATTGTTCTCTTAAATGCACTATGGGTTATGAAATAGAAGCTAAACGTGTCGCTTTAAATCAGAGATTACTTTAATTATTTCATTTTTTATTTGGTCCACGAATGCAACCAATTTCGACATGTTCACCTGGTTTGGGGTTCCATGCTTCTAGTTAGCTCTTTCTCTCTCACACTGCCGCTCTCTTTTCCTCTCTTCGTGTCTGTCTGTCTGTCTGTCTGTCTGTCTGTCTCTCTCTCTCTCTCTCTCTCTCTCACTCACTCACTAAAATGCTAGCTCGGCTTTTTAAATATTTTGTTAAGAACAGATACAACTGTAATGGCACTGTCATTTAATTGCGAGGTTACTATGTAGGCTATGTATTTCGTGCCTGCCCCTTACTCCCTCCCACTTTACGATGACAATGTTCCTTGTACGTTGCGTATTGGTAAATTTGTGATGACTTTTAGCCCATATTTTCATATATCTATCTCATGGTGAGCCGAGTTACTTTAATTTCTTTCTTCCAAACTGCCACCGGATTCCATTATATTATGCAATATTATTCATAATTCCGGATACTCAGCCCAAAGTATTAGGTAGGGCATTGTTTTCTCTAATGTCTGTTGTAATGCAGTGGCATCAGCTGTGTATAATTATAAACAAAATGAATTTCTTCGCTCGAGTAAAACTCATAATGATGGTGTCGAAATGGCTACCAAAGGAGATCCTCTAATGGGGGAGAATGGAATTTTGGTGGCTGAGGTGAACCAGTATCCGGACTGCCCCTTCATCAACATACGACCTTCAATCCGCCTTCCCTTAAGACAGGAGGGTGGTGTGGCCTTTGCTACTCATTTGATCAGGCTTCGAAATTTTCGCGGGTTCGAGAACATTCTATTTCTGGAGTAGCCCTGGCACAACAGCTCTCGGCATCAGTTCACAATGTGTCCCCCTTCTTGGAAGTAAACAATTTCATCTCGATAACCTTGGTTCCAGCTATGGCTTCTAAAACCTGTTTAAACATTCCTCATAACATTACTTACAATATGCAATTTTGTGTTCAATTACAGATAACATATTTATCTCTCGTCATCTTCCTTCAGCAGCATAGATCACACCGACACAGTCGTCAAACCGCAACATATTTCATCCAGTGCATATAGGACATCCTCTGAAAGACATTCTCATGATGTCTTTGTCAAAACAAGTTTTTTAAAAATATAATGCATAATGTCTACACAAAGGTCTCGGCGAGATGACATTTATCCACTGAGAGACATCTTCCTTACATATTTGTCAAAAACATTATTGGCAATATATGCATGTACTCAAAAAAAAAAAAAAATGTATCCCTATCTCTTTCCCTAGAAACTGTTCTCAGTGACATGACACCTCTGAAAAAGATCTTCATGGCATGTTTGTTTAAAAAAAAAAAAAAATTATTTGCAACATCGCACATTATTGTACTCAATGACACCCCCCCTCCTCCCCCCATCCCAAAAATGTATTTATTTCTCGTAATCTTTCGCCAGTGACACAGGTCGCGACTTAATCGTCAGACTGTGACATATTTCATCTCATGCATGATAATTATCATCTGAAAGGCCTCCTTGAATCTGTCAAACATTATCTAGGCCTATTTGTTGGCAGAGATTTTCCTGTTTACCAGCTTTCTTAATGATATGATTAATATGCAAAAAGGAGCTACCTGCGGAGACGACAGTGAAGATACAGGGTGACCAAAAGTAAGGTTACAGTTAATACTATAATTTATATTTAAAACTGTAACCCTACTTTTGGCTCACCCTGTAATCTCATTTCGTGGTTCCCTGGTCACAGGACGTGTCTTCGTCCACCGTTTTTTGAATATTTCATGTTCTGTATTTACTTTCAATGTAGACAATCTTGTGTGTAATAATATTTCATGCATGTATTGTAACATTTGATATGAAGCGCACACTTCATCTGCAAATGCTCATTAAAAAGACATAAGCATTTTGAGATGATGGTATTCATGATTTTTGTTTCATAAGGACACATAATTGACCCCTCGCTTTGACACACATCTTGATACAGTTTATTAATTAGAAAATCATCCCAGCTAAATAATATTCATTGAAACATGTTTGGGGTAACTTCTTTCTGTTAATTTCTCTTGACTCTAAGCGTAAACCCGCCTTTTGTTACGGCGAGAGCCATGTAGTTAACCATTATGCAATTACCAAATGCGTATGGCTAAGATTTGGCCCTCTGGTGTGGTCTCGCTGCTAAGATTTGACCCTGTCGTGCCACCCAGACGTTCCTCTCGTGCTACTGTCGTGGCCCTGTGATGCTACCCTGGCGGTCCTGTGGTCTATCTCGGCAGGCTAAGATTATAGACCCTTATCCATTGTGACAAACTGTCTTTTTACTGAGTGACCCAGCACCAGCACAGCACCAGCCAAACCACCGCGAAAAGTCTTTTGAGTTGTCTCAGTGATCCATGACACAAAATAACAGCTCAGCAACGAATGCCTCTATACTGTTTTAAAAGGAGACGTTGTTACAAGAAGCGTAGATACCGGATCCACCAGTACAAATATTCAAAGAGGAATAAATTTTCGGCTGCCCCGTCCACACAAAGAACTCTGAGATAATTGCTTGTAAGAAAAAAAAAAAAAAAAACTACACATGCTGGGCGAATGCTGGCCGATCGCTGAGTGAATTTTATTGCCGAGATAAAATTTTTAAAAAAGACGGGTCCAGCATGAATTTACCCGAGATCTAGGACGGGCCTGGATCGGCGCTGTGCTGGGTTCTCACTCATCCTTGAGCTCCTTTGTTTCTCGGGGGCCTCAGCCTAGTGCTGTTGACCCCCTGCTGTGTTCACTCAAACAAGCGTAACACTTTTTTTCGTGGGGTCAAGCTGATGCTGTGCTGGTGCTGTGCCCATTCGGTTTGCACTTTTAAGTTGGCAGGCAGGGACAGCCGTGGGAAAGGTGAGCCTTGAGTGATGAGATGTTAATGATAATTAGATCTAATCTATATCACACAGATATGAGCGGGTGAGTCTTGAGTGACGAGACACGAAATGATAATTAAACCTAGATCTATATCATACCGATCTTGAACTGCAGCATTATGAGTGGGTGAGTCTTGGGGGATGAGATATAATTAAATCTAGATCTATATCACACAGATGTTGAACTACAGCATTATGAGAGAGTGGGCTTTGAGTGATAAAATATAAAATCAGAATTAGAGTAGAACTAGCTCTAGATCTGTATTACACAGAGATTTGCCTGCCTACAGGGGAAATGGGGGATGCCTTTAATGGGAGTCACTGATCCATGCTCAGTTTTGTCCAATAGTGCAATAGGCCTAAGCTTTAGGTAAAATAAAGCACTTTAGCGGAGCTCATTTATAATCTGTTATATCAGCAATCTAGAATCAAAATCAATGCCAAAGTCGCCATGGAAATGGGCGGGTCCGGACTTATAAAATGGCGGACCCGGGAGTACTCTATTAGGGCCTATGTTTTGTCGTTCATCATATTATTAGAGCTATATTGTTGCGGTCAAATTTTGACAGAGAGTCATCACCGTCCTCTAAAGAGTAAATCTGTAATAACTGGTTTTGGCTATTTTTCAGGAGAAGCGAAAAACGGTCCTTATTTCAGCGTAACTGGTCTAATTACAATGTATTTTTGGATGTTTGCGATTTTCTCATTTTTCAGCTTAGGACTTATAACCAAGATCATTCGGTGTGGCTTTGAATGTACATGTAGTTGAAGATGTGTAATGAAAGACGATTTTTCGAATTTGTTTAGTTACTACGGGTACGAAATTGTGTTTTTGGTCAGTTTCCATCTGCATCAGAGCAATATTCTTATCATATATCCTCTCCCCCCCCCCCCACCCCCCAAAAAAATCCTGCACTTCCACCCACAAGCACCGCTTCATAATCTATGAATGTGAGAAGCACTAACTATAGGTCAAAATGATTATATGATAGAAATACATCTTGTATTTACGGAAAAGATCATCAGTAACGTTTGCAAGCAATAGTTCGTTCAATATACTCCCTAGACTACAGTTGTAAATAATGTTGGTAAATGACCGGAGATATTTCCCGAAATGACAGGGTTGGAAAAATGACAATGAAAGAAACATACACATTATTTTGTTCAAATGACAAAGAAAAATATAATGAAAGAAAAGCTATCTAGCAATTTTGTTGTTTTTTGTTTGTTTGTTTCTGCGCATCTTTAATAGAATCTACGGTCCTGTATTATGGTATCGTTTATGATCTCTACTCCGGTCACAAACAAGATCCTGTGTTTCGTGTTGCTACTAACTCTCGGCTTTGTGATGTTCACCATTACATTCAATTCCCATTTCCATGTAAGTATTCTTTCCGCTCGTAAGTTTTATTATCTATTACATGATTTTTGCCTCGGTTTATAGAACATTACTCTCGTCATGATCCGTTATTTCAATGGGCTGGACACTGTATTAAGTGTCTAATCGATATTGCACTAATTGTAATGACATGTACTTTATTATTATTTTTTTTCCGTGATGGGTTTACAACCACTAATACCAAGGGCAGGGGGTGAACGAGAGACAGAGTGAGAGCAGTGGCCGTTGCTTGATACAGCAATGTTCATCCGCAGAAATAATGGTTCACAACGAGAACAGAGTTCCACAAACCGAAGTTAATCATTTGACAGATGACAAAACCTTCAGACGCAAAGAACGTTTTAATGGAAATGAAAAATGAAATATCTATTATGGTGAGCACCACAAAGCCACATTTTACTACCAACATGAAAATCAATTGTGTGAATGGAAGAAGACATGTATTTGGTCTACCGCAGGTGACGAAAATAGTTACTGTTCACAGTTCACGCCCACGTCTAATATTTAGACAAGATGAAGTCATAAAACCACCCGCCAATATGTCGCATTAAAAAAAAAAAAAGAAAAAGAAAGGATCGTATGTTTCAAAGTCTGTATTAAGAAACAATTTTTATGACACTACGTAACAGATTAATTGACGTTACACCTTGATGCCCGCCAATAATATAGCGTCTAGCTGTTTCGCGACCAGAGGTACTGTCTACGAATTTTTAGAAAAAAAAAAGATATTCTTTCCCATGATTTTGTTTCTCCAGAGGTCCGTGTTGTGTAAAACCAAAGAAAATGTATTTATATAACATAGAGATCTCCCTTCCGCGAGATCGCGAAACTAGGTCGCTGCGGTAAACAAGAAATTGAAAGAGACTACCTTCACCAAAGATAGTATGCATATCTGTTTACTGTGGACTGTTCATCTTTTTAGGCTGATTGAAACTATAATTATAGAGCCGTTTGTAAGCTCTTACGCCCCGTGGAAACACACAAACGGGTATGGTTTACCACAGCGACTTACTTTCCGCTCCATGGTAACAGTGGCTTCGCGGCGCCTTCCGTGTCTCGCAGGGCAAATCGACCAATAATGAAACCTCTCTACATACATACCCTCTGATACCGTCATGAATGTGATGTCATATCCTTGCCTGGCACATAATATGTCTTCCAGCTTTACGTAAACCTTGCTTCCATGCCACGTTGATCACTCCGGGGCATGCTCCGGGGAGATCTGAAATCGCAGTGTTATCATTCAACCTACAAGACTGAATCTTTCAAAGCATTGAAGCAATCTCCAGTAACTAACGTTACTAAATTCAGGCCATTTTAATTTAAGTATTTTTATCGCAGTTTTCCTGCTTTCAATGACCAGGACAGCACCAAGAAGTTCACCAGGAATTTCAAAAGTGTCAAAATAAAAAAAAATAAAAGTCTAAAAAAGCGATCAATCAACACTCTTCAGATATAAATGCTCAGTGCAGTTGCAACATTGACAAAATAAACAAAGTGAAACAAAATGTTCTGTGAATTTCCCACTTCGTGAACCGGTATAAATCAGTAAGCTGTATTTAACCGGCTTGTAGATCACACTGTTTAAACGGCTACGCATCGGAATAGCGAGCTTGTGTAAAATCTGTCCCTGTCCATCCCTTAAATCTGCTATGGTATCTTCATCCCTGACCCTTCACCTCCCCCAACCCCCCCCCCCCCCGCTCGCTATTTGGATGTTCTACCGTTTAAGGGGGGACACGGGTACATCGATTTCAGTTAAAAAATATCGATGTTGGGTTTTCAACAAATTTACGTTCCTTGAGGTCTTTACTTTCTGTTTTCAGTCACTAATTTCATGAATTTCACCTAAAAAACGGGTTTTGAAGGGGTAAAAGTGGTCAACCTACACCCTTTTTCTGTCATTCGATCATCACAGAGCCAGAAAATGCCAATCTTTCCACCTTCGTTACGGCCTGTTTTCGATAGCGACAGTAGACATGTCCGGTATCGTTGGAAAGCGCTACTATTTCTCTTTTGAATGGAACCACAACGATACCCATGTACGAAACTAAACAGAGGAGATTCCCAATGAAAACAAGCGTGGTATTTTCGAAGTTTGGAGGTGTGTCTCGAATCGGGAGATCTCATTGGTCCAATTCAATAGTAATATAATTGCGCATGCGCAGAGGCGTGCTTTGCGATTGTTTGCATCGGTGAAAATGGCGTGCCTACAACCGCGTTCTCTCGATAACTTCACTGCCGAAACACCAAATAAACTGCCTAAAACCTTTCACTTCGGCAAAAAGAAGGCTAAGGCAAAGGCTAGAAGTAGAAATGGAGACATGGCGCGCAAAATTACGAATCCTGAGCCCCTCGAAGTGGCTGCAAGCGCTTTCATTTCTGCACCGAACAGATCTAATGAAGGGAACGAGGTCGAAGTTAATCACACGAATATCGATGATGAAAGAGTCTTGAAAGAGGGAGATACTTATGGGGCTGGACAATTTAATGTTTAATTGATAAAGATGAGTGTGCCTTTGGTCTGAAATATAGTTTTTGGGGTGATTTTCTTTGAAAAATTTTATTTTTGACCACTACTAAATTTCAAACGCAATTTTCTCAATATCAGTTTTTGTTTCCAATTTTTCATCTTAGAAAATCTATCGTACTAAAATTAATAAATATATCATGCTCTTTCTTCTTTTCATGGCTTTAGAAATGGTTTCTACACCAAATGGTGTACAGAGATCATAATTTTAATGCATTTTATGTATTTTATGGGTGATTTATGACAAGATGATACGATAGTTTTTCATGCTGGGCAAAAAAATCATTAAAAATCTGAAAATTATGCTATGAGAAAAATAAAGACACCATTTTTTTCTGTTTTTCAAGACGAATCTAATGATGTCACTTTCATTTATATTGGTTGGACCGTTTGTGTGTGGTAGATTTTATAAAATTGTTTGTTTATATTCAATATGGCTACCATTACCATGGCAACCGGTTACGTAACTCACCAATTTCATGTTTAAATATAATGTCAATAACCCATCATCATTGTTGGTTCCATTAGGGATAGCTTACAATCAAACATAGAAAAACTAATTTTTCTGGTAGTGTCCCCTCTTAAACGACAGTGGTGAGGTTGGGTAATGTCTGTCCAAGTTCAGACATTGTCTTTTACTTATTTTGGGCGCGTTTTTCTGAAGATCTACTATTATTATAAGCTAAGTACCTTCCTTCTATGAATGGAGTGGAATAAAAAGGAAAAAAGACAACAAAACAAACTTACCTAGATGAGGTAACCGGTGTTGCCCGGGATAATCCTTATTTGACCCTCGCCCACATCCTCTCTCTTTCTCTCTCTCTCTCTTTCTCTCTCTCTCACTCTCTCTCTCTCTCTCTCTCTCTCTCTCTCTCTCTTTCTTTCTCTCTCTCTCTCACTGGTAGATTATAAAGCCAGGTCTGCCCACATTTCCCTCACATTTAGTGTGAACTATGCGGGCGCTTATCTCTGTTTCAATCTCTTTATTATCTTTTCTTATTCGTTTCTTTCACATTTTGTATGACTCTCCTGCGATTTCCGTATCTCTTGAGACTACTGACTAATCGATATAATTTATGCACTTCGAGATCTTTTGTAAATACATTGATATTGTCAAGAACAGATTTGATTCATAAATGTTTCCACTGAGTAAATTTTTGTGAGAGAGCAGTGAGTAATTTTTACAAACGTAATTATTGTGCGAGCCAGCATAACTTGGTCTCGTAAACAATTTGTTTTGAACAGTTTTTTTTATAATAGATAGACAGAAGGTGTGGGGAAGGATAGACGGACAGCGTAGGTGTGCATGACTGAGCACTTGTTATATCTCGTGTTTTGAACTAGGTTTAGTAGAGAGGGAAGGGGTGAGTAGGAATTAAATGTTGTTGAGACGTCGGTTGACGTACAGAAAATCCGTGATCCAGAGTAAAAGCTCGGGGTTTTGAACATGTTAAGAATTTATTGCTATAAAATTACATTTTATTGTCTTGAGTGATTCGACCTTTGATGTCGACCCAAGGTCGTTGCGTAGGGCTGTTACTTAAAATAACTCAGTTCGGCAGCTGAGCTAGAAGTGGTTGCACCAATCACAATCCAGGAATTAGACGGTAAGCTGCAGATGCAGTCCAGTATTTAAGGCCATACAGAACTTAGTTCTGGGCCACATGTAGACAATCCATTTACGAGGTGGACGGCGAGCTCTCAGCCAGATGAGAAGTCATAGAGACGCAGCGATTGAGCTGATATGTACAGTGATGGAGCATTGTCAGAAATCTACGCTCCTGAGCCCAAGCCTACTTGTTTGAGCATTAAACCCACAGCGCTAATATCAACAGCCCTCACATTGTGAGGGCCGAATGGTGAGCTAAAGATTTTAATTCCATGCTGAATTTACAGCCAGCTACACATGTAGACTGTTGACCAGTACTGCCAGACCACATGCATTTCCCGCGACCACGTGTGAACTACACCAGAGCGCTCCTGGCAGAGACGCTATATAAATATGTTTTAGTATGAAGAGAGATAGAACTTTAAACCTTACAGGATCCGTCGCCCTCGGGCGCGGATTCTTTTGAATGTAAATTTATTGTGACTTAGGTAACTTCATATTACATTACCTTAAGTACTTCATATTTGCTCCTCAGCTTAGTTGAGCATTTTCAGTTGCTATTGTATTCGTTATCTATTGTATATTTTATCTTTGAATTTGTTAGATATATAAACTTTGCAGTCTGTTACTCAAATTGATTTATTTAGTTTTTAGAGTGAAAGTTGTTTATTTGGTTTTGTTTTTTTTTGTGCTCGTGTGATTGGGAAGCGGACCTCTTGATCTATATTCCCCAATATCCCGATCCGCGACAGATATAATCATAGCCACAAAACTTGTTCATTATGACATAGTCGTCCTTTTTTTCCTTTCTTTTTTACCCATGAGCGGAAAGAACATCGATTTTCTCGGTAACTGTCATTTAAATTTGTTTGACATTAATTTTAGTTTAAGCCTACAGATCTATTTCACGCCAGACCTTATGCAACTTTATTTGTTAGACTCTAGGCTGGTTTCAGTCTGTTACGTCAGGCTTTTGAAACATGATGATTAGACTACAGTACTGAAACGTTTCTTCCTGACCAAACTGAGCAAAACACTCAAATGTGACTGTGAACCTCGGACGGGAAAACGATCGGTGTCTTCTTAGCGAACGAAACTCCATGCACTCTGATATTTAGCGAACGAAACTCCATGCACTATGGTATTAGTGAACGAAACTCCATGCACTATGGTACTTAGTGAACGAAACCCCATGCACTATGGTACTTAGTGAACGAAACTCCATGCACTATGGTACTTAGTGAACGAAACTCTATGCACTATGGTACTTAGTGAACGAAACTCCATGCACTATGATATTTAGCGAATGAAACTCCAGGCACTATGGTAGGGTACTCATAATATATCGATCACTTTGGTTTCCAATGGCCAGTTGAGGTAACAACGTTTCCCCGATTATAACTGGTGAAACTGTAAGGGTATCGAAGTGTAATGGAGCTGTGCCAGCACTGCGCCTTGTGCTCACGTAACCTGCAAGTTGACCTACATGTATCTATGAATCGATTTCTTATATCTATGAATCGATTTCTTATTATAACTACCGTAACTTTTTTTATCAGTGCTAGATACAGTCACAGATAACATTCAGATCAAACCCTTTGCTTTTCCAGCGTTCTCGCTCTCTCTCTCTCTCTCTCTCTCTCTCTCTCTCTCTCTCTCTCTCTCTCTCTCTCTCTCTCTCTCTCTCTCTCTCCCCTCTCTCTTTCTCTCTCTCTCTCTCTCTCTCTCTCTCTCTCTGTCTCTCTCTCTCTCTCTCTCATTATTATCTATTCACTCTTTTCAAAGTTTGAAAGTTAGTTTTGTATTTGTTTGAGTTAAATATTTCATCTGCAGGTTCTATTATGTCTAACAGGAAGACAACAGTCACCTGAAGTGTCCCAGCCCCCGAAGCTTGACCAACACCTGTAAGAGTATGAACAGAGTTAGTGCGCTTTCATTCGTTTGGTTGTTTTTTTTATGATGAGAACCTGGCAGGTCACGAAAGCGAATGATTGACACAGAGTGAATTCGTTCGTTTTCTTTCATGATCTCTCACATGTTTAGGTTTTCGTTTCACATTTATTATTCCATCGGTCATGGAACGAGCAACCAAGCTCATGTTGCTGTACTGGCTTAAACGCAAACAAAAGAGAACACTCGTCGATATTGGGTATCATCATCATTATCAAGTGCCCTGCCGGCAGGCGTTGGCGATCATGATTCTCCATCTCTCGCGATCTTCTGTAGCCCTGATGCGTCGTTGATGGTGTCCATTGCCAGCCAGGCCTTTGGGTCGTCCGGCATCTTTATGCGTTGTCGTCCCCTGCTTCTTCTTCCATTACGTTTCCCTGTTGTTACTAAATGTTCTAGTATTGGGTATACAGTATCTATATATATATATATAAAAAAGAGGACAGCACAGTTCTCTTTTGCACGTCTTCAAGCAGGCGTTCGGTGTCCATGATGAAACAATAGGGTAAGTTGAAAAAACTTCAGAACACGAGACAACGCGTATGTAAATTTATTGCAGCGCTAAAAACGCCCTCTCGTAACACGAGAGGCCACGAGAGCCATGAATCCAAAATGAGAAGAACCCACTCTGTTTGACCGTGAACCAAGGAGCTTATAATACTACTCCTTGCCGTGAACAGGATTGGTACGCTTTCATTCATTCGGTTTTTTTTTCCTGAGACCCTAGAAGGTCATGAAAGCGAATGATTCACACAAAATGAATTCGTTTGTTTTCTTCCATGATCTCTCACATGTGTAGGTTTTTGTTTGACATTATTATTTCATCAGCCATGGACCCAAAAACCAAGCTCATGTTGTACTGGCTTACATGCAAACAAAAGAGAAGACGTCGATATTGGAAACACAGTACATAAATATTAATTATATACAAGGTGGGCCAAAAGTAGGGTTACAGTTGACACTATAATTTATATCTAAAACTGTCACCCTACTTTTGGCTCACCCCGTATATATGGTGAACGATATGCATAGTGAATTTCACAATTTAATGGACCAAACTATTCTATTTGGGAATGAAGCCTTTGACATTTCAAACTCTACTTTAGAGAGTTGGACCCAGGATTGAAAAAAGAAGAACCAACTTTAGAAAAACCTTTCATGAATTCACCAAAGATGAACGGCCTGTCATCACACCGAAGAAAGTCACGGCTGACTTCAGAATACGATAGAAAATCACAAAGCAAATAAATGCATTTTTATTGCAGCACTTAAAACGTTCATTCGTGAAAAACACGAGAGGCCTCGAGAATCATGGACCCAAAACGAGAAGAACCCACTCTGATGCGATCTTATTCATTAGTATTTTTGTACCTTTCATTTATGAACGTAAAACGAATGATATTGCATTACAATAAAATTGCAGTCTCTTTGCCTCGTGTTCCTACGTCACGCCGAAGTTCTTTTGGTGATAAAGATTTTCTTTTCTTAATCGTCATCAGTCTCTCTCTCTCTCTCTCTCTCTCTCTCTCTCTCTCTCTCTCTCTCTCTCTCTCTCTCTCTCTCTCTCTCTCTCTCTCTCTCTCTCTCTCTCTCTCTCTCTCTCTCTCACGAGTCTGAATAACTGGATCGAGTTTTGTGTGTAATTCAGAGTGTGTGTGATTAGCTTTGGTATGTTTATTGGCCATGGCTAAATACTACACTCCATAAGAATGATATTCACATTAAGACATATTATTTCAATCTTGTTTTGTGTTTTGTTTTAAAAACTGCACAGCGGCCACTAACATAACAGTGTGTGTGAATTTTTGACTATTATGACAGCTGGTGGCATATGTATTATTTGTGCGCCTATCAGCTTGTGATGAGGCTTGTTGCCGTACATCATGTCTTAGTCGACGAATCGGCGAAACCCAATTAAAGATCCAATCGTTTTGGTGGACTAACAATTCGTTTAGTGTTTCTGTTTGTTCGGCACCTGAACCTGAACTCTCTTCAATTTGATCGCTTGGTTGAGGCTGTAGGCTACGTATTTGTGATAAGTGCCTCCATTGCTATTGGTACAGGATTTGGAGCAGACAGTGACCTCAGGTGGATTCGGGTCACCGGGATTCTGCTGTAGTTTGATACCATTCCGTCAAATGTCTGGGTGGAGATGTTTTCATATCTGACATACTTCAGATTTAACTCGTTCGCTGTGTCGGGGTTATATTCTACTGCTTCCCGTATCAAAGAGGCATCGCGTATTGGTTGTGTAGTTCTCGTAGTTGTTTGAGGCTTGAATAGAAAGTTTGCAATAAAACCAAAGTCTGATTTGCAGACATTTCATTGAGAGGCGGTGTTGTCGATTGTTTCTTCCGGTTGCCAATGTAAGTTGCCTGTAGAATGGTCGGCGTATTTGCCGGCGTGCCATTGTCATTCATTGATTTGATTAGAACTTGACGTTTGTGGATTCAATCTTTCTTGCATGGAAAGGATGTGCACATGATTATGCGAAGCAGTTGGCAGTTGTGATGAGTCTGAACTCTTGAAAGATCGATGATAGCAAATTAATGGGTAGCCTAATGATTCGTCTTGTGGCATAGAAAACGTGGCCTCATAGCCTTGCATTGCCAGGACACCAAAAAATACCACACACTGTCTTTAAATCCACTATTAACAACTTCATTAAATCGAGATGGCAGGAAAGCTGGGATGAACAAACATCAAATAAACTACATTTTATCCAAGATCAACTTGGACCCATGCTGTCAACAAAATCGGAGAGATGAAATTGTACTTAGTAGACTCCGTCTGGATCGTATCCACTTCACACATTGCTTTTTACTTAAGGGGGAAGATCCCCCCCGAAATGTGTGGCATGCAATTGCCAACTATCAATAAAACATATTTCAACTGAAATTGTAGAGTTCACGCATATCCGAAGAGGGCGCTTTGCCTGCGGATCCATGAAAGAATTAATGGCCCAGTTCAGTACTGTACAATTTGGTTGCTGTTGCTTATCGATAGCTCGGTCTGAATACAGTACGACATGGACCTCCAGTGCATCTTGTCATTTCAGAAAGAGGTCGAATCCTACAAGTTGATTTAACAGACTTTTATATTCACAAAATTCATAGACATACTTTTCAGCACGGGCCTTTTCCCGTTCGATTTTTAACACGGGCCTTTTCCCGTTAGATTTTTAATTTCACTTTTATTTCTTACCTATAGGCAACTGAGGGCTTAAAGCTAGCCCAAAGGGAGAGAACGAAAAACCGTGAGAGGCGCAAAGTGGCCGTTATTGTGCCGACGCGCCGTTAAACTCAAACTCAAACTTTCTATATCTACAAAGCGCAAAGAAGAAAACTCCAGCTCAGGCTACAGTTTAACGAAAAACAGTTCAGTTCCATAAGATTTGATTTAGTGTAAAATAGGAGCAAATGCAAAATTTGAAATAAATCCAACAGTTTTCTAGAAAATTAATGCTGATTCCTCTTATGGTAAAATTAATAGACATACGAAAGTTAGGTGAGGCTCCTCAGTGCAGCGTTAAAACATGACGGGGTATAAAGTAATAGAAATGAAGAAACCATGGTGAGCATTATTTTTTTAAGACCCGGCTTAGGCTGGGCCAATGTGCTTTCTAACTACATGTCTCGTTATTCCCATGGACTCGCCCGAGACACAGAATGCCGAGACGAACCATTCCTTCTCCCACTACAGTGGATGCTGCTCAAGTCGATGTCTATGGCACCAACCCAACAAGATCGACTTACCTGAAAAATCGACTTAGTACTTGCTCAGTTATGCCCCTTGATTAAAGAAGAGGAAACAATCTGGATGCGGTGTCGTAAAATTATTTGCCCCACCACTGCCTGCTTCTTGTTTGTCTTTTGGACTCCACAAATCAGTGCTTCTTTTCTTTTAATAACAGCGTTTTTAGTGTTTGCTAGTCATAAGGAAACTTGCAATTCAATACGGCTGACGTATGGACCTGTACCAATAATCTCAACCTACTTTACAATTGGATTCATGCAATTGATTTGAATGAGTGAAAACAGAATTGTAACTCTAATGGAGAAGTGATTTGCAAGCAGGTGCTCGAACCTGGGCCTAGACGTGGTGGTCTGTGGACATTATAAAAACCGCAGAAAAACTGTGGTATGTGGACAGTAATTAGCCTACACTGCTCTCTCGTATCCTCGCGAATGACCTCTCCAACCTGTTCCTTTCTTTTCCGTCAGTCAAGCGCACCACAATTATTTAGCCAGCTTGCATTTATTTTGCTGATTCAGGTCGCCCCACTGTATCAAAACCGGTCGATCAAAGGGAGAGACAGGCAGCGCCCCCCTCCTTCCCCCCGCCCCCATTCTTTTTTCTTTTCGACTGCCAGTCGCGTCTCCGCGACAACTTGCTTAAAATCTTCTTGGCTGAAGGTACCCGCCCGTGCACTTCAGCATGTCAAGCAAATGGAGAGACAGGCACACCATTATGTCTGTCACCCACTTGCGCTCTAGTTTTGAACGAAGCCACCAACAGGCTATGGTATGAAGAAGAAAGTTACAAGGAAAAGCACAGGGGTCACACTGTGTTAGGCCTTAGGCCCACGTGGGGTACAAAATAGGGAAAGAAGCATGTCAAACCGGCGAAAGGGCGGTGTGGATGTGACCGGGACATCGAGTTGTGCAGTTGTGTTTTCACCTGCGTCATCAAGTACGGGCCACAAAAAACATCGACTGTTGATTAATTTGATGTCGACTAAAGCAGTGTCTTATTAACTAAAACTAAAAGAGTTGCTGGGGATGCCTGCGGATCCATGAAATAATTATTTTCTGACGTGGACCCGCAGCGCATCTTGTCATTTCTGAAAGAGGTCGGCTTCTACACGTTGATTTAACAGACTTATCATATTTACAAAATTCATATTCTCAGCACGGGCCTTTTCCAGTTAGATTTCTAATACGTGCCTTTTCCCGTTATATATTTGGCTTCACTTTTATGTGATCTTACCTGTAGGCAACGGAGGGCTGAAAGCTCGGCCAAAGAGAGAGAACGAAAAAACCGTGAGAGACGCAAAGTGGCCATTATCGTGCCGACGCGCCATAAAGCTCAAACTCAAACTCAAATTGCTAGGGACGTGACAATTAAAATATTAATTTAGATGAAAATCAACTTAAGCAACGTCGACTCGGACTTCAGTGGAGTTTGCTGTATATGTCCACAGATAGCGAGCATATAAATACGGTGAGTACTACTCTTTTTCGTTTATTTATGAAGGGGTGTGGTGCGAATTGTTGCATTGTTGACATCAGTGATACCCGCGCAAAGTCGACGAAAGGAATACAACGAATTAAATTGGCTTGTCTCGGTATCCTGAGTTTCGGCTCTGGCTATTCCAGTAGAAAGGGGAAATAACGAGGTAAGAGATGTGTAATACCCTCCCCTTTTTATCTTTTTACATAGTCGCCTCCCTTGTTAGCATGTCATAATATGTACAAGTTATTGTTTTGTGTGACGACTTTACAACCCTTCGATCTGAGAAAGAATGAGAGCAGTTCACGCGTATAAACAGTTTAAAACAGTCTATTATCGTGAAATTCATCCAATGGCGTAGCATCCAGCTGTGCTAAGCTCGTGAATAAAATAACTTCAGTGTTCTGACAATGGCTTAAAACGGGTCAATTGTTCAGACAGCTTGCTTGAGCGCGCATCTAACCAGGTATGTATATAGTCTTACAATTGTTTGTCCACCGAAAACCCTTGACGAACCTCCAAGCTTTTGACCGTGTGATTTGTAAATAATCAGGGTGGAAGAGAATTCAAGATGTACCTTTTCTAGTACAGTGCTATTGTAACTTATTTTCACCGCTTCTCGTATGAGAAATGACTGGTTGAACGCGCTGGCCAGATCCTGGACATAATTTTATTCTGAATACATATTGTATGATTTCCTCTGAGCTTTTTCGTTCGATATGAAGGAAAGTGATTCACATGCTCGAAGTGCACTTTGGTCAGTCTCAACGAAAAACCTGGTCACATCATTGACCAAACACTATTAAAAGTTTTGAGTGCGGAGGGCGTGGGGGGGGGGGGGGTATTCCTAGTTGACATGAATGCCCAGGTGTATTTTCATGCATGAGTATCGCAGTGGAATGCCAAATCTCATGACGCGTGGATTTGATCTTCGCCGTATACCGTTCAGGCTAATTTTCTGTTTACATAGTCTCGGGACTTCTTGTTATTACGTGGAACTGCATTCCCTGTACGTGCAGAGGCCAGTGAAACAAATGCATGATTGTTCCTTTGCTTTGTTGGTCAGGGTGCACGTACACATTCTAGCACAGACTTTAATTGGAAAGGAGTACCTTATGAGATACACAACTTTAGTTGGGGGCGCATATTTCATGTTCTGAGTGTTAATCGCCGAGCCTCGCATTTACTATAAAAACATCCACATAGAGATCTAACTCCCCAGAGGGGACGCTGTCCCCCTTCGACCCCTCGCTCGACCCCCCCCCCCCACCCTTTCAAGATTCGGTGATTCATGAATGTTCAAGGGTATCTGGTTCCAGATAAAAGGTCCGAATAATTGAAGGCCTATTGTTTTATAGTTTTTTTGATGGGATTCTTAAGATTGTTTTGTCACTTGATGATCTTAATAACCGAGATGGTGTGTAGATTTGTAAAGAATTTTTGAGATAGCTGGGCGCGGTGTTATTTAAACATTAATGGAGCAAAAAACGGCAATTTTGTATGTAATTCTTTCTGTTATAGGAAGCCAGTGCAGTTCTTTTAACAAAGGCATAACGTGGTCAGCTTGTTTCTTCTTGGTAATCAATTTGGCTGCGTTGTTTTGAATGACTTGAATTTTAGACAGTTTATCTGATGTTATTCCAGCAAGAAGAGAATTGCAATAACCTAGGGAGGTCTTCCCCCCGTCCGCGCCACTTACCAAAAAGTTAACAAACATAATATGATTAAGATATAAGCTTAAACAACCTGCATTGGAATGGTCAGATGGATCTGGGGGCGTGAAGGTCTAGTCAGTTTGTATCAATGGGCGGTAGTCAGATTGACTAATCAGGCAAAAAGGGGCAGGGGTAGTTGTGTTTTCTTGACTGGCGCGGACGGGCGGAAGACCTTCCATAACCTATTCGAGATAAAATGAGTGAAGTAACTAAACTTTTAAGCTCTACATTTTAATTGTTTTTAATTACCTGGTGGGTGTAAGTAACATTCATTTGTTTCCACGAGGCGCGGACTCGTAGGATTGGCAAATGTTATATCATATGATAGATAACATAAGAATTATTTCATAACCCCATGAAAGGGAATTAGCTTTCAAAGAGCGTTTAATTAAGAGCATATTATTATGGACACGTGCATTTTACGCATTATTACAGTAGCACGGCCTGACTTAGTAAAAGATATAACCCGTGAAGTAACATGAAATGCAAACTTAATTAACATAATGGCACACAGGTCTGGCTATATAATAGTAAAGAGCATTGAGCAGATGCGTTGCTGAGGTAAATTGCAGATGGCAAAAAGGATTTTTTGTATCTTCCTTTGTTTGCTTTGATGTATATATTATTCTATTGCTCATGGATAATCTAGAAATTTGGTGAAACAAGGGACGGCAATTGTCGTGATAAATTTTACAGTCATCGTATTATTGTATTGCTCACGGATAATGTAAAAATTCGATGAAACAAGGTATGGTAGCTTGTCATGATACATTTCTTAACACAATTATTATTCAGTTGCTCATGGATAATATAGAAATTTGATGAAACGAGGGATGGTAACTGTCATGATAAATTTCTTTATTTTTGTATTTTTTTGTATTTGTATTTTGTATACTTCTTTAATCCCATTTGGGAAACTTGCCTTTGTGCCATTGCAGCCCAGTTACAACTGGAGCAGGCACGTCGTCGCCACAGTGCAGCGCCGGTCAGCGGTTTTGTTTTCTTTTTTGGGAGGGGGAGGGAGGGAGGGGAGGGAATGGTAGGGATGAATTTTTATTTAATTTTGCCCGGGAAGCGACCTGTTCGGCCTGCTCTTTAGGATTCCAACTGCCAAGGTATCTTTAACGTGCGCAAAGTGCACACGGGCCCTCCGAATTTTTTCGTCCTTATCTGAGAAGACTAGGTACTCGATCCCGGGACCCTTGGCATGAGAGGCGAGCACCTTGCCTCTAGACCACCTTGTCCCCATACACAAGCATTTTGGGCACAGATGGTCAAAAGTGGCAAAAGCTGTGTCTGTTATGTTGTATGTTTTCTTGATGTCGGATGATGTTATACATAATATATTATTTTTTGTTCGTTCTTTTTAGTTGTTATTTGCATTGTAACTTTTTCCCCCGTGACGTACTTTGAGTGAGTGTGTGTGTGTGTGTGTGTGTGTGTGTGTGTGTGTGTGTGTGTGTGTGTGCGTGTGTGTGTGTGTGTGTGTCTTGGGGGCTAAAAAGTAAGTGTGAATAAAACCTGTTAAAACAACAAACATTTAATCAAGTCATTTCATCCCCCCACCCCCAACCTTATTTTAACACCCTAAAACAAAAGGGCATGATCTAGACTAGAATATTTATAGGGGGAATGGAGGGGGTTACTATATCCCAACATTTTTTCCACAACGCAATAACTAATAGATGAAGACAGTTATAGGTTAAAGACGAAGCGAGAGAAGTCAACGGGGAAAGCAGAAAGAAGAAAGAAGAAAACAACTCAAGAAACAGCAATCAAGAACAGGGGGCCAACAGCATTAGGCTGAGGCCCCCGAGAAACAAAATGACTTCAGGCGGGGGTTACAGTATCTCAAAATGTCCGGGGGTAATTTATAAGTGCAGTAATTCTATTCACAATGATTTTTCTCCCTTTGTCTGTGCCCTTCCCTCCACCTTAACTCCTTTTCTCTTCTGATGTTGCAAGAAGTTTTTTTTTTACTATTTGCAGGCAGTGCCTACACGTTCAGCAGATTTCCATTACTTGTAACATCGAATTAAGCGGAACACCGGCATAGGAAAACCAAGGGCAAGAAATATGGGAAGTTTGACGTTGCCCGAACTGGAGAGTTATGACGCATTTCAGCTGTCCTTGAATTCCCTGAGTGGCGTGGACAGTAAAATAATGCTCTCTACACAGGAACTGAATGAAATTTTACAGACCACAGGTGCAAGTTTCTACCTACCTGCCTACTTGCCTACCTATCTATCTAACGTACTTACCCACGCATTCACCTACCCATTTATTTATCTATCCATCTATCTGCCTGCCTGCCTGCCTGCCTGTCTGTCTGTGTGTGTGTGTCTGTGTGTCTGCCTGTCTATGATGCATCATTATGACTGACATTTTAAACAGACTGCCACGAGCACGCTGCACTTGTGACGATGAAGTTTGTCTACGATGGACTGCAGATCTTTTACAAATAAGAATTGATTAGTTCCTGGTATATTGAATACAGTCTCCCGTGCTGTAGGTCTGTGGCAGTTAGTTACCTCTTGTTCTCACCAAATGATGTGCATATTTACCTTATCTAAATGGACGTTGTTTTTAATTTAATATGAGCCTTTATCTAATTAGTTTGTCAGCCAAAAAAAAATGTTCTTTTTAAAATCATTTCAGCTTATTGTTTTTTTCCGATTTAACACCCAGCAAAAGGGCATCAACCCTACCCCTTCCAGAAGAAAATGGCTGTGTCCTGTCAAAAGTATTTGAGCTGCAATTGTCAGTCTTGTAAATTGAATGTTTGGAGCTTACCTTGCACTGCAAACCTGGACAGAGTGTAAAATTATTATTTCTGAAAAACTTGATGTCATTGATTCATAGTGCTGAAAACTGACATGATTTGATCGGCTGCGGGGGGGGGGGGGGTCTCTCGTAGGCGTTGCAGACACGGGAGAGTATGCGCGGTGCGCCTTTGTCTACAGGATGCAAGCAGCGGCTGGGGGCAGTTAAAGGATGGAAGAAGAAGGAAAAAGGAATGGTACAAGTCCTCTTGTGACATCGTCACGTGTCCTCATAACTTCCAGGATTGTAAGGGCTCTGCATGGTGGAACACCACACCACAAGCCTCCATCTCTCATGGCTGTATGGTAATGCTTCGGTTTGGTCAAGCTTTTCCCAGCCTACTCAGTGATGTTGTCGGTCCATCTCTGTCTCTTTCCTCCTTCTCGTCTTTCCCTGAACTGTTCCATAGAGTTTGGTCTTGTAGGGGCCACATGTTCTGGTTTTGTGTTCATGTCGTTTCAGCTTCTTGGTTTTTATAGTAGGCAAAGGTTCTTCCTAAAAAGTGCAACTACGAAAATGTAAATAAATTCAGAACAGGGAAGTTAATTATTTTAATTTTGTTCTTTCTCCAAAATTTAGGAACCGTATCATTTGACGATGCTGATTCAAGTCTGTCCAACAACCCTTTTCTATATGATGTCAAGTCGTCAGTGGGTGTGGCTAAAGTAGATCCTACAACCTTGAGATATGCACCTTGGTTATCAACCAATGAGAGGAAGGTTGGAAGGCTTATGTGTGAATTGGTTCCTGTGGCTAACCAATCAGCTAGTTCTTTCTCACCAAGGGCTGCTGCCATGGCGCAAGTAGAGAGGCTGCGGGAGGAATTTGGACTGACCATGATATCGGCCTTTGAAATGGAGTTTCTGGTGTTTGAGGTATGTTTGGGTCAGTTTGTGATTGCAAAAGGTTTTTTTTTTTTTAAATATTGCTTGTTTAAAGTCTACTGACATTTTCTCTGGGCCAGGTTACCAGATTTATACAATAATTATCAAGTTCGACCATCTAGTTAATTTTGATGAAGTAATTGTATTATCCGGTCAACATTTCTCTTTATTCTCGATCTGTTTAATATCGAATTAGAGGTCAAGTCTGAAAGTCTTTTGATCACAAATAATCATGAAAATGCGTGTTGACTTTTTTTTTCTGTTTCTCTGTCTCTTTCCCACCTATGTTAAGTACAGTTGCCATAACATGCAGTGTCTTCAGATAGTGAGAATACTGTAAAGACTTCACGTTGCTCTGACTCTTAATTTTCAGCTGCTCTCATTTTACACATTAAGATAAGAAAAGATAAGAATCATTTTGTTATCCCACGAGAGAAATTCAAATTGTCAAAGCGTTTAAGAGCACATACAATGGTACACACATCTTGAGCTTAATTACATAAACATATAACTCTATAACAGGCTTATGACATGAAATAAGATGGCATGGAACCTTGGTAAAAATGTGGCGCACATTTAGCTACAATGTCTTGTTGAGGCGAATTGCGGATGGCAGAAAACATTCTTCTGTCGCACACATCAGTCGCACAAAACGCGGCTGTCTCTGAAACATTTTGCGGATCTGTACCGTATCAGAATTTTGTTGACTAAACGAAAAAGGGAACTGTAGCCAATATAAATTGTAACTGTAACACTTAGGATTAAACGATAAATATTTCAGTGCGTAAATTCACATCACCCGCATTTTGCCAAACAATTGTGAGGTTTCAATGAGCCTGCATGCTCAATAATACGTTTAATACCCAGTATTGTGGGAAAAGAACTCAGTAAAAAGCATCTATTCTTGGCCAATTTCAATAAGATGATTCTCAATGGTCACAGCTGTTGAAGATACAGAAGGTGAATATGAGACGCTGTTTAACGATGACAGTTTTACTTCGTCAAATTTTAATAAGCTTTTCTGTGGCTACTTACATACAAAAATCGAATGAACAGTAAAAAGATGGAGACAAAATAAATGGTGACTGATGTAGTAAAAAAAAAAAAGCAGACTGCTAATGACGGCCGACGCAGTAATTAAAGAGCTGAGTGCTAATGATGACTGACGCAGTAAGAAAGGACCGAACGCTAAAGGTGACGGACACAGTAAATTAACAGCTGAATGCAAAAGATGAGTGACTGGGGCAGTAAATATGAGCTGAATGCAAAAGACGACTGACGCGGTAAATTAACAGCTGAATGCAAAAGATGAGTGACTGGGGCAGTAAATATGAGCTGAATGCAAAAGACGACTGACGGGGTTAAATAACAGCTGAAGGCAAAAGATGAGTGACTGGGGCAGTAAATATGAACTGAATGCAAAAGACGACTGGCGCGTTAAACAGCTGAATGCAAAAGATGAGTGACTGGGGCAGTAAATATGAACTGAATGCAAAAGGCGACTGACGCGGTAAATAAAGAGCTGAATGCAAAAGGTGACTAAAGCATTAAAAAAGGGGCTGAGTGGAAAAATTGCTGAAACATTAACAAAGAGCTGAATGCAAAAGATGACCGCCGCAGTAAATAAAGAGCCGAATGTTTTCACGGTCGGATAAGAAAGGCTGTATCACAATGATTCCGTGAAATAGCAAAATATTATTCCCAGTTGGATTCTTCCTGCCTCAGCCAGATGTTAGTACACATTGTAGACTTGACCAGTGTTCAAATGAATTCTGTGTCATCTCATGGTTGTTTCACTTCTCCGGCAGATCTTTGGTATTTGATTTGGTATCATAAAAAGTTAAATGACAAACGTGTTTGAACCAAGTAGCATAGGCCTACCTTGTATGCATCGTCAAACACAATAAAGGAAAGGGTAGCAGATTTAGGTTCCTATACAAACATTGCAGGAGCACAACTGCATGCTGATGGAAACACATTTTAACTGAATGTGTAACTTCATGCATTATATCCGAAGAAGAAGACACTTACCGGTACCTGCGGGTCTATGAAAGAATTATTTTCCGTAGTGGACCCACAGCGCATTTTGTCATTTCTGAAAGACGTTGAACTCCGCAAGTTGATTTAACGGACGTTTATCATATTTATTATAAGCTTGTAGACATAATTTACACCCCGTTAGATTTTTAACACGGGCCTTTTCCCATTAGATCTTTAACTTCATATTTATCTGATCTTACCTATAGACATCTGAGGGTTGAAAGCTAGGCGAAAGAGAGAGAACGAAAAAACCGTGAGAGGCCCAAAGTGGCCGTTGTCATGCCGACGCGCCATTACACCCAAACTCAGACTTAAACGCATGCTGATGTTTATGTAATTATCAAGAAAATACAACACCTGGGCAAATTATAGCAGCCTGACCGGTTTATTCATTTCGGTGCTCCTTACTTTAAAGGTTGTTTCTTTTTGGGGGGGGGGGGGGGGGAGGGCGCGATTACATTAAGACTACCCAATAGATAGCAATTAATGACAACTGGCTGACGAGGAGAGAACGTAACGTAATCCAAACACAGCTGAGCTATTTTTATATTTTAAATCATGATTCCGAATTCCGACATCCTTGCAATTTTTTTTACTTCACTAGCTGAGGTCCCCGGCCCTGCCGGGGATAAATCGGTTTGAATATTGGTTTCAGTTCTGGGTGGTTATTATGGACCTGCTTCATCTGGCCTGTTCCTATTTGTTTATTTTATTTTTGTTTGTTTGTTTTTAAATAAGTCTTACTGCTCTGCCTTTGTGAGTTGACACCCTGCGCATCCCGTACAACAGCATGATTTGCACACGGGTTAGTGTGTTTGATATTGAACACATCGCAGGTAATGATAACGAAACCTTAAAATGGCGAACCATGACTCGAAATAGATCTGAATGATGGCGAAACAATAAATTTCCAATAAAAAAAACTACAGCGATTTGAGACTTGTATGCCTACTGATAGTACGTTTTTTAGGGGGCATGCTGCATCAGTGCATGCCAGATCTAGCTCTCACAGACACTACTGTGATTATGAATCGAATTCCGGGGCCGGAAGTGGAAAAGCGATTAACAAAGAAAGAGGTCATAGGTTAACGAACGTACAATTCGGATCAAACGCTCTCGCAAATTTACTGTTCCATTCTTATCGCATTATTGGAATAACTCACGAATCCCATAAGCTTCTTTATGCCTATGTACATAGGAACACTGGTCAGTATCGTACAATTGTGTGTGCCAAATTTCAGTTCAATATGTCCAGTAGTTTTTGAGTCCATAGGGAACAAAGGGGTTTTCTTACATTTTTTTTGTATAGATTTGGTACCTCTTTACAAGTTCAAGTAACGGGATGTAACCGTTTATACAAAAAATATATACATTTATAATTCCTTTGATGACAGCTTCAATATCAACAAATATATGTTCTTTTTGGAACAGAAACTGTGTTTTTCCTAATGTCACAAAAAAGTCATAGAAATCTCCAGATCAAGATTAGTGACGCAAAGGCGAATGCCATGACAATTTCCCAGTCAAAGACTGGTACGGAAAATACTATGTAGTACAAACACTAGTTTTACATAATAATATTTTCCCAAAACTAAATAGCACTGGTAAACTGGTATGCAGCGAAAATGGTGCAAATAGAAACACATCCAAGTTTGGCACTTGGTACTTACATTTAGTCCCTCGCTGAGAAACCCTATTTTGTTTCACAATATCTGCTGCCTGATTGATCTCATTTATTTGTTGTACACAAAGCCCGTAAAATTTGGTGTTATGTAGATCTATAGTTTTACGTGACAACGCTTTGCCTTGGTAGACTTTGACAACCAAATCTACGTCTCCCGTAGAATTCGAGAGGTTTATTTCAATCTCATATATATATATGACACGCATTTTATTGATCTGTTTCCAGACGGAAAGAAGACTAAGGTATTTTTGCCAGGCAGTTTTATGTTACTTGAAAAATAACATAATTTCAGTTTATCTAATCTGTGATGCATATGCACATGGGTATGCATTCTGGTACATATCAGAGCATGTTGTGCCAAGAACAATCAACTTTTAATCACTACACTTGTATTTTTATCCTCTCTTCTTGGGTCAACAGGAGGATGGGATCACTCCAGTGGATAAAAGTACCTTCAAAGCTTACGGCAGAATTGATATATGGAATAAAAATCGAAGAGCTGCGTTAGATGCTTGTCATTCGCTGGAAAAGGCGGGGCTTCCGTTTGAGTCTATCGCGATCGAGTCTCAGAGTGTCCAACTGGAAATGACGTTCCAGCCGCAGGAAGGCGTGGCATCAGCAGATACGGTAGTCATGACGAAGGAGGGATTACGATGCGAACTGGGCAAACACACACTGAAGCCAACCTTTATGGTCAAACCCGTCCCTTATGAGTCTACCTCTACTTTTCACTTCAATCATTCGCTGTGGACAATGGACAAGACTAATGCCTTTCGAGATCTAAGCGCGCCTGACTATCTTACCCCTCTTGCACGGCATTGGATGGCAGGCCTTATAGAACATGCACCGGCATTAACAGCACTGCTGTGTCCAACTGTCTCCTGTCTTGAAGGACTGAACATCCATTTAACTCCTACCTATGCAACCTGGGGTCCTGATGACAGAAGAGCATTTATTCGTCTCAAGAAACAAAGGGATAACATTTACATGGAGAACCGCTTGGCCAGCAGTAGTTGTAACCCATATCTGAATGTAGCTGCTACAATGGCAGCGGGCATGGATGGATTAGCCAGGAAGCTGGAATGTCCACCAAAAAATGATCCAAAGGCTAAACGGATTCCCAGAACTATGGAAGAGGCCATAGCTTGTTTGGAGGCAGATGATATTTTGATCAAAGCCCTGGGTGAGGATCTGGTCAATGCTTTTCTAGCAATCTCCAAACGCAGTGTTGACCCAAAGGCAAAGGAAGACTTGAAAGAGTTGGATTATCGGCGAAAAATGTATTTTCATATTTGAGTCAGGCATGGCTTAACTGAAAAATGATAGGCTATATAAACAATGTACTGTTGTTCTGTTATATAAATATATCATATTATATTCCATAAATCAGATAATTTTCTTTCTTTTTTAAGATTCCATGGTTCTGCTTTTGGGCTGAGGAAGTGGGTATTTTGAATTTTATTGAAAACTATATTTATTATGATTTCATTTTTATTTGATTATTACACAGTAGTAGTTTAGCTGAATTCTGAGCTTTGCTTTTTTTTTTTTTTTTGTTTGGCATAAACAATGCATTGTATTCGTTTGGAAATTAAATTCATTTGCAATTAAGCACTTGTCCATTCTGATTTTCAGTGTTTCACTCATGCCACATAGTACTGCTGTTAAAGCTCCTGTTCCTGTGTAAGGGTGAAATAAATGACTCATGCGGTCATGGTGGCTTCATTTTGTTTCTCTTTATGTCCTAGTTTGTTTGTAAGCCAGGACAGGAGGAATATCCCTGTTCAAACCGATACCAGTGAATGTTATAGTAAACGAAGCCAGTTGTAAATACATGTACAATAATTTATAATCTTGAGTCACATTTTGACAAGAAATATGCCCTACATCATTTATCGTTACGATGGCATTGCCTTGAGGTTGTAGCATGGCACCTAGATAACCTCTATAAGTACATTTAGATGGTCCTGACATTCCCTGGTGACCATCGTAAGCTCAATGAGTATGTGACTAGATTATTATCCAGTATAACGAGTGGCCTCTACATAACGCAGTGTCAGACTAGATAAACTCATCAAATCCTCCAATCTAGCAGCTTGTCCATGACAGCTGATATGACGTACAATACACGAGGCGAGTGGTTATGGGCGCTTCTGGTTGGGTCTCGTTCTGTCCTGTTGTTATGTTATAGTCTGTCTATCGGGGATTTTTCTGTCCTAACATTCGGTTAAATTCCGTCTATCGTCTTCCTTTTTCCTAGCAGAACGTGACCGCTATCGTGTCGATGTGCATGCTTTCTCCAAACTCAAACTCTAACCCAGATAACACAATCATGAGCAAGTCATTGCAGGAAAGGGGAAAGATTCAAAGTTAAAGCCCGTAAGTTCAAGCTGAGGCACCACCCATGCCCTTGTTAAACCAACAGGTGCTAATCAGTTCATATTTCATACTGCTGTGGCCTGGCATGGGAAAGAAGGAGCTTATAATTATTCCTGAGTTTGAATTCGGAGAAAGGAGGTCGACCGACAACGGTCACATTGTCCTTGAGTGGAGGGAACGACAGTAGAATGAAGTGATTGAATGAGAGGAACTGGAAAGAAAGAGAGTTTGTAAAGAGTACCAAAATCTGCTTGATGTTACTTTGATACAGTGCAGAGAGAGAGAGAGAGAGGGGGATGAGAGAGAGGGATGAGAGAGAGGGATGAGAGAGAGGGATGAGAGAGAGGGATGAGAGAGAGGGATGAGAGAGAGGGATGAGAGAGAGAGAGAGAGAGAGAGAGAGAGAGAGCGAGCGTGCGTGCGTGCGTGCGCGTGCGCGCGCGCGCGTGCGTGTGTTTCAGAGAGAGGAGAGAGAGAGAGAGCTAATCTTGACAACAGTACACCTCAGAATTGTGAATGGTATAAAAATCTTTTTGTTTTTTTTTTACTTATCATTTAAAGAAAAGTAAAATTTTGTAAAATCAAATGTTAACAACAAAGTCAAGTGTATATAAAGTTCAGATCTCCACAATTCAAGATCCTAATCGTGGCTGGCTAATACACGTCATTGTCCTTCAGGTTTATGCCCATATAGATATGGGTATCTTCAGTGGACCAATGGCTTTAATCTTTCGTTCACAACTGTGACGCCACGTCTAGCTTTTTCTCGTTTCATTTGTCCCTTCCACCACCAGATAAGAGAAAGAACGATTGCCATCGCCAGGGTGACAGTAAGAAATGCACCCACAACTACACCAAAGATTTCACCCTTTGTTACAACATCTCCACATGCAGGCTTGTGTTCTGCGGTGTCTGTAGGACAAAAATCCACATGAGAAAAATCTTGACAACTTTTACAGGAATCTCTAGTGTGTTCTGTCTCGTCCATATAAGTTCCCTGTGGACATGGCTGGCACGTGTCTGAGTGAGTTGTAGCATTGGTGAACAGATACTCTCCTTCTCCACAGACTGGTGAACCAAAGATTTTGGTGGTCTCTTTTGTTGTCCTCACTACCATAAAGAGAGAAATAAATTAATAGCTGGTTAACATTCTTCAATATAAGTACGCTTGAGAGTAATCTAGCATCGTGTGTGAATATGTTTCTTCTTTGATTGACTCAGCTGTTCTCGTGGTGGGCGCGTGATATGAACTGGCTCAATATCAGATTTTCGTACATGTTTTGCTGTCTGACCTCTGTCTGTCTGTCTGTCTGTCTGATCGTCTGTTTGTAATGTCTGTCTGTCTGTCTGTCTGTCTGTCTGTCTGTCTGTCTGTCCAGGTTAGAGAAGTGAGGGGATGTTGTGATAATTCAGGTTAATTCAACGCACTTAGGCATTCCACTTCTGCTTATCCACCTTTCCTCAAGTTTACTGTCAGTTTCAATTTCTTTAGATCATTCTGTGAAATGAATAAAATTTGTTCAAATGCAATTAGTAAATTCCTCACAAGTCTGCGCATACCAAATTGGATATTTCTGGATGGAGGAGCGGGAGGATAGACCCCTGCCCCAGGTATGCCACGCCAAAACATTTCGGAAAAGTAATTTAATTTGAAAATAAGGCACAGAATAACAACAATTTGAATCATTCTGAAGAATGATTGCCCATTGAAACGTCGCTGGCTAATACAACTGTAAGTGTGTAAAGTGTGTAATCACCAGCTTGTCACTTGTAGAACGGCATAGATGTGTTGTGGTTAGGGGTCGCTCGGATTGCATCAAAGAGGACTGTATTTGGTGGAGATGTTGGTCTACACACGATCTTCACCAGGTTCTATCTCCACTTCTTGACTGAACTGAGTAACACACTACACACTACTTCTACATGCTTTCTCCATTGTGTGTCAAAGTAGGATGTTGTTACAAGTATGTATGCCCCCCATGCTTTTTTGGCTAAGGGTACGTATTTTAAAGCCTTTTCTGACTCCAGAGCTAGAGAACTATCCCGGAATGCTCTTTTGACAACAGCCTTGATAAATTATGATTGAATTAATTGTTCTTTCAGATTTTCTTTTTGTTTTCCTAGTTGTTGTTGTTTTTTTTTGGGGGGGGGGGGGGAGGGGGGGGGTCGAAAAGGACCATGGTAAGGTTAGGGATTCGATAAGATTTAGGGCTGAGAATAAGGACGGGGTTAGGGATAGTACGTATCCCTGGTGCAAAACGTTTAGGGTGCCTACGTACCTAAAACAACAGCGTTCAAAGTGTCAAGCGCATTCGGTGTGTAATTTGTAAGTATGACTAAAAAGAAAAAAGTTACACCATCGTTGCAATTTATGTGGAGGCAATGTTACCATCGCTAACGTCGCAACATTTGTTTTGTTATTATTAAATGTTGTTGTTAGAAGTCATTACAAAACCAAATGGAAAAAATATTGAAATGGTTCGCTTTTTCATGTCTTTACATGAAAACATCACACACACACACGCACACACACACACACACACACACATACACCTCCTCCAGTGTTACCTGTAGAGGATTCCAGTTGAGTTATGCATTCTGGCCCATTCGGGGTGTCGGCCACTGTCATGTTAGGTTGAGGGCAACAAACTGTGTCATGTGACAGGTCACATGCTCGTCCTTCATAAATGTTACCGTCTGTGTTGTCACAGCAACATCGGCACGAGAGACACACGCCAGTAGAAAAACTATCAGACGGTCGTTGTCGGTAGAAACCATCTACACAACCAATAACGGCTGGATGGGTGCTGTTACAGGGTCGGAGAATTTTCTCATTGACAGAATCTGGGACGTCACAGCTTTTGCAGCCATCAGTGATATCGTGTCTGTCTTCATCCATGTAGGAGTTTCTTGGACAAGTAGAACATACTTGTGTCTTTGAATCAAAGTACTGACCTCGCCCGCACTGTGGTCTGCATTCTGTTTGTCCTTCCCTGTTGATATAGACACCATAATTGTGTCCTGGACAACAGACGGTGTCGCTGAACTTCTGACACTGACGTTTAGGGAATAAACATTCTGTGCATTTCTGACATTGGCCCCTGATATCAGGGTAAGAAGATTGTGTCCGGTAGTAGCCGTCAATACAGTGAATTTCTGTGTCGTGAGTTCTGTTACATGGAGAGATCACAATCTCCAACTGAGGATCTCGAACTTCTGTACACAAGTAACATTGTCTGTGAGTGTGTACATTGTTTGGCATGAATTGTCCTGGAAAACACTCTAGACAAATGTCTGGACCAGAACGTGGTGTATACAGTAAGTATCCTCTGTGGCATAGATCTACAGGTTGAGCAGGCTGTGAGCACAGCAGAATCGCCTGGATGAAGTAAATCCAGCAATCTGTCCCTGGGTCCATTCAGCCTGTAATCGTTCCTGATAGTAGGACAGACAGAACCTATAAAAGTTTATTGACTTAAGGAGTTTTTGCATGTAATTGATAGTGGAAATGGAAAAGAGACAGACAGACCATATATGGGTTTTCTGAGTTAAGGAGTATTTGCATGTATTTTGGTGGTGTAAGTGGAAAAACAGACAGACATCACCTTCAAGGGTTTACTGAGTTAAGGAGCACATGCATATAATATATGTATGTTTTTGGTTGTGGAAGTGGGCCACATTGTTTAATTGTAATTATATGGTGATTTACAACATCACTGAGTTTATCAGATTACTGGATTATCCATCTCGGAAAGTTGGCAAGTTTTGGTATTTGAAATACAATATGTTATTAATTTTTTTCTGAAATATTTTGAAAACAACTAAAATTATTGACAAGTCTTTTGTTTTCTATACTCAGGGAGCATAAATTATACTATAATGGGAGTAGACAGTGAAAATATAAGCACATAAAATTTCGTGTCTGTGAGACCAAAAACTATGAAATGTTGTGTGGTGCCTCAACATTTTACAATAAATTATGTGGACACGTCCAATTTGGACAAAATTCAGACTTTTTAGGATTATTTATTTGTAGAAGAATACATCAATAAGTTGTAGGTACAAAATTTAATGTACAGTAGTCTACTGCAGGACGCAAATCCTGGGCCAAATTCGCTTCATATGGAAGAGTACTACACTTTTTTAGGATCCCTCATTGTCTTTGAGAAAATAACGACGTAAAATGAATCAGAATAACAGACTGAGCTAACATTCTTTTGTCTAAAAGAAATCCTTAGCTTCGCACCTTCGACTCATTAATCCCATACAGATGTGCATAGTTATTTCAATATCAAAAAACGAGCCACCATTAATCTTGCGCTGATAAAAAAAAAACCTACCTTCTTCACCCTCAAGAATCCTCACGACGGTCTGGTAGCTCATGCTCGACAGAACACATTTATTAATTTACAAATTTAGTTCTGACTAAATCTACAAATAATTTTTTCCGCCGTGAATTAGACAATCATAATTAACTGAGTACACTTGATTCCAGACCTAGTCATTTTTAAGAGGTCTTTTATCGTCGTTGTTTACTTTAACGTTAAAAAAAAAAATTAAATAAATAAACACGACTGTTGACATTGATGTGACAAGATGGCTGTAGATGAGGTGAACCATTGATGTGGGTTCCGCTTGTTGCAGCAGCTGGTTAGGCCGCAATATTCCTACGGTTCGGCCACAGCGGTAAAACTGCGCACTGTCAAAGAAGAATATAAGTCTAGTGTAGGGCACAAACGACGTTTATTAAATCATACATATATCTGCTCTCGCCTGGGGGAAGAGATGCAGTCATATAACAGTACATCAATCAACAACAAGACAAATGTATAATGTCACATGACATAGTTAAGACGACAAATATAAAAAATTAAAACGTAAATAATTCATAAAGAGTGAAGATAATAAACGAAACATGGGGTGTGCGATATTAGAGAGAGAGAGAGAGAGAGAGAGAGAGAGAGAGAGAGAGAGAGAAAGAGAGAAAGAGAGAGAGAGAGAGAGAGAACAATATTATCATTCTAAAGACTTCTAAACATTCAGTACGCACCAATATCGTGGTCGTCGCTCTAACATAACATTTGTGAGCAAACAGTCTGCTCTGTTCGGCTAATAGTATAGGGTATTTCAGTACATATATCTAAAACAATATTAAACAGCATAGCCACAAGACTCTTAATCTTATATTATGATAGAGTCTGGTATCATAACTTCCCGGGTGTAGTATGCATATGAGAAAAATATATCTATTGTTTACAAAGTTACGCTCATCGTAAATATTTGATAGCATCTGATATTATCAAGTATTAAAGAGCACGTACCTGTCAGAGGAGCATATAAGTCTATTGATGGGCACAAAAGTCGTTTATTCAATCATACACACACCTGCTCTCGACTCTTGGGGCTTGACAGGCCAGGGGTTTTTAACCCTTCTTTCCCATCCTCCCACTGTCTTGGGGGCGGGTCAGTATGATTGTCGCTCACAGTTCCGCACTGTGTTTGGACTTTATACAAAATACTGAATGCGGAAATACCACATACATGTACCACATTGACATCCCTAATATCTTATCAAAATTAACTAGATGAGGTTCCCGGCATATCCGGGATAAACCTGTGAACCCACCGTTCTGTCTCTCTCTATATTTGGTCTAGAAAGCGTCCCATATTCAACAGTCTTACTACAAACTTCATGCGCAACACACCAGGTCCCTCATGGCCAAGGTCGCAAAGGAGCGGCTTTCTTACCCAAAGATTCCTCCCACACGCCTGGTCCTTCCGGCCAGCTTGACCATTCTTGGTCTCGCCCACTTGTTTGACCATCCTTATAATTAATGACCAGGGGTGCACGTGAGTGAGTTAGTTATGTCTCGGCCCCAGTTAGTTGTATTTCGGTATTGGTTACAATTTCAGCCTTATTAAAGAAAGTATCACTCTTGTTATGAACTGTAGTTACTAAATTGGTAGAGAATAAATTTAATGCCAAGCGAGTTGCTCAAAATTCTTGTGTTTGTTATATTTTGTTCGAGAACATTAAATCCTCTCTCACATCACAAGAGGCTGTAGCGTCGAGCAAGAAAAAAAACGGCCAAAACTGCACCACAACGAATTACTCTGGCCACTATTTTTTTAAATATATAATAAGATAATAGACTGGTAGATGGAGGTATCACAATTTGAGTACTTCAGTTTTTAAACATTAGGAAATTCATTTACAATACACAATATCTCCTGTAAATTATCAAAACAGTTTCGTGTTGCAAAATGCTTTGGTGTAAAATTCACAAACAGCGACAAAATGGTACGGTGATGCTTAGGGAAATAATTTCATATTTATTTCCATCTCTTTTGGCAGAGGTGAGTTTTTTTCCTTCCTATGTTAAAGCTTATTTAATGAACACATTTGTCTGGTTTCCGATTTCATGGGACAGACTCTGATACACACGGCGTTCTTCTATTGTTTTGTTATTGTATAGGTGGAGTTCAGTTGTCTGTCCCTAATCCATACATAATTATATAGTGACTAAAGGCAAGCTTCTGGATTGTAACTTTTCTTGAAAGTAATTCTTGTGTAATTGAAAGCTGTTGTCTGTCTCCCTTACTGAATAATATACCAGGGAAACAATTTATATTAAATGTTTTTATTTATTATAGTCAAAATTGGGCAAAAAGGAAAGGTTGTATGTTGCAAAGCCCCGCGTGAGAAATAAAACCCAAACAATACAAAGCAAACTAAAGAGAAGACAGAAAATACACAAATTTTCGGCTTTCGCCTTTGTCAAGTGAAAAAAACGAACAATAAAGGACTTCAACAGGAACGAAGTGAACCAGTTTATTTAGCTGCGAGTTCTTGCTTCGTTAGCAGCACCAAAGCACGTCCGTCCGCCAAAAGCATGGAAGCACGAAGTGACGCAATTGGTTAGTAACCAAGATGAAGGCGCGATATAGTGCCTCAGAGCACAAGACAGGGATGGTGCGCAATGTCAGGAGTCGCAGTAAATGAAAAGAAAAAGAAAAAGAGATTTAAAAAGAAAAATAATGATAATAATTAAATAAATAAATAAATAAATAGATAAATAAATGAAAGAAAATAATAATAATAAAGAAATTTTTATATATATATATATTGATATTAATAATAAATAATAATAATAGTTCCTCCATCAGGTATGATGATGACCTTAACAACACCAGAGGAATAAAGAACAGAAATTGTTGAGAATTTCAACACATGGACAATAAAGAGAACTAAAGGACACAGAGGACAGAATGGAAAGACTGTTCTTTCATGACTTATGGCTTCTCATGTGACTGATAAGTCCTATTTTTGCCCTACAGACCCTTCCGCATAAATGACAAGAGTGCTCCGTTGGTTCAGTACCACTGGGCCTTTTCTTGCGCCGTTCTCTTTTTTTGATAGCCTGCTGGACTCTGTCAGCTTCCCATGCTTTGCTGCCTCTGGTAAGGGCCGCCCTCCAATTTGCACGATCAAGCGAGAGCTTTTCCCACTCACTCACATCAATGGCAAAGGCCTTCAGTGATTGCTTGAGAGTGTCTTTGTAACGTCTCTTTGGGGCCCCAACATTCCTCGTTCCATTGGAGAGCTCAGAGAAGAAGATTTGCTTAGGGAGTCTGGAGTCGGGCATTCTGACAACATGTCCTGCCCAACGTAGCTGAATTTTTTTCAGGTGGCAGAAGATGCTCAATTCCTTGGCACGATTGAGGACCTCAGTGTCTGGAATTTTATCCTGCCATTTGATCCTTAGGATCTTTCTAAGGCAGGCCAGATGAAAGTGATTTAGCTTTCTGGCATGCGATTGGTACACTGTCCAGGTTTCAGCCCCATAGAGTAGGGTGGGAAGGACCACAGCATTGTACACTTTCAGCTTAGTGTCTGTGCGAATGCCGGCAACATCCCATACTCTCTTTCGAAGCCTGCCAAATGCAGAGCTGGCTTTGCTGATTCTTGAGAGAATTTCAGTATCAACACGAGCCGCGGAAGACAGTGTACTGCCAAGATAGGTGAAGTTCTCCGACACCTTCAGAAGACTGTCATGGACTTTGATATTTGGGGTCACAGGATACTTGTCGTCTGGAGTAGGCTGATGGAGCACTTCCGTCTTCTTTGTGCTTATTGTGAGGCCAAAGTTGTCACAGGCACTAGAGAACTTATCAACACAGTTTTGCATGCTATCCTCATCGTGTGCCAGAAGTGCACAATCATCAGCAAATAGTAGGTCACAGACTTGAGTACTTTTATATTGATATTAGCAACAGTGGAATTATCGAAGGCAATGTTGGACATTGATGCCATGGGAAGTGATAGTGCCGAGCTAGAAAATTAATCGTTGTTCGGTCTCAAAGCGTACATCAGCGCCTGCGTGACAAGATTTGAGCCCCAGAATTTGAATGTCGTTGGATGGCTCATGGTCTGGTCGATTAAAATGGACAGAAACAGGCTTTCCATTTCGATTTTCAATGTCACGGAGGTGCTCCCGAAACCGAGTGTGAAGCTGACATCCCGTTTCACCAATGTACAACATATGACACCTGGCACAGCGGATAGCATACACCAGATTGCAACTATGGCAAGTGAAGCCTTCCTTAATGCTGAACGTCTACAAAGGGCACTCGATGGAAGACGCTTGAAGGACATGGGTGCACGTCTTGCAACGAGAATTGCCACACGGTTTAGTACCGCAACGATCAGTGTGAATGAGCCTGCTCCGGACCAAAATGTCTTTTAAGTTTTTGGATCGTCTATATACCAGCAGGGGAGGTGTTGCATCAAGCATGTCATTGAGGCTCTGGTCAGCCTTCAAGATAGGGAGATAAAAATAAAATAAAGCTAAAGGAACGGGCAAAATGAAGCAGGTCCATAATAATCACCCAGATTAAAATGTAAAACCGGCAATTTCTAGAAGGTTGGGATCACCCGTAGAAAACCATTATAATGCTCTCGAGCTGACTACTACAGCCAACATAAACCCTAATCTCGAACTTAACCATAACCCTATACTCTCACCATAATCAACTAAACACTGAGACAATGTGTTATGTCGGACCCTCCACGCATATAGTTCTTTTATTACACGCGCGGAACCTTAATCTCCTCAACCAAACATTGAAGCTAATTTTGTTGTCGTTGTTGTTGTTGTTTTCAAAAACTCCTTGTATCCAGATTAGCATGAAGGGAATAATCAATTCTGATGTATTTTCAAGGTAAACAAAGACAAGACAAGAATTATTTTATTATCCTTTGAGGTCAATTATCTTTCACAGAGCGTTTAAATGCACCTACATGATATGCATATCTTAAGCATCACTACATAAACATCACAACTCGGTACCAGGCATTACATGAACTGACATGGAAGAATTCAAGAACATTTCGAGGGGTGCCTGCGCAAAGGCCGTATCGCCAGTTTTGTAAATTTTACAGGAGAGCGATTTGAAAGTTTGACATGGAGTATCAAATGTCTGTTACGGCTTTTAAATCCTCATCAATATTTAGGTCAATTAACTCGATAATAGAATTCGCATCATGTCAAAATGTAATACTTACCAAGGCGAAACAGAATATGAAAAAAAAATTTCGAAACTTTCGAGTTACGGTGTTTGTGTTTGCGCAGGCACCCCTCGAGGTATTTATTTGCGAGGGGATCAATCAATAAAAAACAAATCGACATAATTCATTATGAATTAAAGCTGTATCTTATAACATAACAATAATGGTGATAAAAACTTCAGGTCAGCTTTGCTTTTGTTTGCTTCTATTTTTTTACGACGCAGTGACTCGAAAGTCTCATGGTTTGTTTTAACTCTCCACTTATGGGAAATCTCGTTCTTCGCCTGTCTTTACTCATTACTGGTCGAAAATCAGCCTTAAATAATAAATCATATCTTTGTATTTTGCAGGTACGGTGGTTTATCATAGTTCTATTAGTACCTGCATCGAATCAAAGTTCCATTATCAAGGCAACCTAAATCTAGATCTGCATTTTGAGCTCAAACAGCCAGTGTGTAGTGTGTTCCTGGGCGTTTAGTGTGTTCATGAGTGTTTAGTGTGTTTATGGTTGAACGCGTCCAGCAAGGAGTATGTTTGTTGAAAGAAATATACATGTAAATGCCTACAGGTTGTTTCAAGGCGCTAATGTGGCAATGTGATGGGGTGGGGGGGGGGAGGGGGATTGTGACAGCTTTATCATATCGTCTAAGTGTGGGGGAAAATATTCATGAGCCGATCTGGTTTGATAGAATCTATCAGTGAGAGAAAGAGGGAAGGGGTGATTGTAGGAGAAGGCGGGGGCTGAAGAGGAGAAAGGTCTTTTGAGATCTTTGTTTTGGGAGGATCACTGACCTTGGTATCTACATCTCGCCTTTTTGTTGTTTGATTTTTCTTCAGATCTATGAAAGATGAAAGAAAGAGATGGAGGGGTGTTATTGTTGGGTTTCCTTCTTTTTTTTGGGGGGGGGGGGGTGGCCAGGGAAAAGAAAAGAAAGGCGGAGAGAGAGAAAGGACGGGAAGGAGAGGGGAAAGAAGAGAGATGAAGGGGAAGAAAATGATCTCAGACAGGGTTGGGGTGGAGGGTGGGGGAGAGAGAGAGAGAGAGATGGCCAGGGAAAAGGAAAGAAAGGGGAAGAGAGAGAGAAATGACGGGAAAGAGAGAGGAAAGAAAAGAGGTGAGGGGGGAAGAAATGATCTCAGACAGGGTTGGGGTGGAGGGTGGGAAAAGAAAAAGAGATAAGGAGGGAAAGGGAGAGACAGCGTCAGGGAGGAGTGCGGAGAGGCCGGTTTAAACGTGGCCATGCCCGGCACTTCTTCTAGACCTGATGCCCAGATTGGTATATACAACAGGCATAATTAACATCCGGCTTTGCCCGGGATAAACCTGCCTCCGCCCCTCCCTCCACCTTTCCGTTTCCCCTCTCTTTCTCTCCCTATACATTCTCGTCTTCTGCCGCCTCTCCCAGGTAGATTCCATACAGTCTAGCTTTTTTTTTTTTTCCAGTTCAAATACAGCGATAGAAAATCCAAATGCAACAAACACAAAACAAAGAAGACACAGTGAGTTCAAATTTTTAAAAATGCATCATAAAAACTTCAAATGCAACACTAGAAAGCGTAGATTTAATGTGAACATACACAGGACAAGCAAAACAACACCAAAATACAAATGCTACACAAGAAATTCAAATATAGGCCTAATATTTGTATTTAATATCAAATTTGCGAAGGTTGGAAAGCATTCAGGAAACACAGTGAGACTAAAAATGTAAAACCCGCAAAGAAAAAAAATAAAAATAATAATAATAATAAAGATAAAAAACTTTTAAGAAAATAAGCGAAATGCGCAACAGTGCATTACACATGTGGTTCGAAAGTCTCCACACACCAGTGGGACTGCAACAATGATACAAAGACTGGCAGAGATCAGAACTAAGGTACGCCTTTTCTAGAATGAAATGGGGCCAATATCGATTTTGTCAAGAACAGACCTCTTACTCTTTCATTTACTTGAAAGTTTGCCTGAGCTACATTTCACGCTAGACCCAATGGAACTGATTTCTTTAGACCAGGGGTCACCAAACTACGGCCCGCGATGTCAGTTCATCCGGCCCGCCGTGGTACTTGATTTTGTTTGATAAAACCAGGGATATCTAGAGCCACGGGATGGAAAATTGCTTATGCGGCCAGCGTTTGTAAGTCTGTCAGTTATCCGGCCCTCTGTGAAAAAAGTTTGGTGGCCCCTGCTTTAGACTGTTGCCTGAATTTGAGTTTCTTCTTTGGGCTTTTAAAAAAATCATAAGTAGACCGAATTATTAAAAATCCATTTCTACACCACCAGTCTGATGGGGGACACTAAACTGTGTGTTCACCTTGAACGGGAAACGATGTGTTGTACGAGTACTGATAGAAAAGTACTCCACAAACTAAAGTACTCCTATGTCCGAACACATTTTAAAGTTTCGGACAGTTTAATACCGTAGAAATGTTTTTTTCAATGATTCGGTCTATTTCGTATTTATTACAAAATGCAAAATTTTAAATCAATGCAACAGAGACAGTTTTCGAGACAATCGAAGTTGATCCTCTCATTCTAATAATAATAGTATTAATAATAACGCATTTTAGCCAAGAAAAGTAATGGGCATAACATTCCAGTGATGAAAATTTATTCACCGGCAAATATGTCAGAAAATAAAGGAGGATTGTTGGAGCCGAAGACAATCTCACTTAGAAACACTTAGATAAAATGCAACATCCCTAGTGTTTCGCCCACCGACAGCTTAATTGTCATAGGAGGGCATACAGTGCCATTGTTTTGAGGTCAGACTTGTGTTTAGTTTTTTTGTTTTAGTTAATGTGACTTCGGCACATATTAAGATAGAAGAATATTATAGGTGGAAAGCTCCGCTTTTTACAAAGTTGATTATTTTCGCTGAAAGTCCAAGACTTCCAGCATTTTCTCCGACACATTTTCTCCCCCAAAATTGGAACTAACGACACGTAGGCGTTTTGATAATGAAGAGTGACGCTCAGATTTAATAATACACGTAAAATGAAGAATCTAGAAAACTCACATTATAGAACAGATGATCAAGTCTGACCAGACCTGCAAACTCATTTTTTTTTTAAAATACAGTTGCAGTAAATGTTTTTGGTGTTTTTTTTTTTAAGGCAGCAGTGACAAAAGAAAAACAAAAACACAAAATCGGTCTTTTTCATTTAAAATGTCATAAGTCGAAAAAAGACTGTACAACCATAGAGTACAGAACGGCTGCATGATAAATAAACCTTAAAAGTATAACATAATATTCCTGCATGATGTTTTTGTCTTTGTTTTCGTTTTTGTTGTTGTTTTAAACTTAACTCGAAAGAAAACCAAAACTCACAGACGTCGTCTAGTTGTTAACATTATCTTGACAGCGTCGCCATTTGGAGAGCGTCACGTAGATTTATCATCAATTTCTTCAAAAAGACAGAGGGACATTCTTCCTTAGCTTTGTTTGTGTGTGCCTTATTTTCTGATGTTACGAAACCTGTTGTGCATCAGGAAAATAAATATTGACAAATAATGATTGCATGGTGCAGAATAAGGCACAAGAAATAAATAAGTGAATAAATATACACAATAGTAATGATGAAATTATTTGATATGAAAGTTGGAATGAGTTTGTTTTGTTGTTTGTTGTTGTTGTTGTTGTTGTTTTATAGACAAACACAGTGAGGCATATAATACAGACATGTTTAATGTAGTTCATATAATATAAAAAGCATATATGAATATTATAAGATATTACTATAGATTTTTATAACGATAAGATTAAAATGAGTCATGTACTCAGCTGCATTGTCATAATAATTGTCTGAACTGTTTCAGCTTACAATAATTATGATTGTGACGGTGTCAGGACTACTACGGTGGTCCTGAGGCGTGTCTGAGGGTGCGAGTGCTTGGACTATTAACCCGAATACCTGCACTGACCGAGTCGATTCGGGCATGTCAAGATGCCTTATGAACATGAATGGCCCCGAGGTGGTGGGATTCTCGAACCCAAGTAGTTTGAGGCAGGTTTGGCGCTGCATAAATTGCATATTATTTTCGTTTAGTCAATCTGTCGCAAGCGTCATTCCTAAGCTGGGCACTCGGACCAAGAGGACGGTCATTGTTTCTTTGTTCCAAGTTGTGCAGTTTTGGCTCTTGAGAACTGGTAGTTTGTCTTAATAACGTTGTTCTCTTTGATACTTAAAGCATTTTATTTACTCTACAGTGAATATGATAGATGAATATTACTGTTTTTACGATTACTATGTTGTATAGTGTGGCTGGATGTTCAGTGCTTAAGCAGATGGTTCTTTGCAGATATTATGGCTGTAATAAGAGTTTGATGCTACACTTAATGTTAAATAATATCAATGCTATGGAAACTTTCTATTGTTTGAAGTTCAGTCACTCTGCTGTGATTGGCAGTGTATTACGACCGTGATTAGGAAGATTCTTGGTTTTACCCATAAGGCATAATTGAACTGGATGTTTTACTTTTAGCAGGTGTGCACATTGGTGAATTCGTACATGTACACTTGAATATCTTCGTATTAAACGTGGGGACTGGGTGTTATGCGGTATATTGTCCCGATTGTTACAGGTGTTAGTACAGAGAGCTACGCTGCGTGCATTACTGTGTGGAGACAGCCGATGCAGTGGGGCGTTAGGCGCCGTACGAGGTTAATGGGCCAAGACAGCCCATCCATGGTTAGTGAACGTTATTGTAAAAAGGAATGTCCTTGTATACTAGTGTATGAATGTGCATGGCGCGAATGCATGTAATGAGTTAATAATGAGTTAATAGTATTGTATCTCAGCAAGGACATTTGGAGAAGATGGCGTCGCGCTCAAGTGATTATTAAGCATGTAGAGACTGATACAATTGTATATTTTGGGGCCTCTGTGGCTTGTGTTCATCTATATCTCTACTAGCTAGTTACTTGGATGACATGTGTATGTGAGAGAGAGAAAGAGAGACAGAGAGAGAGAGAGAGAAAAAGAGAGAGAGAGACAGACAGACAGAGAGAGAGAGACAGACAGACAGAGATAGACAGACAGACAGACAGACAGAGACAAAGACAGAGAGAGTGAGAGAGAGAGAGAGAATGTCCGAGGTGGATTATACACATAACTATTAATCCATGCATATTAATGATAAACCTGTATATTATGTTACTGTAATGTATGTCCATTGTTTTGGATTTCTTCACAGTAAGGATGAGGCAGTGAGCCACGGATGCCGGTAGGCGCGGCTGCACTGGGTTTATAATTTTTAGAGTCTTTATAATTCATAGTATCTTAGTCCTTTTTCGTTTATTGTCATCGTAGTCTTTGTTAGTCTTTTTAGTGGTGCTAGTCCTTACTTATAATTTAGATTTTAGATTCTTTTTCTTGCTCTTTTTTTTTTATAACTTCAATCATTGCTGGGTCACATAACCCCTTTTTTACTCTTTTTTTAATAATAAATTGTGGCCCCTATCACCAGAAAGATACTGGCGTGGTGTTGCCGTGCAAAGGTTTGTAAGATCGTGAGCAAGCGCCAGGGTGATGAGGGTTGAATATTGAATGGTTAATTGGGTATTTAGTTCTATTACCATCCATCACAGTTCAGTTCAGATTCCTTTCCATACAATCTTTATCCCATCACGTGATCCATAATTTTACCATTTTATTTTTAACTGTATCAGGATGGCCACTAGGGGTTAATGTCTAGTTTTATTATCTTTCTCTCTTTGTTAATGGTCCAGACCAGGTACTGAATACAGAGCCGTCTTAACACAGGAGTACCCAGGGGCCACATGCATGCAAATTTACAATGGTTTTTGAAACGGGAAAGAAAATCCTGCGAACTGCCCAGGGACCCATTATGATGTCAAGAGGGCCCTGCCTTAAGATATCACACTCTGTGTAAAATGAAGGTATCCATTCTATTCCTCGCCCTTAAGAGCTTAAAAATGTGTGTGTGTCGCGGGGGTGAGAGGGGGTTGCACTATTCTGGGCCCCACGTTGAAAAAAGCCACCAACAAAAAAGCTAGATACAATAAATTACAAAAGGATTAAAAATAAAAGGAATTCAAACAGCTTTCGGATAGTAAATCCTTCGACAGTCCATTTAAAAAAAAAATTAAAGTCTCCTTTTCTTATATTTGTACACATACAATATGCACTCACACATTCGCCGTTTAAAAATTTGTGCTGTTGAGACTGGTTTGTTCATCGTGACACACTAAGACTAACACTAGTAACAGTTAGGGATCCCTGCCAAGTAACTGATTTAGTTTGTAGATATAGCACCTCACAGTGAGACATCAACACTTTCATATTGCGCCCTATAAAACCCAGGCCTCTAATAAAGTTCAACTTTTGTACAAATTTGCAAGAAAGGTGAACGGCTTGTGCGCCTACATAATTTATACTAGCTGAGGTATCCAGCGTTGCCGGGGACAAATCTAATAGTTCCAGTTCTAGAACATTATTTAATGGATGTACCTCATCTTGCCCGATCCTTCAGGTATGTTTTGTTGTTGCTGTTGTTTGTTTGCTTTTAGATATGCCCAGCGTCACTTCCATTTTTTTAAGAACAACTTCCTTTGTCTGAGTTAATACGAATATTTTCAGTAGATTGCCATGTCATTTAATATTTCTAAGCCTTGTCATTTGACAAAACTGGAGCCGTGCTTGGAGTCATTCGTTGAAGAACGCAGTGACAAAAATAATTCGTTAGATGAAAGTCACCCTTCAGCATTGCTGACCGACAGGTCGGCGATGCAAGGTACCAGATCTGACCAGGCACCACTTTGACCAATGTAACTGACAGATGTACTATGACCATGGTCACTGATTCCTGTCCTGCCAAGTATGAAGACACGGGATCCCTCACAGCCTGCATCAGTGGTAGTTGTATATTTGTAGATGCTAGAGTGATTGATCCATGAACTGTCTCTTTCAACGACTTTGCCTAGAGATATCTTCTTGCTGCTTCCATTGGGGTGAGACACCATAATAACAAATGGATGTGAAGCGTTGTAACGCGGTTTATATACATAGAGGTTTTCGCAGTCATCGTTTTCATCACAGTTCACCATACGGAAGCTCAGACGATGATGACATCTTTTAAGTTCATTAGCCTTTTCGCTTAGTTGCCAGTACTGATCAATGAGTGTCGTCGGGACTTCAAGACCAAGACTGAGGTTAATGCATGTGTCTTTCAGTTTTTGTGCAGATTTTAAACTTTCAAGATAATTTTTTCTTAGAGCAATTATGATTTCATTTAACTGTTCTTTTCTGTTCCCGACTCGGGGTGTGACTCTAAGTATAGCACTCAACTTAATCAATGACTGGAAACGTTTGTCAAGTTCGATTTCGTTGGTGACACTGTTGATTTCTTCGATAAAATCGTCCAGGATTTTCAAATAATCTGAATACTCTTTACAAAGGTGGAGAACACGATTGCGTAGATCACTTGCGTCTTCAGTGACAATCGAAAGTCTGTTCCTCACTTCTCGTGCTAGTAAGCGATAACTGACGCACATCTCCTGTAGCTGTTCTAACAACTCCATGTCATGTGTTACAAATGTCATGTAACACCAGTCTCCAACTATGTCACTCAAGACTTTCACCGCTCCACTAACTGAAGGACAGGACTGCAGATCAGTGTCTGGTGTATCATAAAAGAAATAACACCGGCAGTTTCTGCCTTCCGTGATATCGAACACAACACTTGCAGCTGTACATATCACAACTTCTCCCCATGACGTCACGGGCTGAGCAGATTGTTGGCAGATCATACAAGGACAACGTTGACCTGTGTACATCTTTACCCTTTCCACCCATCCACTGCCTGTATGTACCCCATGTCTGCAAGGATCACCAGAGTAGGGATACATTCTGTCCGTGCCCGGAATAAACGGAGGTCTGCTTTGACTACTGCTGTTCACATCAACGAGAACAGCAAGTTCACCGACAACTCTGACCAATTCAAACATTATATCCTCAGACTGATATGCAAATGGCAGGTGTTTGTCTTCAAATTCTTTGACAGATATAAATCCAACATGTTCTTCGATTGTCTTCCATCTGAGATATTCCGATGGACTTAGAGATGCTGTTGGTGTGTTGGTCTCCAATGTCTTCGAATATCCTGTTCAAGATACACAAAAATTACAATTATCCTGACTGTACTTTAGGTTAAGCTACTTGAACACATCTACAACTGGACAGCTTGACTTAAGCATAATTACACGTGACGCAAATTTCATTTGAGGATATTTTACTTAAAACGAACTGATGTATGAAATGGATAGAATTATCAACCAGGAAAAGATTCACGTACGTGATGAATGGAATGACAGAAATAAACATTTAAAAAGATACATAGAATCTCACCGGGGACAAAATCAAAACATTCAAATAAACAAACAGACAAAAACCTTTTGCTTTCAAAGGGAAATACAATATGTCATAATGGTGGGTCATACAATTCAGCTTCACACAAGCATGGCGAATAGGCCAAATAGATTACACGTCCTCCCCCCACCCGCCCCCCAGCAACACGGGTGAAATAGCATATCTTTTCAAGTTGGTACTCCTTACCCTAACACCACCACCCTCCAGATCTTTGCCTTTTTTCTATCATGTCTGTGCATAATAAATGCATAGCTTACTACTGCATACTCAATAGCGCAAGCATAGAGTTAAATAGCAAGCCGTTGTTGGCAAAATGCCAAAGGGTTCTTACGGAGGGGCTAACAGCCATAGGCTAGGGCACCGAATGCGATCGTCAATACGTTTATCATAAATAATTGTTAATGTTATACTCTCTCTCTCTCTCTTTCTCACTCTCTCTCTCACTCTCTCTCTCTCTCACTCTCTCTCTCTCTCACTCTCTCTCTCACTCTCTCTCTCTCACTCTCTCTCTCTCACTCTCTCTCTCACTCTCTCTCTCTCTCTCTCTCTCTCTCACTCTCTCTCTCCCTCTCACTCTCTCTCTCTCACTCTCTCTCTCACTCTCTCTCTCTCTCTCTCATCCTCTCTCTCTCTCTCTCTCTCACTCTCTCTCTCTCTCTCTCTCTCTCTCATTCTCTCTCGGAAATCACTGAAAACATGAAAGAAACTGTAAAAGTTCATTTTTAACTGGCAAGAGTCGTTTTACAAAAAACAAATACTACACCACTTGAAAGACACATGAAACCAACAGTTTAGTTTTCTCAGCGTAGTTTTGTATCACAAGACATTTAGGCATATTTATGGTCCTTTAAGCACTCTGTAATAAGTTAGATCATTTGCATGAATTTGTTATGTAATTCACCTTGCCACGTGACAATATCCATTATTATAACGATTATTATTATACTATTATTATCATTATTATTATTATTATTACTGTTATTATTATGGTTATAAACATTAAAATTTTTATTTTGTCGAAAGCTTCCAGTTGTATGCCCAAAGGATTTTTTTTTACTTTTCAAACTCCCTTGCGCTGTTGCTTGCTATCGTTTCTATAAAATTTAATCTGCTAAAACAAATCACCAGAAAGTCAACCCTTTGCAATACATCATAACATCATCCTGTAACACAATCTCATACACCCACCTGTACCAATAGATCCAAGAAGCGGTTGACTGGTGTTGAGGATGTCAGTGGGTCCCTGTGCTCGATGTCTATGATGACAGTAGTAAGCAATAATGCCTATGAGAATCGAAACGGGCACTAAGACTGCGAGACTTGTACCAATCTGGAGTCCAATTTCTTCAGGTGTAAGACCAGTTTCACCTTTTGATTTGTGATCTGCGATATCTTGATAGCAATGTTTGTCATCTGGAAGCTCTTGACAACTTTTACAGGAACCTCTAGTGTGTTCTGTCTCGTCCATATAAGTTCCCTGTGGACATGGGTGGCAGGTGGCTGAGTGAGTTCTGGTATTGGTGGACAGATACTCTCCTTCCCCACAAACTGGTAGATGTAGTGTTCCGTTAGACTTCACTGTGATGCTTTCTGGTGAGGTCATAGTACCATAACAATAAATAACATAATAATAGTAAAAATATAATAATAATAATAATCTAGTCACCGCTCTTAACCATTATTGTACAGAAGAAAAACAAACCAGCGCTCACATCAGGCATTCTAAACCCCATCAATAATCTATGATCGTCCTCATGTAGCATACCGTTGGATAATTGCTCCTTTTTTTCCCCTGGCAAAATCAACTGTATAGGATGAATTATAGAGAGAAAGATATGGAAGAGACTTTCTGTCCCGTCATGGTGAACTTCTTTTTAGGCCAGGCGCACGGATACGACCAGCTGTCGTGACCTAGTTTCATGTTCCCCTTCACTCTATGACGAACCCGTGTCTCCATTCATTCGCCGAGACTTAAGAAAAAAAAAGTTCTGCGCGTATGGCAACAGAACCACAAAGTTGCTTGGGTGAGCCTAGGCCTCTTCTTCTTCACGTGCCGGATCTGGAACAGATATCGACGATCATGGTCCGCCATTCAATCCTCGGCTCGGATGCTCTCAAAAAGCATAAATGTATTGTCCTGGTTTTTCCTTGTCGCCCATCTGTTCAAACTCTCTAGATGTTATTCTTTATCTACCTCTGCTTTTTTTTTTGCCTAGGCTTACAGAATGCTAAATCTCCGCTATTCCCTCCCCACCCCCTCCCCGCCTCCCTCACCTAACTTTTTTCGTTCTGCCGTGCCAACCATTTATACACATAATCATTATCATACCCCACGTCTCTACCACAAAACACCTGATTCAGAAGAAAGACCAAAAAAAAATGCACGGTGCTAAATTTATAGTATTATTCTGCTCAATGTTGAGCAGAATAATCGTTTTCATCTAATGGGAAAAATTGTGGGGAACCAATAATAAGAACGAAAACTATGCGTTGGCTTTTATAAAATATCATAAAAACCACAGAAAAACTGTGGGGTCGCAGCAGGGCTTCGATGCTTTTGGCGGACGGACGTGCTTTGGTGCTGCTAACGAAGCAAGAACTCGCAGCTAAGTAAACTGTTTCGCTTCGTTTCTGTGCGTTTCCCGTTGAAGTCTTTTATTATTCGATTTTTTTTTTCGCTTGACAAAGGCGAAACCCGAAAATTTTGTGTATTTTCTGTCGTCTCTTTAGTTTGCTTTGTATTGTTTGGGTTTTATTTCTCACGCAAGGTTTCGCAACATACAACCTTTTCTTTTTGCCCAGTTTTGAATTAGCTTTTATAAGCTTATGGTCGCCTGCATAGAAATAGCAGAAAAGTGTAGAAAAATGAATGGAGGGAGAAAGAAGTTGGGGGAGGGGGAGGGGGGGTGAATGCACTGGGGGAGAGGGAGAGGGACAGAGACTGGGCGAGAAGAAAATGTTGAGAGTGTTTGGGGGGTGGGGGGTATGAAGGAAAAGGGGGGGGAGGGGGGGGGGCGAAAAAAAAGCAGTAAGAACAATCTTCGACATCGTTATATTTATAGCTAGCGTGGCTGGGATTTAATAATATCCATATCAAACATTGTCGTCACAGCTGGCAACTGTGTGCTACGGCTAACGTCATGTGCCGAAAGGTGATTCACTAAACGAGAAGGCTCGGTCTTGCTTGAAAGGTCTAAGCGGTCTAAGCCACGTTTTGACAACAGCTTCTATAAACGTTTTGAAATAATTATTTTGTGAGACTGAGTATGTTTGGTAGAAGAATACAAATATTTTTTTTCCACGTGAATATGTAATATGTATTCGTTTGTGCAGGGCTGTATTGGAATACATGTAGGCCTAGCTACTTTTCGAGAGATTCTCTAGGTAGTTGAACAGCAGTAAAGATTGTAGTCATCTGACTAGCGAAAAAGTGGGCCATTGTAGGGTATGTGATAACTTTCTCAGCATTGTGTACTTATTGTAACCACGTGTGTCTATCACACAGTCAAAACTGCAATTTGCCCAAGTGTTTAAATTACTACTTACCTGTACTTTTAAAGATTTCATAGGAATTAGTGGGATTCAGCTAACTAGTAGTAGTAGTAACTCCCCGTATTTTAACAATGGAAGTGCTTAGAGAGGGACACATGTCCCCCTCTAAGCAAGTGCTTACAGAGGGACATATATGTGAAAAACGTCATCGAAATATGGTGACTTGCTACTTTTACTCAGCCAACCGACGGATATTCTATTTTGGGAAGTTTGCCTGTTTTTGATTTCGATCGTCCAACATGGCGGCGCCCTCAAATAGCCTGTAGGCTATTTTATGTATGACTAGATCGAAAAGATCTTCCCAACCCTAAATCTCACCCTACCCCTAACACTAACTGCCATGCCGACTTTGACAGCGCGTGGTCATACGCCATCGTGCGTAAAATAGCGAAAGGAATATTTTGCAGAAATACGTAAAACAGCCTACAGGCTATTTGCTGTCATACGTAAAATAGACATTCCGCACTCTCGAAATAAGTAAAATATCCTATTTGCCGCCATACGTAAAATAGACGTTCCGATGTTCTGTCACCTTGTGATTCTTCTCACACGTATAGGCTAGCACAGCGGTTGGTGCATGTCCCTGGTAGTGGTAGGCTCATTTTCTATCCTGTCATTCTTTTACCTCTGTCTATCATCTGACTTTTCCCAGCACAACGTGGCTGTTATCGTGTCATTGTGCTTGTCTTCAAACTTAAACTTAAACGTACTGGCCACACAAACAGATTAAATTTGGAGCGCATATTATTGCTCCGGCATCTGTGAGATCCAGAACTAGATCTAGATCTTCAAAATATTGATTTTGTTTCAGAGCCCACACAGTGACTGCATAATACGTTCTAACTATGCCCCTCCATGCTAAAGGAACTGATCTATGCAACTGTCCCTCTTAAATCCTGCGCTGAAAGATATCTTAAATCCTGTGCTTAGAGACATTAAAATAATGTGATGTGTTCCTCTGTAGTAAATGTAAGCACATATTTAGAAGGGGGGGGGGGCGCATGTGTCCCTCTGTAAGCATACATTTAGAGCGGGATATGTGTCCCTCTGTAGGCACTTGCTTAGAGGGGCTCGTGTCCCTCCGTAAGCATTTGCTTAGATGGGGACATGTGTCCCTCTGTAAGCACTTGCTTAGAGGGGGACAGGTGTGTATGTCCCTCTGTAAGCACTTGCTTAGAGGGGGACATGTGTCCCTCTCTAAGCACTTCCTTTAACAATATAATGCTATATTTAGTCCTTATGAAACAAAATGGACTATAATTAATTATATTTATAGATCATACATAATTATGAATAATGGTATGTTTGAGAGTTTGACTTGGCTCTGTGTTTATAAGAATACATTGTGTGTGTGTGGGGGGGGGGGGTGTCGTGATGCCACTTTTATTTGCCGGTTATAGCACTGTTGTCATAGAAGGCTTACCTGAAGGTGTTGTAGGCGCAGGGAAACATTCTGAACCACCGGCAATATCGATGACTGTCATATTGGGCTGTGGACAACAGACCGTGTCATGTGATTGGTCACAGGCACGCCCTTCATAAATATGACCGTCTGTGTTTTCCAAACAGGCTCGACAGGGGACACAGACATAGGCAGAAGTGCTCTGAAAGTCGTGTCTTTGGTAGAAACCATCTTTACAACCAATAATGGTCGGATGGGTACTGTTACAATGTTGCAGAATGGTTTGATTTAGAGATCTAATCACTTTGCACGTTTTACAAAACACACGACTATGTTTGTTCTCGTCCATATACGTCATGTCTGGACATGGTACACATTGGCGTGCATTAAAATCCAAGAACTGGCCTCTCTCACATACACGTATACATTCTGGTTTTTCAGTTTTGTTTATGTAAACCTGATAATTCTTCCCCGGGCAACACTCGGCGTTACTAAACTTTTGACAAGGACGTTTGGTGACATCACAAACCTTACATTTTGCACAGGCACCTCTGAATTTATGTCTGTTACGAAGCATTGGAGGTTTTGACCAGTAGTAGCCGTCAATGCAGTGTGTTACGAGTTCAAGGAAGGGTGTGCCCTCGAGTGTTACAGATGGGGATTACTGTGCTCGTGTTTTACGGGGATGGTTAATTATAAATTTACGTGTTCGACTGCATTTAATAAAATATCGAGAGGTTTTAGAAATTACTCTGCCATACCATGCCACATACACTAATAACAATTTCGAGTACGTTATATCAAGGACCTTGTAGGGCCACAAATTTATTACTTAAGATTCCTAACAATTTCGTCTATCTTACATATCAAAAAGACAACATCAGCAGCATCAAATGAAACTAGTATAATACATAACTAGAAGTCTCCTCTAGGTTCTTAAAGATTAGAAAATCCATATCATTCTGACTCATTCCCAATTTACTTAGTAATTATTTATCTTCAGAAATATAGTCTGCCTACTATCTCACAAATAATATTCTTATGTCTCAGACGACAATGTTAACTCAGTTAATTACTTATAAAAGATCAAACCGTCAAGACACACTGACGTAGTTAAGATAGATCTAGATCTGCTCTAGGATGGGCTGGCAATCCCCAGCCTCATCCAGACACATCAATTTACAATTTACAAATGTATATTCCAGACACTCATTCTAGATCTAATTGCAAGTAACAAACATTATAGTCTTGCATTCCTTTGGTAGCACTTCTACTGGAAAATTAGGGTCAGATTCACATCATCTCGAATCATTGTGAAGACACTTACGATTGGTTCCCTGAAACGATTTCAGGGAACTGGAGAAAATAGCTGTGGATTATTTCATTGTCTATCCAGGACATAGACATGCATTTAACAGTCTTATGGTTCTCTCTGGCTGAACCTTAGCCGACCGCCCTCGTAGATGGAAGGATCTACATGGAAGTGAACTAGCATAAAGATGTCTCCGCTTATCTTCTGCAAATCCCAGCGAACTGCTCAATTTTGATTGGTGCATCCATTTCGAGCTCAGCTCGCAGTCTATTAATAGTAACAGCCAAAGTTACTCAACTATGTCAAAAGCGTTCGCAAAGTCTCTACACCCTAAACGTTTTATGTACGAATTTATTCACTCCTTATTCGCCCCGTCTTTCCCTGTTAAAGTACACCCAAACCACGGGGTTGAAAACTGCATCGTCACTGTTAATTTATCCATTCGTTCTATCTTGCCCCACTTTCTTTCCATCTCTAAGAAAAGGCGTTTCAAAAACAAACTGTCCACGGGAATAGTTCAAGGACGTTTGCACTGGCTAAAATCAATGATGACATGAAATAAACAAAACCGTGACCCAGCACGGCAATTCAAATTCTAACCCTGACACAGTGAATCACTGCGTCGCGAAATTTGTTGCAAGGAGAAATTAAAATCTCCAATTCGGGATCGCGAATTTTTGTACAATAAAAGCATTTTCTATCAGTGTGCTTATTTTTTGGCATGAACGTTCCTGGAACACAGCTCGTACAAACATCTGATCCAGACACAGGTGAATATAAATACCTTCCTTTGTAACAGTGATCCACCGACAGCACGCCATTTTGGTACAATATGGCACCCACCACTATGAATATCCAGTAGTTTGAAATTGTGCGGCTCGCCATGTTGAAGGGGCCTTGTTCCATTACATTATGACTTCTTTGTTTGTTCTGATCTGTCAAAGTAGGTTACACGTCTCTGTTTTTCGTCAGCGAAGTTTTATGTCGGGCTGACATTTTCTGAATGCTGTATTTCTGTCAGCGTGACCTGAATGAGAGAACACACTCGTATATATAAACACACACGTAGGCTACATTTTTGTTGTTGTTGTTGCTGTTGTTTCCTTCACTGCACAAACTGCCTGATATGACACAATGGAATGTTCCAGAATCAGAAGAAAATAAAGACCTGACATATCCGAAACGTTTGCACAACGTCTGCGTCGTATTCTATTTGGTTTCACTGTCAGAAACTGCGGAATGTCAAACCTCATGACATTGACCCCAAACCCCACAAATGTTCCGTTTCAAACCGCTCCTTCAAACCACTTCATCATTAAACCCGGTGACATAAAAATGGAACTGCAACGCTTGGTAATGGTACACAACCGCAGAACAGCTCCACAGAAATAATATGTTGATAGGGCCCTTACAGGTCAAGGGCATGAATCACAGATCAACAACTTGACATGTATCTATCTTCCTGCTAAGAAAAAGTGAATTTCAGGGGTGTAACAGTAATGAAGTGCATTCAGTTTAAAGAGGCGCGGAACCCCTATCATTGATAAATTACAGTAGTGAACTGGAAGACGGCATATTTGCATACAGTATTCGTCCTTTTCGTTGTGTGAACTAATGAAATATCCAGTCCCTCGCTCCATTTACTGTCATTTTCTTATGGAATTAAAACACAGTTTCGACAAAAATGTGCAACATTTGACATGACAGACGGGTTACTTGTGATTGAAATCTGCATTTGAACTTGCATGCAAAAAGAAAAAAAAGATTTTCCCTCGGGGGTGTGTAGCGAAATGACAAGTTACAGCTTTGGTCCCGCGGCCTATCTAGAATTAATTAGAGTTAATTGTGGTTTTTCAAGATAGTACTGAAAATTACTAATCCGATTCCGAGCATACTTTAACACACTATTGGTGACAAGAGAATGAAGTATACTGGACGGGCTGAAGTCGGAGAAAGGGTGAGGTGAATGAAGTCAGAAAGGCATGAAAGATAATTATGTATCTCGCCCACTTGTAGCGACACTTGAACAGATTAACGCCTCTGGTTTCCTAAGAGAGCTGAACGAACTACGGTGAAACTGTCATGTTTAAAATTAGACTGTGTCTAGACTGTTCCTCCTAGGTATTCCTGAAGACGAACAGTTTGGTAGGGTGTGGGGGTGGGCTGAAACGTCATGCAAAGGCGTATTCTTTGCTTTGACAGAGGCCATTGAATAAATTCATTACAAACAATGCAAACAACTTTAAGTTAGACTTGCAACTGCTGCATGTAAA